>OZ024876.1:32651277-33278919 GCA_964017185.1 Rugalucina vietnamica
CCCTTCAAGCACGCACCTTGACCCGCTGACCTTGACCTATATTTCACGGTACATTGACTTTGTTAATTTTTACGTCGAAGTTCTGTTTTCTCTGCATCAGTGATAGCTGTGAGTGTGAAACCTTACATATTAATTGTCCTTGACATACCCTTCAAGCACGCACCTTGACTCGCTGACCTTGACCTATATTTCACGGTCCATTGACTTTGTTAATTTTTACGTCGAAGTTTGGTTTTCTCTGCATCAGTGATAGCTAGGATTGTGAAACCTTGCATAGTAATTGTCCTTGACATACCCTTCAAGCACGCACCTTGACCCGGTGCCCTTGACCTATATTTCACGGTCCATTGACTTTGTTAATTTTTACGTCGAAGTTCCGTTTTCTCTGCATCAGTGATAGCTAGGATTGTGAAACCTTGCATAGTAATTGTCCTTGACATACCCTTTAAGCACACACCTTGACCCGGTGCCCTTGACCTATATTTCACGGTCCATTGACTTTGTTAATTTTTACGTCGAAGTTCCGTTTTCTCTGCATCAGTGATAGCTAGGATTGTGAAACCTTGCATAGTAATTGTCCTTGACATACCCTTTAAGCATGCACCTTGACCCGCTGACCTTGACCTATAATTCACGGTCCATTGACTTTGTTATTTTTTTTTTATGTTGAAGTTTGGTTTTCATTGCATCAGTGTTGGTTTTCTCTGCATCAGTGTTAGCTGTGAGTGTGAAACCTTGCATAGTAATTGTCCTTGACATACCCTTCAAACACGCACCTTGACCCGCTCACCTTGACCTTTATTTCTCGGTCCATTGACTTTGTGAATTTTTACGTCAAAGTTTTTTTTTTCTGCATCAGTGATAGCTGCAAGTGTGAAACCTTGCATAGTAAAAGTCCTTCACATACCCTTTCAGAACACACCTGAACCTGGTGCTTTTGACCTATATTTCACGTTTTTAGTTATTTTGCCCGATGCAGGTGCGATATCGACCTCCGCGGAGTTCTTGTTCATTATGATATTGGTGGTGTGTACAATCATGGCTTTTTGGGGCTATCTCCTGACTGGGTCATCCGATATGGGCGATTTTCACAAATAAGTAGTTGTTATTTGTTCATGATTGCCCAAATATCCAATAGATTTGTTATTATAAGCAAATGTTATTTTGGCTAATTCTTCTGTTTGCCAGTTGGTGCCATTTCTGATGTACATTTGAGGCCAGCTCAGATCTTCAACAATTCATTTCTGAACAATGACTGGTCTCTTTGTCCCATCCTTTGGCACCAACTGGTTTTCAGAGAACCAGTCATGGGACTGGCCCCTGAATGCCAATCAGGATAGGTTTTCTGTTTTCTATTTAAGATTATGTAGATTGTGGGTATTGTTAGAAGAAATGATTTAAGAATTAAATATGTAAATTGTTAATATTTTTGTTTTGTGTCTATTCCCATAAAATAAAAATTAATGTTTACATTAATTGCAGTTTATGGGAATTGCAATATGTTGTTTTCCAGTGTATTTTGTAGACCAGTATATATGGCCTCATTTTAATAAAATACTGCGATTCAAATACATCAGTTGCTTGAAAGCTTCTGATTGAATTAGGCTAACCATCCTCCACCCCACCACCACCATTGTCATAATGGACACAGGGGTTCAGTCCTTAGATTTTGTAGTATAAGTGAGGGCGATTTTCACAAATAAGTAGTTGTTATTTGTTCATGATTGCCCAAATATCCAATAGATTTGTTATTATAAGCAAATGTTATTTTGGCTAATTCTTCTGTTTGCCAGTTGGTGCCATTTCTGATGTACATTTGAGGCTAGCTCAGATCTTCAACAATTCATTTCTGAACAATGACTGGTCTCTTTGTCCCATCCTTTGGCACCAACTGGTTTTCAGAGAACCAGTCATGGGACTGGCCCCTGAATGCCAATCAGGATAGGTTTTCTGTTTTCTATTTAAGATTATGTAGATTGTGGGTATTGTTAGAAGAAATGATTTAAGAATTAAATATGTAAATTGTTAATATTTTTGTTTTGTGTCTATTCCCATAAATAGATAAATAATTTTTACTCTTTCTCCTTTAAAAGATAGCAACATCTGTAAACGCTTGACAGATCTGCAAGAAGCGTACTTTCAGACAATACATGTAAAGTTTGTTTGTTTGTTTGTTTGTTTGTTTGTTTGAATTGATGCTAAAATACGCCCCAGTCAACAGCAATGGTCATGTCGGGACGTTGCCTCCATTATATGGGACTTTTACCCAACATTAGGATGTCATGACACTCAAAATGCGCTTCATTAATATAACCACCCAACTAAGCCAATACGGATGGTTTGACTAAACCCCCTTTTCCTGGACAGGCTCAGACATGTTTTACTATGTACAATTCCTCTACTTTCTAAATCCAAAATTTCCAGCATCCATCTTGCGTGTACAGCTCAGTTTGTCTTGGACCTGTTCGGAAACCACATTGTTGGTTTTCCCACATGGAGTCTGTTTATTTCAGCAGTATGTCCAAAACTTAAATGAACCCGAGTATATGTTAACGTGCACGTGGACTCAGCGCCTCATCATGAGCCTAAAAATTAGTTTGAAAACCAACACTGTGGTTTTCGAACAGGTCCGACAAACACTGAGCTGTACAAGCACAGACGACGGCTAGAGGTTGAGAATCATAAAGTTCAGATTCAGAAAGAAGAGGAATTGTACTATCAGTGTAGCGAAAACGAACATGTATATATAAAAAATGGGGTGGAGTATACATTGCATGGATATGTTTTCGTGATGTAATCAAATTTTGCAGTATCGGTCAATAGTATACACTATTATCCCTTGTGAAAGAGCTTTTTGCTATTTGCCATTGTTATTTTAGCCGCATCGTGAGAAAATCGGATTTTTGCCTATGCGAAAACAAAGGCGCAGATCAGCTTCGCAGTAACTGCGAAGCTGATCAGCGCCTTTGTTTTCGCTACACGGATAGTACAATTTCTCTTCTTCTTAAAACCGAAATTTCAATCTTCTAGACTTTTTCTGAAACTGTACAGGCCGGTTTGTGTCAGACCTGGTCGAAAACCCCGAAGACCGGTTTTCTCGCGTCACGGCTCAATTTTAAAATACAAATATTGAACTTATTGGCTTTCAGGCCATTTTTATATTCCGCGGATTTAATTAAGTCTTTTTATAATGGATATTGAAGTTGAACAGGATAAAAGAATTTTATGAAAACACTAGGATATATCGTGTACATGTATTTATATATTTTCAACTACATTGTATTTTGTTTTGCAATTTTGCATGTTTTAAGCAGCAGCAACACTAATGTGTTTCGTTTCAATTGCTGATAGCTGATATTGTGATACAGCAATATATAGTCTGTATTTGTCCGCTTAATTGTACGTATGTACTGTACAAATAATAGATCGTGACAGTGCGCCAAAACATTACGAAAACTTGTCCATGCAATATACAGAGATTTTTAAGTTGTAAAGTAGAAATTTTTGATATTTTTTTTTTATTTTTGCTCAAACATCGGCGAGGCGGTTCTAAAGAGTACCCACACTAGTATATGTTTTGGAGCAAAAATTAGAAAAGATAGGTATACCCCTGCAAACTCCAGTCTTTCTATACAAAAGTGGGGTTCAATGCTGCATACTTTTCATGGACATGTTTTCCTGATGCACACGTTATCTGTTAGAGACCAGCAATTATTTTGATCAAATATCTATCATTATTTCCAAACAGAAATTATTGTGTTACCTACCGGATGCATAATGGATGATACAGACTTCAAATATCTGTGATAACTGGGAGAAAGACCTCATTCAGTTTCAGTCGAAATTTCGAGATAATAAGTCGAAATTTCGAGATAGTAAGTCGAAATTTCGAGATAGTAAGTCGAAATTTCGAGTTACTAAGTCGAAATTTCGACTTAGTAACTCGAAATTTCAAAATTTAAAAAAAATTACCTGGCCCTAATACTCTTCCGTAATATTGGTATGTTTTGTTTAGATTTATTTTCTTAGCTATGTAACAGTCCATGCTAGACAGGGTCTAAAACCTCAAACCAAAACTTGAACATTTTAGCAACGCTAGTCGACACTAGGTACGTAATGCAATGGCTCGCCGGGGCAAGCTTAAAAGGTGAATCTTATTAACTCATATACACCTGGCGTCCTATAGTATCATGTTTATGGGACATCGGACATAGGCAAAGAGTGTAGCCCAAGACGTGATGCCGCAGAACGCGACGTCCCATCTTGGGCTATTCTGTTTGCTTAATTAAGAAATTTCATCCAAAAATGGAATAAAAATTCAAAATCGCCCCCGATGCCCCTAATAATGACAGTGGATTCACCCAAATGATAACAATGGGAAGGTCCATTCGTCATAACGGGTTAAAACAATTATCTCTGGCAGCGGTACCATTTGTCCTCTGCATTGGGTATTTTTGTACCTCCGGAATAGAAGAAATTCTTTATGTGCTGGTATTATTTTAGGTTAGAATTGAGCTTAATTCAAATGCGGTTGGGACGCTGCATTCGGTGAAAGAAAAAGTTTAAAATCTTGCCTCTGATAATGGTTTTTCATAGAAATTTTTTATATGGAGAACGATAGGAAATTTATTTCCATGTCAAAATTTTAGTTTGTCCTAATTGGACCTGCAAAAAGTTTGAAAATCGGACTGCAGATAAAGTTTTTTTAAAAAATGGCCAAAATGAATTTTTGAACAAGGATTTTGCTTTGGCAAGGGAGATAATCCATGATCATGAAAGTGGGTACTTTTCGAATAGTTTGCCTCAGGTGTCATTTTATAATGATTTTGAGCAATCATAATGAAATACCTAGAATTTGAAAATTTTGCGGGAAAATGTTTACCTCCCTTTCGTTTGATTTTTGTACAGAAAATCCCTTTTCAAAAATGTTTTTGACCAGAATTTTATATTTGTCAACCGATTTTCAAAAATTTTGCTGCACATTATGCGACAATTATGCCAAGAAAATATTTTATCTACAGTTAAACATTTGAAAATATCTGCAAAAATCTATTATCAGACACTAGGAAACACACTTTAAACGAGTCGCATCATAAGAATAAACGAACACAAATTGCACAGTTGATCAGCGCCTTTGTTTTCGCTACAGATAGTACATTACCCCTGCTTTTGCTTTCTAAATCCAAACTTTGCAGCCTCTAGCCATCTTCTGGGGCCACACAACCTGGTTTGTGCTGGATCTGTTCGAAAACCACGTTGTTGGTTGTCTCATGATAAGGCCCAATTTAAAGCTGAATGTTTATTTTGCAGGTATGGTTAACACGAAAGACAATGCAGCTAAAGAGGAAGTTAAAGCAATTCTCACTGGTTGTCTTGGCATTTACAGTCTTTCTCTTTGTTCTTACAGGTAATCAAAAGCCTTCCAAACATGCAAATTTTACATTAGGAAAATATGCCCGTGAAATCATGTATACCCCACATTTATATAGCAAAACTGGGGCATGCAGGGGTATAGCTAACTTTCTTATTTTTGCTCCAAAACATAGATTGTGGGTACTCGTTAGACGTGTACCCACATCTTTGTTTTGAGCAAAAATAAGAAAAATATTAATTTTTTTCTGATGAAATTTTCAATTTTTGCTACTGAAAAAATTCTCTATATACATTGCATGGGCAAGTTTTCGTAATGCAAGGGGCGATCAGAAAGCTCGTGTACTAAGAATATCCTGCAAGTGATGACATAAGCATGTCTTGTTTTATAAATTTCATATTTCGTGTGAGAAGTCTTCTTTCAGTTGTATGAATTTCAACCATTTCAGTACTGGTGTTGAGTGTAATTACGGAAACATATCCATGTAAATATATAGAATTTTCTTAAGCTGTAAAAGTTGAAAAAAAAATCACTAGAAATTTTTTAATATTTTTCTTATTTTCGCTCAAAAGATAGTGTGTACACGTTAGAACCGCCTCAGCGAGGCGGTTCTAACGAGTACCCACAATCTATGTGATGGAGCAAAAATAAGAATAATAGGTATACCCCTGTAAACCCCAGTTTTACTATACAAAAGTAGGCTTCAAGGGGGTATACATTAAATGGGCAGGTTTTCCTGATGTTGTTGCATATATACGTGTCAAGAAAAACAAATAGTAATTTTGCACGAAACAACAATACCTAGGTAGTCTGTGGGTCTTTGATTAGTTTTTGAACATTTTTTATTCCAACTTTTTGAAAATTTCTCCGTAAACCGCATGTTGTAGAACAATTACTCTGTGAACTGCATGTTGTAGAACAATTTCTCTCTGAACTGCATGTTGTAGAACAATTTGTCTGTGAACTGCATGTTGTAGAACACGGTGACAATGCATATAGACTACACAAAGAAGCTCTGCAGATCAACAACGGCTGGGCAGCTGGACTCTCGAACGCAACCTCCATACTGAACGCGACGGCTGTAGCTAAACCAATACTTCCAGTGGCAGATACACACCATTCACCGCCCATTATAGGACCAGAACAGAAAGCGCCGAGGAAATACGATTTGCTTGTAAATGCTTACATGAACAGTGGATCAAGGTTCACGGGAAGCTTATTCGGATTCAGGTAGAGGTTTTGTGCATTCGCATGGCACCCTTCCAACACAAAATGCACGATGCGTTCCTTTACTGGAATGGACCTTATTTACCGGAATGGACATTTATATATATGCATAGTAAAATACTTCCAATAAAACCATAAAGAGAGAGAGAGAGAGAGATAGTAAAATACTTCCAATAAAACCATCAAGAGAGAGAGAGAGAGAGAGAGAGAGAGAGAGAGAGAGAGAGAGAGAGAGTACATATCAAGTCATATATGTGTTGGTAAGATAACCAAATTTTGATTGAATGCGGTCTAAATCATGTAAATTAATGTGTTTCAGGAAAAATGTGTTTTTCTTCTATGAACCCTTGTGGAAAGCTAGTGTATGGGACTACTATAAATCACCAAACCTTGCTTGTAACAGTATTTCAGATTCCTGCAGGTATGGTTCGACAAAATAAGAGGCAGTGCCATATAATCTTAAACCATTTATAATACTTAAGTTATTCAAAACAGGTTAGTATTGATAGGGTAACTTGTACCAAGGACTTTATACGGAAACTCTTAAAAAGGCTTTGCTTGTACATAACATTTTTAAGCGTTATTCAGATTAGATCTAGATATATAGATGTATAATGCATTACATTTTAGCATTAAGGGTTTGGTTTTCCATAATAGTTTAGCATTTATAGATATACATGCACATGTGTTTTGCATAAATACCCGTGTCACACTATATTAATTACAAGAGCCCTTTATTATACCTCATTAATATTCATTGGCTGAGTGTGGATTTTCATTGGCCCAGAGCAGGTCACGCGGAGGGTGTATACCTCATTAATATTCATTGGCTGAGTGTGGATTTTCATTGGCCCAGAGCAGGTCACGCGGAGGGTGCTATTCCGTCATGTCGCATGATCATATTACCCTCTGACGTCAAATCTGCCTAAAACGTGCAGCTGCACTTGCAGTCACATGCGTTTGTGTACAGTGCACGTGGAGGGTGCTATTCTGTCATGTCGCATGATCATATCACCCTCTGACGTCATATTCTTGTTTGTTTCAAAAATGGTTCGGTATAATAAACTGACAATTGTTACCCTTGAGTGAGGGTGACATGACGATTTGTTCACCCTGGACAGGTTATATTGCCCTCGGGCTTCGCCCTCGGCCAATATTACCTGCCTCGGGTGAACAAATCGCCATGTCACCCTCACTCAAGGGCACCAATTGTATAATATTAACCAGTCAATTCCCGTGCGCATACGCTGTAAATAGACGGCTTTAATTTAAGCTCAGTATCGCGAGCCATGATCCATGGTAAAGAAACCTCAATACTTTTAATATGATACATAGATTTTATTTATGTTTATTTTTATTTAAAATAATAATAATAAATAAATAAAAATAAATAAAACTTAAAAGCCAAAAACACAAAGTAAAATTACATAATTGTATGTGCAGGTTTTCATACATTTTCTTAGTTACGTACAATGTTAATGTTATGTGAGTGCCCTGTTATGAGGCAAACTGTATCTGGGGTTTTAAAAATGTCCACACAATGATATATCGTTTATATAGATTTCATTTTGTGTTTCAGCAACCAGTCTGCTTCCAGCATCAACAGAAAAATAAGGGCACTTGCTGTAGTGCCACGGTAAGTGGGAATGGTTATTGTGCTTTATGACCCACTCAACAGCTAAGACCATATGAGCTGCAATGTGAGCAAACCGGTCTTCGGGATTTCTGTCGAGGTCTGACACAAACTAGTGTGTGCAGCCACAGAAGATGACTAGATGCTCCACATTTCAGGTTTAGGAAGAAGAGAAATTGTACTATCCGAGTAGTGTAAACACAGGCACTGATCAGCTTCACAGTTACTACGAAGCTGATCCGTGCCTTTGCTTTCGCATAGGCAAAAATCCGGTTTTCTCTTTACAGAAGTAATTGAGCTTTATGTCCCACTCAACAGCTAAGATCATAAGGAGGTATATAACATCAGTTTAAAGTAACATCCTAGTGTTCACAACCTCACGGCAAGTGCCAGGCTTAACTACTAACTCACATAGGCTTTTACATGATGTGAGCTGTCACAAAATTAAAACACTAAGGCATGAAGGAAATCTGGCATTGGGATTGTACCTACAGAAAAGTTACCTGAAATGTGGCTGGTTTTGGTGATGACATCACAAGGTACAGTAGATCAGCTGCCCGATTTCTATTCGTTCCTCATCCACTTAATGTTTATTGAATGTTTCAATAGATTTACGTGTACATCATCTTAAATCCAAAGCTTTCAAATCTGTGCTTATCAGAATGAAACATCTACTTTGGTACCTTAAATTGCAGTTATTTTGAACTTAAATTGCAGTTATTTTGCACATAAATTGCAGTTATTTTGAACTTAAATTGCAGTTATTTTGACTTAAATTAACTTAAATTGCAGTTATTTTGAACTTAAATTGCAGTTATTTTGAACTGAAATTGCAGTTATTTTGAACTTAAGTTTCATTATTTTGAACTTAAATTTCAGTTATTTTGACTTAAATTAACTTAAATTGCAGTTATTTTGAACTTAAATTTCAATTATTTTGAACTTAAATTTCAGTTATTTTGAACTTAAATTTCAGTTATTCTGAACTTTAATTTCAGTTATTTTGAAATATTAAACACATCATGAGCTAATGATAATCAATACAGTATATATTTTGTATTTTCCAGAAATATGACAGTCAGCCAGTATATGCTTGATATTTTGGCGAAGATTTATCGCTGTGATTTCAGTCATTTTGATACTCTTATTGTAAAGGACATAGCCGAAGTGGCGTCTTTGTCAGGTAACAAATGAGCCGCATCATGAGATCTCGGTGTACTTTTGTTTTCGCATAGGCAAAAGTCTGGTTCTCTCCAGACGTGGCTCAAATTATTAAGTAAGAAAAGGCGGTCCATGGATTCATCAGGAAAACATATCCATGACGTGACTACCCCCTAATACCCCACTTTTATCTAGCAAAACTGGGGTATGGAGGGGTATACCTATTTTTCTTATTTTTGCTCCAAAACATAGATTGTGGGTACTCATTAGAACTGCCTCGCCGAGGCGGTTTAAATGTGTACCCACAATCTTCGTTTTGGAGCAAAAATAAGAAAAATATCAAAATTTTTCCACTGAAAATTTTCATTTTTTACAACCTTAAAAATCCCTGTATATTGTATGGGCATGTTTTCATAATGGATACAATACAAAAAAAAACATGATGATTAGCTCTTTCCTAGCAAGGCGGTCATCCAAGCATAAAAAAGATCCAAAGGGAATATAGAACACTTTGAATAAGTTTCTGCTATTCTTTGAAAAATTTTAAGTGATCTTCATTTCAAATATTTTCTCAGTGGGAGTGTAAAAGTACGTGTAGTATTCTGAGTGATTCTATCTTATTTAAGTCACTTTTAAGGATGTTCGCTGCTAACATTTGACATTTCTGAACTTCCGGTTTTTCTTTTGTTGAATATCTCGTAAACGGTTGCAGATATTTTCCTAATATTTTATACATGGCGTACACATGTCTTATAGTTTTGGACCCCGAGATACCTTTCACACTGCCTGAGATAAAAGGTATCTCGGGTACAGATGGTGCAAATTACAAAGTAATAAAATAATTAACTCCCCCAGTCCTACTGCGGTCATTATGCAAATTTTGCTATGGTTATCTTGTGATTAATTATCTGTTGATAATTGATATATCTATATAAAAATCAAAATATTTAATTCTACATTTTAGACGAAAACAAAGTAGAAATTCATAATTATCAGAATCTTTTGATTAAAATTGCATTTTCAATCCGTTTTCTACATGAAATATTAACGATTTTGCACCTTGATGAAAATATTTTTTATCTGACATTATCAGCTAATTACACACCCCCTGCAGTGAGCTACTGCATCAGCAATACTTTATTGTCCAGTTTTATAGTTGAAACCATATGCCAACTTCATGGTTCAGGGAAGAAAAAATGCACAGAAATTGAATAAGAGATGTGTACGCTATGATTTGGATACATATTGATGATATGCATTGAATGAGCCATGAAAATTGTCAATCTAAGAAACTTCATTTTTTCACCCCATTTTCTGCAACATTTCAGAAAATTTTAGTTGTCAGTAAAATTTAGGGGGTAGGGTAGATTAAACTTGAATATTACACATCTTCAAATTAATTGCACTAGTTCGATGTTTATTTTAGCTGCAGTATATGTGTGCATGGTCTTCTAAGTCAGTCTTTGGGTCTTTGGTGTGCTGGTTATAAAATTTTAGGTGGTTTTATGAAATGGGCTTTAAAAAACAAAACAGCCGAAAAAAGGCTGAGAATGGCGATTTTCAAGTTGTTGGTTCTCTCTTATATGCACACTACCCTATATATTTCTTTCTTTTATTCGAACAATATTACCAATTTCTATGTTGTGTGAAAATACAAGAAAAAGTTTGAATCAACAAATATGGGTTTGGCACATTTCAAAATATTGCTATTTTCCGACTTTTCAAGTATGGGGGTAGGGTTGGAAAAGGAATCGTAAAATTTTGTCATCCACTTCAAGTTGCAAATTTTTCTTTGCTTTTGGTCCAAAATAGTCTGCGATACGTAAATACTATGACTTTTGAAAACATTCTAAGTATATATTTGTTCAAGACACGTTTGCTTCAAAGAATTAAAAAATAAATTAATTTTACTAAATTTAAAACATGGTGCTCAAAGGTCTCATTCAGAGGCCTGTAGCTTGAAAAAATGCACACTACCCTATATTTATTTTGTTATCAAATGTCTTGTGTTGAATTTTGGAATCAAAAAAGAGGGGTTAGAAAAAAAGTTTGAATACTTTTTCATTGGCAGTGAACATCCTTAAACTGTGACTTTTTCACAAAAAAGCAAAAGCATTAAAGTTTTTCAGCTTAAAACTTAACCTACTGTCCATACACCATCTTTCAGAAACTGCATTTTTCATAAACTTGATACTTTTCAGAAACACCACAAGAAAAATATGACCATGCAATGCTTTTACAACCTTAAAGTCTTAAAATGTGCCCTTCGTCCCCCCCCCCCCCCCACACACACACACAAAAAAAAATAATAATAAATAAAAAATAAATAAAAAAAAATAAAAAAATAAATAAATAAATAAAAACAAAAAAAAACAGCTAATTAAAAATTATGGCAAAAAATATTTCTCTTAAAATTGAAAATCAAGCAAATCTGTGGAATAATGTTAAGAATTTGGCACTCAGTTCTGTCCATGTATACTATACAATTTTGTGATAGTTTTGTGCCTTTTTAATTGAAAAATAATCAATTTAGAATTTTTTTTCGTGGGAAACTTCCCTTGCTGACATTTTACAATGGAAAAAGCCCTACTTACAATCATTTTCTGGCATAAAAGTTTTCTTTTGTTAACTGATTTCCAAAATTATTGCAGCAGACTTTTGGAATGCAAAATGGTGTCATGGTCATATTTTTATTGAGATGTTGAGAAAAGAGAGATTTTGAAAAAGGCAGTTTCTGGAAGATGGTGTATGAACAGTAATAATAATCTCTTGTAGGGCCAAGCTGGGATGCCTACAGAGTATGTTTGAGAAATCACAGATCGCAGAAAGCAGAATGCATCAAAGAACAGGAAAAGTTGTGCCAAAAATCAACTCATAAAATCACCAAAGTGCTCCGCATGACTGTTGGATCGCTCGAACCACTTTTACAAAAAAATCCAAATCTGAAGATAGTTCAGCTTTTTCGAGATCCCCGTGCAATCATCAATAGTCGACTATATTCAAAAGGATATCCAGCACGAGATTTTACTAAAAATTCTAAAGCATTATGTAGGAAAATGAATTGGGATATCCGAGAAGGAAAGGATTTGTTGAGAAAATATCCAGACAGAGTGAAACTTATTATGTATGAAGACGTTAAAAGTGATGTACTGAAGAAAAGTGAGCAGTTATCAAACTTCATAGGGATGGAGTTTCAAACTTCAGAAGTTAGCCACCTAAATGTGGTGAAGACCAACAATGCTGTGGCAGGGAGGCATATCAGAGCCCCGGGTTCTAGAACTAAAGATAACGCATTCTGGTGGCGGTTGAGTATACCCGACAATACACTGAAAATAGTGCAGCGGGAATGTAGAACAGTTCTACAGGAACTTGGGTTAAGATTATTCAATTCACCTACTGACCTCAAGAACCTTACTCTAACTACTTTCTTAACACCTAATTAATCATTTGAGTCACCTCATGAGAAAACCAACAATCTGCATATGCGAAATCAAAGACGCAGATCAGGTTCGCGGTAACTGCGAAGCTGATCAGCACCTTTGTTTTAGCTACACTTCCTCTACTTTCCAAATCCAAAAGTTGTAGCCTCTAGCCATCTTCTGTGCTTGAACAGCTCGACTTGTGTCGGACCTGTTCGGAAACCACATTGTTAGTTTTCTCACGAGGCGGCTCAGTTAATCATTTAAGATTTTATATAACATGAGGAAACCTTATATTTTTTTTCATTAAGTGAGAATATTTTTTCTGACTGTACTAATGCACTAGTCATTTGTAACCACGGCCCCCAGCCCTGGGGGAGGGCAGGGAATAGCCGTGGAAATGACTAAAGTTTTGCCACGGCAGTGCGGGGGACATACCCTGGGTTTGCTTTATATAGGCAAAAAAGCTGTGAAATGAAACATTATAGCAGGCTGCGGGTGAAAACAGCAGTGGTTTTACCAACGAGCAGTCCCCACAGGGTGGGGCTTTTAGCGGGCATTTGCTGGACCAAAAGTCAAGGGGGGGAGCGTGGGTTACAAATGACTAGTGCATCAGGCTAGCTAAATTATCCTACACTATTGCATAGACTGAAAAACTTAAACTGTTTTTCAACAGTATCTTAGCAGCAAACAAAGAGCCAACTGGTGTATATATAATCAGCATATCTTTGATTGTATACACACTATGAAAAACACCTCTAAAATTACTGTATACACATTACAAAAACATCTCTAAAATTACTCACTGACCTTTGTCTTTCATAAAATCAATGTATTTCCTATCAATTCCTCTTTTTATTAGATGTTAACATTTCTGATTTACATGTATTATTTACTTGTTTTGATCTAATTGACCTTTAAGTGGATTTTACATTGTGAAAATTGGCCTTTGCCCATCCTGTCAACATTTGTGGTCATATCAGTATTATTATCCTAACCACATTACAACTGGGCAAGCTGCCTTCATTAATGCTGATTACCAGTGCTTGGTGCACAATCTCAGCATCATTGATTACCACTACTTGGTACACAATCTCAGCACCATTAACTACCAGTACTTGGTGCACAATGTCAGCATCATTAACTGATAACCAATACTTGGTGCAAAATCTCAGCACCATTAACTAATTACCACTACTTGATGCACAATCTCAGCACCATTAACTGGTTACCAGTACTTGATGCACAATCTCAGCGCCATTAACTGATTACCAGTACTCAGTGCATAATTTTAGCACCGTTAATTAATTACCATTACTTGGTCCACAATCTCAGCACCACTGACTGATTACCACTATTTGGTACACAGTCTCAGCACCATTATCTGATAACCAGTACTTGGTGCACAATCTCAGCACCATTAAATGATTACCAGTACTTGGTGCACAATCTCAGCACCATTAACTGATTGCTAGTACTTGTTGCACAATCTAAGCGCCATTAACTGATTGCCAGTACTTGTTGCACAATCTAAGCGCCATTAATTGATCACCAATACTTGGTGCACAATCTCAGCACAATTAATTGATTACCAATACTTGGTACACAATCTCAGCACCATTAATTGATTACCACTACTTGGTGCACAATCTCAGCACCATTAATTGATTACCAATACTTGGTACACAATCTCAGCACCATTAACTGATTACCAATACTTGGTGCACAATCACAGCACAATTAATTGATAACCAATACTTGGTGCACAATCTCAGCACCATTAATTGATTACCAATACTTGGTACACAATCTCAGGACCATTAATTGATTACCAATACTTGGTGCACAATCACAGCACAATTAATTGATAACCAATACTTGGTGCACAATCTCAGCACCATTAATTGATTACCAATACTTGGTGCAAAATCTCAGCACCATTTATTGATTACCAGTACTTTTTAGCGCCATTAATGGATAACCAGTACTTGGTGCACAATCTTTGTGCCATTAACTGATCAACAATTCTTGGTACACAATCTCAGCACCATTGATTACCAGTACTTGGTAAACAAGCTCAGCACCATTAATTGATTACCAATACATGGTGCACAATCACAGCACAATTAAATGATAACCAATACTTGGTGCACAATCTCAGCACCATTAATTGGTTACCAATACTTGGTGCACAATTACCAATACTTGGTGCACAATCTCAGCACCATTAACTGATTACCAGTACTTTTTAGCGCCATTAATTTATAACCAGTACTTGGTGCACAATCTTTGTGCCATTAACTGATTCACAATTCTTGGTACACAATCTCAGCACCATTAATTGATAACCAGTGCTTGGTGCACAATCTCAGCACCATTGACTGATAACCAGTACTTGGTGCACAATCTCAGCGCCATTAACTGATTACCAGTACTTAGTACACAATCTCAGCACCATTAATTGATTACCAGTACTTGGTGCACAATCTCAGCACCATTAATTGATTACCAGTACTTGGTACACAATCTCAGCACCATTAATTGATTACCAGTACTTGGTGCACAATCTCCGCACCATTATCTGATTACCAGGATGTGGTGGACAATCTCAGCATCATTAGCTGATAACCAATACTTGGTGCACAATCTCAACACCATTAATTGATTACCAGTACTTGGTGCATAATCTCAGCACCATTATCTGATTACTAGTATTTGGTGCACAATCTCAGCACCATTATCTGATTACTAGTACTTGGTGCACAATCAAAGCATCATTTTAAACTGATCACCAGTAATTGGTGCACAATCTCAGCACCATTATCTGATTACTAGTATTTGGTGCACAATCTCAGCACCATTAACTGATAACCAGTATTTGGTGCACAATCTCAGCAACATTAACTGATAACCAGTACTTGGTGCACAATCAAAGCATCGTCAACTGATTACCAATACTTGGTGCACAATCTCAGCACCATTATCTGGTTACCAGTATTTGGTGCACAATCTCAGCACCATTTACAGATAAACAGTACTTGGTGCACAATCAAAGCACTGTCAACTGATTACCAATACTTGGTGCACAATCTCAGCACCATTTTCTGGTTACTAGTATTTGGTGCACAATCTCAGCACCATTTACTGATAACCAGTAAACATTTACAGATAAACAGTACTTGGTGCACAATCAAAGCACCGGCAACTGATTACCAATATTTGGTGCATAATCTTAGCACCATTAACTGATTACCAATATTTGGTGCACAATCTCAGCACCATTAACTGTTGACCAATACTTGGTGCATAATCACAGCGCCATTAACTGATTACCAATATTTCGTGCACAATCTCAGCACCATTAACTGATTACCTGTACTTAGTGCACAATCTCAGCACCATTAATTGATTGCTAGTACTTAGTGCACAATCTCAGCATCATCAACTGATTACCAATACTTGGTGCACAATCTCAGCACCATTAACTGATAACTGGTACTTGGTGCACAATCTCAGCACCATTAACTGATTACCTGTACTTAGTGCACAATCTCAGCACCATTAATTGATTGCTAGTACTTAGTGCACAATCTCAGCATCATCAACTGATTACCAATACTTGGTGCACAATCTCATCACCATTAACTGATACCTAGTACTTAGTGCACAATCTCAGCATCATCAACTGATTACCAGTACTTGGTGCACAATCTCAGCACCATTAACTGATACCTAGTACTTAGTGCACAATCTCAGCATCATCAACTGATTACCAATACTTGGTGCACAATACCTAGTACTTAGTGCACAATCTCAGCATCATCAACTGATTACCAGTACTTGGTGCACAATCTCAGCACCATTAACTGATACCTAGTACTTAGTGCACAATCTCAGCATCATCAACTGATTACCAATACTTGGTGCACAATCTCAGCACCATCAACTGATTACCAATACTTGGTGCACAATCTCAGCACCATTAACTGATTACCAATACTTGGTGCACAATCTCAGCACCATTAACTGATTACCAATACTTGGTGCACAATCTCAGCACCATTAACTGATACCTAGTACTTAGTGCACAATCTCAGCATCATCAACTGATTACCAATACTTGGTGCACAATCTCAGCACCATTAACTGATACCTAGTACTTACTGCACAATCTCAGCATCATCAACTGATTACCAGTACTTGGTGCACAATCTCAGCACCATTAACTGATACCTAGTACTTAGTGCACAATCTCAGCATCATCAACTGATTACCAATGCTTGGTGCACAATCTCAGCACCATCAACTGATTACCAATACTTGGTGCACAATCTCAGCACCATTAACTGATTACCAATACTTGGTGCACAATCTCAGCACCATTAACTGATTACCAATACTTGGTGCACAATCTCAGCACCATTAACTGATTACCAATACTTGGTGCACAATCTTAGCCCCATTAATTGATATCAGCATATTTTAAGTCAGCTGAAAAAGAATGATGTAGAAATATAAATATTTTCATCATTCATGATGAAATCTTCAAGATCGGTCTCTGGTCTGCGTGTATTTTGTATGGTGAGCTACAATCCAAGTCCATGCTTTCAGTATGGGTTTTATGACTTTTGTTTCCTATGGAGATATTTCTATTCAAGTATAACATTTGCTACCTCAGTTTTTTCCTGACAATGTCTAATTTGAGCCGCCACATTTGAAAACCAACAATCTGCATAGGCAAAAATAAAGGCACAGATCAGCTTTGCAGTAACTGCGCAGCTGATCAGCATCTTTGTTTTCGCTACACAGATAGTATGTGTACAATTTCTTTACTTTCTAAATCCAAAATTTCCAGCCTCTAACCATCTTCTGTGACTGTACAGCTTGGTTTGTGTCAGACCTGGTTGGAACCTAAATTGTTGGTTTTCTCATGCACAGGCTCATTTATGTTCTGTATTTATATGTTTCATCTGTGCAATATTAACACATTTGTGATAAATAGACTTATCCATTATTATCATTTGGGTGAATCCACTTTCACTTAAAGGGGGATGAGGAGTGATTTTACATTTTTTATTTCAATGTTATTTCTCTAAGCAAATGAGAAAACCTGACTTTTGCATATGCAAAAACAAAGACACAGATCAGCTGTGCAGTGTTACTGCACAGCTGATCGGTGCCTTTGTTTTCACTGCACGGATAGTAAATCCTTCTCTACCTATTTAAAAAATTTAAAGCTTTACTTCTTTTGTGACTGTACAGGCCGGCTTGTATTGGACCTGATCGGAAACCCCGAAGACTGAATTTCTCAAGTCCTGATAGTCAACCTATGGAAACGGTGTATTAGAAAAACGGTGAATCAGCGGGGGTGAATCGGAAAAATGTGAAGCATCGGGCGATGTGTCGGTTAGACATCGGGATTTGCACTAGATAAAAGGTATGTTGTTTGTTTACTTCTATTTTGAAGCGAAAGCTAAAAATAATGCAGAAAATAAAAACAAATCGAACACTTGCAGGAGCTGTAAGGGTCTTTGATGCAGCCCCGGAAACCCATAAATTGTTCAAAATGTATTTTGTTTAATCGCCACAGTGCGCCCCATTTTACTACTCAAACATTTCAGTTGACTTTCGGTTGTATTTTTGGTTTATTTTTTATGCTTACATCGAATTACGAATGTAAACAACCTTAATTCAGATTGGTGAATATAGAAAAGTAAGCTCCTGATTATCAACCTTCAGAAAATTTGTAAAAAAGACTGGGAAAATCGAGATTCAGCCGGGTGATTGATTATTTGGTGAGTCTCCGGGCAAGTTGTGTGTGTCACCGGGGAGCAACCAAATTTTGATGGAATAAAACTTTATTTTCTTAATTCTAGCCAGTACATGATTGTTGTTTTTTAACTTTTAGTTTGAGTGGGATCACATCTATCCCAATTACGGATGCTATAAACACACGTTAATCACCGGCAGTGATGAGAACTCGGACATTCCTCGTCCGCAGCGTCCGTCATATCGCACTGTTCGCATATATATAGATTTTTTTTTCGCTGGATAAATGAAGCTGAAGCAAATGAAAACGTGTAAGAAATAATTGGAAAAGATACTGTCTCCAATTCTTCAATTTCTTCGGTTGCCGATTTGAAGACTGGGAAAATTATAACAGTAAACGCAGGTCCAATCTTTGGAAATAACATGGAACAGTATCTATTGGGGTAGCTTCTTTCCCAAAATTATCAGGGCCTGAAATGCCCCCTCTGATGTCTACCGCTGAGGTGCCAGATGATTGCGTGTCGAAGCTTAACGTTTCTTGTGAGATCTAGGGACAAAGATACCACAGTCACAGCCCCCGCTAGAGCGCGGTAGCTGAAGCGGTAGAGCGTCAGATTGTCACTCTGGAGCGAGAGGTCCTGGGTTCGATCGCCACAAGCGCCGTGTACGGTTCGAGCCCCGCACGGGTCACATGTGGGACAAGTCAAGTTCTGCTTGCAGGTGTGTCAGGTGCTTTTTCCTGGAGTACTCCTATTTTCGCCCCACCTACTGATTTGTTAATGAGTGAAATAATTGGCTTTTAAGGCACGTAAAACTTAATCAATAATAATAATAATAATAATAATAATAATAATAATAATAATAACAATATCAATAATAATAACTGATTCGTAAAACATGATATTTCGACAGGTTCCCAAGTTTGATTAGCTTTACAATATACTGGGACAATGCATACCTGACTGTTAACTTTAGGTTCGGTCTCCTTTTGTTGCTCAGTTCACACGACTGGACATTTATTTTCTCATGGGAAAAATGAGGATTTTCGACATGACTATCCGAGTAACATAAGTATAAGCGTTTCCAAAACGCTTGCGATCTCTCAGCACTAATTTCACTGTATGACCACGTATAAATCCACGGCGATAACCACAGACCTTGCTGTACCATAGTTGGTTTGTTTGAATTTAAGGCTTTACGTCCCAGTCAACAACTATTCAGTCATGTCTGGACGGGGCCACCGCTTCCCGGGTATTTAACAAGAACTAAGGAGAGTTAATGTGCCTTGCTTAAGGACACAACCCGGTGCCACCGGTGAGGATAGAAAGGTAAAGAAATAACCTTTAATAATCAAGAAAGTCAGACTTAAACGATGGTCAGTCCTAAAAGGGAATAAGTAACGATTAACGACCGACATTAACATTGTCACATTTTTTAAACAACAAATCACTACCAGCACGAATTAACAGAATTCGAGGCTAACGCACAAGCAGGCTGAAAAAACAGATCCACTGTTGATACGAATAACATAGAATGCAGAAATGCGTATCAGTCAGAAGGTTTATTTTCATAAAGGACTAGTCTCCATAAGGGGGTTTTGGTGGTACCTGAATATTTTGATAATATTTTGATAACATATAGTCACATAAAAGGGCTATGCACTGGTGGAAAGTTTGAGTTGAACGGACGTTTGGTTTGGTAGTTATGTGAATTTAAAGTGGGTGGGGTAATTCTATATCTGTTTTACCCGCAGACGAAAATTATTGATTTTGGTCATTCTTGTACAGTGCTGACTAAAAGTTTTACCATACAATGAAAGGGCATTAGGCACACAATTGATTGGTATGAGGATTAATTATTTGCCCCTGAAAAGTACAAAGAAATATTACATCAAAGTCAGGCATTGGATTTTGTGTATTTTTAATCGACCAACTTTGCGCAAAACATGAACACGTCTCTACAAAGCTACATTATCTAACCATATCTTGGGGAAATATTTGTCAATACTTGGTCATTGCAGAATTATGGGGATTTTTGTGTAGCTAGTTTATTAAATGAGTTATGTGCCCTTGAATGTCGGAAAAAGATTCCAAAAGTGGGAAAAATAAAAAAAAATCTGCCATGTTGTTTTGCATCAAACCAAATGAAAGGAAAAGTTATAGAACTTTAAATCATTGAAATTGTAGTGTTAAATGCTTGCTTTGTTCGAAAAACTGGGGCAGGGAAAGTAGTATTTATGGCCAAACAGACAGACTTGGTTCTTAATATGGCTCGAAATATGCCTGTTATTCTATATCACTTTCGTCAGAAGAATGGCTTATGCAATCCCATACTTCAGCAGCAGCGTCTGAAAGAGAACTCATGTATTTATCATTAGCTTTGGAATATTTTGATGCTGGTTGATGTCGTTCAAAGCCCAAATACCACAATACAGATGCAATATGAGCGCAACATCCAACCACTCTGGCACCTGATTTGCATGTGCAAAACCAGCCTGTGATGGGGTTTAAATTGGCATTGTGCTCTATCCATAGGTTGTATGTTTTGCTGGAAGTATGCCGTGAACGTATTTGGGCCTTGAGGATTCCATCTTGCTCTTTGTTGACAAGGATTTCATATTTTCCTTCTTTGGTTTGATGCTCCTTTGTATAGGACTTGGCCTGTCGAATTTGGTAAACGCCCATAGTCAGATCTCTTAACTCGTTTTCATTGAGCTGTGGGAAGTCTGGCATTTCAGATGCATCCATTGTCTTCCAAATGGTACGTCGTTTGTCCCACTTATTGTCTGTCACCTTTTGTTGCAGCCTATTGGGTGATTTTGCCAAAGTCATCATTCGTTTGGCCATAACTGCATCTGATTCCAAACTTGTCACTAAAGGTGGTCTGAAGGCATTGCACAATGAGCATACAATGCGCACATAATCGCCTGCAAAAGGGACCTGTGAGTTAGGGAGCACATGACTTAAAGCTCTCCATTGCTTTATACGCCCATTAGCTGACTCCACTACCCATCTCACTTTAGTAACAAGTCTGGACTCATTTGCTTCCTCGGTGGTGTGTTGTTTTTCCGACTTTTGTAAGAAATGTGGCATTTCAGTTTTTATGCCACACTCATTAAGCAGTTCTGTAACATCACGGAACCCCCTGTCAACAATGAGAACATCTCCTTCACAGAACCAGTTTCTGATATCCTCACTGTTACTCTTGAGCATATGTTCTGTTATTTTGGCATCGGAATTCTTACCGTCTGCCAGGTAGGGCCCAAGAACAGTGAGGATGTAGCCATCAGTTGCAACAAGCATCATTGGTTTAACCAGTGGGCGGCCTTTATGGACTGAATAGGACCTCCTTTGAAATGAGTAATCACCACTCTTCTCTATGTATATGTACGTACCATCTGCTACAGCAATTGTAACATCTTCCTTTGATTCAGCAAATAACACCCTTGCAAATTCAGTAGTATGATCTTTATTCACTGTATGTCTTTCTATATGTGACAGACCAAGGTACTGTGGCACGAAATTAGCCATCAAACTCACTCTAGCAGAGTGTATTGCCTTGCTGCAAGTACCTTTCTTTACGCCAAACAATGTTGAGAGAACAGCCAGAGACAAGCCTGTACGCAGTTTCACTAGCAGTAATGCTAAAGCTGTACGAGTACTCCTTGATGAAGTTGAACGTAAAGAATGAAAGGGAGTCATGGACAATATGGAACTGAAACTATGTAATGCCTGTCAGCCGAATATAGTCTTCATCTGTCATGGCATTATCATTGTCGAAATCAAGAGCATGAGATTTCTTATTGGCAATTTCACGCAGCTCATTGAGTATTTGTGCCATTTCACTGTTTTCCAACTCTGCTGAATCTGAGACAGACGTGATTTTACTGTAACAACCATCCTTTAGAGCATCTCCACTAACATGAGTTACACAAACCCTTGCGCCTTCTTTAACAATAAACCCTGTCTTGATGAATATATTAACTCTCTGTTTGGGAGAAAGTTTTGTTAACTTAACAGAGCTATTCCGACGCCTACTTTTCTGGCAAACAACACACATGACAGAGGAAGTCTGTGCTGAGGGAATATCAAGCTTTACTTTCTTTTCAGGGGGAGAGTCTAGATCATTGTCTGATACTGAAGAAGAATCTTCTTTTTTATTGGACATTTTCCCTTTTAAGGTGGGGTGAGGCAGGGTGGTGTTTTGACTCCCAAAGCATTTCTTACAAAGAAGATCACCCTTAGTAAATAGACCTTTTAACTCTGTTGGCATTTCAGAAAGATCAGCTTCGGTTAGCCTTCTTAGTCGAGCCCAACGACCATACCTGACATTGCACCTTTTGCATGTCTTGCCTCTCGATTTTACCTTTCCCATGATCGAAGACAAGTATATACTGTATACAAAGTCCCAGACCTTTACACAAGAAAAATCTTTCCTAGATTTAAAGTTCAATATCAACAATATAAAAGTACAAAGTAGAAAAAGGTGGCAAAAAGAGCCAAAACTTAAACAAAAGTCTATGATAAAGTAATAGAAAACCCCTTATATGTATATTATAAATATAGTCAAAAACCTTTCCTAGGTTCAAAATTCAGTTCACAATATAAACAATAAATCTATACCTATAAAGAAGAGCAAGCCAAAAATATAAGGCAAATACAGTAATGATGTTTATTCTTATGATCATCAGATGCATAAAATGCCCAAAAGTACAAGTTTTAAATTGAGTTAATCAGATGAAAAATAGGAGTATTAAAAAGCAATCAGAAGACTGATCATTTGTTTCTTTCACATTGTCCCTCATATACGAACAGCTGTTCATATCATAATTATTTGATTTCTTTTCTTCAAAGTATGTGAATATTTTAAAAAGTGTACATGTAAGAAGATCTGGAATAAAACATCATTCTATTTGCATTGATTATTTAACATTCATATCTTTCATCCGCGTATACACTTGTTGATTTTGATGTTGATATTGATTTTGATAGGTCTTTTTTATGTCTAAGACATAGACATTTGTATTTTTGGCTTGCACTTCTTTATAG
This sequence comes from Rugalucina vietnamica, assembly GCA_964017185.1. NCBI lineage: Eukaryota > Metazoa > Mollusca > Bivalvia > Lucinida > Lucinidae > Rugalucina > Rugalucina vietnamica. The sequence goes on from OZ024876.1 coordinate 32,674,906, forward strand.
GTATAGATTTATTGTTTATATTGTGAACTGAATTTTGAACCTAGGAAAGGTTTTTGACTATATTTATAATATACATATAAGGGGTTTTCTATTACTTTATCATAGACTTTTGTTTAAGTTTTGGCTCTTTTTGCCACCTTTTTCTACTTTGTACTTTTATATTGTTGATATTGAACTTTAAATCTAGGAAAGATTTTTCTTGTGTAAAGGTCTGGGACTTTGTATACAGTATATACTTGTCTTCGATCATGGGAAAGGTAAAATCGAGAGGCAAGACATGCAAAAGGTGCAATGTCAGGTATGGTCGTTGGGCTCGACTAAGAAGGCTAACCGAAGCTGATCTTTCTGAAATGCCAACAGAGTTAAAAGGTCTATTTACTAAGGGTGATCTTCTTTGTAAGAAATGCTTTGGGAGTCAAAACACCACCCTGCCTCACCCCACCTTAAAAGGGAAAATGTCCAATAAAAAAGAAGATTCTTCTTCAGTATCAGACAATGATCTAGACTCTCCCCCTGAAAAGAAAGTAAAGCTTGATATTCCCTCAGCACAGACTTCCTCTGTCATGTGTGTTGTTTGCCAGAAAAGTAGGCGTCGGAATAGCTCTGTTAAGTTAACAAAACTTTCTCCCAAACAGAGAGTTAATATATTCATCAAGACAGGGTTTATTGTTAAAGAAGGCGCAAGGGTTTGTGTAACTCATGTTAGTGGAGATGCTCTAAAGGATGGTTGTTACAGTAAAATCACGTCTGTCTCAGATTCAGCAGAGTTGGAAAACAGTGAAATGGCACAAATACTCAATGAGCTGCGTGAAATTGCCAATAAGAAATCTCATGCTCTTGATTTCGACAATGATAATGCCATGACAGATGAAGACTATATTCGGCTGACAGGCATTACAAAGTTTCAGTTCCATATTGTCCATGACTCCCTTTCATCCTTACGCTCAACTTCATCAAGGAGTACTCGTACAGCTTTAGCATTACTGCTAGTGAAACTGCGTACAGGCTTGTCTCTGGCTGTTCTCTCAACATTGTTTGGCGTAAAGAAAGGTACTTGCAGCAAGGCAATACACTCTGCTAGAGTGAGTTTGATGGCTAATTTCGTGCCACAGTACCTTGGTCTGTCACATATAGAAAGACATACAGTGAATAAAGATCATACTACTGAATTTGCAAGGGTGTTATTTGCTGAATCAAAGGAAGATGTTACAATTGCTGTAGCAGATGGTACGTACATATACATAGAGAAGAGTGGTGATTACTCATTTCAAAGGAGGTCCTATTCAGTCCATAAAGGCCGCCCACTGGTTAAACCAATGATGCTTGTTGCAACTGATGGCTACATCCTCACTGTTCTTGGGCCCTACCTGGCAGACGGTAAGAATTCCGATGCCAAAATAACAGAACATATGCTCAAGAGTAACAGTGAGGATATCAGAAACTGGTTCTGTGAAGGAGATGTTCTCATTGTTGACAGGGGGTTCCGTGATGTTACAGAACTGCTTAATGAGTGTGGCATAAAAACTGAAATGCCACATTTCTTACAAAAGTCGGAAAAACAACACACCACCGAGGAAGCAAATGAGTCCAGACTTGTTACTAAAGTGAGATGGGTAGTGGAGTCAGCTAATGGGCGTATAAAGCAATGGAGAGCTTTAAGTCATGTGCTCCCTAACTCACAGGTCCCTTTTGCAGGCGATTATGTGCGCATTGTATGCTCATTGTGCAATGCCTTCAGACCACCTTTAGTGACAAGTTTGGAATCAGATGCAGTTATGGCCAAACGAATGATGACTTTGGCAAAATCACCCAATAGGCTGCAACAAAAGGTGACAGACAATAAGTGGGACAAACGACGTACCATTTGGAAGACAATGGATGCATCTGAAATGCCAGACTTCCCACAGCTCAATGAAAACGAGTTAAGAGATCTGACTATGGGCGTTTACCAAATTCGACAGGCCAAGTCCTATACAAAGGAGCATCAAACCAAAGAAGGAAAATATGAAATCCTTGTCAACAAAGAGCAAGATGGAATCCTCAAGGCCCAAATACGTTCACGGCATACTTCCAGCAAAACATACAACCTATGGATAGAGCACAATGCCAATTTAAACCCCATCACAGGCTGGTTTTGCACATGCAAATCAGGTGCCAGAGTGGTTGGATGTTGCGCTCATATTGCATCTGTATTGTGGTATTTGGGCTTTGAACGACATCAACCAGCATCAAAATATTCCAAAGCTAATGATAAATACATGAGTTCTCTTTCAGACGCTGCTGCTGAAGTATGGGATTGCATAAGCCATTCTTCTGACGAAAGTGATATAGAATAACAGGCATATTTCGAGCCATATTAAGAACCAAGTCTGTCTGTTTGGCCATAAATACTACTTTCCCTGCCCCAGTTTTTCGAACAAAGCAAGCATTTAACACTACAATTTCAATGATTTAAAGTTCTATAACTTTTCCTTTCATTTGGTTTGATGCAAAACAACATGGCAGATTTTTTTTTATTTTTCCCACTTTTGGAATCTTTTTCCGACATTCAAGGGCACATAACTCATTTAATAAACTAGCTACACAAAAATCCCCATAATTCTGCAATGACCAAGTATTGACAAATATTTCCCCAAGATATGGTTAGATAATGTAGCTTTGTAGAGACGTGTTCATGTTTTGCGCAAAGTTGGTCGATTAAAAATACACAAAATCCAATGCCTGACTTTGATGTAATATTTCTTTGTACTTTTCAGGGGCAAATAATTAATCCTCATACCAATCAATTGTGTGCCTAATGCCCTTTCATTGTATGGTAAAACTTTTAGTCAGCACTGTACAAGAATGACCAAAATCAATAATTTTCGTCTGCGGGTAAAACAGATATAGAATTACCCCACCCACTTTAAATTCACATAACTACCAAACCAAACGTCCGTTCAACTCAAACTTTCCACCAGTGCATAGCCCTTTTATGTGACTATATGTTATCAAAATATTATCAAAATATTCAGGTACCACCAAAACCCCCTTATGGAGACTAGTCCTTTAAAGTAGTTCCCCTAGGGGTTTTACTACCCAAGCTCTGGGCCTATAAACGAGGACATATAAGACAGTATATAAAGTTTCAGGTGAGCGCTCTCATAGCCATTGGTCCTCTAGAATATACCTGGTAAACTGAGGCTATGTGGTAGCGCGTCGGACTCCAGAGCGAGAAGTCAGGAATTCGAACACCATGATCATCTTGTAGTGTCCTTGGACGTGACACTTAATCTCCCCAAAGTATATGCCAACTACCCTGGAAGCGGTGGCAATGAAAAATTATTGACTAGGACGTTACACAACAACACCATTCAATCTCAATATTCGCAATTCAATGTCAAAACATGGTTATGACTTGAACCACTTTCAGATCATGGAACAACTTTTAGTTCTGGAGAATATTTTTAAAGGATTTTACCAATATATGGACGTGGCGGCCGCCTTTGGCATGGGCCGTTTATATACATGCCAGTGAGGCTTCATATTTTTCAGAAATATGAGTGATGTTTGAAAAACTGCAATTTGTGGTTTCACGGCAATCACTAATATTTCCTTAGAAGCCCCCGTGGCATGGTGGCCAAGCTACTGGCCTTGTAAATCAGGGGTCGTGTGTTCGATCCCGCGCTTCTCCAGTCTTTCGGATGAGACTTTAAACCAAGGCCCCTTCTCCATATGACCTGACAGCTGTTGAGTGGGAAGTAAAATACCAATCAAACAAAGAAGCAAACTAATATTTCCGAAAATATTTCCAGTTGCAATTTGGTGATGACGCTATGTAATTGCTCAAAATATTACTAGACTTTACAAAATTACTACAGTTGGGGTTGAGTTTAAAATGAATATATATATACATGTACATATTTTAAACAACAAACGGTAATCCGTTTGGGAACGATTTTCACACAAGTGCGTCTGGCACTGGCAATGATTCAGGTGAACGCTAGCGTTTTACACTTGACGGTCTAGCACTTTAATTTCCAAACAAGAAAGGGTCGAATATGATGCGGAATATGAAATTACCGGGTCGAAGATGACACGGAATATGAAATTACCTTGATCAAAAATAGCTCTAGAGTGTTTATAATCGGAAATGAATGCAATAAGTTTTGATTGCCCGATGACTCACAAAATTCGCCCCGTTGTCTCACACAACTTGCCCGATGCCTCACACTATGTAAATGCACCTAGCATTAAATCCCTTTACAATGCTTGGCGAGATTTTATTTTTTGTGGGAATTTTCCAGTATACTATTATTCATTTGCAAATACCAACGTGACCTTCTTGGTCCATTTCTTTTACTAGAAAATCAAACGAAAATGTGTTTTCGTGGCCTTGAAAGGCATGCCCTCTAAAATGGGGCGCACAATCACGCGTTTCTTGGAATATTCATTTACAAACTGTTTACATAATAAAGAACAATAATGATTTCTACAGCTCCTGCAGCAAACAGAATTTTGACATGCAACGTCACCCAGCCATGTCGGAACAAAACAAAAAGAAGATTAAAACTACGTACCGTGTCGCCATTGTAAATCCCGATGTCTCACCGACACATCGCCCGATGCTTCACATTTTTCCGATTAACCCCCGTTGATTCACCGTTTTTCTAATACACCGTTTCCATAGGTTGATAGTGTCATCTTTATATGAAACAAGGCACTGATTATCTGAGTAGATACTGTGTAATGAATGCCTTTGTTTTCACATATGCAAAAGGCCAAGGCTAATATTGTGTCTTGTTAAAAAAAAAAAAGTTATGCAGTGGCTCAAATCATACCTACATGTAATTATCCTGTTATTTAGTTGGTTGGTTGATTTGGGGTTTAAGGTCCCACCAACAGCTAAGGTCATATGGAGACGGACCTAAGTTTTTAGTCTCGCCCGACAGACTGGAGAAGCCCAGGATCAAACCTGTGACCCCTGGCCTCGAGGTTATAAAACTTTTTTCAAGCTCAGCTCAGCTGAGCATGAAATTTCAACTGGTCACAAATGTTGAAATAGCCAAAATTAGTGGCAAATTCAGCTTCAATACTCAACAGCAAGTAATTTATCCTGCTCATAAATGTTAAAATGCCAACAATTGTTGGCATTTTAACATTTATGAGCAGGATAAATTTTAGTCTCAGCTGAGTTGAGCATGAAAAAAGTTTTATAACCTACGGCCCCTGGTTTACAAGGCGAGTGACATAACCACTGTGCCACAGAGACTTCTATCCTGGTTTTTAAAGATACAACATATGAGCCGCCTCGTGGGAAAACCAACAATGTGGTTTCCGAACAGGTCCGACACAAACCAAGCTGCACAAGCACAGAAAAGAGCTAGACGCTTGAAATTTCGGATTTAAGTAGAAGAGGAACTGTACTATCCGAGTAGCGAAAACAAAGGCACTGATCAGCTTCGCAGTTACTCCGAAGCTGATCTGCGCCTTTGTTTTCGCCTATGCAAATTGTTGGTTTTCCCATGAGGTGGCTCATATACATGTACAGTTTTATCTTATCATAAATAAATAAGTTCCTACTGTAGTTCTTTTTCTATGTCCTTCAGATGAGGGTTAAAAATATATGTCATTCGATAACAAAACTCGTACGAGTGGTATTTTAAATAAAAATATATACCATAAACAAGAATTGGCAATAAGCGAGGCTTATTAGATACCCCCCGCAAAGTAAAAGTCAGTCAAAAAAAACTGATTTTCAGCTGTTTATGATGCAAACTATAAATGAGCCACTTCGTGGGAAAGCCAACAATGTGGTTTCTGAACAGGTCTGACACAAACCGGCCTGTTGAAAACATGCACAAAAATTGTCTAAGTTCACAAAGCTGCCATTTCGTCCAAAATTATTTTTTCACAATAAAACTTCTTCATGCGAATGTCTAAAATGTCTTTATTGTGAAAGTAAAGTATCAGATCACTACATTAAAAGCTGTGGTAGAAGTTGATCGGCCCATATCTGCACACCTTAGAATAAATGTTGAAAACTTGCACAAAAAATTGTCTAAGTTCAAACAGCTGAAATTTTGTCAAACATATTGTTTTCAAAATAATATTTCTTCATGCACATGCCCAGTGTGTCTGTATTGTGAAGGCAAAGTATCAAATAGCTCCAGCAAAAACTGTGGTAGGAGTTGATCGGCCCGTATAAGCACTACCATAGCAAATGCTCATAAAAATTGTCTATGTTGTCTAAGTTCAAACAGCTGCAATTTTGTCAAAAATATTTTATTCAAAATAATATTTCTTCATGCACATGCCAAATATTTCTGTATTGTGAAGTCATACTATCAAATGGCTCCAGCAGAAACTGTGGTAGGAGTTGATCAGCCCATATCTACACTACCATGGATCCCAAAAGTGTCTAAGTTCACAAAGCTGCAAATTTGTTAAAAACTATTTTTCCAAAATAATATTTCTTCATGCACATGTCTAATGTGTCTGTATGGTGAAGTCAAAGAGTCAAATGGCTCCAGCAGAAACTGTGGCAGAAGTTGATTGGCCCATAGAGGCACTACCATGGAACCCATGTTGAAAACAATGCACAAAAATTGTCTAAGTTCACAAAGCTGCAAATTTGTTAAAAATTATTTTTCCAAAATAATATTTCTTCATGCACATGTCCAATGTGTCTGTATTGTGGTGGCAAAGTATCAAATGGCTCCAGCAAAAACTCTGGTAGGAGTTGATCGGCCCGTATAGCCACTACCATACCTGTAATAGAAAATAAACATGAAAAATAGTCTATGTTCTCTCAGTTGTAATTTTGTCAAAAATTATTTTTTCACTATCAAACTACTTCATGCAAATGTCAAACATGTCTCCATTGTATTTGTAAAGTTTCAGAGTTATTCATGGAAAACTGTGGTAGTAGTTGATCGGCCCATGAAGGCACTATACATATACATATAAACACAGCCATTAAGAAATACAAAGGGCAATAACTCTCACAGAACTGGCCCCTAGCCCCTTATGTTTTATCATAATATTTGCCCCATCAATATGTATGTGTGTGCAAGGTTTCATGAAATTCCGGCCAAGGGGCTTCAAGATATTAAGGAAAAAAAGTGTTACGGACGGACAGACCGAGACCCGGACTGACGTATGGACGGACGGACAACGTGAAAACAGTATACCCCCCTTATAACTTTGTTATTGCGGGGTGTATAATAAAAAACTCAGTACAATAAACACCACAGCGGCTTTGATCTTCACGGTACTTTAGCCTGAAAATCTGCCCCCCATTGATCCAGGGACGTTTTTGTAAATAGTTAAAGAGAACAAAACTTATTAAAATTAAAATTGAATTTATTATCAATGTAGAGATGCTATAAATAAATAAGATGATAAAAACATGAATTGGTCGCGGCCCCCGTGGCCGAGCGGTTAAGAGCGCTGTTTCTTAATCACTCGATCATCTCACCGCTGTGTCTGGTGTGGGTTCGAGCCCCGCTCTGGCCACATGTGAGACAAGCCAAGTTCTGCTTGCGGGTGTGCCAGGTGGTTTTTCTCGGGGTCCTCCCGTTTTCGCCCACCTACTGATTGGCCCGTCTCATATGAGCTGAAATAATCTTGAAAGGGACGTAAAACTGAATTTAAAAAAAAAACAAAAAAAAAACAAAAAAAAAACACATGAATTGGGCCATTTACAAACTGTAAGTGTTACACATAAAAAGTATACATTAGGATTACATGTCTGTGTAATGTATACCCCTTATACCCCACTTTTATAGAGTAAAACTGGGGTATGCAGGGGTATACCTATTTTTCTTTTTTTGTTCCAAAACATAGATTGTGGGTACTCGTTAGAACCACCTCAAAGAGGTAGTTCAAATGTGTACCCACAATCAATGTTTTGAGCAAAAATATGAAAAATATCATTTTTTTTCTAATGAAAATTTCAATTTTTTACCTCTGAAAAATCTCTGTATATTGCATGGGCAAATTTTCGTGATGGTTAGTTTGAAGAAGTATAGTGATTGACATCCCAGTCAGCAATTTTTCAAACATGTCAGGAAGGAGCCAGTGCATCCATTACAAATACATGCCCATGTAATACAAGGGCGTAACCAGATAATCTCAAGTCGTGGGAAACTAAATGGTCTCATGCGAAGGCTCATAATGCAATTACTATGGATGGATAGAGGATTAAAATGTGTAGCTGAAACAAAAGGTGTTGATCAGCAGCACTGGTTCTGCATAGCTGATCATCATCTTCGTTTTCCACATGTACATTGTAAACATGTATCAACTTTCTCATAACACAGCTAAAAAGTCCCTGTATCATTACAAAATATTCTCCTTTTCTAAATGGTCTAGAAACAATAAAAGAGCCATGTTGTGGGAAAACCAACAATAGGCATATGCGAAAACAAACAAAGCAGTAACTGCAAAGCTGATCAGAGCCTTTGTTTTCGCTACACGGATGGTACAATTCCTCTACTTTCTACATCCAAAATTTCCAGTCTCTAGCCATCTTCTGTGCTTGTACAGCTCGGTTTGAGTCAGGCCTGTTCAGAAACCACATTGTTGGTTTTCTCATGCAGCGGCTCAAAAAAACAATTATATCTGATCATGCACCAACCATAACCATCTACAAATAAATAAGCAAAACAAAAATTACTAATAAAATCATAATTTTCCTTATTAAACCATGATTATTGTTTGTTTGTTTGACAAAGTTTGTTTGTCAACAATTTTCAGTCATGTCACGATGAAACCACTACTTCCTAGGAATAAAGGCCTTGTCACACAGAAACAAAAGTAGCTTGATGTACATTTGCGCTAAATTCCAAAAATGAGTTCGGGGATAACAATATTCAAGTTTTTCGTTTGGGGTGGTATATCGTTGGATTATACGGTCGGAAATTTCTCCATTCTAACGTACATTTTAAGTAAATGCAATTGTTTTTGACAAAACTTTCAGTGTCTTGAGCAATGTATAACCAAGAAGTTAACCAATCACAAGCAACGTTGCTCATGACTTTGGGTTTCCGATGGTGTATTGCAGAATATCCAGACACAAATTTTTGACGTTATCCAATCAGATGTCGAGCAACATTCTCAAGTGCATTAGAATTCTTGTTTTGATTGAGTTATTGCTTTACGTCCCTGTCAACAACCAACATCCCGACATGACCATAGCTGTGGGACATAAAGCAATAAATCAAACAAAGAATTAAATTAAACCCAATTCTAATGCACTTGACAATGTAACGTGACCTCTGATTGAATAGCCATACATACTTGAGTCTGACACAAACCAGACTGTACACCATAATTATTTTAGCCATACCTACATGATTTTTGTGAGAGAACAAGTTTTTTTGGGGGGTTTCAACCCTGTCTGACACAAACCACAATGTACGCGTACAGCCACAGAAGATAATTGGATGCTTGAAACCTCAGTTTTGGGAAGTAAAAATATTTCGTGACATACCCATGTAAAGAAAACAAAAGTGCTGATCAACTATTAAGATGTTATGCAGCTGATCTGCATCTTTCCTTTTTCACACTATACAAAAGATCATTCTCCTGACATAGCTCATTTGAACCACATCATGAGAAAACCTGGCCCCGAGGCTATTAAACTTTTTTTATGCTCAACTCAGCTGAGCATGAAATTTTGGTTGCTCATAATTACTGAAACGGCTCAAATAAATTGAAATTTAAGGTTTAGATCACCAAAACCTGTAATTTATCCTGCTTACAAATGTTAAAATGCCAACAATTGTTGGCATTTTAACATTTATGAGCAGGATAAAATTTAGTCTCAGCTGAGTCGAACATGAAAAAAAGTTTTTTATTAATAAAATTGGCACCTGTTTTTATACATGAGAGAAAAACAGAGAACATTAACTGCACAGTTGATCAGCATTATTGTTTTCTCTTCAAAGTCTCTCTGATGCTTAAACAAATCCAAACTATCAAGCTTCTAGCCTCCTTCTGTGACTGTACAGGGCTACCTGTGTCTGATCTGGTCACAAACCCCATAGACAGGTTCTCCAGTGACACATATCACCTGAACTGAGTCATGCGAAAACCGGATTTTTGGCTAGGCGAAAACAAAGGCGCAGATCAGCTTCGCAGAAACTGCCAAGCTGATCAGCGCTTTTAATTTCACTCCTCCCTCTTCTTCCTAAATCCGAAATTTCAAGCTTATGGCTATCTTCTGTGGCTGTACAGGCCGGTTTGTGTCAGACATGGTCTGACACCCCAAAGACCGGTTTTCTCACTTCGGGGCTCAACAAAAGTCCACTTGCTCCATTCTCCTGACTAGCTAGGTATTTTTTGTAGTTCTTCTCCTGTGCGTCATATTGTTTTGCCAGTTTTTTCAACGCGGATTTGGCCAGCTCCTTCCCCTCAGCATCATGGGTTGGCATACCCTAGACAAAAAGAGAAACACAGTGAAAGCGCACTCAGAATGGTTACTTGATTATTTGAGCCGCGACGCGAGAAAACTGGTCTTCAGGGTCTCCGACCAGGTCTGACACAAACCGACCTGTACAGTCACAGAAGCAGGCTAGAGGCTAGAAATTTCGGATTAAGGAAGAAGAGAAATTGTACTATCTGTGTTGCAAAAACAAAGCCGCTGATCAGCTTCGCAGTTACTGCCAAGCTGATCTGCGCCTTTGTTTCTGCATGGCCAAAAATCCGGTTTTCTCACTACGCGGCTCATTTGTTTTACAATGCCATTCAACAGCAATGATCATATTGAGCTGTGAACTTGGGTTTCTAATCCAAGTGACTGGAGAAGCACAGGATCAAGCTGACATCCCCTGGTTTACAAGGCTGGAGCTCTAGGCCACAGAGGCTTCTGACTCAGAATGGGGAGATCATTGATAAGAAACCGTTTGAGTCTTTGCATAAGAAAACTAACATTTTTGGGTACCGACCAGGCTCAACACAAATTGACCTGTACAGTCACTCAAGCAGGCTAGAAGCTTGAAGTTTCAGGTTTAAGAAGAAGAGGGATTGTACTATATGTGTAGCGAAAACAAAGACGCTGATCAGCTGTGCAGTTACTGCACAGCTGATCATCGTCTTTGTTTTCACATATGCACATATTCATTTTCCGGTGCGGCCAATTAACAGATCAAGAGTTTTATTTTTCTATTTTTGAGACACAGAAAAAAGTATAATAAGAGCTGTCGCAGGACAGCGTAGCTCGCCTGACTTGTGCTTTGTCACTACATCTGTTAAAATCTATGACCCATGACCTTGACCTCAAGGTCACTCAGGTGGGTCATAATGGTACAACATAAAACTTCAGACCAATGCAAAGTATCAACTTGATCAATCTACATGTTCAAGAGATATAGACTTATAAAAACATTAACCAAAACTTAAACACAAAACTTCCAAGTCCGTGACCCTGACCTCAAGGTCATCCAGGTGAGTTGTGATGTACAGCATAAAACCCGAGACCAATATCTATCAACATGCAAGTATCAACTTTATCCATCAACATGATGTTCAAGAGATTTAGACTTTAACCAAAAAATTTAACACAAAATTTCTAAGTCTGTGACCTTGACCTCAAGGTCACCCAGGGTTGGTCATGATGGTACTGCATAAAACTTCAGACCAATATCTACCAACATGCAAAGTATCAACTCGATCAATCAACATGGTCAAGAGATATAGACTTACAAAAACTTAAATCAAAAACTTAAACACAAAATTTCTAAGTCTGTGACCTTGACCTCAAGGTCACCAAGAGTGGGTCATGATGGTACTGCATAAAACTTCAGACCAATATCTAGCAACATGCAAAGTATCAACTCAATCCATCAATATGGTCAAGAGATATAGACTTACAAAAACTTTAACCAAAAACTTAAGCACAAAATTTCTAAGTCTGTGACCTTGACCTCAAGGCACCCAGGATGGGTCATGATGGTACTGCGTAAAACTTCAGACCAATATCTAGCAACATGCAAAGTATCAACTCAATCCATCAATATGGTCAAGAGATATAGACTTACAAAAACTTTAACCAAAAACTTAAACACAAAATTTCTAAGTCCGTGACCTTGACCTCAAGGTCACCCAGGGTGGGTCATGATGGTACTGCGTAAAACTTCAGACCAATATCTAGCTGCTAAGCAACATGCAAAGTATCAACTCAATCCATCAATATGGTCAAGAGATATAGACTTACAAAAACATTAACCAAAAACTTTAACACAAAATTTCTAAGTCTGTGACCTTGACCTCAAGGTCACCCAGGGTGGGTCATGATGGTACTGCGTAAAACTTCAGACCAATACCTAGCAACATGCAAATTATCAACTTGATCCATCAACATGGTCAAGAGATATAGACTTTTAAAAAACTTTAACCAAAAACTTAAACACAAAATTTCTAAGTCTGTGACCTTGACCTCAAGGTCACCCAGGGTGGGTCATGATGGTACTGCGTAAAACTTCAGACCAATATCTAGCAACATGCAAAGTATCAACTTGATCCATCAACATGGTCAAGAGATATAGACTTTTAAAAAACTTTAACCAAAAACTTAAACACAAAATTTCTAAGTCTGTGACCTTGACCTCAAGGTCACCCAGGGTGGGTCATGATGGTACTGCGTAAAACTTCAGACCAATATCTAGCAATATGCAAAGTATCAACTTGATCCATCTACATGGTCAAGAGATATAGACTTTTAAAAAACTTTAACCGAAAGTGTGACGCGGACGCACACGTAAACGTAAACGCGCACGACCGAGGTGACTACAATAGCTCTATGCACTTCGTGCAGGCGAACTAAAAAACTATTCATAATACTGATGACAGAACCACTTAAGCTACTGGTATCAATCAAAATACAGAGACATGGATCAGCTGTGCAGTCACAGCCATTTAATTTGTGCTTTTTCCTGCTGCTGCTGTAATACATCAGTGATGTAGATAATTATTTTTCGCAATGCGTACTGTACGCATCAGAATAAATGTACTGTGCGTACCGACAATATTATTGTGTACGCGTTTTCTGAAGGTTCATATTCTAACCTCTCATTTAGAATCAAACTTATAGATATGTACACGTATGGATAAGACCATTTATCCAAGTATGAAAATTCAAGTAAACTGGTTGATAATCCTAAAATTACATGTCATTAAGGCTTGTTAAACCATACTTTTGTATCCTGCATAGATAATAAGAGAGAAAAAGTGAAGAAAAACATAACTGGCATGACTGTAGAACATAGAATTACATCAAGTTTTAAATTAAAAAAAATATGACCAGAAATCGATGCAAAATGCCTATTCAATAAACCAAAGTGACACACTACCAATAAATTCATGAATAAACCTTTGGTGTAATAGACACTGAACGGAATACACGTTTATGGTATAGCTACTGAAGATACATAATATATTGCATGATATGTAATATGAAACGATCAGAAGCTGCATTAATATTGTAACTACTTTTCGATTGTTGACAGAGCAGCCAGACAATACTAGTTGACAAATTGTCATTTTGTGACAATTTTAAAGGTATTTTTTTTATCTGTGTACGCATTAAATCGAAAACTGTTTGCGTACCGCTGATTTCTACTGCGTACATGGTACGCACAGGTCTGATATTTCTATGTGTACAGGGCGAAAAATCGTGCGTACATACGCAGTACGCATCGTTATCTATTTCGCTGTACATGTATTGAATAGGGAATAAGTCATTTGTTATTAACCTTTTGAGAAACATTTCTTCTCTTCAAATAAATTTCTGATAGTTTTGGCTTAAACTTTGGAAGGTTTACGTATGTTTTCTATATATTTTCAATTCTCCCTAAAGTGAAACTAGGGAGAAGTTCCACATCAGGAAAACATGTCCGCGAAATAAATACCTCCTTACACCCAACTTTTATATAGTAATACTGGGGTATACTTATTTTTTGATCCAAAACATTGATAGTAGGTACTCGCTAGAACCGCCTCACCACGGCAGTTCTAACATGTACTAACAATCAATGGTTTGAGAAAAAATCTTAAAAATATCAAAAATTTTCCAATGAAATTTTCAATTTTTACGAACTAAAAAATTCTCTGTGTAGTGCATGGGTTAAGTTTTCGTAATGTAACATAGGGAGAATATTTCAACTGAAGCCCATTCCATGGCTGATATTGTACAAGGAGAAACTAACCTTTTCATCAAACTTGGAGTATTTATCCGTCTCTGACAGAAACATCTCTGATGGTGGTATTCTTTTCTGGGCTTCTTTTGCTGCCTAAAAATTGTGAAAGAAAAACATTAAGGGCATGCCAATTGTTGAATTCTAATACTAGTTGTTCTTGATACATGTAAACTGGTAATAATAAGTTAAGCCCCAGCTGAAATTTTCCCATAGACTTACTGCAAAAACCTCCAAATTTGTTTGGTCATAACTTTTGGCTGAATAAGCATTTTTACATGCAATTTTTAGCTGTGAAGCTTGAATTATTCTGCTACAGATAGGTTGATTTTCATTCATTTCTGCATGTTTTCTATAGAGTGGCACATGTTATAGTAGAGGTCATGAAAAACTGTCTATTATTACTGGCAATTACTATTACTATTAATTGGCAAAAATCTGGACACCTATGAAGCACATATCGAAAGGCAATCTGTATTTCAACTTGAAACTTTCTGTTATCATAACTTGGATTTAATCGCTTTTGAAATGTTTAAACTCAACAATTAAACTCAGGCAAATTTACCATTATGCCAATGGAGAAAAATCGGTATTGGGCTTAACGTATTTTGACCAGTTTACATTCTTGTAGGGGCCAGTCAAACACCACACACACAAACATTATCATATGCCCAAACTCTCAACTTTAGAGTGCTCAGCAGTGGTCCTTCCTGGTTTGATTCCATTGTCATCCATGTGGCAAGTTTGGTAACTTTTAGGAAAAGCTATTACCATACTTTCTAAGCACATTAAAACACAACAAGAATGCAACAGTTATGTAAACAAATATGAGCCGCCACATGAGAAAACATGCAATCTGCATAGACGAAAACAAAGGAGCAGATCAGCTTTGCAGTAACTGTGAAGCTGATCAGTGCCTTTGTTTTCGCTGCACAGATTGTACAATTATCCTTCTTCTTCCAAAATCCGAAATTTCAAGCATCTAGACTGCTTCTGTGACTGTACAGGCCAGTTTGTGTCAGACCTGGTCGGAACTCAAATTGTTGGTTGGCTCAAATATGAGTGAAGGAGAGAGAAAAAAGAAGGGAAAAGAAACAAACCTTAACATCTTCCTGTTCTTTCTTTTTTCTTTCCTTCTCTTGGCGCTTTAGTTCTTCTTGCTGTAAGCAGATGCATCAGGAAAACATCTCCATGTAATGTATATCCACTTATAGCCCACTTTCATATAGTAAAACTGGGGTATTTATCGGTATACTTTTTTTTCTTATTTTTGCTACAATATATAGATTGTGGGTACTCATTAGAACCACCTCGTCCAGGCAGTTCTAACATGTACCCACAGCCTATGTTTTGTGCAAAAATAAGAAAAACATCAACATTTTTTTTAATGGAAATTTTCAATTTTTTTACAACTCTGGAAAACCTGTATATCAAATGGGCATGTTTTCGGAATGGGGCGGTATTTATCAAATTTCAAATTTAAATTAATCTGTCAAAGAGAAAACATGTGCACTTTTTGGACGCTCTTTTATGTGTCTTTGATTTATGTATACTTAACGACACTTTCAATGCAACATCTCAAAAATGGACAAAGCAATTATCTTGAAATTTTTGCCATTGTTGATAAGCCAATGACACAAACACTGATGTAAAGTTTATCGAAAATGGTTGCGACATTTTGTCAATATTTGTTTGTATACTAGAAAACGCATAATTTCAAAAGTCACAAAAATAATGTGAAGCCAAAACTCGTCAATCACAAAAGTTTCTCCATTATTTTTTCATTCTTTTCTTTTGTTTTCACAACACATAAAAGAATAACAGATCTGAAAGAAACAACTTAAATAAATGGACTGCACAAAATCTGCAAGAAATCATAGGGGTTGGCGTTTGATGCACGATGGTGTGATGTTCGTACAGCATACGTGACTGAAAACCTTCTGCCAAGCAATCGGAGTGGCTATTTTACCTTGGCCATCATGGCAAACTCGCCTGATCTAAAACCCAAACCAGCATATCTGTGCCATTATGTTTGGAGTATTAAAGAGACGAAACCCTGCCAATGTTACTTAGACAGTCAGGACAATTTGTAAGGGATGAGTAGAACGGTATTTCGCAGCATACTTGTATGCGGTAATGACTTCGATGCATAGACGCCACTTGTCTGTCATTCTATGTCGGTTATACTCAATATTAGTTGATTGGATCAAATGAATAATTTGCTGTGATATTTGTAGTTTTCAACTTTTTTTCCATGAATGGATGTAATGAAAAGAGAAGCAAGTTATTATATTACAATAAATATTTGGTATAAATGATGAAATAATGTTGTTTTCAAGCACTCTAGTTTTGCGACTTTTGAAAATGAGGTTTGGTGTGTTTAACTCATATAAGCCTGGCGTCCTTTTTATGGGACATAGGCAAACAGCATAGCCTCAGATGGGATGCCGCGTTCTGCGGCGTCCCATCTGGGGCTATTCTATTTGCACAGAGAAATTTCATGGAAAAATGAGATAAAAAAAAATAAAAATCACTCCTAACACCCCTAAAAATGAAAGTGGACTCATCCAATTGATAATGAGGGGAAAATCCATTCATCAAATATGGGTTAAACCCTTGAGGCATTTGATAATAAAGGTTTGCGGGCATAAATGTGAACCAGATAGATGTCTCATGAATTTTTCCAATATCCCTGCAAATTTCGTTTCAATGTCTCTAGTAGTTTTGGAATTACAACAAACACTCTTTCGGTAGTGTTGGAAGTGTCATTAAGTATATTTGTTTTGTTTTTGTGCTTTGTTATACTGTATTTTACCAAGTACGTCATGTGGAGAGAACATGAGCCACGATGTCAGAAAACCAGTCTTCGGGGTTTCCAACCAGGTCTGACACGAATCCAGCTGTGCAGTCATAGAAGAAAGCTAGAAAACTTGTAATTTTGGATATAAGTAGAAGAGGAATTGTACAAACTGTTTAGCAAAAACAAAGATGCAGATCAGCAACTTTGTTTTCGCATATGTGAAAACCCAGTTTACAAGGTTCATAATATTTTACTAGCTTGTAGCCACCACACCATGAACTAGGTACATGATAGGAAAAGCCAAATGATAGATTTTCAAAATAAACCACTAAAACTCAAAACATATTACATGTATTTTTATAATAAGGTCACAATCAAGCTATATTCCCTTGTGGGTCCTTGTCTATTAGCTTAATAATATAGGGATCAAACATGATGTTCCATTCATCTGCGGGGCCCCGAGGGAGGCAATGAAACCCCAGCATGAAAGGCAAGGGTTTCAACCTTTCTGAGGGGCCGGGTAGATGTTCATGCATAAGAAAGAGCATGTTTGATCGTTATTATTGCATTTTAAAATAGTTTCATGCAAAATTTTGAAGAAATTGCCTGAATTTGCCAAACATTCATCCGCTTAAAATGGCTTTGAAACTGACATAAACTTTGAATGTTTTCAGGGCCAACATAAACGACATCATGACATAAAGATATAGAGTAAATTACAATGCACATTATGCAATGCATAAATTTTTGCATGGCACCCAGTAATGAGCACTTATGAAGGATGTCGGACCTGTTCAGAATCACATTGCTGGTTTTCTCAGGACATGGATCATATATTTTCAGGGTGCCCCAAAACTCAAGTAAACCTTTGGTATGAAATAAGCTTACTGACCCTCAATTTTTCTTCTCTTTCCTTGAGCAGAGTTTCTCTGTCGACCAGTTTAATCACAGGAGGCTGTCCCTCGTGATCTTCAAGTCGTACACCAAGGTTGGGTAGAACCTCGTCTCGTATACTGTCACAGAGTTGCAACACAGCTGGTACTGAATAGACAATAACACACACATTACGAAAACTTGTCCATGCAATAAACAGAGATTTTTTTAGCTTTAAAATTTTGAAATTTTCAGCTGAAAAATTTTGATATTTTTCTTATTTTTGCTCAAAACATAGATTGTGGGTACACATTAGAACCGTCTTGCCAAGGCGGTTCTAACAATACCCACAATCTATGTTTTGGAGCAAAAATAAGAACCAGAGGACCAATGGTCCTGTAAACGCTCACCTGAGACCTGAGATATATACCAATAAACTTGTTTGACTAGAATGGTAATATACATGTATATAACCCCAGGGCAGGGCCAGGGCAACCTCTGGAGTCAATTTCTTTAATAAATCATAAAGATTCAGTCATTTGCAAATTTACTGCAAGTTTTGCCCTTCAAATGACATTATAACAATTTTCCCCATTCAAATGCTTAGGCAACCTAAGTTGACCTTGCCATAAAAAAGGTCAAGGTCATCCCAGGGTCATGATTTATATAAACTTTGAAGAGCTCCATTGCTTGATGCTTCATGCCAAGTTTCAAAATCATAGGCCTTCTAGTACTGGAGAAGAAGATTTTTAAGGGTTTTTGCTATTTATAGCCATGGCGGCCATCTTGGTCATGTGACCTTGACCATTTATACAAACTTTCATTCACTCTTCCTAAGAATGTTCCACTTAAAAGTTTGGGGTTTCAGAGAAGATGTTTCAATATTATGGTCATACACAGGTATATAGCCCCAGGGCAGGGGCAGACAACCCTCTGGGCCCAAAATATTTTCATAAACATAAATCTTCTGTCCATTTGCTCATTCTTAGCAAGTTTTTTGCCATTAAATGACAGTTTCCTATTTTTTCCTATTCAAATGCATGGGCGGCCTAAGTTGACCTTGCCGTAAAAAAGGTCAAGGTCATCCCAGGGTCATAATTTATACAAAGTTTGTAGAGCTCCATTGCCTGATGCTTCATGCCAAGTTTCAAAATCATAGGCCTTCTGGTTCTGAAGAAGAAGATTTTTAAGGGTTTTTGCTATTTATAGCCATGGCGGCCATCTTGGTCATGTGACCTTGACCATTTATATACAATTTCATTCACTCTTCCTAAGAATGCTCCACATAATGTTTGGCTTTGATTGGCCAAGCAGTTTCAGAAAAGAAGATCTTTGAATATCACTGTAATATACATGTATATTGCCCCGGGGTGGGGGCAGACAGACCCCTGGGGTCCAAATTTTTTCAGAATCATCAATCTTCAGTCCATTTGCCCATTTCCTGCAAGTTTTTCCCTACAAATGACATTTTAACACTTTTCCCCATTCAAATGCATGAGCGACCTATGTTGACCTTGCCGTAAAATAGGTCAAGGTCATCCCAGGGTCATGATTTATATAAACTTTGTAGAGCGCCAGTCACTGATGCTTCACACCAAGTTTCAAAATCATTGGCTTCTGGTTCTGGAGAAGAAGATTTTTAAAGTTTTTTTCTATTTATAGCCATGGCAGCCATCTTGGTCATGTGAGCTTGACCATTTATATAAACTTTCTTTCCCCATTCCCAAGGATGCTCCATATGAAGTTTGGCTTTGATTGGCCAAGCGGTTTCAGGGGATAAGATGTTTCATTATTATGGAAATATACATGTATATAGCCCCGGGGCAGGGACAGACAACCCCCCAGGGGCTAAAATTTTCCATTAACATTAATCTTCTGTCCATTTGCCTATTCCCAGTAAGTTTTACCCATTAAATAGCATTTTACCATTTTTTCCCATTCAAATGCATTGGCGACCTAAGTTGACCTTGCCATAAAATAGGTCAAGGTCATCCTAGGGTCATGATTTATATAAACTATGATGGGCCCTCATCCCCAATGCTACATACCAAGTTTCGTGGAAATCGGCCCACTGGTTCTGGAGAAGAAGATTTTTAAGGGTTTTTGCTATTTATAGCCATGGCGGCCATCTTGGTCATGTGACCTTGACCATTTATATACAATTTCATTCACTCTTCCTAAGAATGCTCCACATAATGTTTGGCTTTGATTGGCCATGCAGTTTCAGAAAAGAAGATCTTTGAATATCACTGTAATATACATGTATATTGCCCCGGGGTGGGGGCAGACAGACCCCTGGGGTCCAAATTTTTTCAGAATCATCAATCTTCAGTCCATTTGCCCATTTCCTGCAAGTTTTTCCCTACAAATGACATTTTAACACTTTTCCCCATTCAAATGCATGAGCGACCTATGTTGACCTTGCCGTAAAATAGGTCAAGGTCATCCCAGGGTCATGATTTATATAAACTTTGTAGAGCTCCAGTCACTGATGCTTCACACCAAGTTTCAAAATCATTGGCTTCTGGTTCTGGAGAAGAAGATTTTTAAAGTTTTTTTCTATTTAAAGCCATGGCAGCCATCTTGGTCATGTGAGCTTGACCATTTATATAAACTTTCTTTCCCCATTCCCAAGGATGCTCCATATGAAGTTTGGCTTTGATTGGCCAAGCGGTTTCAGGGGAGAAGATGTTTCATTATTATGGAAATATACATGTATATAGCCCCGGGGCAGGGACAGACAACCCCCCAGGGGCTAAAATTTTCCATTAACATTAATCTTCTGTCCATTTGCCTATTCCCAGTAAGTTTTACCCATTAAATAGCATTTTACCATTTTTTCCCATTCAAATGCATTGGCGACCTAAGTTGACCTTGCCATAAAATAGGTCAGGGTCATCCTAGGGTCATGATTTATGTCATCCTAGGGTCATGATTTATATAAACTATGATGGGCCCTCATCCCCGATGCTACATACCAAGTTTCGTGGAAATCGGCCCACTGGTTCTGGAGAAGAAGATTTTTAAAGGTTTTTGCTATTTATAGCCATGGCGGCCATCTTGGTCATGTGACCTGGACCATTTATATAAACTTTCGTTCCCCCTTCCTAAGGATGCTCCATATGAAGTTTGGCTTTGATTGGCCCAGCGGTTTCAGAGGAGAAGATCTTTGAAATTGTGAACGACGACGGACGACGCCGACGGACGCCGACGGACGCCGACGGACGCCGGAGCATGGGCATACTATAAGCTCACCTGTGAGCCTTCGGCTCAGGTGAGCTAAAAACTGGTATACCCCTGTATACCCCAGTTTTGCTATATAAAAGTAGGGTTCAAAGGGGTATACATTTTACAGACATGTTTTCCTGATGAAACAAATGAGCCTAACGTGAGAAAAACGGTCTTTGGGGTTTCCAACCAGGTCGGACACGGACCAAGCTGTACAAGCTCAGAAGATGGCTAGAGGCTGGAAACTTCAGATTTAGGAAGAAGAAGAATTGTACTATCTTTGAAGCGAATACAAAGGTGCTGATCAGCTGTGCAGTAACTACACAGCTGATCTGCGTCTTTGTGTTTGCACAGGCATAATCATACACACTCCAGGCCCCAGATTTTAAAATATCAGCCTTAACATGAGAAAACCAACAATCTGTGTTTCCGACCATGTCCAACCCAAATCGGCCTGTACAGTCATAGAAGTGGGCTAGAGCCTTGAAATTTTAGATTTATTAAGTAGAAGAGAAATTTACAATTTGAGTAGCAAAAACAAAGGCCCTGATCAGCTGTGCAGTTACTGCACAGCTGATCTGCACCTTTGGATTAGCATTATGCAGACTGTTGGTTGTCTGATGCAGCGGCTCATACTGTACATCTGGAAATGTTCGCGAGAACTTAATTTTCGCTAATATTCGCTAATTCGTTGCCTCGCAAAAATAAAGTTCTCGCTAATTAAGAATTACAAGAAGCTTTATAGACTGCATGAGCCCTTGTTGGTGAATTCAAAGACACGCTAATAATTCGGAAATGGAAAATTTGCGAAATAAAAGTCTCTGTATATTGCATGGGCAAGTTTTCATAATGTCATCTAAAAAAGATAAGGTACGTTCAAAATAAATGGCAGGGTGGTCGGGTGGGAACATGGACCCCCGCCCATTGGGGCCTAGGAGAAATAGATGGGCTGCTTGTGTCTCCGGGCAAAGCTTCTTAATGGCTCACTGACCATCTGATTACTGGTAAACCGCTCAAGCCTGAGCCTGCCCAGGAAGAGTGGTTTAGTCAAACCACCCATAACCCTTATTAGTTTGCTTGGGTGGTTAAATTTATGAAGCACATTTTGAGTGTCATGACATCCTAATGTTGGGTAAAAGTCCCATGAAATGGAGGCAACGTCTCGACATAACCATTGCTGTTGACTGGGACGTAAAGCATCAATTCAAACAAACAAACTAAAAAAATGGGTTAAAGACTCACTTTTCTGTTCTCTTGCTACTTTTCTGACATCTTCCCTGAAGTTTGCAAATGCTGTTAGGTATGGCATCACCTTCTCTTCCAACTAAAATAAAATGAGCTTTCGCTTGAGAAAAACCAAGAATTTAGGTTCCCGACCAGGTCCTACACAAGCCGTCCTGTATGATCACAGAAGCAGGCTAGAAGCTTGGAGTATAGGATTAAAGAAGTTGAGAGACTGTAGTATCTGTGTAGCGAAAACAAAGACGCTGATCAGCTACTGCACAGCTGATCTGCATCTTTGTTTTCGCATATGCAAGTTGTTGGTTTTCTGAGAAGTAGCAGCTGAAATTGTATATTGTAAATAAGTAACCAGAGGACCAACGGTCCTGTAAACGCTCACCTGAGATCTGCTATATTAACCAAATATTTATTTAAAAAATTTGCCCTTTATGGGGCCCCAACAACCAATCAAAATAAAGGATTAGGACAAAAGTCAACCAAACTGTAGAAGACTACTCTATAAACATTTCTGCAAAAATAGAATTCAAATATCTGCGATTGGACCAGAAAAAAATAGTCAATTTCCACTTTTCCCGTTTTAAGTCAATCGAAACTTTAAGTTGCCATAGCAACCAGATTTCTTATCCAACTGAAATAAAAAACACAAATTATGTAGAGACTACTGTCAGGAACATGTATACAAAGTACAGGCTTCATGCCATAGACAATTTCTGAGGAGAAGATTTTAAAATAATTTTCCAAATTTTACCCTTTATGTGGCCCCAGCAACCAATCAAAATGAAGGATTAGGAAAAAAGTCACATGAAACATAGAGATATACTCAATAAATATTTCTGCAAAGACAAAATTCAAATACCTACAATTGGTCCAGAAAAAATAGCTTATTTCCACATTTCCCATTATAAGTCTATGGAAACCATAGCAACCAGAGTTCTTATCCGACTGGAATAAAAAACACAAATTATGTAGAGGCTACTGTCAGGAACATGTATACAAAGTACAGGATTCATCCACTTGACAGTTTCTGAGGAGAAGATTTTTGAATGTTTTTTTTTTTCTTCAAAATTTTGCCCTTTATGGGGCCCCAGCAACCAATCAAAATAAAGGATTAGGACAAAACTCACAAGAAACGTCAAAAACTACTCAATAAACATTTCTGCAAACACAAAATTCAAATGTCTGCAATTTTAGCGGAAAAATAGCCGATTTCCACTTTTCCTATTATAAGTCTATGGAAACTATAAGTTGCCATAGCAACCAGAGTTCTTATCCGCCTGAAATAAAAAACACAAATTATGTAGAGGCCACTGTCAGGAACATGTATACAAAGTACAGGCTTAATCCCCTTGACAGTTTCTGAGAAGAAGATTTTTGAATGTTTTTCGAAATTTTGCCCTATATGGGGCCCCTGCAACCAATCAAAATAAAGGATTACGACAAAAGTCACATGAAACGTAGAGGACTACTCAATAAACATTTCTGCAAAAACAAAATTCAAATGTCTGCAATTTTAGCGGAAAAATAGCCGATTTCCACTTTTCCCATTAAAAGTCTATGGAAACTTTAAGTTGCCATAGCAACCAGAGTTCTTATCCGCCTGGAATAAAAAACACAAATTATGTAGAGGCCACTGTCAGAAACATGTATACAAAGTACAGGCTTAATCCCCTTGACAGTTTCTGAGAAGAAGATTTTTAAATGTTTTTTTCCAAATTTTGCCCCATATGGGGCCCCCACAACCAATCAAAGTAAAGGATTAGGACAAAAGTCATATGAAACATAGAGGACTACTCAATAAACATTTCTGCAAAAACAAAATTCAAATATCTCCAACAAGACAGTAAAAACTGGCAATTTTCACTTTTTTCCATTATAAGTCTATGGGAAGCATAAGTTGCCATAGTAACCAGAGTCCTTATCCGATCAAAACAAAAAACACAATTATTCTTTCCCCCTACCTGTAGATGGTGTATGTGTAATATGAGAACAATCGGCAAAGCGGTTTCAGAGAAGAAGATCTTTGAAATTGTGGACGACGGACGGACGGACGGACGATGGACAGACGGACGCCGGAGCATGGGTATACTATAAGCTCACCTATGAGCCTTCGGCTCAGGTGAGCTAAAAATGTCCAACAACATTTCAACTATCGTAGTTAATGTGCAGAAACAGCAGAAAAGCTGCTGTCTTTGCATTTTCTGATCTGGTTGAGCAAAAACCTTTTTTTATTTTTTTTGTTGAGGCCTATGTCCCAGTCAACAGTTTTTCAGTCATGTTGGGACAGAACCAACGCTTCCTGGGTTTAACCAGTACTGTAGAGAGTTAATGTGTCTTGCTCAAGGACACAACACAATGACGCCTGTGGGAATCAAACCCAGGACCTTTTGATTAAAAAACAAACAAAAAACAAAAAAAAAAAAAAAACTTTTTTATTGTTGGTTTTGTTCTATTGCTTTACATCCGACCATGATCAACAGCTATGACAGTGTTCCTGACTGAACTGTTGCTAGACTAGCCTCCAAAAGTAGATTACAGTACTTTGTGCACATTTCTTTCACCACTAACTGACAAATGCTCTATTAATTGATGGGGTTGGTGCAAGAACGTGTCTATGTCCATTTTGTAAGTTTCAAGAAAAACGTGAAAAACACAAAATTTTGACAAAAATTTGACAACAATGAGAAAATAGTAACAAATAATTGGTCATATCAAATAGGGTAAAAAGCAAAAATATCATGAAAATTTGTTGAAAGATACGGAAGAATTTTAAGAAATTCAAATATTTTTCAACTGTGTTAATGCAAGAATGTGTCTAAGTCCAAACCCCATTTTTCCATACCAGTTTTGGCTGGAATTGTGTTAAAATACATCATAGTACAGTGATAAAATTGCTCATTTGCCTAATGTGGATGTTTTGAGCTCCTAAAACCATATCAGAACAAATTAGTTTCACACCAGCAGATGTTTACATTTCTCTGGACTTAGGTATGTTCTTGCATTAAACACTGTGCAATGTGTGGATTTAGGCATGTTCTTGCAATGAAAATGGACTTAGCACCCTTTGAAAAATTTTACAATACAAATTTCATATGAACAAAAAGTAAAAGGTATCACAAACTATATACCATTAACGTTACGGCATTAACGTTAAAAATGAGTTCGCATGGTGAGAATATACCGTTCAACGCTACGATAGCATCCGCCGACGCCTGCATCGTTGCCCTGGCGACACTACCGCTACGAGGCTCGACGATCTACCGATGTACTAACAGACGGGATCTAACGGCAACGACCCGATCAGTTAGCGAGAAACCGACTGAGACACTCCAAGAAGATACCCACGGCCATAAAATCCATCAACTTGATAACAACCAACGACTACCTCATGGATATAAACTAGGGATGTCAACTAATATTCGAATGTTCGAATATTCGCATTTCATACGAATATTCGAATGCGATTTCTGGATTCGAATATTCGCATAATTTTCTAACCTGCAATATTGTCATGTATCAGTTTAAAGGAGGACTCAAATTTAAGACCAAAGGTCGAAAAATAATATGACCAGTAATCCTGCTTGTCTGTTGAGCAATTCAAGATGGTCAACATTTTGACACACTTGCAATTTGAGATTGCTCAATTAACAGTTTTACACTTTGTTGATTCAAGTGACACTTTGTTGATTCAAGTGACACTTTGTTGATTCAAGTTGAGAAGAAAGCATTGCTTGCTTTCAATAAATGTTTTTAAGGTGTGAAAGTCCTACAATTTTAAGTTGTCATGTGAAAACTTAAGACGGCTAGATAGATTGACAACTCAATGCTTTAGGAACAACACAGTCACAACCTTTCACAAAGTACATGTAGGCCACAAGATACCATAGACCCTAAACATTCTTGGTAGCGGATATCAACGACATCTTGGCTTGACAATAATGGTGAGTCGTTGCTTTCTCAGACAGAACCCCAGAGATTTGTCATTATTAAACACTTCAAGATTGTCTAGTTTTCTGTGCAAAAGGCCTAGGGAATTTAAGGCCTGATTTCGGCCTCATGTGTTGGTAAAAAATTGAATTTTGGAATTTTGAGGAGACAAGTATTGCAAACAGCAGGTATAGGCCCCTGCTTATAAATTCTAGCACAACTATCACATTCAAGTTACACATGTTGCCATGGTAATGCTCCGAAAAGCATAGAAATACCACTTTTTGCAATTTTGGGTCTATTTTTCACCATTCAACATCATTTTCAACTACCGGCCCACGCGCCGAACAATTTCTTACTATGAAATAAATATGAAGTATCATCCAGAGATATTGTATGCTAAGTATCATTTTGTTCGTCGTGTGGGCTGGCACTTAAAAATTAAAAAATATGTTCAGAAATGGTCAAAAATAGACCCAGAAGTGCAAAATGGCAACGCTTGTAGGATAAATGAAGCACATGTTCTTCTATTTAACAGAGGAGACATATGACTGTTTTGAGGAATAGTTTTCTCACCTAAATTCCAAAATTTATTTTTTAGCAAAATCTGAGGCCAAAATCAGGCGTTAAATGCCCTAGTCCTTTGTTGCTTTTCTTACATGGCGCCACTGGTATAGTCCAGATACGATACCATGCATATACATGTACCTCATAAATTATTTTCAATACATGCACCACCATGTAAGTCATCGTAATGGGTCTATTGGGCATAGATGTGTACATCATTCGAATATTCGAATATATTCGAATATCCTATGCAAATATTCGAATACCAATTTCGGCATTCGTTGACATCCCTAATATAAACTGTACACTACTACAGTATTGAAGTCTAACTTACCGATGAATCAAAACAGTCAGAGGAACAATATTGCTACTGAACATACAAAAGAATCGGATGGAAAAACTTTTGTAATTCTCAGATACCTAGATGATGACATTATGATATGGTCGAGAAAGCCTGAGGAGTAAATCTCCCGTTTTATGACCAATATACGTCACAAGATTTGATAGACATTTCTGTTAACATATCAAGCTATTCACTTAATCATTAAGCCATAAAACTTCAACATTTTTCTGAAATTTGTCCTATGCAGATAATAACTAACTGATGTCTAAAATAGGAACTATATACGATCATTTGACATTGTCTTATTCTTAACCAGGACGCTCATTTCACTATTGTCGACCAAGTCTTATTACATGTACCTCATTTCTTAAGTTGCTAAGTAACGTCAGTACTATTTTTAGAACAATACGATCACGTGACCAAAGACAACCGCTAGTCTTTACTTCAGGGAATGAAATCTGTATTGCAAACCATCCTGAAGAAGGTCTTTGAAAGACCGAAACGCGTTGATCTAACTAAACAAACAGTTAAATGTACCGTTGTTGTTTGTTTGTTCTGTTTTATACCCTTAATAAATAAACTATATACCAGAATGTAGCGTTTTGTATGTAGGACGCAGTGACACAAAAAACTAAATTTTCTACGAAAGTGGACTTCTTGCATGTTCTTGCACTAACCCTTTCAATTGTATCAGAAGAGAATGGCTGTAGAAATATACTGTCTACAAAGAAGTAGCATTGGAATTGATTTTGTTTTTTTAGAAAATTCTTAGGATTTGACTTTTTTTTTTTTAAATTTATCTCTTTTATCAAGTATACATTATCTTACCACATGCAAGTAGTGTTTGGAGTTAGGATGTAGACAAAATATTCTACATATAGAAAAAACAAGGATTAAACTGACAAGAAAAGCATTGAAACTTACATCGACATTTTCAGTAGAATTTCCCCCTTGTACAGCTAACCAGTCGTCAGATGTTATAGCACCGAACACCTATAATTACAACACAACCACACCATCAAATGAGCCGCGACGCGAGAAAACCGGTCTTCGGGATTTCCGACCAGGTCCGACACAAACCGGGCTGTACAGTCTCAGAAGCAGGCTAGAAGCTTGAAATTTCGGATATAAGAAGAAGAGGAAATATACTATCCGTGTAGCGAAAACAAAGGCGCTGATCAGCTTTGGGTTACCGCGAAGCTGATCTGCACCTTTGTTTTCGCCTAGGCAAAATCCGGTTTTCTCACGATGCGGCTCAAATATGCCACGTCATAAGGAAACCAACATTCTGCATAGGCGAAAACAAAGGCGCAGATCAGCTTCGCAGTAACTGCGAAGCTGATCAGCACCTTTGTTTTCGCTACATGTATAGTACAATTCCTCTACTTTCTTAATCCAAAATTTCAGGCCTACAGTCAAATTCTGTGCTTGATCAGCTCAATTTGAGTTGGACCTGTTCGGAAACCAAATTGCTGGTTTTTATATGACGTGGTTCAAATGTGATCAATAATGGGAAATTTTAAGCTTGTCATTGATGTCAACCAGGTTGATAGAACACATAAGAATGTAAAGAAAAGCAAACTTTTATCATTTGATTTAATGCAATTACTTTTCTAAGCTACATTTGCTACTTTTCAATCAGTTATTCTAGTCACACTGTTCATTGGCAAGTCTCTCATAGGCAGGTTACCATTACTAAGTGCACATTTAACTAAAATAAAGTGAGCCGCGACGCGAGAAAACCGGTCTTCGGGGTTTCCGACCAGGTCCGACACAAACCGGCCTGTACAAGCTCAGAAAAGAGCTAGAAGCTTGAAATTTCGGATTTAAGAAGAAGAGAAATTGTACTATCCGAGTAGCGAAAACAAAGGCGCTGATCAGCTTCGCAGTTACTGCGAAGCTGATCTGTGCCTTTGTTTTCGCATAGGCAATAATCCCCTTTTCTCACGATGCGGCTCAAGTATAATGTGTTCCAACTCACTTTAAACATCTGAGCAATGTAGTCCCCAATATTTTGGAGTAGAATTCTGTTTGGCCGGTGTTTAGTTTTCACCTCTGATACGTAGATATTGCACTGACTGATCAGGTCCCGTAGGTGCTCTAGAGTCTTCTTGGTGTTTATAGAATCTGCAATTTTGAAATGTAACAGACAATAATTAGGGGTTACCTGTAGTCAAATTTTTCATTTGGGGTGATGTATCGTTGGATATACGATTGAAAATCTTGTTTTACGGCGATGTATCAGTAAAACATGATTTCCGACCGTATATATGATATACTTTTTTTTTATTTGGATTTACGTCCAATTCAAGATTATTTCAGCTCATATGAGACCGGCCAATCAGTAGGTGGGTTGAAAACCGGAGAACCCCGAAAATAAGAGCTGTCGCAGGACAGCGTGCTTGACTGCTTGTGACCTTTGTCAAACATAAGACCAAACCCGACCAGTAACCCAAAGCATTATGCTCATACATCTTTTTGCCTTGCATTGCAATAAGGCAAAATCACTGAACCATGAAAGTTAACAATAACTACCTAAGATTTAAAGGTCTCACTCATATTGTGAAAGAAGTGTGTTCATATACCAACTGAGTGCCAAGATACAAGGCAAAATCACTGAACCGTGAAAAAAGGTCACACTGACCTATAAGTATTGCAGGGTCAAAGGCCTAGTGATACTTACTCATAATGTGAAAGAAAAATGATCATATACCCATTCAGTGTTGAGATATAAAGCAAAATCACTGAACCATGAAATTAGGTCATAGTGACCTATAAGTATGTTTGGGTTAAAGGTGTGGTCATACTCATTCATAATCAGAAAGAAGTATGAAAAAATATTAAACTGAGTGTCGAGATATAAGGCAAAATCACTGAACCATGAAATTAGGTCACAGTGACCCAGGTATACTTTACGGTCAAAGGTCTTGTCATACTCATACATATCGTGAAAGAAGTATGTTCATCTACCAATTGAGTGCCGAGATATAAAGGAAAATCACTGAACCGTGAAATTAGGTCATATTGACCTAGGACTACTTTAGGGTCAAAGGTCTTGTCATACGCAAACAGTGTGAAAGAAGTTTGTTCATAAACCACTTGAGTGCCGAGATATAAGGCAAAGTCACTGAACCGTGAAATTAGGTCACAGTGACCTGTAAGTATATTGGGGTCAAAGGTCTGGTCATACTCACTCATAATCTGAAAAAAGAATGAAAATATACTAATTGAGTGCCAAGATATAAGGCAAAATCACTGAACCGTGAAATTAGGTCACTGTGACCTAGGACTACTTCAGGGTCAAAGGTCTTGTCATACGCAAACATACTTTGAAAGAAGTTTGTTCATAAACCATTTGAGTACCGAGATATAAGGCAAAGTCACTGAACCGTGAAATTAGGTCACAGTGACCTATAAGTATATTGGGGTCAAAGGTCTGGTCATACTCACTCATAATCTGAAAAAAGTATGAAAATATACTAATCGAGTGTCAAGATATAAGGCAAAATCACTGAACCGTGAAATTAGGTCACAGTGACCTAGGACTACTTCGGGGTCAAAGGTCTTGTCATACGCAAACATACTTTGAAAGAAGTTTGTTCATAAACCATTTGAGTACCGAGATATAAGGCAAAATCACTGAACCATGAAATTAGGTCACAGTGACCTATAAGTATATTGGGGTCAAAGGTCTGGTCATACTCACTCATAATCTGAAAAAAGTATGAAAATATACTAATTGAGTGTCAAGATATAAGGCAAAATCACTGAATCGTGAAATTAGGTCACAGTGACCTATAAGTATATTGGGGTCAAAGGCCTGGTCGTACTAACTCATAATCTGAAAGAAGTAAGAAAATATACTAATTGAGTGTCAAGATATAAGGCAAAATCACTGAACCATGGAAAGTAGGTCAACCGACCCTTACCGTCATGACACACAAGTCAGTGTCACAAAGTCAAAAGATGAATGACCAACCATCCTCCTAAGTTGTTTCTATTAAGAAATAAAAAATTCGGGGAGTTCTAGATTTTGACCTCTAGCCCCGCCCCCCTGACTCCGACCCAGAGGTCCGATGTCATGGAACCTAAAGTGTATGAAGTATGAATGCTTTATGATAAGTTGTTGTCAAGATATGCCTCCTTGTAAATGTTACACAGCAGTACATCTACTTTTTAGTGTTCTAGTTTTTAACCTCCAGCCCCACCCCCCAGGCATGGACCCAGGGGCCCGATGCCATGGAATGAAACTCAACCCTACAGGGTACCTATGGTCCGAGTATGAAAGCTCTCTGATAAAAAGTTTTCAAGATATAGACTTCTAGAGTACTATATCACAGAAAAGCCATTATTATTAATGGTGTTCTAGATTTTAACCTCTAGCCCCACCCCCTGGCATGGACCCAGCGATCTGATGCCATGGAATGAAAGCCGACCCTACAAGGTGTCAATGGCCCAAGTATCAATGCTTTCTGATGAATGGCTGTCAAGATATGGACTTCTAGAAAACTTTAACACAAGAATTGCCATTTTTGAAGGTGTTTTAGATTTTAACCTCCAGTCCCACCCCCTGGCCTGGACCCAGGGGCCCGATGCCATGGAATGAAAGCTAACCCTACAGGGTATCTATGGTCCAAGTATGAATGCTTTCTGATGAGTGGTTGTCAAGATATGGACTTCTAGAAAACTTTAACGCAAGTGTGACGCGCACGCGCATGCGCACACGCACGGGAACGCGCACGGAAACGGGAACGTGGACGACCCGGGTGACTGCAATAGCTCTATGCACTTCGTGCAGTCGAGCTAAAAACCACCAGACACACCCGCAAGCAGAACTTGGCTAGTCTCACATGTGGCTGAGCGGGGCTTGAACCCACACCAGTCACAGCGGTGAGATGATCGAGTGATTAAGAAACAGCAATCTTAACCGCTCGGCCACGGGGGCCGCCTATACGATATACTGCCCCAAATGAAAAATTTGAATATATTTATCCCCATTCTAATGTACTTTTTAACTTTAATCAGCCAAAACACATTATTTTTTCCCAAAACGTGAGTGTCACTGGTGAGGATGTTTACCAATCACAAGGGATGTTGCTCCGACGGTTTATCACAGAATATACTGTCGCAAATTTTTGGCGTTAAACAATCAGACGTCACGTTACATGTTCATGTGCATTAGAATTCAGGGTTTATCACTGGTTTTGTACATTTTCAACACAAAACATTTAAGCTAACTCATTTAAGCCTGGCGCAGGCTGTCAACCAAGTCTTCTAAAAAATATAGGATTTTATATAAGAAATTTTTTTGAGAAATATAGGAGGTTTTAGCTCATTTTGAGGGAAAATATAGGAGTTTTCTCGTGAAAATCGCTTCATTCCATGCTCTTATACTAACAATCGTTACCTACACACTCACTTTTTTCCACATTCATTAATGTCTTAACACAGCTTCACAATCCAGACAGGCGACCATTCATGTGATGATGAAGTGTGCTGAAGCATTATGCAGGATGCTGATACTACACAGGCCCATCAGATGACTCTCACAAAATTAAAGGTTTTTATACAAAGGCATAAAGGCTTTATCATTGAAAATATATATATATACAGAGAATGAAGAGAAAATAAAGGTCAACTTTTTCTCTACTTCTAAACTTAGACCTACTTTTATTTTTCACTAAAAGTAGGAAATAAAAAAAAAAATAAAACATAGTGAGAGAGTGAGTTATCATATTCTTTCTCAAAGGTAAAATAAATCTACACCTCTGAATATTAGGGGGAATTCTTAAGTCTATAATATAGAAAAGAATGTTTTATTAATACATGTACTGTATGTAATATTCCAATGAAATGAGGTGAGGGTCTTGGGGCTGCCTAGGCCCCCAGAAGCTCTAGGGTACATACCTTTGTCTCCTGTGATCTAAGCCTCTCCTGGGATCAATTGTACACTGTACAGTTGCATCAATTTACAACAAAGTTAAGGCATAGGAAGAAAGAAAATAGATTAAAAAAAGACACAATATAAAAAGATGACAACTTTGATGGAAACTAGGATATATAATTCATTTAATTGTTATGAAAATGGGACATGCTTTGGACTTAAAAGTAACCCTGACTAAGGAGTAAGGGGTAACATAATGACCATTTATGCACTATATGATATACAGTATGAATATCATTTATTTAAAAAATAAAGAATGAAGAATAAATAGGCAGTTTCAGAGCACTATTATTTGCTATATATGATCATTGACATTGGCAAAAAATTTTCCTAAAAATATAGGAAATATTTTTAAAATATAGGAGATATTATAGGAATATAGGAGGTGCTTAAAAATATAGGATTTGGACCCAAAATATAGGAGTTTAATAGGAATATAGGAATTGGTTGACAGCCTGCTGGCGTCCTTTTAATGGGACATAGGCAAACAGCATAGGCGTCCTTTTTATGGGACGAAGGCAAACAGCATAGCCCCAGATGTGACGCCTCAGAATGCGGCGTCCCTTCTGGTGTTATTCTGTTTGCTAAGAGGAATATAATTTTAAAATCACACCTGATACCCCTAAAAATGAAAGTGAACTTGCCCAATGTTAAGGATGGGTGAATCCATTTCATCATCAATGGGTTAAATTAAGAGGAAATGTTAATGCATCATATTGTAGACACCCATCACAGTTTCAATAAGAATGCTTTTTTCGTATTCTATTCATCAGGTTAACATGTCCATGCAATGACTAACCCCTTATACCCATCCAACTTTTACATAGTAAAACTGGGGTATGCCAAGTATACCTATTTTTCTTATTTTTGGTAGTATTACTTACCACAGATGGCTTCATGTACTTTTTCTCTCAGCTCCAGATATCTAAACAAAACAAACGACTCTATGAAAAATGCTTTTTCAATGAAAAATGCTTTTTCAATGAAAAATGCTTTTTCAATGAAAAATGCTTTAAATTTTCAATGCAGGTCAACCTCATTATAACACTATTACTGTGTCAGATCCATACTCCAAAGCCTGTCCTAACATCACACAGATCAAATGAGTGCAGGTACAAGTGAAAGACAAATGAGCCGCCTCGTGGGAAAACCAACAATGTGGTTTCCGACCAGGTCCGACACAAACTGGCCTGTACAAGCACAGAAAAGAGCTAGAAGCTTGAAATTTCGGACTTTAGTAGAAGAGGAATTGTACTATCCGAGTAGCGAAAACAAAGGCGATGATCAGCTTCGCGGTTACCGCGAAGCTGATCTGCGCCTTTGTTTTCGCCTATACAGATTGTTGGTTTTCCCATGAGGCGGCTCAAATTTTTGAAATTAGTGAAAATTACAAAGGGACAACAGAAATTCAATCAAAATGTACATATCCTTGACAGCTTTCTCTGACTTTTATCATTCTTATTATCGGACAAGATGACTTGAGCTGCTGCATCAGAAAACCAACAATCTGTATATGCAAAAACAATGGCGCAGATCAGCTGTGCAGTAACTGCACAGCTGATCAGCGCCATTGTTTTCGCTACACAGATAGTACAATGTCTCTTCTTTCTAAATCTGTTATTTCAAGCTTCTAGCCTGCTTCTGAGGCTGTACAGCCTGATTTGTGTCGGACCTGGTCGGAACCCCAAATTGTTGGTTTTCCCATGCGATGGTTCACTTACTTTTTGTTAAGATTCAGTTCTTCCTCTCCCCATTTGTCAAACAGAGCGACACCTGACGATGGCGTATTTCTCTTCAAATCTTTCAACATCAAGAAAAATTCCTACAAACATATTGGACAGATATGACAATTAACAGCAACAAAAAATATTGGACGGATATAACAATTAACACAAACTTTTTTAAGAAAAACTCATACAAACATACTGAATGGATATGAGCTGCATCATGAGAAAACCGGATTTTTGCCTATGCGAAAACAAAGGCACATATCAGCTGCGCAGTAACTGTGAAGCTGATCAGCGCCTTTGTTTTCGCTACACGGCTAATACAATTTCTCTTATTCTTAAATCCAAAATTTCTAGCCTGCTTCTGTGACTGTGGTCTGTTTGTGTCAGACATGGTCGGAAACCCCAAAGACCAGTTTTCTTGCATCGCGGCTCATATAACAATCAAAGTACAGTAAAGCCCATAACTTTTCCTACAGGCAGATTTGGACAAACAGTTGGACTTTGTTAAGAAGTGCTAAAAATATAGGGTTGATGATTGGGTCTATCTGGAATCTTTGTGGACAGTAACTGTAAAAAGAAAATGTTAAAGGTGTCTTACTGTGACAGTTTTCTCATACTTCAGTGCTACAGTCATTGTCTCGTCACTGTAATCCAGAGTTTTCTCCCATGCATGTAATAAGAACAACAATCGAAGCTGCCTTGCTGTGTGTTTCTTTAAGGCATCTTTGATTGAGATGAAATTCTTGAGAGATTTTGACATTTTGCAACCGTCTATTGTTAAATGGCCAGAATGGAGAAAGTATTGAACCCAAGAATCGTGCTCGAAACATGCCTGAAAATGGAGAATAGCAGCAAATGAAACACATCATGAGAAAACCAATACCATAGTTAGACAACAACATCTTAAACATGATTACACAAAGTTAACAGTTGAAATATACATTGTCTTTAGATATGTGCTTCATTAGCCGAGATCATCCAGAATTTTGTCAATGCTACATTTATGTTTCTCAAAAGTAGATATGTCAACTCATGCTCTTAAATGTTCCACAATGAAGATGTATGGACAATGGAAAATGCATCATCATTCAAAAATAGAAAATATTTTCTTCAGTAACATGTGTGCTCTTTTCAGTTTAAAGGTGTGCACTATATGGGTTGAACTATTCTTTCAAGGGTGATCAAGTGGGAATATGGGCCCTTGCCCATTAGGGCCTAAAGAAATAGATGGGCTGCTTGTGCCTTGCAAAGCTATATATTACTGACAATCTGATTACTGGTTAACTGCTCAGACTTAAGTATGCCCGGGGAAAAGTCAAACCGTCCAGACATATAAGCCATAGAGGCTTACTTGGGTGGTCATATTTGAAGCACTTTTCTGATGTCATGACATCCTAATATTGGGTAAAAGTCCTTTAAAATGGAGGCAGCATCTCGACCTGACCATAGCTATTGACTGGGACATAAAGCATCAATTTAAACAGTCAACATTTTTTTTCATATTGAATGACTGACGATCTATAGTAAAGTGTGACTTGTAAAATATCCAACAAAATATCCTGTCAGGTGACCACAGTATATACCCATGATTCTTAAAGCCCAGATTGATGCAACACCACACGGCACATAATGAAATTGAGTATGGTGATTGCATCAGAATAACATGTCCGTGAAATGTGTGCCCCCTTAAATCCCAATCTTATATAGTTAAACTGGGGTTTGCACGGGTATACCTATTTTTCTTATTTCTAATCCAAAACATACATTGTGGGTACTTGATAGAACCGCCTCAACTGCCTCGTACACACAATGTATGTTTTGAGCAAAAATATTTAAAAACATCAAAATTTTTCCAATGAAATTTTCATTCTTTTTCTTCTGAAAAAAAATTTCGGTATATTGTATGGACCAGTTTTCGTAATGGAAGCCGGACTGATTGCGCAACAACTGACTGCAACAAGTTCATTCCCTTGCTGTAGGTTTCAGCCAAATTGATCCCACTACCAATCATACCACATTTTTTTGTCACTTGTCATCAAGAAAACATGTCCTTGAAATGTGTACCCCCTCAAACCCCACTTTTATATAGCAAAACTGGGGTATGCAGGGGTATACCTATTTTTCTTATTTTTGCTCCAAAACATAGATTGTGGGTACTCGTCAGAACTGCCTTAAATACGTATACCGCTGCACACCCCAATTTTACTATATATAAGTGGGGTTTAAGGAGGTATACATTTCATGGACATGTTTTCCTGATGTTGGTTTCAGCCAAATTGATCCAACTACCAATCATAGCCCACTTTTTTTGTCACTTGTCATGTGAAGTTGCATCAATCTGTGCTGTAACAAATTTGGCTGCATCACAGGTATACAGTTGTTGTTGTGATGTTGCATCAATCTGTGCTGTAACATATTTGTTTGCATCACAGGTATACAGAGTGATAACAGTACCTCCGACTGTGCCAGCTCATTGTCATGGTGGGGAAACTTGAGATCTACACCTCCAGTATGTATATCAAACGAAGGACCAAGAATAGCACTCGCCATTACAGAACATTCTATATGCCATCCGGGTCTACCCTGAAAAAAAAAATCTAATTTTTAACACATTATTTTAATGACTCTCTGTTTTTGTGCTGTTTGCATCTTATATGTAGGCCACCTATTTGGAAATAGCTGCTCACTCAGTTTACAATATACACATTTGCATTAGTACCTGAATTTCCATTGAGTTATCTCTCAACCTCATTGCCAATTTAGTATTTTTCCAATTCAGTTTTTGCAGTAGGACTTCATTCTGTTGGTGTCATTTCCTGATCACTGCTTACTAAATTACCTTTTGAAGACCAGTAGTAGGGGTCTTCTTGATATTAACATTTTACTCAATTTTAAATTGAATAGCTGTGTTATTGTATGTACATGTACAGGTCAACCTCATTATAACACAGTCTTTGTTATAATGTGGTTATTTACAAAAGACATGATAGCAAAATAATCATTTGGGGGCCATTTTAAAATTACATCTTGAAAACCACACTATTGTGTGGCACATTATAATGAGGTTGAATTGTACAGGGCAACCTCATTATAACACTATTTTTGGGGTCCATAGAAGCAGACCATGATATAAGTGAAGCTGTGTTATAATGAGGTTACTTACAACAGACACATAGCAAAATAATCAATTTGGGAACCAGGACATGGCAGTGTTATATTGAAAACCACATATTAGTGAAGCATGTTATATTAAAGTAGGTTGAAGAGTATGACTTTACCTTGCCCCAGGGTGAGTCCCAGACCGGTTCTCCAGGTTTGCTGGCCTTCCAGAGGGCAAAGTCTGTGGGACTTCTCTTCTCACCAAGTCGCTCTTCAGAGATACTCAGTTCTCCTGCCAGTCAATTATGTGTATTCGTTTAGTTGGTTTGTACCATTAGGAAAACATGTCCGTGAAATCTATACCCCACCATACCCCGCTTTTACATAGATAAACTTGGGTTTGCAGTGGTATACCTAATTTTCTTGTTTTTGATCAAAAACATAGATTGTGGGTACCCGTTAAAAACTGCCTCGCGGAGGCGGTTCTAACGTGTACCCACAATCCATGTTTTGAGCAAAATTATTAAAAATATTAAAACTTTTCCAATGAAATTTTCAATCTTTTTCTTCTGAAGTATTGCATAGGCAAGTTTTCGTAATGGATGGATTTAGATTGTTTTGTGGTTTAATGTCCCAGTCAACAATTTGTTCAGTCATGTCAGAATGCCACCACTTACTTGATATTCACAAGTTCTTTGGTGAATTTTGACAAAGCTTGGTAGCAGTGGGTTTGGAACTACTATTCAAAACATACATTGTGGGTACTTGTTAGAATCACCTCGGCAAGGCAGTTCTAACATGTACCCACAATCAATGATTTCAATGATATCAAAAATTTTCCAATGAAACTTTCAATTTTAACAGCTGAAAAAATCTCTGTATATTGCATGGGCAAGTTTTGTGAAATGAGTAGGGTTTGAACAACTGGCCTCTCAATCTGAACTCTTATGCTCTAACCGCTAGGCCATCCCAATCCCCTTCTTCCATTACAAATACTTGCCCATGCAATAAAGAGAGAATTTTCAAGCTTTAAAAATTGAAAATTTTCAACCGAAAAAGTTTGATATATTTTTTTTTCATTTTTGCTCAAAACATAGATTGTGGGTACAAGTTAGAACCGCCTCACCGAGGCAAGTTAGAACCGCCTCACCGAGGCGGTTCTAACGAGTACCCACAATCTATGTTTTGGAGCAAAAATAAGAACCAGAGGACCAATGGTCCTGTAAACGCTCACCTGAGTCTGCTGCATATACCAATAAACATGTTTGAATATTATGGTATTTAATGCCAGTGCAGGGGCAGATGAAGCCCTTGGGCCCTTTTCTTTTTTTAGAATAAAAAATATTCTGTCCATTTGCCAATTTCTTGCTGGCTTTTCCCTTCAAATGACATTTTAACAGTTTTTCCCATTCAAATGCATGGGCAACCCATGTTGACCTTGCCATAAACTTGGTCAAGGTCATCACAGGGTCATGATTTATATATACATTGTAGTACTTTAGCCATGGATGCTTCACGCCAAGTTTCATTGAAATCAATGAATTGGTTTCAGAGAAGATATTTGAAGGGGTTTTACCATATATGGGCATGGTAGCCATCTTGGTCATGTGACCTAGATTATTAATATACACATTGGTTCCCCCATCCTATAGATGCTTCACATAAAATTTGGCTTCAATTGGCCAAGTGGTTTCAGAGGAGAAGATGTTTGAATATTATGGTCATATACATGTATATATACATTGTAGTACTTCAGCCATTGGTGCTTCATGCCAAGTTTCTTTGAAATCGGTCCACCAGATTCGGAGAAGAAGATTTTTGAAGGGTTTTTACCATATATGGGCATGGCAGCCATCTTGGTCATGTGAACTAGATAATTTATATATACATCAATTCCCCAATTCCATAGATGCTTCACATAAAATTTGGCTTTGATTCGCCAAGCGGTTTTAGAGGAGAAGACGTTTGAATATTATGGTAATATACATGTATATTGCCCCGGGGTGGGGGCAGATGAGCCCCTGGGGTCCAATTTTTTTCAGAATCATTAATATTCAGTCCTAATGCCCATTTGCTGCAAGACTTTCACTTTAAATGACATTTTAAAAGTTTTCCCTATTCAAATGCATTGGCGACCTACGTTGACCTTGCCGTAAAAAAAAGTCAAGGTCATCACAGGTTCATGATTTATATACACATTGTAGTACTTGAGCCATCAATGCTTCATGCCAAGTTTCTTTGAAATCGATCCACCGGTTCTGGAGAATAAGATTTTTGGAAGGTTTTTCCATATATGGGCATGGCGGCCATCTTGTTTTTTTTTTTTTTTTTTTTTTCTCCTTTTTTTTTTTCTCCTTTTTTTTTTGTCCGCACCTCCATCCCCATCGGACACCAGTGCACAACTTGACTATTTATATTATTTACACCGGATTTACAAGGGCAGTATCATCTAGATTGTTCAGATACCATGTATGTATGTATGTATGTATGTATGTATGTATGTATGTATGTATGTATTACAGTATGTATGTATGTATGTATGTATGTATGTATGTATGTATTACAGTATGTATGTATGTATGTATGTATGTATGTATGTATTGGGTATACAGGCCTTTCATTGGTATGTATGTATGTATGTATTGGGTATACAGGCCTTTCATTGGTATGTATGTATGTATGTATGTATGTATGTATGTATGTATGTATGTAGGTAGGTAGGTAGGTAGGTAGGTAGGTAACATGTTTGAATGAAAAAAAAAATCAATGTTTATGAGAGTAATATTTATGTTAAAGTAAAAGTATAACGTTGCGTATGAGAATGACTATAGATAAGAGTGCGTACTTATGTTAGGTATGTATAGGTTAAAAAACTCGTATGTATGTTACATGTGCGTACGAAAGGGCGTATGTATGTATGTAGGTAGGTAGGTAGGTAGGTAGGTATGTAGGTAACATGTGTGAATGAAAAAACAAACAAACAATGTTTATGAGGGTAAATATTTATGTTAAAGTAAAAGTATAACGTTGCGTATGAGAAGGAATATAGATAAGAGTGTGTACTTATGTTAGGTATGTATAAGTTAAAAAAACTCGTATGTATGTTACATGTGCGTACGAAAGGGCGTGACTGCGAAAGTGTGAGAACTTATGTCGGGTATGTTTAAATAAGTATTGCAAGTTTGTATTTTGTAGGGTACAGATACGTAAAGGTAGACTGTAGGGTACAGGTACCTACTCACGTTAGATTGTACAGGTACTTACAAGTCGATCGTACTAGGGTATAGGTACTTACAAGTAGTCTCATTAGAATGTGGGAAGGTATTTATAGTGTGTGTGTGTGTGTGTGTGCGTGTGTGCGTGCGTGTGTGCGTGCGCAAATGTGCGTGCGTGCGTGCGTGTGTGCGTGCGAAAATGTAATATTATAAGTAGTCATGTGGTGTATATATGTTATGAATCAGTTGGTGTGTAGAGTATCGTCTAAAATTCATAATCGTACGAAATTTCGCGCGGAACGCGTTCGCGTTTGCAAGTTGTGCTTAAGACACGCTGATTGTCTTCGGTATCTCTACTCATGAATCATAGGCCGTCCTAGGAGAGCGGCCATCTTGGTCATGTGACCTGGATTTCTTATATACACATTGGTTCTCCCTTCCTATAGATG
Organism: Rugalucina vietnamica; assembly: GCA_964017185.1. Classification (NCBI taxonomy): domain Eukaryota; kingdom Metazoa; phylum Mollusca; class Bivalvia; order Lucinida; family Lucinidae; genus Rugalucina; species Rugalucina vietnamica. The sequence goes on from OZ024876.1 coordinate 32,716,497, forward strand.
CTTCATATAAAATTTGGCTTTGGTTGGCCAAGCAGTTTCAGAGAAGAAGATCTTTGAAATTGTGGACGGACGGACGAACGGACGCCGGATCATGGCCATCCTATAAGCTCACCTTGTGAGCCTAATGGCTCAGGTGAGCTAAAAATAGGTATACCCCTGCATACCCCAGTTTTGCTATATAAAAGTGGGGTTCAAGGGGGTATACATTACACGGACGTGTTTTCCTGATGCACAGAAATAAATGGGATGCATCAAGAGAAAACCAACAATGTGGTTTCCGAACAGGTCCGACACAAGCTGAGAATTGAAGTACAAGCACTGAAAACGGCTAGAGACTGGAAATTTTGGATTCATAAAGTAGAAGAATTGTACTATCAAACTAGTGAAAACAAAGGATCAGCTTTGCAGTTACTGTGCCATTGTTTAGGCATAAGCAAAATGTTGGTTTTCTCATGACGCAGCTCAAAAATATAATGAGAAAACCTTTCATATGAGTTTTGAACCAGGTCTGACACAAACTGAGATGTACAAGCACAGAAGACCATGACTTTTTGTATGTCTGATTTGATTCTTATGACCCCAGTCAATAGTTTATCAGCCATGGCGGAACAAAGAAAACTTTCTTGGTAATGTTAATACTATGGGGAGTATATGTTTGCTCAAAATAAGCCTCAGTTGAAAGTCAGAACCTGGTAGAATTAGGGTTTGAATCCAGAACCTTTTGCAGGGCTTATTATTTTTGGGAAATTTTTGGTACAGATGAAATTGGGAAAAATATCACAATTTTGGGAAAAAAGCATGATTTTGGGAAAAAAAGTACAATTTTTAGCCAAATTAGGAAAATTTACCTTTCAAATTTGGATTTTCTACTAATTGGAAATGTTTCAGGCTAATTTGGAATTTTTTCAGCCAATTGGGAAAAAAAAATTTGTTCCGGAAACGGGACCCAGTTTTGTCTAAAGAAAAAGCCCTGTTTTGATTCAAGGTCAAACATTCCACCACTACTAATCCAGCTTGCTACTCACATTGAAGGTAGCTAGAATCTAAAAATTGGATTGAGAATGTAAAGGGGATGTAATATGAGCCACCTCATGGGAAAACCAACAATCTGCATAGGCGAAAACAAAGACGCAGATCAGCTTCGCGGTAACCGCGAAGCTGATCAGCGTCTTTGTTTTCGCTACACGGATAGTACACTTCCTCTTCTTCTTAAATCCGAAATTTCAAGCTTCTAGCTCTTTTCTGTGCTTGCACAGGTCGGTTTGTATCAGACCTGTTCGGAAACCACATTGTTGGTTTTCCCACGAGACGGCTCAATTATCAATTATAGCAAAATGAAAACGCAGATCTGCTGTGCAGTTACTTCACAGAAAATTTGCACCTTTTCTTATCACATATAAGCTTGTGGGCACTCATTAGAACCCACAATCAATGTTTTGAGCAGACTATTAACATTACTAAAAATTTTCCAACGAAATTTTCACCATGTTTGAAGGTGCAAAAATCGCTGTATACGACATCAGCAAGTTTTTGCAATGACTTGTTCTCAGCATTGCGATGTCATGACATAAAATCTGCTCAACTTTTTACCTTCACCCTCCTTCAAGGCATTCATATCACCAAATGCTTCTGGGACCAACTTGGCATAGTAATGGTTCTCACGAGAACTAAATGCTGCTGTGTCGAAATATATAGACCCGTGAGATTCATACCTGCAATTACAATAGAAGCCGCGTCATGAGAAAACCAGATTTTTGCCTGAGCGAAAACAAAGACGCAGATCAGCTGTGCAGTAAGTGAGCAGCTGATCAGCGCCTTTGTTTTCGCTACACAAATAGTACAATTCGTCTTCTTCCTTAATCCCAAATTTCAAACTTCTAGCCATTTACTGTAGCTACACAGACCGGTTTGTGTCAGACCTGATCATAAACTTCCCTTATTCTAGCTTCTTTAAACATAGCTATTTTGTATCATTTTCATGCTTATTCTAGCTTCTGTACCCATAGTCTTGTATTATTTTCATGCTTCTAGGTTCCTTACCTGAAGTCATTTTGTATCATCAGGAAAAATTGTGGGTACTCGTTAAAACTGCCTCACCCAGGCAGTTCTAATGTGTACCCACAATCTATGTTTTTGAGCAAAAATAAGAAAAATATCAAAAATTTTCCTGTGAAAATTTTCATTTTCACAACCAAAACAACTTTCTGTATATTGCATGGGCGTGTTTTCATTATGATCTTTTAATGTTAATTCTAGCTTCTTTACACATAGCCATTTTGTATTACATGTATTTTCATGTATATTCTAGCTTTTGTAACTGTAGCAATGTTGCATTATTTTTAGAACAAATTGTAACTTCCTTACCCATAGCCATTTTTGTATTATTTTCTGTAAAAATTTCTGTAAAAAAAAAACATACCCATTTTTTATTATTTCTTTTATATAAATTCTTCCTTACCTATAGCCACTTTGTATTCGTTTCTGTAAATATTCTTGCTTCCTAGCCCATACCCATTTTGTATTCTTGTTTATATAAATTCTTCCTTACCCGTAGCCATTTTGTATTATTTTCTGTACAAATTCAATGATCTCAGGAACATATTCACTGACTCTGGTCAATACATCAGCTGGAAGAACCTGCAGGCATAACACAAAAATAAACACTACATGTAGTTGGTTTTTTGGTTCAATGTCCAAGTCAACAATATTTTAGTCGTTATGGATTGAAGGCATCAGGAAAACACATCTGTGTAACGCATGTCGCCTTATGCCCCATTTTTATATAGTAAAACGGGGGTATATAGGGGTATACAATTTTCCTTATTTTTAGTCCAAAAACTTGTTGTGGATACTCAGTGAGGCAGTTCTAAGGTAGCATGTACCCACAATCTATGTTTTGAGCAAATATATTAAAATAGACCAAACTTTTACTACTGAAATTTTCATTTTTTTGTAGCTTAATTTTTTTTGTATATTGCATGGTTAAGTTTTGGTAATGAACATTCCTGGGTATTAATCAATATTATGTGTAGTAAATGTGTTTTGCTGCTATCTTGCTAGGCATTGATTCAACCATTGAACCGGTGATATTTGAACACAAAACACCTCATTTGTGAGTCTGAAGCTCTACCACTAGGCCACTGATCTACCCTTTAATCTCTGTAGAGGTGGATACTGCACCTAAATCACCCACTGCACAAAGAAATACATTTATTCTACTGCATGAGACTCTGCAATCCATAAGACTTGTAAGTAAAAGACAGTAACATGTTTCACAATCTTAACACATTGATCTTAATGATGAATGGATTTGCCCTTTGCTAACATTTGGTGAGTCCACTATCTTTTTAGGGGCGTCAGGCGTAATTTTAGATTTGTATTTGATTTTTTGATAACATTCTTCTAAGCAAACAGAAAAGCCCCAGATGGGATGCCGTGTTCTGCTGCATCAAATCTGGGTCTATACTGTTTGCCTGTGTCCCATAAAAAGGACACTAGGCTTACATGAGTTAAGGTTTCTTAGTACATAGCTTTGTTGGGCTTTATCAATCAACTGCATTCATTTCGGTGTTTGTACTCTGATGATCAATATTTAGACAAGCTTGTAAGTATAGCATTAAAATTCCTCCAATTAACATCATTTGGAAGCTAATGCACCAAGAAAGATCTTTATTGCAGGCCAAAAGTTTAGTTTGATGAGTTTTATTTTTATTTGTTTTATATTTTGACAAGTTTATTACACAATGTTATGATTAATGTTATCCACTGAATAGCAGGGACTGCCTTATGATCAACAAATTAAGGAAAGATATTTGTGCCTGTCAGATCATCAGGAAAACATGTCCATGAAATGTATACCCCCTTAAACCCCACTTTTATACAGAAAAACTGGGGTTTGCAGGTATACCTATTTTTCTTACTTTTGCTCCAAAACATAGATTGTGGGTACTCGTACCGTAACGTGTACCCACAATCTATGTTTGGAGCAAAAATAAGAAAATTATCAAACATTTTCCTTTGAAATTTTCATTTTTTACATGTGAAAAAAAAAACAAACTAGAGAAAATGTGTTTATGAAACACTATGCCCCCAACTGGTAAGCCACTTTCAAGATGTAAAAATGTCCAAAAAATGACTAAGTTCAAATTGTAAAAAAAGTGACAAAATTAATCTGAGGAGTATATCCCAACCACATGCATATCTTCAAAGCATGGTCAAAATGTCTGCAAAGTTTCAAAATTATTGGTATTAAATTGTAGGAGTTGCGCACACAAGTTACCCTCTATCCATCCACTAAAATGCCCGAAAAAATGACTATGTTCAAATTGTGAAAAAAATGACAAAAAATAATCCAAGGATTATATCCAAACCACATGCATATCTTCAGACCATGCCCATACTACATGTAAAGTTTTAAATGAATTGGCATGAAACTGTAGGAGGAGTTGCGCACACAAGGTACCCACTGCCCATTCACTTTCATTGTCAAAATGCCCGAAAAATGGCTAAGTTCAAATTGCGAAAATAGTGACAAAAATTAATCTGAGGATTATATCCAAACCACATGCATATCTTCAAAGCATGGTCACAACATCTGTAAAGTTTCAAGAGAATCGGAATAAAACTGTAGGAGGAGTTGCGCACACAAGGTATTCACTATCTATTCACTTTATCAAGAATTAAAAAGGGAAATAACTCTCACAGAATTGGCCCCTAGCCCCTTGAATTTACCTGAAAGAAAAAATACGGGTCCTCTTAATTTTCATATACAAACTACATACCAAGTTTCAAGATCCTAGCTCTAACGGTTCCTGACCGAGTGCTCACGCATCACAGACTGACTGACTGACTGACTGCACGCACACACTCACTCACTCACTCACTGCACTGCACGGACAGACCCAAACCAATATGCCCCCTCAACTTCTTCGAAGTTGGGGGCATAAAAAAAACTAGAAATGCGTGTTTGTAAAACACTATGCCCCCAACTGTATGTTTGTCCCTAAACTGGCAGCTTGTATGATTCATTTATTTCATTTGAATGAAGTGAAATTTTATTTCCTGAAGCCTCTGTTTTGACCTTGATCCAGAAACAGAATGTAAGCTTTTTGCAGATAAATTAGAAATGGAGTAAAAATTTCAAAATGGGAGTAATTTTGTCAAAATTTGACGTTAAGTCTTCAAAATGTAATCAGGTGATCTTCTTCTCTGCCCCAACCAGTGTACCGAATATGAAGGCTCTAGCTTAAATACTTTTTCAGATATCTTGCACACAAGATATTCAAATTTTGTTTTAAAAGGGGCATAACTCCAAAAAGGCACATAACTTGAACATAAACAAAAATACGGGTCAACTATATTTTCATAAGGAATCTGAATATGAAATTTCAAAACCCTAACATTCACCGTTCAAAAGTTTCATATTTCACCGAAAAGTGCAAAAACTAGAATTGTCAGAGAATCTGACTATAGCCCCGCTTCTCAGCTTTTTTGCAGGGTGAAAAAAACAATGACAGGTAACTATCACAAGCTAGATCTCTTCAATATTGATGCACATACAAAATTTGGTCTGATTATGTCAATTCATTCTCAAGATATTGAACGGAAACGAAAGTCTGACCTCAATAAAGGGCCATAACTCGTGTCATAATTTTGCGAAAAATGATGGGTAACAATCCCAAGCTCGATCTTGTCAATGTTGATGTGGGCACAAAATTAGGTCGGATTCTGTCAATTCGTTCGGTAGATATTGAGCTGAAACGAAATTCTGATGTAAATCAAGGGCCGTAACTCCGTCAAAATTTTGCGAAAAATGATGGGTAACAATCCCAAGCTAGATCTTGTCAATGATGACGTGCATACAAAATTTGGTCGGATTCTGTCAATTTGTTCTCAAGATATTGAGCGGAAACGAAATTCTGACGTCAATCAAGGGCCGTAACTCCGTCAAAATTTTGCGAAAAATGACGGGTAACAATCCCAAGCTAGATCTTGTCAATGTTGATGTACATACAAAATTTGGTCGGATTCTGTCAATTTGTTCTCAAGATATGGAGCGGAAATGAAATTCTGACGTCAATCAGGGGCCATAGCTCTGTCAAAATTTTGCAAAAAATGACGGGTAACAATCCCAAGCTAGATCTTGTCAATGATGACGTGCATACAAAATTTGGTTGGATTTTGTCAATTTGTTCTCAAGATATTGAGCAGAAACGAAATTCTGACGTCAATCAAGGGCCATAACTCCGTCAAAATTTTGCGAAAAATGATGGGTAACAATCCCAAGCTCGATCTTGTCAATGTTGATGTGGGCACAAAATTAGGTCGGATTCTGTCAATTCGTTCGGTAGATATTGAGCTGAAACGAAATTCTGATGTAAATCAAGGGCCGTAACTCCGTCAAAATTTTGCGAAAAATGATGGGTAATAATCCCAAGCTAGATCTTGTCAATGATGATGTGCATACAAAATTTGGTCGGATTCTGTCAATTCAATCTCAAGATATTGAGCGGAAACGAAATTCTGAAGTCAATCAAGGGCCGTAACTCCGTCAAAATTTTGTGAAAAATGACGGGTAACAATCCCAAGCTAGATCTTGTCAATGTTGATGTACATACAAAATTTGGTCGGATTCTGTCAATTTGTTCTCAAGATATGGAGCGGAAATGAAATTCTGACGTCAATCAGGGGCCATAGCTCTGTCAAAATTTTGCAAAAAATGACGGGTAACAATCCCAAGCTAGATCTTGTCAATGATGACGTGCATAAAAAATTTGGTTGGATTCTGTCAATTTGTTCTCAAGATATTGAGCAGAAACGAAATTCTGACGTCAATCAAGGGCCATAACTCCGTCAAAATTTTGCGAAAAATGATGGGTAACAATCCCAAGCTCGATCTTGTCAATGTTGATGTGGGCACAAAATTAGGTCGGATTCTGTCAATTCGTTCGGTAGATATTGAGCTGAAACGAAATTCTGATGTAAATCAAGGGCCGTAACTCCGTCAAAATTTTGCGAAAAATGATGGGTAACATTCCCAAGCTAGATCTTGTCAATGATGACTTGCATACAAAATTTGGTCAGATTCTGTCAATTTGTTCTCAAGATATTGAGCGGAAACGAAATTCTGACGTCAATCAAGGGCCGTAACTCCGTCAAAATTTTGCGAAAAATGATGGGTAACAATCCCAAGCTAGATCTTGTCAATGTTGATGTGCATACAAAATTTGGTCGGATTCTGTCAATTCGTTCTCAAGATATTGAGCGGAAACGAAATTCTAACGTCAATCAAGGGCCCTAACTCCGTCAAAATTTTGCGAAAAATGACGGGTAACATTCCCAAGCTAGATCTTGTCAATGATGACGTGCATACAACATTTGGTTGGATTCTGTAAATTAGTTCTCAAGATATTGAGCGGAAACGAAATTCTGACGTCAATCAAGGGCCGTTACTCCGTCAAAATTTTGCAAAAAATGACGGTCAACAATCCCAAGCTAGATCTTGTCGATGATGATGTGCATACAAAATTTGGTCGGATTCTGCCAATTCGTTCTCAAGATATTGAGCGGAAACGAAATTCTGACGTCAATCAAGGGCCGTAACTCCGTCAAAATTTTGCGAAAAATGACGGGTAACAATCCCAAGCTAGATCTTGACAATGTTGATGTGCACACAAAATTTGGTCGGATTCTGTCGATTCGTTCTCAAGATATTGAGCGGAAACGAAATTCTGACGTCAATCAAGGGCCGTAACTCCGTCAAAATTTTGTGAAAAATGACGGCCAACAATCCCAAGCTAGATCTTGTCAATGTTAATGTACATACAAAATTTGGTCAGATTCTGTCAATTGAGTCTCAAGATATAGAGCGGAAACGAAATTCTGACATCAATCAAGGGCTGTAACTCTGTCAAAATTTTGCGAAAAATGACGGGCAACAATCCCAAGCTAGATGTTGTCAATGTTGATGCATGTACAAAATTTGGTCAGATTCTGTCGATTTGTTCTTGAGATATTGAGCAGAAACAAAATAAAAAAATGCTCACGGAATGACGGAATCACGGAACCACGGAATCATGGAACCACGGAACCACGGAACCACGGAAGGACAGGGTGAATCCAGTATAGCCCCACTTTTCCAAAGCGGGGCTATAATTAATCAAAGGCAGTGGCTATTTTGCCGGACCTTTCAAAAATCAAAGAATGCTATAAGATAGTTAATTTATCTAGCATCTTTCACCTTCAGCCGATCTGCTAAAACATACCCTGTGGCACAATTTGTATGATTCATTTATTTCATTCATTTTTGGCTAAAAATCTTGTTAACAGAGGACCCAAAATCAATTCTACTTTTGTACTACTTTATGTGTCTCCAGTAGGGGAATGGCTGTACCAGGTACATGTATAAATCCAGGGTAGCGGGGTCGGCGCTCAAGTTTCCTGGAACTAGCCATGATCAGCCATAAGTCTATTTAAAATTTCAAAACTCTATCATTCACCATTCAAAGTTTCAAAAAAGTGACCAACAGACCCAGCCAGCCAGCCAGACCTCTGCACACCCCCCCCCCCCTACTGTCATACACCCCAACCAGCAAACACCCACCCCAATACACCCACCCAGAGAAAGACAAGCCATTAAAGGCAACACGCCCTTCCAACTTTACCAAAGTTGGGGGCATAAAAAAGGCACAAAAAGCAACCCATTGATTGAGAAATATCTCAAATAAATAAATAGATAAATAAAACAAAAATTTAGATAAGAATACCTTACAAAATCTAAAATGAATTTTTTAATAAGTATTTGGTCCGGCAAAATAGCCTACAAGTCCAATATAGCTATTTTACCGGGTCCGGCAAAATAGCTCCTAGGGACTATTTTGCCGGGTCCGGCAAAATAGCTCCTAGGGGCTATTTTGCCGGGTTCGGCAAAATAGCCACTGCCTTAATCAAAATTTCAAAATTCTGTATTTTTGTCAAAATTTGACAGAAAGTTCTCAAAAGTTGATCAGGTCATCTACTCCTCAGCCCCAACCAGTATACCAAATATGAAGGCTCTAGCTCAAATACTTTTTGAGATATCTTGCACACAAGATTTTCAAATTTTGTTTTCAAAGGGACATAACTCAGAAAAGGGGCATAACTTGGACATGAAAAAAAATATGGGTCAACTATTTTTTCATGAGGAATCTGTATATGAAATTTCAAAACCCTAGCATTCACCGCTCAAAAGTTTCAAATTTCACCTAAAAGTGGAAAAATCAATCAAAAATTAAAAATTCTGTATTTTTGTCAAAATTCGATGGAAAGTTCTCAAAAGTTAATCAGGTCATCTACTCATCAGACCCAACCAGTATACCAAATATGAAGGTTCTAGCTTAAATACTTTTCGAGATATCTTGCACACAAGATTTTCAAATTTTGTTTTCAAAGGGAAATAACTCAGAAAAGGGGCATAACTCGGACAAGAAAAAAAATACAGGTCAACTATTTTTTCATGAGGAATACACACATGAAATTTCAAATCCCTATCATGCACCATTCAGAAGTTTAAAAAAGTGACTAACAGACGCACCCACTCACACACGCACAGACAGACAGACAAGCCGAAAGCAATATGCCCTTCCAACTTTTTCAAAGTTGGGGGCATAATCACTGTATTTTGCATGGGCGTGTTTTGGTAATGTACACTCACATTGAGACTATCCATATCTGTGTGAAACTGTTCCTCCCAATACTGAGACAGAGCAGCAAATATGGACTTCTCGGAGACGCTCGAACCATGCTGGATGTCTAACCAATCAGACATAATGTCTTTAGATGACTGAAGAAGGTTCTGTAAAAGAAGGCATTTGTTCTCAATTGGGGGGCTGGGGGGCAGAACCTATATTATAATATTATTACCAATTTGGATGTGCTTCTGTCATATGTATACTTCTTAGTTGTCAGATTATAATATGATCCTCATCATGTGAAAACCAACATTTTGCATATGTGAAAAAAAAGGCGCAGATCAGCATCGCAGCAATATGACACAGCTATTTAGGCTTTAGAAGAACTTAAAATTCATTTTATATGTTAAATAATAGGAACAGGCATGCTTTTGTCTTGGCCATTATGGGGGTCAACAAGGTTCAAGCCTCACACCACTATAATATGCATAGAACTCTTTAACTGGTCCATCCCTAGCAATTTATTTTGTTGCAATGTGCCCCCATTGTTATTTACATTGTTATGGCCTTCAGGAGTGTAACATACAATTACTTGTCTAGCTTGTTACAATGAGGACTCATCTACATTGTTATTCCTGGCCTTTCAGGAGTGTAACGCACAATTACCTGTCTAGCTTGTTACAATGTGGCCTCATCTACATTGTTATTTCTGGCCTTTCAGGAGTGTAACACACAATTACCTGTCTAGCTTGTTACAATGAGGCCTCATCTACATTGTTATTCCTGGCCTTTCAGGAGTGTAACACAATTACCTGACTAGCCTGTTCCAATGAGGCCTCATCTACATTGTTATTCCTGGCCTTTCAGGAGTGCAACACACAATTACCTGTCTAGCTTGTTACAATGAGGCCTCATCTACATTTTTATTCCTGGCCTTTCAGGAGTGTAACACACAATTACCTGTCTAGCTTGTTACAATGAGGACTCATCTACATTGTTATTCCTGGCCTTTCTATAGTGTAACACAATTACCTGTCTAGCTTGTTGCAGTGTGGCCTCATCCACATTGTTATTCCTGGCCTTTCAGGAGTGTAACACACAATTACCTGTCTAGCTTGTTGCAGTGTGGCCTCATCTACATTGTTATTCCTGGCCTTTCAGGAGAATAACACACAGTTACCTGTCTAGCTTGTTACAATGTGGCCTCATCTACATTGTTATTCCTGGCCTTTCAGGAGTGTAACACACAATTACCTGTCTAGCTTGTTACAATGTGGCCTCATCTACATTGTTATTCCTGGCCTTTCAGGAGTGTAACACACAATTACCTGTCTAGTTTGTTACAATGTGGCCTAATCTACATTGTTATTCCTGGCCTTTCAGGAGTGTAACGCACAATTACCTGTCTAGCTTGTTAAAATGTGGCCTCATCTACATTGTTATTCCTGGCCTTTCAGGAGTGTAACGCACAATTACCTGTCTAGCTTGTTACAATGAGGACTCATCTACATTGTTATTCCTGGCCTTTCTATAGTGTAACACAATTACCTGTCTAGCTTGTTGCAATGTGGCCTCATCTACATTGTTATTTCTGACCTTCTCCATCTCTTCAACACCTGCTGTAATTGCGGCATTCATTCTCTTGTACATGGCCTTCTTATCAGGATCAGTTTCTGCCTCTAGCTTCCTCCCAAATGGCTGAATCAGAATTATTTTTAAGTAAAGCAGTTGTATAATTATCGAATTTCAGATAATCTTTTTTTAGTAAAAATAAAGAACATCTACTGATTAGAATGTGATTCTCCCTAATTGACAAATATGTCACTTTCACAGACCAAAATGCCAAGCTCTATATTGTTAACCCATATTTGACGAATGGATTTTCCCATCATTATCATTTGGGTGAGTCCACTTCAGTTTTTATGGGCATCAGGTGTGATTTTTAAATTTTATTAAATTTTTCGATGAAAATTCTCTAAGCAGATAGAATAGCCCCAGATGGGACGCCGCGTTCTGCGGCGTCACATCTGGGGCTATTCTGTTTGCCTATGTCCCATAAAAGGGACGGCAGGCTTAAATGAGTTAATAGACTAGTGATCCAATCTCAAATTTTGAGACCAGGGAGGCCGGCATTGTAATGGATGCAGACAAGGATATTTTGCTTGCCCATTATCTGCGGAACAGCGCTTGCCTTGTCTACAAAGTCACAATCTGTTTTGTAGGTCAGTACAGAGTTCAAAGGTCATGGAGTGCAAAAAAGGAAACAAATCTTAATAATGTACCCTATTATTCATGGTATGTTAAAAATAAATCAGATTTTTGGTAGTTTTAATGAGTACATGAGCAAATAACATTTTAAATGATTATATACTTGCCAAATGGCAACAAATGAGTCACAATTATAATCAAAGTACCAAAAGTACCCCAATTGAGTGCTTCAGTAAGAAAAGGTACAAGTTGGCACAAATTAAGATATTCTGGCAAATCTATTTCAAATGGTTTGCTGTCATTTATTGCTTATATGCTTATCAAACATATATTTCAACCTTTGAGATTAACTTGCATTGATGCATATTTTCATGAATTTTAATGAATTCATTAAAATGATAGAAAATCGTTAAAATCCATAAAAAATAAATTTCAGTCCCAAACTATCATTGTGACATTTTATTATTGCACCTGAAATATCATAAGACAAATTTATTAATGTCATTGGCCTAAATGAAAATTATCACATTTGCATATTCATGAATATTTTAAAATGAAAAGGTCGATGATCGATGAAAAACGAGAGAAAACTACAGCCAATGTAAGGCTTTGTATGGGTTATAAGATCTATCTTGCATCCGTGAAACCAATCTCATGTCTGTCATTGTGGTCAAAGGGATGTCCTAACTGCCATGAAATATTGTCCTCCACGATGAACACATTTGCATGATGTAAAATTACATAGGTTCCATGCGCACCCTTAGTGTGGCTCTAAAGAAGAGAGTGTACTCATAATATTCATATACAAACATAAGCATGCTCTAGAATACTATAATTGGTCTGATAGTGATGCATGGATCTAGCAATTTTACCTTAATACATATTATTCAAATCGTTGAATTTGCTTATTCATTAAAATTAATAAAACACATGTGAGAAATCGGAGAAAAGTCTTGGAAAAAAGGAGGTAAACATACAAAATCATGTGTTATGTTTGTTTGTTTGAATTGATGCTTAAGGTCCCAGTTGCCAAGGTCATGTCGGGACGTTGCCTCCATTTTATGGGACTTTTACCAGAAATGAGGATGTCATGACATCCAACATGTGCTTAAAATATAACCACCTAACTAAATACGGCTTATATGTATTGATGGTATGTTTTGAAACTACGTTTCCTGGACAGACTCAGACTTGAGCGATTAACCAGTATTCAGATGGTCAGTCAGAAGTGTATAAGCTTTGCCTGGGGGAACAAACAGCCCATCTATTTTTAAGGGCCCAATGGGTGGGGGCCCATATTCCAACCCGACCACCCTTATATCACTACTGTTAACAAACCAAGGTAGCTGAATTAAGAAGTATCAAATGAATGCTATGGCAATTTACTGTAATCCTTAAGTCTGATACTCGCATGATATGAGTTTCAATTTCATACCTTTTAATGAAAACTTCATAAATAGGAATGAAAAGATGAAAAAATAAACAGGTAAACCTACAAAATGACTTGAATTGCGGCAACCAAAGCCCTAACATGGTGAGAAACTGAGAATGGCACCAAATTACAATACATATATATATATTACAATGTATAAAAGTCATTCGGTTTTTTTGTTTTATGAATATTAAGTAAACCTTTGGAATTAAGAGGAATTTTATGGAATGTTAAAGGTGGAATATATAGAAAATCGCACCTGTCTTGGCTATTGATAGACCTAGAGAGCTACAATTTGTATCAAATAATTGCTAGGACAATGTCCTATAACCATATAATCTAATATATAAATCTTCAGCTATGTCTGTAGTATGGATATTGATGAGATCTATAGAAATATTGAATAATCAACGAAAAATGAAGGGGTATACCAACAAAATGGCTTATATCTCGACTACCAATAGCTATTGAGAACTCAAAATGTAACTAATTTATAGCTAGGACAATGTTTTATTGTCATTTATTAAGATATACAAGGCATGCTAGTTAGCAGCCAAGATTCAATCAATTTTGTTGGAGAACAAGCTTTAGTTTTCCGTTAATATGACAAATTTCGGAACTTTTATGTAACATTCACAAAATTTAGAAATATATGGTTAGGGTATCAGACTCCATGGCAATAGCGCATTACCCTAGCATTCTATTGGTACCATATTCAGTACTCTAAGGAAATTTGCAGCTGAGATATAAGCGATTTGCTTGGTACAAACCTTCATTTTTCATTGATTTTTCTCTTACATGGCGTACACATGTCTTATTGTTTTGGACCCCGAGATACCTTTCACTCTGCCTGAGATGAAAGGTATCTCGGGTACAGATGGTGCAAATTACAGTGTAATAAAATAATTAACTACTGCAGTCATTATGCAAATTTTCGTATGGTTATCTCGTGATCAATTATCAATAGATAATTGATATATTTATATAAAAATCAAAATATTTTGTTGTACATTTTCAACAAAAACAAAGTAAAAATTCATAATTATCAGAATTCTTTTAATAACATTGCATTTTCAATCTGTTTTCTACATGAAATATTAACGATTTGGCGCCTTGATAAAAATAGTTTTTTTTATCTGACATGATCACCTAATTACACACCCCCTGCAGTGAGCTGCTGTGTCAGCAACACTTTATTGCCCAGTTTTATAGTTGAAACCATATGCCAACTTCATGGTTCAGGGAAGAAAAACTGCACAAAAATTTTTTAAGAGGTGTGTACGCTATGTTTATAAAGATCTCATTAATACACATACATTAAAAATCAATGATGATTTATAAATCAGATTATATGGTTTTAGAACATTGTCCTAATAATCATCTGGTACCAATTATAGCTCTCTAGATCTATCAGTAGCCAAGATAAATGTGATTTTGCATGTACACCGCCTTCATTTTTCTGTAATTTTCATCAAAATTTGAATAGTTTAGTTAATATTCATAAAACAAAAATCGAATGACTTATTTATTGAAAAAACAGGATGGTATAATGTTGCCCTAGCAACTATTTGATGCCATTTTCAGCATGTCAGGGCTTCTGGTTGTCAAGATACAAGTCATTTTGTAGGTTTATTCGTATAATTTTTTCCAGTTTTTCATTTTTATTTATGAAGTTTTCATTAAAATTCATGAAATTGAAACTCGGCTCATGCTAATATCAGACTTTAGGGTCATAGTTGTTTGCCATAGCATTCATTTGATACTACTTTCAGCATCATTGGTTTGTTAACAGCTGTGCTACAAGTGATTTTGTACATATACTTCCTGTTTTTTTTTTTTTTTTCTTTTTTTGTTTGTTTTTTTTTTTCTTCAAGATTTTCCTCCGATTTCTTATGTGTTTTATGAATTTTCATGAATAAGTAAATTCGATGATTCGAATAATTGGCATGACGATTTAATTGCTATGTCCATGTATCACTATCAAACCAATTATAGTATTCTAGAGCATGCTATTGTTGGTATATGTGTATTTTTGTGTGTATACCCTTTTCTCTAGAATCACACAAGGTGTTGGTGTGGAAACAATGTTATTTAACATCATGCACATGTGTTCATTGTTGGGGACAATATTTTATGGCATTTAGGTGGTCCCTATAACCACACTGACAGCCATTAGAATTGGTTTCAGGGATGCAAGATAGTTCTTATAACCCATTCAAAACCTTGCTATGGATATAGTTTTTTTCCTCCTTTTCGTTGATTTTCGACATTTTTTTATTAATATTCATTAATTTTTAAATGAGATAATTTTCATTTAGGCCCATGACATCAATAATTTTGTCTTATGATATTACTGGTTCAATAACAAAGTGTCACAATTATATAGTTTGGGTTCGAAACTAATTTAATTGTGGATTATAATAATTTTCTGTATTGTTTAATGTTTTCATTATAATTCATGAATATGCAAATTAGATAACTTGTATTACTTACCATATGATAAAAGGGCTATGTCTGTGCTTTTGAATAAGACCATGTTTAGTGGTCTAGGATAAGTAACACTGGAGATATGACCAATCTTGTATGTACACCTCATGCTCAAAAATTAAAAAATGCACTTGATGACCTTTGACCTCAGTAATTTACAAAAAAGTCATTTCCTGGAGTGCAGACAAGGGAGGAATTGTTTCGGAAAGGTTGATGAACAGTTTCCACCATATAACTTTGCATTACTATTCCGGCCTCCCTAAAATGATTTCTAGCGCTCTCCTGAAAAATAGTTACTTGTCTATAATGTATTGTTAAATATTCTGAAAGTCAGGGTAACTATTTTTGGCCAAAGATGGGGTGGGTTGTGAAAATACTTTGTTGCATTATCTAGATTCCTCTAAATCATCCAAACTGCTTTATAAATGATCATCATTCTTGTGTAATCACCTTTGAACAGTAATAATCTGAATGTTACACACTTTCTTAAAGGAATACGCTCACAAAAATTCAAAAATTCATTTCAAATGAAGTGAACAGTGAGACAAAGATTTTGACACCAAATCTATGAAAACTGTTCAAGTGGTTTTGAAGATATGGCCATTTTTACATGTTAAAATGACTGCCTATGGTGGCTGTCATTTTGTTTTGCTGGTCACGTGACCAAAAGTGAAAAATACTTATTTACAGCAGTAGACTTGGTTGATTTCAGATTTACGTCCCTTTCAAGATTATTTCAGCTCATATCAGAAGGTGGGGCGAAAACGGGAGAACCCCCGAGAAAAACCACCTGGCACACCCGCAAGCAGAACTTGGCTTGTCTCACGTGGCCAAAGCGGGGCTCAAACCCACACCAGACTTGAGGGCTTTCATGTAAATCACATATAGAAGTTTGTGATGTTATTCCTTTAAGGTGATGAGGTAGCCTGGTGGTGACAAGTTGTGTCCTTGAGCAAGAAAAATTTACCCCCTCCCCTCCCCTTTCAATAGTAGTGGTTGATACCCAAGAATAGGTGGCTACCTCCAAACATGACTGTAAAAGTGATGACTGGGATTATAAACCACAATACAAAACAAATCAGCCGCCAAATGGGAAAACCAACAATCTGCACAGGCCAAAACAAAGGTGCAGCGCCTTTGTTCTCGCTACTTGGATAGTAGAATCCCTCTTCTACTTAAATCCAAAATTTCCAGCCTCTAACCATCTTCTGTGACTGTACAGCCTGGTTTGTGTCGGACCTGGTCAGAGCCCAAATTGTTTGTTTTCTCACGCACAGGCTCAAATCTTTCTCAAACCTTCATGGCATCCATAATATCTGACATCATGTCCTTCCATGGTTTATTCTCCGATAAATACCTCTCCCACAGATAGTTTTGCCGTGCTCTCTTGATGATCTGGGAAGTCAAACAGGCAGAAAAATTCATGAGTTATTCAAAATGGCATACGTACATATTCATGAGCTATTCGAAAGCGAACTTGTACATGTCTATGCTATTGAGAATGGAGCTAGTACATGTCCATGAGCTATTCAAAACTGAACTAGAAATTGTTTTCTCTGTGAAAACTGATGTCTTTCCGCTTTCTAAGTGAAAACATATTCAATATTCTAGAGTTATGATTTTTGTGTTCTGCACATTGTTGCGGATGAGATAAATAATGCTATAAAGTTTAAACACGAAACATTGATTGGTTTCCAAGTTACAGAACAGACACATATTATGCAAAATCCATTATCTTCCATTTCAAAGCACCATAACTCCAAAAATATGCAATCCAGAGTTACAAATCTTGTGTTCTGCAGGTTTTCTGACAATGTATATAATCATGTTAAGTTTCATGAAGCCATCTTAATCGGTTGTCAAGTTACAGAGGGGACACCATTAGCTAATTACAATGCAAAATCTGCACTTTTTCATTCCAAAGGGCCATAACTTAACAATATGCCATCCAGAGTTATGGTTCCTAAGTTCTGCAATATTGTCTCATGCTGCAAATGCTACAAAGTTTCATCATGATACATTATAGAGTTTTCAAGTTACAGAGTGGACACAACTTACTATGCAAAATCCTTAATCTTGCATCTGTAAGGGCCATAACTCCAAAACAAGCAACCCAGAGTAACATTTCTTGAATTCTACACATCGTCAAATGCTGATTGACATTCCTATGTAGTTTCATGAAGCTATCTTAAACGGTTCTTATATTACAGAGTGTACACAACTAAAATGCAAATTCTGCTTTTTTTCTATTTCAAAGGGCCATGACTCGATAAATATGCGATCCAGAGTTACAAACCTTGTGTTTTGCAAATCATCTTATGTTGGTTAGGGATCCTATGAAGTTTCATCACAATATCTTAAACAGTGTTCAAGTTACAGAGCCGACAAGCCTAAAAGGCAAATTCTGCTCTTTCCCATTTCAAAGGGCCATAACTTTAAAATATGTAATCCAGAGTTATGTTTTTTGTGTTCTGCACATCGTCTCATGCTGGTTGATATTCTTTTGAAGTTTCATCATGGTATCTTTATTGGTTTTCAAGATAACGAGTACCCACAATCTATGTTATGGATCCAAAATTTATGAAAACTAGAATTGTCAGAGAATCTGACTATAGCCCCGCTTCTCAGCTTTTTTTGCAGGGTGAAAAAAAACAATGACAGGTAACTATCACAGGCTATCACAAGCTAGATCTCATCAATATTGATGCTCATACAAAATTTGGTATCATGATTATGTCAATTCGTTCTCTGTCAAAATTTTGCGAAAAATGACGGTAATAATCCAAAGCTAGATCTTGTCAATGATGATGTGCATACAAAATTTAGACGGATTCTGTCAATTCGTTCTGAAGATATTGAGCGGAAACAAAATTCTGAAGTCAATCAAGGGCTGTTAACTCCATCAAAATTTTGTGAAAAATGACGGGTAACAATCCCAAGCCAGATCTTGTCAATGTTGATGTGCATACAAAATTTGGTTGGATTCTGTCAATTCGTTCTCAAGATATTGAGCGGAAACGAAATTCTGACGTTAATTAAGGGCCATAACTCTGTCAAAATTTAACAAAAACTGAAGGGTATTACAATCCCAAGCTAGATCTTGTCAATGTTGATGTGCATACAAAATTTGGTCGGATTCTGTCCATGCGTTCTCAAGATATTGAGCGGAAACGAAATTCTGACGTTAATTAAGGGCCGTAACTCCGTCAAAGTTTTGCGAAAAATGACGGGTAACAATCCCAAGCTAGATCTTGTCAATGATGATGTGCATACAAAATTTGGTCCGATTCTGTCAATTTGTTCTAAAGATATTGAGCGGAAACGAAATTCTGACGTCAATCAAGGGCCATAACTCCGTCAAAATTTTGCGAAAAATGACGGGCAACAATCCCAAGCTAGATCTTGTCAATGTTGATGTGCATACAAAATTTGGTCGGATTCTGTCAATTTGTTCTCAAGATATTGAGCGGAAACGAAATTCTGATGTCAATCAAGGGCCGTAACTCCGTCAAAATTTTGCAAATAATAACAGGTAACAATCCTAAGCTAGATCATGTCAATGTTGATGTGCATACAAAATTTGGTCGGATTCTGTCAATGCGTTCTCAAGATATTGAGCGGAAACGAAATTCTGACGTTAATCAAGGGCCATAACTCCGTCAAAATTTTGCAAAAAATGACGGGTAACAATCCCAAGCTAGGTCCTGTCAATGATGATGTGCATACAAAATTTGGTCCGATTCTGTCAATTCGTTCTCAAGATATTGAGCGGAAACGAAATTCTGACGTCAATCAAGGGCCATAACTCCGTCAAAATTTTGCGAAAAATGACGGGTAACAATCCCAAGCAAGATCTTGTCAATGATGATATGCATACAAAATTTGGTCCGATTCTGTCTATTCATTCTCAAGATATTGAGCGGAAACGAAATTCTGACGTCAATCAAGGGCCATAACTCCGTCAAAATTTTGCGATAAACGATGGGTAACAATCCCAAGCTAGATCTTGTCAATGTTGATGTGCATACAAAATTTGGTCAGATTCTGTCAATTCGTTCTCAAGATATTGAGCGGAAACGAAATTCTGACGTCAATTAAGGGCCGTAACTCCGTCAAAATTTTGCGAAAAATGACGGGTAACAATCCCAAGCTAGATCTTGTCAATGTTGATGTGCATACAAAATTTGGTCAGATTCTGTCGAGCCATTCTCAAGATAATGAATGGAAACAAAAATGTCGGAAGGACGGAAGGACAGAAGGACGGAATAACGGAATAACAGAATAACGGAATAACGGAACTACGGAAGGACAGGGTGAATCCAGTATAGCCCCCACTTTTTCAAAGCGGGGCTATAAATATGTATACCCCTGTAAACCCCAGTTTTACTATATAAAAGTGGGGTATACGGTGGGTATACATTACACGGACATGTTTTCGTGACGTAGAAAAGCATCATATTCAGAATTATGAGGTTCTGAGTTTGAGCCTTATTGCTATTGGGTCATAGTTATGTTCTGTATAAAAACAAAATTGAGCCTTCGTATGAGAAAACCAACAATTTGGGTTTTTGACCAGGTCCGATACAAACCAGGCTGTACAGTCACAGAAGATGGCCTAGAGGCTTGAAATTTTGGATTTAGACAGGAGATGAATTGCACTATCCTTGTAGTGAAAACAGAGGCGCTGATCAGCTTCGCAGTTACTGCGAAGCTGATCTGCGCCTTTATTTTTGCCTATACAGATTGTTGTTTTTCCCAAGCGGTGGCCCAATTAAATTCCCGTGACACTGGTAAATACCAAGGAAGGAACTTGGCTCCATCCAGACTATCAAACATGACTGAAAAAATATTGACATGGACATTTAATCACGATACAAATAAAATATATGAGCCACGTCATGAGAAAACCAACAATTTGCATAGGCAAAAACAAAGGCGCAGATCAGCTTTGCAGTAACTGCAAAGCTGATCAGCATCTTTATTTTCGCTACATGGCTAGTACACTTCCTCTACTTTCTAAATGTAAAATTTCCAGCCTCTAGCCATCTTGTGTGCTTGTACAGCTTGGTTTGTGTCAGACCTGGTCGAAATCCACAGTGTTGGTTTTCTCATGACGCGGCTCAAATACATTTGACAGAGTAACCAACCTTATCATCAATGTCTGTTATATTCATGGCATAGAAAACATCATACTTGAAATAATCTTTCATTACACGTCTCAATATGTCAAACGAAATGTAGGACCTGAAAACAAAAAGGACACCTCAAAACACTGACGAGCAGCTTGTTTAAATGTATTCTTTAACAAATGAGCCGCAACACTAGAAATTGGCTGCAAGCAAGGCTTTCAGTATACCCCCCGCAAAATTATTATTGTATATAAGCAATGGTCAAGAAATGGCTATGTTTAAAAATGATGTAAATTTGTCAAAAATCATTTTTTTTTCAGCATTATAATTATTCATGCACATCTTCAATATGTGTGGAACATGTCTGCAAAGTATTGAAAAGAAATACTGAAAGCCCTAGGAGGAGTTGATTTCACAAACTATGCACTACCAACCATTATTGTATATAAGCAATGGTCAAAAAATGGCTATGTTAAAAAATGCTGTAAATTTGTCAAAAATTATTTTTTTCATCATTATAATTCTTCATGCACATCTTCAATATGTGTGCAACATGTCTGCAAAGTATTGAAAAGAAATACTGAAAACCCTTGGAGGAGTTGATTTCACAAAGTATGCACTACCAACCATTTTTGTATATAAGCAATGGTCAAAAATGACTATGTTGAAAAAAGCTGTAAATTTGTCAAAAATTATTTTTTCATCATTATAATTCTTCATGCACATCTTCAATATGTGTGGAGCATGTCTGCAAAGTATTGAAAAGAAATACTGAAAGCCCTAGGAGGAGTTGATTTCACAAACTATGCACTACCAACCATTATTGTATATAAGCAATGGTCAAAAAATGGCTATGTTAAAAAATGCTGTAAATTTGTCAAAAATTATTTTTTCATCATTATGATTCTTCATGCACATCTTCAATATGTGTGGAGCATGTCTGCAAAGTATTGAAAAGAAATATTGAAAGCCCTAGGAGAAGTTGATTTTACAAACTATGAACTACCTACCATTATTGTATATAAGCAATGGTCGAAAAATGCCAAAGTTAAAAAATGCTGTAAATTTGTCAAAAATTATTTTTTCAGCATTATAATTCCACATGCACATCTTCAATATGTCTGTAACATGTCTGCAAAGTACTGAAAAGAAATACTGAAAGCCCTAGGAGGAGTTGATTTCACAAAGTATGCACTACCAACCATTATTGAATATAAGGAATTATTGAAAATTTGCTAAGTTAAAAATGCTGTAAATTTCTCAAAAATGATTTTTTTCAGCATGATAATTGTTCATGCACATCTGCAATATATCTGAAACACATCAGCAAAATATCAAAAGGAAACATGCATTTTGTAAGAGGAGTTGATTTCACAAAGTATGTACTTGCAGTACTATGGCAAACACATTATATGAAGACTTAAAAAGTCCCATAACTCTTGCAATACTGACCCTTTGGCCCCTAAATTCATACCACACATGTATTGTCTGATGGTGCAAGTGTGGTGAAAATTTGAAAAGAATCAGGCAAAAGCTACTCAAGTTATTCATCAAAGTTGTCAAAATGTTGACGGAATGACGGAATGACGGAATTACGGAATGACGGACAGACTGAAAACAGTATACCCCCCTAAAACTTTGTTTTGCGGGGGGTATAATGATAAAACCGGTCTTCGGGAGTTCTGAACAGCTCCAACATAAACTGGCCTGTACAGTCACAGAAGCAGACAAGAAGCTTGAAATTTCGGATTTAAGAAGAAGACGAAGCGAAAACAAAGGCACTGATCAGCTTCGCAGTTACTGCGAAGCTGATCTGCGCCTTTGTTTTCGCATAGGCAATCTGGTTTTCTCACGATGCGGCCCAAATGACATGGGCCTAAAATTTGATATATGTATCGAGTAGATGAACATTTTAAAATACATTGTAATTCAACCGCTGCAATCAATGCCCTCTATACTTTCTTCCCTGTTATGTTGATATCATGTCACTCGCCTTGTAACCCAGGGGTCACAGGTTAAATCCAGGGCTTCTCCATATGACCTTAGCTGTTGGAAGTTGGTGGGACGTTCAACCCAAAATCAACAAAATTGTGTTTATCACATTGTGTCGACCAGGTATTTTGCCCCAATAAAAACACGTTCAGGCATTCACAATACAGCAGCAAAATCGCTAAGGTGGTTCTAATGTGTAACCACAATCAATATTTTGAGGAAAAATTTTAAAAAATATATTCTTTTTTTCTTCCTCTGTATATTGCATGGGAAAATTTTTCGTAATATGTACAAGACAAACCTTGCATGACCCATGTGAGAGGCATCATACACAGTAGGTCCACAGCTATACCACATCACCCTGTTACCATTCTGAGGGACAAAGATCTCCTGGTAAAATATGAGCCGCATCGTGAGAAAACTGGATTATTGCCTATGCGAAAACAAAGGCGCAGATCAGCTTCGCGGTAACCGCGAAGCTGATCAGCGCCTTTGTTTTCGCTACACGGATAGTATATTTCCTCTTCTTCTTATATCCGAAATTTCAAGCTTCTAGCTCTTTTCTGAGCTTGTACAGGCCGGTTTGTGTCGGACCTGGTCGGAAACCCCAAAGACCGGTTTTCTCGCGTCGCGGCTCATATAACAACATCCTTCGTATGAGAAAAACAATAATCTGGGTTTCAAGAGGTAAAATCTCATTTAAAGTAAATTTCTAATAAGACGCTAATTTTTATTTTCCACTGAAAATTTAAAAAAATCTGACCAGTTTTGATCTTGTGAATGATTTTCTCCAATCATCAGGAAAACAAGTCCATGAAATGTATACCCCTTGAATCCCACTTTTACATAGCAAAACTTGGGTATGCAGGGGTATACCTATTTTTCTTATTTTTGCACTAAAACATATGTTGTGGGTACTCGTTAGAACCGCCTCTGTGAGGCAGTTCTAACGTGTACCCACAATCTATGTTTTGAGCAAAAATAAGAAAAATATCAAACATTTTCAACTGAAAATTTTCATTTTTTACAACTTCTCTGTATATTGCATGGGCAAGTTTTTGTAATGGATATTTCAGAGCCAGAATAACTCCTGTCCTTCATCATTCTGTGTTTGTACAGCCTATTTGTGTCCAACCTGCCACCTACACCAAGATAACATGTGAGCCGATGTACAAGAAAACCAACAATCTGCATATGCGAAAACAAAGACACAGATCAGCTTTGCAGTTACTGCAAAGCTGATCAGCACCTTTGTTTTCGCAACACGGATAGTACAATTCCTCTTCTTCTTAAATCCGAAATTTCAAGCTTGTAGCCTGCCTCTGTGACTGTACAGGTCGGTTTGTGTTAGGCATTGTCGGAAACCCCGAGGACCTGTTTTCTCGCATCACGCCACACATGCCCATAAAATGTATATCCTCTTTAAGCCCACTTTTACATGAGCCATGACGTGAGAAAACCAGTCTTCAGGGTTTCCGCCCAGCTCTGACACAAACCAGACTGTACTATCACAGAAGAAGGCTAGAAGCTTGAAATTTTGGATTTAGACAGAAGGATTGTACTATCCATCAAGTGGACACTAAAGCGCTGATCAGCTGTGCATTTACTGCACAGCTGATCTGCTCCTTTCTTTTCACATAGGCAATAACCCAGTTTTCTCATGACACGGCTCATAGTAAAACTGGGGTTTACAGGGGAATACAATATTTCAATTTTAACAATTTTCCTTATTTTTGTAATGTAGGTTGAAAACAAGCAAAGACAGACTCAGGAAAAATATGAGCAGCGTCATGAGAAAATCAACATTTTGCATATGCAAAAACAAAGGCGCAGATCAGCTTCGTAGTAAATGTGAAGCTGATCAGCGCCTTTGTTTTTGCTACACTGATAGAACAATTCCTCTACTTTCTAAATCCAAAAATTCCATTCTCTAGCAATCTTCTGTGCATGTACAGCTTGATTTGTGTCAGGCCTGTTCTGAAGTGACATTGTTGGTTTCTTATGACACCGCTAATATTTTCATACCTTCTGCCTGGTAAGACTGTTGTACAATTTTAACTTGGGTTCTTCCCCCTGTGGCTCTGGGCATTTCCATGGAGGTTGGACTCGTTTTGCCTTCACTGAAAATTAAACGTGATACAGATTTTTTTTGCAACTGTAAATGGAAACTTTCACAGAACTTTAAAGAAAACTTTTCATAATATTAAATGTAAACAGATTTTTTTCTAAGTAAATGAGAACTGTTCAAACAGGGATTTTTCTGACCCCCATCAGGAAAACATGTCCGTGAAGTCCATGAAATGTATGCCCCCTTATACCCCACTTTTATATAGTAAACTGGGGTATGCAGGAATATACCTATTTTTCTTATTTTTGTTCCGAGACATAGATTGTGGGCTCTCGTTACATGTACCCACAATCTATGTTTTGAGCAAAAATAAGAAAAATATCCATTTTTTTCAGATGATTTTTCAATTTTTTGCTCCTGAAAAAAATATATTGCATGGGCAAGTTTTCGTAATGTTTTGCGATGAAGTCAGAGTCCTAAACCACTTGGCCATGTGGGTTGGCAATATAAAAATTTTGATCAATTTCTGATCATCATCTAAGGTATATCTAGTTAAAGAAAGTAGTAAACTTGAGCCAGTCAACAGGGCTTATAAAATCATTACTGGATCACCCTCATTTTGTCAATTTGATGTTTCACCAGTAAACTATTCTGATTCATGCTGTGTATATTCCGGGCCATCCTGTATCAAAAAACGAGAAGCCCAAAAAATAAGGACCCATTCCGGTAAAAGTGATGATCAGAAATTGATCGACTCTGTATGATGATGACTACCAGAAGAGACACTGGTTATCCGCACGACAAGAAAATCGATATTTAATTTTTAAACGTTTAGAAAATGGATGTATTTAATGTTGATAAATATTATGCATTGGTTTCAAAACTGAAACAGAATAATATTGCCCATGCAGGAAATTTTACTTTTTAATTAACACAATCATTATTTTGCTGAAATTGGTTTACCTGTGAATTTACCTGTAAAAATCAGTCATGCGTATGCATATTGAGAAAGTAATTATTGTAAACCAAAAATAGAAGAATGTGGTAATTGAAAAGAATAAACAACTTTTGATTTAATAACAATTGATCAGTGACTGAGTAAATAAAAATATTGAAACATTTCAGTAACACAAAAAAGCATTAAGATCTACAATGGTCGTTATAGTCTTCTCAGCTGTTAGAAATCTAGTGTCATTCAGTTGACATAAGATGAAATATTCACATCAAACAGTCAAATTTTTTGTCCTATTTATTATTAAGAAAAATGTTAAATTTGAATGTATGTCAATAGCTAAACATATAATCCATTTAATGACAAATCAAGTAATAGTTTAATGCATGCGTAAGCTTGTTGGTTAATCCCATTCTCCCGTCGTGCTGACAGCCAATACCTGTAGCACTGGCTATTGGCACGACTGTCTTGCCAATAACACCACTTATTGGCACGACCATCGTGCAGATAAGCGGCGTTATTGGTATGACTGTCCTGCGGATAGCCTCAGCCATCAGAAGATAGAAGGAGCCAGTCCCAAGTGAAGTAACATGGCGAAATGTTTCTACAAAGCTTAAACTTGTCACAATTCTAACACATGAAAGCCAATCATCATAAAACACCCGTACCTGTTTGACCAGGCATTTCTATTTTTCGCTTCAAATAACTTTGGTTAAATTATCGTTGAATATGTGTAGAAATCCTATTAACTGAGCAATAAGTGTGCAATATTTCGTGAATCCAGTGATTGATGATGAAATATGTCTTGAGAGTGACCTCCCTTGAAAAGAGACTATTGGTACAGTATCCGTAGAGATGATTCATTTCGAATCCGGAACGTTTCGACCCAAACATTTTCCACCCTAGTCGTTTCGCCCCACTAGTCGTTTCGCCCCCTAGTATACATGAAAGGAAGATAGCATATGAAATATTATTATTGCTATTTGTAAGATAACCGGTATTGTGAGCGTGTGTTTTACAGAGGCCTCGGTGCTCTACGTGAGCATGAAATAGTGAATTTCATGATATAAGCAGGTAGGCCTATAATAAATTCGATCGGCGATGGACTTATATTATACATAACATACTTACACAGCACAACATACTTACATCTCTACAACATGGCTTCCGCAGTGGACACTCGTGTGAAACACAACTTATTACTACAACAAATGACATTATGAAAACATTTGACAGGAAAGAACAAACTGACTTAGTAATTTTGGATTTTTCGAAAGCCTTTGATACCGTGCCCCAACGGAAACTGTTACATAAACTAAATCATTATGGCATAGATGGAAAAGTGAACAACTGGATTAAGGCGTTTCTCATGGACAGGCAACAGCAAGTAATGGTTGAAGGAGAATTTTCGGACTCTTGTTCAGTAGATTCAGGTGTACCTCAGGGCACGGTATTGGGGCCGCTACTTTTTCTGTGTCATATAAATGATCTTCCAAACTGTGTGAAATCAACAGTGCGACTTTTTGCTGATGACTGTTTACTATATAGAACAATTAGAACAATCCAAGACCAAATCCAACTTCAGAATGACTTGAAATCTCTTGAAGAATGGGCAAGTTTGTGGGGAATGCGGTTTAATGCGACAAAATGTTATCTCATGTCGATTCACAGAAGCCAAAAACCTTTAACATACATGTATACTTTGGACAACCATATTCTTGAAAAAGTGACTAATAATCCATATCTCGGAGTTATATTAAGTGAAGATCTGAAATGGGCTACTCACATTAATAAAATCTGTAATAAAGCTAACTCTACACTCGGCTTCATTCGAAGGAACCTAAAAAACTGTGATAAAAGTTTCAAAGAAACTGCATATATCTCATTAGTTCGTTCTGTGCTAGATTACTCATCCACTGTTTGGGACCCTCACCTCAATAAAGATATTACTCGGATTGAAAATATACAACGTAAAGCAGCAAGATTTGTGAAAAGCGATTACAAACAGACAAGCAGTGTAACATCTATGATGGACGAGCTGGGCTGGAAACCCCTACACGAAAGGAGAAGAGAACAACGCCTCACACTCCTCTTCAAGATCGTCAACGACCTGGTAGCTATCCCTGCCGATCAACACATCAGATACAACAACAGAACATCAAGAAACAGACACAGTAAACAACTGAAAGTTAAAAGTGCAAATTCAGACATTTATAAAAACTCATTTTTCCCAAGAACTATCATAGATTGGAATAATTTGCCACAAAGTGCTATAGACTGTGATACAGTTGAGAACTTCAAAAGAACAATCTCGCGCGATTAAGTAACATCTGCGCACACCCCCCTGGATAATTTATGCTCAGCAAATGAGTCCATTTCCAGTACTCAACAGATACAGATACATGATAAACAAAGCAATAATATTTGATACAACAAAAAGTGCAGTACACAAGAAAAACAAACACTGATACCTGGATCTAGCATGATAAATGACATAATTTGTGTCTTCTAGGTTTTGAATGTGTAAGCCAAACGTGTGGCTCTGGATAAGCTGGATTCAGAGTACTTCATATCTTTAAAAAAACAAGCAATATGATGATAAATCTGGTTTGTCGAATACTAAATGTGAAGGAGAAAAATAAACATTTTTTAAAAGTTAATAGCAGTAAAGACCCAGTTGGTGCTACTTTATAGTTTAAAATTAACCTACAAAACTGAGCTGCATGTAAGCTTTGAACAATATGTAAGCGAGACATAGTTATGTACATGTAACATTCGGGTGCACATAATTAGCCAAATGGTGTATAAAGCAAGTCAACCTAAAACTATCTAAATGTGAGTTGGAATGACAGCAGTGTAGATCACGAAGTGTTGCACTCTAGCCGTAAATTGAATTTCACATGCAAAATAAAAAAATATGAAGTGCAGCTTTCAGTTAAACGGGAAATAGCTTCGCAACAATTATGACAGAAAGAACAATACGAAGCTACTTTTACACGAGCCATTTGTATCCACGCCCCTCTCCCCCACCCCCGGGCCGGGGAATAGCGGGGCTTTTTCGCCTTTCAATTTTTAAAGCCCTGCTAAAAAGCCAGCACCGCGGGGTCAAATTTGAGGTAAAATCCCTGCTAAAAGCCCGGCTCCCCGGAGGCTGACAATAATGTGGAACAACAGCTGGCCTGTGAGTTGAAAAATGAGAGAGGTACCTGAATTTCTGCATGTAAATGAACAGACACATTGGACCAGAACAGTAATTAGATGTTAAAAATACAATTAATATCTAATTTGAATAAACGTGACCGTGTATTGGCGGGAAATAAAAACCTCGGCAAACCTCCGGCACTGCCACCACCAGAGGTTAATTCCTTGCACTTAATCCACCAGTCATTTAGCGGGGACACAGCGGGGCTAAAGTGCTAGGCGTTAACCTCTCATCGTCACGGCAGAGCCGGGTGTGTGCCGGGGTTTTTAATTCCCCGCCAATACACGGTCACAGTAATTCAAATTAGATATTCATGATATTTTTAACATTTAATTACTTTTATGGTACTTATTTAATTAGCAAATTCACCTAAACATTTACATGCATAAATTGAATCCCTTCTCTCATGTTTCAGTTTAACCAGAACAACTCCCAGCTGTTGTTCCAGATTATTGTCAGCCTCCGGGGAGCCGGGGCTTTTAGCGGGGATTTTTACTATAAATCTGGCCCCGCAGTGCCGGGCTTTTAGCCGGGCTTTAAAAATTGAAAAGTTAAAAAAAGCCCCGCTATTCCCCGGCCCTAGGGGAGCCGGGGATACAAATGACTGGTGCATAAGCTCCGCCTTGTCCCTGCTATCCCCAAATGACAAATGACTGGTGCATTACAAAACGACATATAAAAGCAACAATCGACTACAAACATATAATTACAAATTCGAAATTATAATGACGGCAGTGTAGACCAGTGTAACCGACAGTTTAGAGCTAGAATTGGCTTAGTCAGCCATCAAAGAACTCACCAACACACATGAACCTTGTTGAAGAAATAATGATGGTCTTTCTCATTAGGGAGAGACGAACGACCACTTGTTCATCGGTTTATTTTCCATAATTAGACAACAAGGTTATTTTAATATGCGAATCGCAAAGCTTAATCAATATGTAAACAAAGTCGTGTGTTAATATTACGAACATTTGCCCATGCAATATAAAGATATTTTTTTAACAGCTGAAAAAAAAAAAAAAAAAAAAAAAAAAAAATGAAAATTTCATTGGATTTTTTTTCTTATTTTTTTTTTTAAAAAATATGAAAATTTCATTGGATTTTTTTTTCTTATTTTTGCTAATACACGTTAGACCCGCCTCGCCGAGTACCCACAATCTATGTATTGGAGCAAAAATGAGAAAAAATAGATATACCCCTGCACACCCCAGTTTTGCTAAATATAAAAGTGGCGTTTGAGGCCAGGGGGTATACTTTACACGCACATGTTATCGTGATGATGATATAAACAAGTATACTTCACATAGACATGATAGTTATAACATACTGGATCGGTAAGTCAGCAACCTTTCTGATTAATAAATAATATAAGTACTTTGCGAACAAAGATTTTATTCGGTCACATTTGCCTGAATCATGTATAGCACAATGTTTCTGTAAAAGCGATGAGAATCGTAGACTGTAGTATTGTGTTGATCACAATACTGGTGTGTCTTTCCGTATAGAAAAATCGAAATTTCCGTACTGTAAACGAAACCACGACGTGAAGAAGACGAAATACGTATTGTGTAAATGGTTGACACAAAAGTCTAGCGGGGTTTGTAAAATGGATTATTTATTATTCACAAGCTTCTGATTTTGTTTATGCACACGTGTCCTTTGTTGCTTACGTTTGTTTATGTTGTTTCAACTGACCTCATTTATAACATAAAATTTTCAAATCTTCAACAGAGTTTTACACAATTTCTGCCCGTTGGCACTACTGAGAATCACGTGGTATTGTATACATACAAACCGATAAATGATCGGTGACACACACTGCAACTGAGAACGAAGTTGAGGTTAGATTTTCGAGTATTCTCCTACAGGGTTTCTTCTACTGACTGATAGATAGGTGCAGTCAGTGCAGTAATTGAACATTTATTGAAAGAAAGTAACAAGAAAGAAAGTAATCACGGTTATTTCGTTTTCGCAAACACTTCAATGTTATTGTGTTGGAAGTATTACATGTTCATGGGGAGGAAGTGTTTGCGAAACAATCAGGATTCATTGTATTATTTTCATTCAATAAATGTTCAATTTCTGCATTGACTGCACCTATCCATCAGGCAATATAGTAAACGTTTTAGAAGAAAACTCGAATTTCTCGTCTCAACTTCGGACAGAATTTCATTGTGCGTCACCCATTCCGTACCACGTGTTTCTCAGCTGTGATTGTGTTTCGTTTCATTTGTTGTATGTTATGTAATTAGATTATATGCATCCGGATATGCATGAAGTAAATGTGACAGCGACCAACGTTCGGGTTTTCCCAATGGTAAAAAATCTGCAAATCTACCAATGGTACTGTTGGTACCATTTTTACCAATGGTAACCAGAAAACCCTGAACGTTTTTTCTACTGCCGATGGTACCATTGGTACCAATGGTACCATTGGTAGATCACATGGTGGAATTTTTATCGTATTGATCAATACACCTCACTTGTTTTTGTCTTTCTTATTTACTTCATGTATATTGTGTTATTTATAACATTTACATTTGCATGTATGACAAAAGTATTGCTTATTTACGAAATTAATGATATATTTTTAGGCTCGCCATATTGAATTACGTGACTTTTCCCGCGTTGGTAGAATTACCCACGCTGTATCATCTGTCTGCACCATTTGCTGCCGTATGTTGGTAATATTGGTACCATTGGTACCAATGGCATTACCAATGGTACCATTGGTAAAACCTTGAACGGAATTTGTCTTCCAATGGTACCATTTTTACCATTGGAAAAAACTACGAACGCACGCAAAAATGATGTAAATTAGTATTTGAGCGGCCGCATCAGAAAACAAACAATCCATATAGCGAAAATAAAGGCGCAGATCAGCTGTGCAGTAACTGTCCAGCGCCTTTGTTTTCGCTACACAGATAGTTTCAATTCCTCTACTTTTAAAATACAAATAATCCAGCCTCTAGCCATCTCCTGTGCTTGTACAGGCCTGTTTGTGTCGAACAAGTTCGGAAACCACACTGTTGGTTTTCTCATGACGCGGCTCATTTATACTTTTTGAGGTTATCGATTTAAAACTAATTTCAATTGCGTCACAAGTTCATTTTCTTTTCCTTTATTTAGTGTGTTTAGAGTTTTGGCAATGCTAAACTACTACACCGGGCTTTAAGTCCAACAAGTTTTATATTTCAAGCACTGCATGGATTTAAAGTCGTACTATGCAACTATTTGGCGGAAAATACCTGTCGAAACTAATTTTCGATCTGCAAAAACAAGTGTCTTAGCTCATTTCAGATCTGGGGCTATTGTGTTTGCTTAGAGAATTTTCATCGAAAAATTAAATAAAATTTAAAAATCACTCTGGACGCCCCTATAATGAACGTGGACTCACCTAAATGATAATGATGGGATAATCCATTCGTCAAGTATGGATTATAAATTGTGTTAATTCGTTGGTACAGTCATTCTTACTACTCTAGTTATGGAAGATCAGGGTGTTCTTGAAGAATCATTACTCAGAGTTGAGCGTCATACTTCTGAAGAAGGCAGAAGTAAATCGGAGGCTAAAGAACTAAGAAGCACTGAAGGTAACCCTTTTTCATTGATTATACTAAGTACATAAATGCGCCGCCTCAGGTGAAAACAAACCGTGAATGTGGTTTCCGAAAAGGTCCGGCACAAACCGAGCTGTACAAGCACTGATGACGACTAGAGACTGGAATTTCGATTTAAGTATATAGGAATTGTACTATCAAAGGCTGTAACTGCTAAAAGTTGAAAATTTTCAGCAGAAAAAATTGATAATTTTCTTATTTTTGCTCAAAACATAGATTGTGGGTACACGTTAGAACCGCCTCATCTTGTTTTTCATGGTGTTAAGTTTACAATAATTCATGCAAATTGGCAATTAAACACCACAAACGATGAGAATGACGCATATATTTCTATATGCTACATGTAAATACCATTATCAAAGAATTGTGGAGTTACATTGTTTTAAACATATTTACACTCATATTGGTTACACATTCATGACATTGTTGTTTTATACAAGGCTGTAGCATTATTTTATATATATATAAAAACAACAACAACAACAACAACAAAAAAAAAAAAAAAAAAAAAAAAAAAAAAAAAAAAAAAAATGGTGAAAATGATCACTATTATTATAATTGAGCCAGTGCATTAGAAAACCAACAATCTGCATAGGCGAAAACAAAGGGGCAGATCAGCTGATCGTAACAACGAAGCTGATCAGCGCCTTTGTTTTCGCTACACGGATAGTACAATCTCTCTTCTTCTTAAATCTGAAATTTCAAGCTTCTAGCCTGCTTCTGTGACTGTACAGCCTGGTTTGTGTCAGACCTGGTCGGAATCCCAAATTGTTGGTTTTCTCATGCACAGGCCCATATACTGTATACACTGAAACAAAGTTATAAGAGGCCACCTCATATTTTGTCTTCTAGTTCAGAAAGTAAAATACGATCAATTAAAATTCATGATCATATGAATAAACCAATGTCTAACAGTGGCTCTGTGAGTTTCTGCATTCCAAAATGCGTGATACTTCTCACACAGACGAAGCATGTGTAAAGGTACCCTATTTCAAAAAGTCACACTTTATTAACATCAAATTAAATGTCATATTATGACGTTGTGTTTTTACATTTTAATTTATTTGAAAGTGCTACTGACTGCCATGATGCAAGATAAAATTAAGTCAAAAGTGTTGCTGCAATAAGAATCTTCGTTTCTGTTTTGCACATGCAAGAAGACAACAACCTGAATAACAGGAATTCAGCTTTTGTATGCAATTTGCATACCAACTTTGTTCTTCTCCAGTTGCGTTATTATCAGCAGCACGGCATTGAAATTTTCAGCGATTATTTAGGTCAAATACTAGACTCTGATATACTTTGAAAATTAAAAAAATCGTCCACAAATTTTGTTATTTTGTTCGTTAAAAATTGGCATTAACACCGGAAGTGTGCGGCAGCCTTGACATGTTGGTCCTCGAAAATGGTCAAAAACAGTTCAGTCGAATTATATCTCTCATTTCCAGGCCTCATCAAGTGAATTTAACAGGGGTCAACATGTTTAAGAGGCACATTTATGAATTTTTTAAAAAATCTCAAAATTGGCGATTTTTAAAAATGCATAAAAATTCTACCAGTAGAGAAAATTCGAATGTTTGATGTTTTTCCGAGCCGTAACGACCCCTTTGATGACACCCGTTCCTAATTTCAATAAATGGTGTGCTGTATCCAATTTTTTATTTAAAAACATTGATTTTTGCATTTTTACTCCAAAAACGCCTCTAGTAAAAGAAAATTATTTCTTAACACTTTGGAACTTTACTTACTTGAAAGACACGTCTTTTGCCAAAAATTGTGCAATTTTGAACTTGGCTTAGAAACAAAAAATGAGTTTGAAAAGTGGCCTCTTTATAACTTTGTTTCAGTGTATATGTTATGTACATGTACGTATGAAAACCATTGTTTACAATGACATTTGTATATTTATAACCGTTAACCGTTATGTAGTGTGTAGGCATGAAAACATCGATCTGTGAAAAAAAAAATGGAATAAAGTGCAAATTTCGATTATGGTTGAATTTTGGAATAAACATAGTAGTGGACTAATGTTTTAGCTTCATGCCTCCGAAAAAAAAGGACCAAAAAGGTATTTCAGAAACTTATTACAAGCCAAAGAAAGAAAAGAAAAAGGAAAATAAAAGAAAGGTCATATCGCCGCTTCAATGTGAGCCGATTTCACGAACAAAAGATTGTAGTGACCAACCAAACGTTAAGCACAATACACAACCTAACTTTAACGTTTCGCCTGAGAGCAACATACAAACTCAAACAAAGCGTTTTCATGCCTCAGCACCTGGATACTTTGACTATAGTCCTTATATAACATCAGTGTCGTACTCAGCATCCAATTCTTATGTACCAGACACTCAGACAGCCCTAAACATGAATTTCTCAAATATGCCGTTTGGTGCGGGTAATCAGTTGATGCAGTCACCACCATTTACCCAGACCCAGTTCACAGGGACAATGCCAGGGACAATGCCACCAGGGATGCCTGGGGCGCCCGGGGCGACATCAGCGCCGCCGGACTGGGCCTCAAAGATAATGGAGGATCTTAAAAGTATCAAAGTGTCGGTCTCGAAAATAGACAGCATAGAAAAACTTGTCCACCAAATAAACTCAAAAGTTGAGAATCTTGAAACGAAAATGAAATCAATGGACACACGAGTAAAGGAAGTGGAAAAGTCGAGTAATTTCGTCAGTGGTCAATTTGAAGAACAGAAAACAAAGCTTAAAACCGCAGACAACGAAATCAAGAACTTAAATAAGAAATGCAAAGAATTTGAAGACGTCGTTAAAAAATTAGAAGAAAAAAATGCAGCCTTGGAGGATAAAACAAATGATCTTGAATTTCGCAGCCTACGGGAAAACCTGCTATTTCACGGAATCCCGGAAGGGCAGAATGAAGACTGCGAGAACTTAGTTAAGCAGTTCATTGCAGAGAAGCTTGACATTATGCAGGAAATAACAATAGACAGAGCCCATAGATTGGGCAAACCCAAGGGCAGGGTACGACCCATTGTCGTGAAATTCCACCAGTACACAGAAAGAGAGACAATTAGACTTAAAGCCAATGATAAGAGGGACTACTTAAAAACATTAAACCTTGGTGTTGGCGTTCAGCAGACAGCAGACTAAAGCGGTCCTGCAAAAAAGGCGCGACATGAATGAGATCTACGAACGAGAGAAGGCTGCCGGCAAAACGCTTAAATGGGCCGGAGCAAAACTGTTGGCACGTGACGGAAATACGGGGGACTTTAAAGAGATAACGCAATAGGAAGAAGGGGAGCTTTCACTTATATCGTGGAACGTTAACGGGCTTATCAGGAAGTTATGCGACGAAGATTTTATTCAGTATATAAACTGTTTTGACATTGTGTTATTTAGTGAGACCTGGACTAGTAGAAGAAATGCTATAAATTTAGACATACAAGGTTATGACTGTGTACATATTTACGGACAGAAAAGCCCAAATGTCAGAAAAGGTCGCCAAAGTGGCGGTATATCGGTATACTATAAGCATGAACTTAAAGAATACATTTCAATAGTTGAACAAAATAAAAATGGTATTATGTGGCTAAAAATTAAAAATGAGATATTATTTTCAAATGAAGACATTTACATCTGTCATTCATATATTCCACCTGCGAGTTCTAAAGTTTTGTTTGATCAACAATTTGACTTTTTTGAAGAAATTGAAAAAGGCATTGAAAAACATAGTGTTGTAAACCTGGCTAAAATTGACAGGAGCCTGCGCTTCAAGCTCCGGAAAAGATTAGCTGGCTGCGCCTCGAGAACTGAAGACCGATTTAAGTGTTCAGAGCCGAGGCCACTTTTTATACTTTTGCAATAAACCTTGCCAAAATTGGCTGGAGCCTGTCTTTTAAACTCCGGCGAAGATTAGCAGGCCGCGCCTCTAGACCAGAAGACGGTTTTGAGACTCATAATCTTAGGCGCGGTTAAGGGGGTTTATTCAGACACGGTATGCGTGTTTGCGGTTTTACCCCAAATGTTGGGTAAATTGATTCTATCAGGATTGCCGACACCACGGACTTTGCTTTAGAATGTCAATAATGATGACCAAATCTTCATGAAAGTTTGAGGATAAGTCCGAAATTCCTCTTCTAACAAACCAGGCTTAAACTCATAGAAATTATAAGTCTAACCCTTGCTTGTTAAGCCCTTAAAAATGACCACACAACAAGGAAATGAAGTTCACAAATCTAGTTTTAATATTCTTTCTTTTCATCATAAGCACATGTAAACAAAACAACAACAATAATGACAAATTATGCAACAAAAATTACAAAGGCAGAAAGTAGTAAATTGTAATTAAAGTTTCATAATCTATTCATGACTCTTGGAAAGGATAATTTAGAATTAAGCCAAAAGTAAAATTAATTTCTTAAATGATAATACTTATTCAGCTACGAAAGAAAATACTAAGTTCTTGCAATTAAGTGAACATAGAATGTCTAAGAAAATAAACAAGGGCAAAAATAACTAAGTTAAAACGTTTTGCAGACTTAGACAATTTTAGAGAAAATATTACTATGCAAAAATGACTAAGTTAAAAACTTTCGCGGACTTAGAAGAATTCTAAGAAAATGTTCAGAAGTGAAAAAAGTTTTAAGTCCAAAAATAAGAAAATAAATAATTAATTAAATCCAAAGGAATTTTCACTTTTTAGTCCAGAGAGAATTAAGCACAGAATAAATAATCCAAGAAGTGATGAAAACTGAAAAACAGCCCCTTATATACCCAAAAATGCTACCTGTCTTACCTATAACATAAATGGTCACTTCCAGTTTAAAAACAGGTTTTACAGCTTAAGTATGCATAAAATACTAAAATTGTTACAAAAACAATGTTTAATATGACAAAAACTTTCAATACATGTAACAAAAAGCATTTTAAAAGGCCATTTTAAAGTTTATAAATTTAAACACAAATCTGCTTAACCTAGTAAAAATGGACTCTTCCAGTTCCAGAACCAAAAAGTTACACATCTGCCTCCTTAAAATTGCAACTTTAAAGGTGTTAAAGGTGACAAGCAAAAAGGTCCCTTAAGTTTACAGAAAACAAGATAAAAGCTAAAGTAAATTCCAAATAATCTAAGATTTCCTTAAATGTTATAAAAGTTAAAACAATGCCATTATAATAGTATGCTTTAGTAAGTTTTCTCACCAGAAAAAGTCAATTTAATTAAATAATACAGACATTTACTTGAAAAGCACAGGCCCTAAAATTTCAAGATTCCCTTAAATAACATCTAAAATATGAAGAGTATGCAAAAGATTTACAGCCTAATGCAAAGATAACATAAATGTCTATACTGTTACCAAAAATCATGAAAATTGCATAAAAAATAATTTTGCTGGGACAGAAAAAGTATTTGCAGGACGAGTCACAACAAAGTCTA
Source organism: Rugalucina vietnamica (assembly GCA_964017185.1). Lineage (NCBI taxonomy): Eukaryota > Metazoa > Mollusca > Bivalvia > Lucinida > Lucinidae > Rugalucina > Rugalucina vietnamica. Next base: position 32,754,662 of record OZ024876.1, read on the forward strand.
ATTGCTGCATACATAAAATTGCTAAAAAACTCAGTCAAAATCAGTCTGATAAATGTGAAAACTTCAGGATATGTGCATTATATCAACTACTATCTAAAAATACTAAATTCAATGCACAAAATACATAAAACATGGAGACAAGCAAAAATTACATGGGAAAATGGGAGCCAAGACTCATGAAAAAACCTGAGGTTTACCACAACTGCTCCCCCTCAGGGAAGAATATATTTTCACCCGAAAATATATTCCATTCCGTCCCCGGAATGTGACACACAAAAATCTAGAATTCATATAACATCAGGTTTTGACATACATGTAACATACATCATCAGACAGAATACATAAAAGCATAAGAAGCATTAAATAGCATAAAAACATACAATGTGCATTCATAACCACAAAACAATACATGATCATTATACTTCTGTCTGGTCATTAAAAATAATCAACATGGCATGAACAAAACATAGAAATGTAACACCCAGACAAATGCAGTTGGTGGTACATAATTTCATAAAGAGTGTGCTGAGACGTACTACATACATATAAAGAGCAGAATGAGTATAAAAAAACATACAAGTCAACAACAAAAATGCACACTCAGCCTTGTCAGTTGCAACGGCAAAATACATGTAAACACAAGAAAAATAATGTCAAAATTATAGTATATTCTGCAAGACAGGGTGCAACTGCAGAATTCAATTTGTTATTTTCCTACAGTACAAAAATACATAGTCATGTCTGCTCTGCTCTCTTTGATGCATCAAGTAGCAAAAATGTCAAGAAACATTAAAAATGAAATCTCAGCACAACACATACAATACAATGCAATACAATACAGTGATATAAAAAATGAGAATTCATGTCAGTGAATACAAATAGCAGACATGAGAAGCTCACATTCTGCATAATGGCTCAAACAAAAAGCATGTAACAAAATATGTCAATCATACATTAACATGAAGGCTCTGCTCAGACGGTTGCGGTAGCAGAACATAAGCAAAAACAAAAACAAAAATCATTCTGACATTTAATACATGTTTGCAAGTACATAAATATAGCCATTTCTGCTTAAATCTCATGTCATGACAATAACAAAAAAGCAAAAATTTTGGAAGCAAACATGTTGAAAGCAAACATACATCAATAGTAATGAAATCCTGCTCAGAAAAAATACAACTAACAGTCATACATATCAAGTACATTTAAAAAACTTTGTATCAGCATCTTCACAAGATCTGCTCAGACAAAAATGCAAGGAGCAGAACAAGTCAACATGTATGAAAATCAAAAATATTCAAAGTTATAATTCTTGCTCAAACAAAATATGCAACATCAGACTACAGGCAAGAATTTCAAATATTGCAACAAAAATACACATGGAAATTCTGCGAGACAGGTGCAAGTGCAGAATGAATATCTTTGTCAACATACAGTGCAAGCATGAAAAATGGACATAGTATAAAAATGCTGACATACAAATAGAAAATCTGATAAAAATGTATAGAAACAAAACATGTACTCTATTGCTGATACAAACAAGATTCTCTCTTGTTGCAAACAAACAATGTTAACAACAAACAATGGCAAGTTTAAAATAAAAATTCAGTCAAAAATAGTCAAATGTCGTATTTGACTATAGCATTACTCTTGTAATGTCTTAATCTAATCTTTAGCTGGCCACACCAGCTAATACTGCAAGGGAAGACCATCAGGCTCTTAATTGTACAAATCGTACCAGACTCACCGGTTTGCAATACATATAGAAATCTTTATCAAAAATTGCTTAGCTAGGAATGGCTGTTTAAAAATATGGCAAAAATAAAATCTCTGAACAATTTAAACTCTGAACAAGATAATCTCAAGACAACAAAAATAAAGAATAAACAATACTTCTATTCTTTGGTCCTTATATACCATAACAAGGATATGCAAGCTTTGAGTGTCTCTACCTTCCGGAAGTCTTACAATCTAAACAAAGTACACACCGACATAAAACGCAAGCATTTACAACATAGTGACAGGTAAGTTTTCGACCCGGCATGAATCATATGTTGCAAACAAAAACAAGTTATACTTCAAGAAATGTGAAGCACCAAAATGTGCAAACACATAAATCTAAGTATAACTAAAAATTTCCCCCATGTGAAACTTTGAAAAACCAAACTAGCCTTCAAACCAGGCTTTTAACCTGAGGTGCTTAGAGCACCAGGAGATTTAGACCCCCAAAATCTAAACAAACCACTAAAAATTCAGCGAAACCAGATATAGATAACTTGTGAATCTATAAATTTAAGGAATCACCTACGCGTAAGCCCCATAAGGTGTCGCAGCTGTGAATAAGTCTGCGCAACAACTTATCACCCTTATGAGTTGACAGGTTTGTCCTAATCAAAGCCAATGCGAGCATTGTCCAAGGCACTGACAAAGAACATTTTAATTGGGCCCAAATGTTCAACATCAGATACCTAAGATTCTGATCACAAAGAACCGTAATCAGTGCAAACCACACTTACAAGTACATTTCATGTACAAAACAAAACTACAAAAACTAAGAAAAACAACCCGCGAAAATTCACCAACAATCTGGCTACGCGTACTGAAACTTCAAACTTACCAAGATCCTTCCGGTAGAGGCAAACAAAATTAAAAAAGCAGCATGAATGCAAAAAACAGCATAAATGCAAAAAACAGCATTACATAAATATACTTTACCTAAAATAACTATACTTTACCTAAAATAACTATACTTTACCGAAAATGGAATGATTTACTTCTAAGTATTTATTTTAAAGTTCATATGACTCAAATTAAGAAAGTCTATAGTTATGATAGAGTCATCGTTTGGCATCAGTCGTCATCCGGCGTCGGTCGTCAGGTGTCGAACATCATGGTGGTGGACATCAGTTGGCGTCGGTCGTCATATGGCGTCTAGTTTTGAAATAGGCTGGTTATCATCTGGCATCTGGTTTCATCTGATAGGTTGTCATCTGATAGTTGTCCATATATAACGTGGACAGGTAGGTTAATCCAATATTTCACGGAATAGTGTGCTTTTGAGCGTAGCACTAATAAATTAATCCAAAGTGAAACACAGAATATTAATCCAGAACACAGAATACTAATACAGAACACAGAATATTAATCCACTACACAGAATATTAATCCGAAACAAGGAATGATAATGAACTGCACAGTAGAATAATACTCCACAACACAGAATGATAAAGATAACTACAATGTATAGCAAAATGAGTCACTGTAAATACTTTATTGACTTACACAAGGTAACTCCCTACAATGGGCCACAACTTTCTTGGCCCACCTAGGAAGGTCATCTTCTTCTAATTGACATGGTTTCAATCGATCACGATGAACGATGATGGTCTTCTTCTTCCCCTGGAGAAGATACACAGAAGGTGCTACACATTTTCTCACTATGAATGGTCCATCCCATGGCTTCTCAAACTTCTTTCGAGATGGACTTTGTTTATACATGTACACAAGATCTCCTCTTTGGTACATGTTTTCCTCAATCCCTGAACTCTCTGTCTCTTCGCCGATGCCACAAAGGACAACTTCCGACATTTTTGGTACAGCAACTTCTCTGTACAAGGCTTTCACTGACTTAATCTTATTTTCAACTCTTTGTTGACTAAATGTACCATGAGAACTGGTCTCTGATATCAAGTTTGGTAAATCCAATGTTTTTGAACTTACATCACTGTAATTGGGGTCTTGTGTATCTGTCACTTTCTTGGGTTTACCAACTACTGTCGCATTTGGGATTTGTTTCTGTAAATCACATGGATTACTGAGGCGCACTGGTTCACTGTCCTCTTGGGGTGTCACCATGGCCTCGACAACTACTACCCTATTTTGCACAATAGGTTCCTTAAAGTAATCTCCCTCTATTTGAACCTGGCATTTGCAACATAAAATGAATTCTGACGATTTTGGGTTGATAACAGCTTGATTTATTTCTGTTGCAGCTGAATTCCTCTTTGGTGAATCAATCTCAATGTTTATCCAATCACCTTTCACTTGAAATCCCTGTTCAGGGTCAATGGCAAACTTATGTTGATATATCATATCCCATCCAAGGAGAAAATCATCACGTATAGGTGCCACATAAACAGGCCATTTAAATTTAAATCCCCCTATTTCTATGTATATTTCTGTCATTCCACAGACACTCATTTCTTTGCCTGCTTCTGCTACTACTATCTTCTTCTTAGCCTGTGACAATGGAGGTCTCACTTCCTCGGGGATCTGCTCGTAGATATTGATATTCAAAATAGTGGCCTCCGCGCCCGTGTCAACAACGGCAAAACATGATATTCCACTTATAGATATTGGCACCCTAACTGTTTTCACTTTCATTCTATTTATATAGAGGTATTCTTCTTCTTCAAAAATGGTTTCTTTAATAGTGCTTACACTATTTTTCACTGTCTCCTTATCTTGGTTTGCAATTAAATTCTCTGGTATTTTCTTTGATAATCTTGTTTCCCCACTTTCAGAATTATTCTGATTAAGTACCCTTTCTTTTGGAGACAGGCACACTTTATTTCTCTCTTTTGTGGCCTTTTGACTTAAATCTCGGGCTGCTCTTAGGCCATCTCGGGCAGCCCTTTCTCGTTTTCCTGTAACTTCAGTTTCTGAACCGTCTGTTTCTTTGGACAGTCCGGTGATATGTGTCCTTTTTCATTACACTTGTAACAGGTGAGGTCCTTGGACAGATTTTTCTTTTTACTATTTTCACTGTTTTCTCCACTTTGAGTCTCTTCCAAGCTGGGGTTTACTATCTTTTCAATTTGTTGGCTGAGATATGTTTTCATGTCACGCCAAAGCTGATTAATCCTTTCCTCGGTTACTGTCTTTCTTCCGCTCACTCTGCGCAAGTTCATGGACACATCAGAGTCATCAGAATCATATTCCGAGCTGTATTCACTTTCTTCAATTCTGCGAATACCAGAACTCTTCACAGTCTGTTGGCGGCAAGCTTCATGCCATGAGATCATGTCCACAGTTTCTGAGAGAGTTCTTGGTTTCTTAGTCATGATTTCATAGGCCATTTTCTGATCAGGGAGCCCCCTTAACAGATGTTCAATGGCTAGGTTTTCAAAGATCCCAGTACCCTGTATTCCTGGGTATGCACGAGTCATTAATTGGCTTACTCGCGCACTATACTGTTGAATTGTCTCTCTAGACTGCTTTTTAATGTTATTGAGATTTGCCCGGTGGGTCTCGGCTAGTAAACACTGTCCGAACCGTTGTTCCATAGCACTTATGAGTAATTCTGTATCTTCCCTTACATGAATGGGTAAGTTTGATGCAAACAGTAGGGCTTCACCCCTTAAGGCAAACATAAGTTGGTCACGAAATTTGTAATCTGGCCATCCATAGCTTCGTGACATCATCTGAATTTGCATCAAAAAGGGTTCCCATGAATCTGGTTTTCCATCAAAGGACGGAGGTCTTGGTTTTATATCATTAAACTGATACCTGTTGTCATAATTTCTGGGTAATAACCTATTGTAGTCAAATGGTCTAACTACAATCTCATCAGGTGCTCTATATGGACCATACTGTTGAAATTGGGGCCTTAATGATTGTCTATCAGATACATGCTCATGAGGTACATGTACATGTAATGGTTCAGGGGCCCTGTATGTTGGGTGGTTTACACGGTTAATTTGAGTTCAAGCTATTTCTCGTGTAGTCCTGACCAGTCATATCTGGTCGAAATGCACTATTTTCGCGCACTGCTTGGTATGGTTGTCTCTCTTTTTCACGCATTGGTGAATGTGTTAAGAATCCTTGAAAGGTTTCTTCAAAGTCAACTTGGGGTTTTCTTTCAGGGCTTTGAAATGAACCCCTCCATAAGGGAAGGTCATTATTCTGATAGGGATCAGGGTTGTCTAGTCTTCTTGGTGACATTGGTCTTTGGGGTGGAGTTCCCCTGTTTGTGTCGGAACGAAATTGTTCCTGTGGGTCATTTGGTGCAGTTTCATCCAATCTTAACCTTTCTCTTTCCCAATCTACTAGAGTAGAATCGACAGACTGTGGCCGACTTCTCTCACTCTGAGGGAGCAAACTTCTTGACCTTAGTTCCATTACGAAGCAATTGCTGAATCACTACTTTGATAATTTTAAGTATTGATTAAACTTTCAAGTATACAATTTACCACAGCTAAAAGAAAAATGCAGGCTGCCTATCATGCAGTAGTCTGCAAAAAATTAAAAGTTTAAATGCAGGCTGCCTATCATGCAGTAGTCTGCAAAAAATTAGAGCTGAAAAGGAAATGCAGGCTGCCTATCATGCAGTAATCTGCGCAAAATTAAATCAAAGCTGAAAAAGAAATGCAGGCTGCCTATCATGCAGTAGTCTGCAAAAAATTAAATTAAAGCTGAAAAAGAAATGCAGGCTGCCTATCATGCAGTAGTCTGCAAAAAATTGAATTAAAGCTGAAAAAAGAAATGCAGGCTGCCTATCATGCAGTAGTCTGCAAAAAATTAGATTAAAGCTGAAAAAGAAATGCAGGCTGCCTATCATGCAGTAGTCTGCAAAAAATTAAATTAAAGCTGAAAAAGAAATGCAGGCTGCCTATCATGCAGTAGTCTGCAAAAAATTAGAGCTGAAAAAGAAATGATGAAATTAAGGCTAATAAATCAATGTAATTGATTGATGGTTCTTTTAATTTTGTGATTACTCTCTCAATTTTATTAAAGATTAATAAAAACTGAAGAAGAGAAATCCCCACTTTCTGACACCAGTTGTTGTAAACCTGGCTAAAATTGACAGGAGCCTGCGCTTCAAGCTCCGGAAAAGATTAGCTGGCTGCGCCTCGAGAACTGAAGACCGATTTAAGTGTTCAGAGCCGAGGCCACTTTTTATACTTTTGCAATAAACCTTGCCAAAATTGGCTGGAGCCTGTCTTTTAAACTCCGGCGAAGATTAGCAGGCCGCGCCTCTAGACCAGAAGACGGTTTTGAGACTCATAATCTTAGGCGCGGTTAAGGGGGTTTATTCAGACACGGTATGCGTGTTTGCGGTTTTACCCCAAATGTTGGGTAAATTGATTCTATCAGGATTGCCGACACCACGGACTTTGCTTTAGAATGTCAATAATGATGACCAAATCTTCATGAAAGTTTGAGGATAAGTCCGAAATTCCTCTTCTAACAAACCAGGCTTAAACTCATAGAAATTATAAGTCTAACCCTTGCTTGTTAAGCCCTTAAAAATGACCAACAAGGAAATGAAGTTCACAAATCTAGTTTTAATATTCTTTCTTTTCATCATAAGCACATGTAAACAAAACAACAACAATAATGACAAATTATGCAACAAAAATTACAAAGGCAGAAAGTAGTAAATTGTAATTAAAGTTTCATAATCTATTCATGACTCTTGGAAAGGATAATTTAGAATTAAGCCAAAAATAAAATTAATTTCTTAAATGATAATACTTATTCAGCTACGAAAGAAAATACTAAGTTCTTGCAATTAAGTGAACATAGAATGTCTAAGAAAATAAACAAGGGCAAAAATAACTAAGTTAAAACGTTTTGCAGACTTAGACAATTTTAGAGAAAATATTACTATGCAAAAATGACTAAGTTAAAAACTTTCGCGGACTTAGAAGAATTCTAAGAAAATGTTCAGAAGTGAAAAAAGTTTTAAGTCCAAAAATAAGAAAATAAATAATTAATTAAATCCAAAGGAATTTTCACTTTTTAGTCCAGAGAGAATTAAGCACAGAATAAATAATCCAAGAAGTGATGAAAACAGTAGTAGTAGTAATGTTTAAGGCTGTTTTACGTCTGCCAGGGGCCAAGCGGACTTAATCCATATCCCCACCACAGAAGACGTAAGTTTTAGTGCTCCATGGCTACTAATCGAGGCTAAGACAAGCTAATATGCAAATCGTGCTGTCCGCCGGGGGCCTTAACTTAACTTAAAAAGACACTGGATGAGTGTGTCTCTAAAGTGGAGCACTGCCTTTTCGAAATTTTGAACGCCAGGTCTAAAGTGAGCCTAAATGTGATAGGTAATCGGTGCCACTTTGGCTGCGAATCGTGATTACACTATACTGCTCTAGAGCATAAGTAGGTCATGTCAGACTTATACTCTCATTTTTCGTCGCTGTGTGTATTGGCTTGTGAATGGAGGCCAGATGAATGGGCCTATAATGTTTTCATACTTGTATACTGTATGAGTGAGGGTGGTGTATGCGACTATGTGTTAATAGTTATCATCCTGTGAGTAGTCATCATGGCCGAGGAAGGAAGGAGGCGTTTTGAGAATTTAAGTGAAAAAATGTCATCTTTAAAACAAAATAACTAGCTTAAAACTTTATGGAAATGTATGAAAATTGGTGTGCTGGTAGTTTGGAAAGTTTACAAAAAATGGTCAATTCAGAATTTTTATTTATGTCCCAGTTGTCTAATAAAAATGCTTCAAAAATGGCATTTAGTCAAAATACTTTGTACAAAAAGCGAGAAAATGTGAGTAGGTCAAGGGGTCTGGTGACGTCCTATTGTGTTGATATCAATAATGCGGCCAATTTATACAATTTAAAATACAGATGAACCCCTCGACTCAGCTAGGAATGTTAGAAAAAAATCGTTTTATGAAAATAATATGTAATATTAATAATAGCATTAAAGTAAAAATATAATAAAATACATCCATTCATATTCTAAAAGGGGGAGGGGGATATTTACAAACGTCAGGTAGAAATAAAGAGAGAAGGAATTGATAGGAGATATTAGTCCTAATAGTGGTTCTTCTTCTTCTTCTTCGTTTGTTCTAGGAGACGTGATATTTTTGAATTTTGTGTTCTTTTTTTTGTGGGCATAAAAAATAGCTACTTCTCTCATACAGTCATCATGCATACAATACAATAGTTGTAGGATAAAAACACATGGTATAGTACATGGTACAACAATTACTAAAATACATGCATCAATACAAATACACATTGAAAGTTACAAAATACAGCGTATATACATGGTGTGGCTATATACAGTGTGGCTCAACAGTGGAAAGTCCCTACTGATGAAGTCCAAGAACACACATTTACGAGAACAGCCCTGCCCTCGTACGGGTCCTGTCGCGAGGGCCAGTGCGCTCCTAAGAGGCAGCCAGTATCCAATCATCTGCTATAACGCGGCAGTACGCAGGTATAAGGACCGTAGGAGTGCCAAGCTGTTCCTGTCCATGTTTTGTGTTCCCTCGCTCCACTCCCAGAGTCCTATCCCTGTTTTATAAAGCCCAGGGCCGTCCCACCACTTTACTCTGGGAAACGCCCTGTATAAAAATTGGACCAAAAAGATAAAAACTAAAACAAACAAATAAATATCTCGTGGTGCTGGAGAGCGAATTCCTGATATTGGAAGCACACCACTTGCATCAAAACCAAGTCGGTCCGAGGACAACCTCCTACTCTCCAGAATTGCAAAAACAATAAGAGGATGGGTGGGTCCTCTTATTCTACTAATATTGCAAAAAACATAAGAAGATGGGTTGATAGAATAAACTCATAAAAGTGTATGTAAATGGTGTAGCTCGTACATGTACATATGTAACTTGCACATAAAAAGAAAACAAAAATAAAATAAAAAAGTGAGCAACCCGCCAGTGGTGTAGGGGTGCACGTGGTATTACCCATAGAGCGCCCCAGGTTAGCACCAGACGAATTTAATCGAAGCCGCCTCCCGGGCCGCCCCATGGATGTAGCGTGCACTAGTTATACCCTACTCCCGCTATCGGGGTGTGGTAAATATAACATAAATAAGTGTGAGATTGTATGGTATAAAAGAGGAGAGGATAGGGGCCCTGATATGGGAGAGGCAGCACTCGAGTACCGCTACTGGGTCAAGTCCCGCCGTTCCCACATCAGGGTGTAAAAGTATGAAAAAAAAAAACAAACTAAAAAGTACCAAATAACATAGGTTATTTAGTAATAAAAAATGGAAAAAAGTAAAAAATGGCCCTGGGCTCTCGCTCATAGTAAAATGTCGTTTCACGTACGACTAGAGCGAAGCTTAAAATATGATGCTACAGTGATTGGCCTGCTAAGACTGCCCGCTGTAGTATCGTCTCTGTGTCTCTGTCTCCTCTTAATCCCCTGTCAGTATATAGATTTACGAAAAAAAAATCAAAAATTCAAAATTCTAAAAATACCAAAAATCTTGTAAATGCTAAAAAATGGAAAATCTTAATCTTGCAAAAAATGTGATATTTAAATAATCTTAACATATTCTGTGTCCCTAATAAAATCAAAAACTGCTGCTCTGATGACGTCTGCTTGGGCAGGGCTAGGATTTAAAAGAGTTTTAACTGTGATGTTTTTGATATCTGAAAAAGCGTCTGTGATTTTCTTAAACATGACCTGTCTATGATTAAAGTGAAACTGGCACGAAAGTAGGTAATGCTCTGTGTCTTCCAATTTCCCGCAGTGGAGACAGAGCGGATCAGCCCCCCTATGGAACAGATTGTTACAATTAAGCCCATTTCGATCTAACCTTAGCCTAGTGTATAATCGGTCCATACGCCTATCATCACTGTATTGGACCATTTTCACTGGGAGCTCGCTATCAAGCTCCCAGCGAAGCCCCTTCCCGTGGTTTTTCCATATAGTTGCCCATTTTTGCCTAACCTTTTTCTTAATGATCCCATAAGCCTCTGTTTTCCCCAGCCGTAAAGATAATTCCCTCCCAAAGGATGATCCGGCCTTTGCTGCTTCGTCAGCTAGGTCGTTCCCTGTCACATTACAGTGGGACGGACACCAATCCATGTATATTATGATATTGGCCCGTATGATGCTGTCTACTAGCTGGTTAATCTGAATAAGTAAATCAGGTCTGGAATTGCTATTACCGCTACGGATGGCTCGTATGGAGCTTAAAGAATCTGTAAGAATGACCACCCTGTCTGGTTTTTCAGCATTGACCCACTTAAGTGCCTCTATTATTGCTGTCAATTCTGCAGAAAAAATTGAAAGTTGGCCGTTTAATTTAAATTTCCTGGTTATATGGTATTGTGGGATTGCGAAGGCGCATCCCACCTCAGAAGTGGATTCATTTTTACTGCCATCAGTGTAAATTTGTAGGTAAGAACTGTAATTATCTATAATCAAAGCCTTAGTTTTAATTTCTATGGATTTGCTACTGTCACGTTTTTTGTTTATGAAAGGTTTCAAGGTCTCCCTGGGGTTGATAGATCTTAAAGCATGAATGTCAGCATATACAGGTGGTTGGACCTGTAAGTCCTGTATTTGGTATTCATACTGTAGGTCTCTGACCTGCACTACAAATGGAATTTTACCCTGGGCTCGGTCTCTATTAGTATCGTAAACTGAAAGATCATACAAATTGTTAAGTGGTAATTGATCTCCATTGGCTGATGACCTAGCCCAGTACTTAAGTATGAGTTCTTCCCTACGTAATTGTAAGGGAGGTACACAACATTCAATCTGTACATTTATATTTGAAGTGGATTTGTATGCCCCAGTGGCAATTCTTAAAGCTGCTGCTTGAATCCTGTCTAACCTTTTGAGTTGGCTCTGTGTTGCCGAAGAGTAAGCTTGACACCCGTAATCTATTTTACTCCTAATGAGTGACTTGTAAATCTTAATTAAAGTGATCTTATCTGCACCGTAGGAAGTCCCTGAAAGATAACGCATAAGATTCAAATCTTTTTTACATCGTTCTATGAGCTGATCAATGTGTTTTTTCCAAGTGAGTTCGTTATCAAAAGTCATGCCTAAAAACTTTCCATGTGTTTTAAATTCTAACGTCTGATCTCCTACTTTGAGTTTTGGTACTGATTCATCCGGTAATGTCCTACAGTTGAACATAACCACCTCTGTTTTACCTGCCGAAATTTTGATACCTAGCGACGCTGCCCACCTGTATATAATGTCTAGTATGGTTTGCATGAGCTTCACCAGTCGCGCCTTGCTTTTCGCCGATTTCCAGGCTGCGGCGTCATCCGCGTACTGGGAAAGCTCAGCGAACAGATCTTTCAAAACGTCATATTGAGTGTTAGCAAGAATGTTGAAAAGAATAGGACTTAGAACACTGCCCTGGGGCGAACCGTTATCAAGGGGCTTGACCTCGGAGATGTCTCCCCCCACCCGTACTTGTATCTTCCTATCTTTTAAAAAGTCCTGAACCCAAGCTAATAATCTGCCCTTTACGCCGAACTTAGTTAATTGGGCCAATACACCATTGGTCCACATAAGGTCAAAGGCTTTTTCGAGGTCAAGAAAAATACAAAGCAGATGCCGGTCTTCCATTTTCGCCTTAAGGATGGCTGTCTGTAGTCGAATAATTTGGTCAAGTGTTGACCTGTTCTTCCGAAAACCTGACTGAGTGGGAGCTAGTAGCTGGTTGTTTTCTACATAACTCGTTAGCCTAGTTCCAATCATGGTTTCCATTGTTTTGCAGACCGCAGACGTGAGGGATATAGGTCGATATGACCCAGGATCATGGGGAGGTTTGCTGGATTTCAAAAGGGGGACAACAGTGCCTAACTTCCACTGATCTGGTAGCTTGCCTTCCGACCAGGATTTGTTGATTAGATGTAGTAATTGCCATTTACACTGGTCAGATGAATGTTTCAGCATGTCATAGTGAATTGTGTCCGCTCCCGGGGCAGTGCTTTTCTTCCTATTTAGAGCATTAGTAAGTTCTTTAAAGGTAAAAAGGTCATTGTAGGCCTCCCCCCCACCCCCCTCAATACTAGCCTGAACTGTCACTGTTATGTCCGGATCTCGCTTCAATTTTTCCGCTCTAAACTCGGGGCTTAGATTTTCATTACTGCTTACTTTTTGATAGTGTTGAGCCAGAGCGTTTGCCTTATCAATGTTTTCCTGATGACGAGTGTTATTGCTCATCAAAACTTCTACTGGTTTGAAAGGCTTGCCGTTGAATCTAGAAATGAGGCCCCATAGTTCCTTACTGGTGGTTTTATGGTTTAACTTTGAAATTAATTCTTGAAATTTCGTTTTTTGGGCCTTGTCCAAAGTTTCCTTACATTTGGAGCGCAGCGTTTTGTATTCTACTTTGAGCTGTTCAGTTTTGTGCCGTCTCCATAGCTTATAGGCTCGCCTTTTTGCCTTAACTGCCAAAGTACACTCGTCATCCCACCAAGGGAGATGCCGCCGTTTGCCTTTAAACATTGGCTTGGTTTGGGGGATAGTCTTAGAACATACGTCGAGTAGTGCCGAATTAAAAAGTTCGTTACACTCTTCGATTGTTTTTCCATTGTAATCTAGCTGTAGTTTGCTGGTTAGTTTGCGAAAAAGGACCCAATTTGCAGAATTTAACTTCCATCGCGGTTGTTGCGATTGAAGTACAGATTTGCATTGATAATTAAACTTAGATATGATGGGGTAATGATCACTGCCTAGGCAGTCTTGATGTACATACCAGTGATAGTTCTTGCTAACATGTCGGGTGGTGAGGGTGAGGTCAAGAGCAGAGAGTTGGTTAGATACCGGGCTTAAGTAGGTCCCGGTCCCGTCATTTAGTATAACTAAGTCATTTTCCTCTACAAATTGATTAAACTCTTTACCTGCTGCGGTTTCACTTCCTAAATATTCTGTGTCCCAGAGGCTGTCGTGTATGTTAAAATCCCCCACTATTATAAAATGTTTACCCACTAGCGTTAAGATATGTTCAAAATCTCCTTGACTAATTAAATGTTTGCCATTAGTGTAAAGATTAATGATATCTACGTTTTTGTTGTTACCGAAAATTCTAACAATTGAAACTTCTAGATGCTTATTTTTATGCTTATATGGAATTTCCTCAGAATCTAGTCCCTCCCGTATAAAAGTAGCAACCCCACCCCCCTGTTGGTCGTTCCTACGATATGAGACAGGTTCTTTATACCCCATAAAACGTAATTTTTTCTTATCTTGTGGATTCCACGTTTCTTGAATACAGACAACCTCTGGTAAAACCTTAAAAGTTAGCAAGAAATCATAGAACTTCTTGTGCCGCATGTCATAGCCATATAAACTACGGGCATTCCATTGTAGCACAGTGAATTCCGAGTCCATCCTAAAAATTGAGTCCTATTCACAAACTTTGTTTATTACTAAATTAACAAAAAAAAAAATTAGTACATGTAAAAGCCTGCGTTGTTTACCTTTCCCCTGGTTATCATTGGCGGAGTTAGTTTAACACCCGGTATATCAACTGTCCTAAAATTTAACAGGTGCGTCTGCTTATTTTGCCTATTTCTATGACCCTGATACTGATGCGGTGCCATGGGAATGCTGCGTGGTTGTCGTGGTTTTTTGGGAGTTTTGTGTGGTATTTTGGCTGGGGGTCTTGGTGCATGCTTATGCTGTTGTTGAGGCTGCTGTTGGTGTTCGTTACACATGCGTGTTATATTTCTGTGGAAAACTTGGGAGTAAGTTTCCTCAGAAGCCTTGACAGCATTTGGCTTTGGTGCAGTGGGCGTTTCTGTTTTGGGGTTGTGTTCCGGTGCAGGGGGTGGGTCCTGTGATTGCGCTTGTTTTCGTGGCAGTTGGGGTACCACTCGCTCTTTGGCGGGTGAAGGTGCTTGCTTGGGTGCCGGTTGCTGCTTTGCGGTATTTGCCTGTGCGGGGGGTATTTGTGCGCTCTCGGACATGTCGTTAGTGGTATCAGGTTCAATGACAATAGGTGTATCCTCAGTGCCTATGAAAAAATGTGGGCTGGCTACTAAAAGTTCTAAGTATTTGTCTCGGTTTTCTGTCTGCATGTTTTGTAGTCTGGCTAAGTTGTCGGAGCTGAGTAGATGTTTAAGAACGAGTGTAAGATCTTTAATATGGATGAAGTTTTTGTTAGACGGTATGGCATTTATTGCTTGTTCTGGTATCTTGAGGTCTGGAAGTGGAGCTGCGTTAACATGGGTGGGTGGGGTAGCTTGGGGTTGAGCATTTGCCTGCTTGGCGGGGTTATCTTTAGGGGAGAGAGCTTGTGCATAGGTCTGGCCTTTGTCACTATGGGGGATGTTGGTTGCCTTTGGATGAGCGGTGGCATTGTTTTCCTTAGTACTGAAATGGGCATGTCTCCTAGCTTCCCATTCCTGGGTAATGGTCATATTCTTAATTCTGATTTCCTCCTTGTATTTGAGCCAAGCAGGACACATGGGGTGGTTAGCAGTATGATTATTATCATTATCATTACAGTTATAGCAACGGAATGGGTATCTGCGGAAGTCTACTCTACACTCATTACGTAAATGATTACTACTACAATTAGTACATCTGGTTTTTGTGCTTTTACATTTTGAATCCCTATGGCCAAATTCCTGACATTTATTGCATCTAACTGGTGTATAGTACATAGGTTTGACTGCCTTGATCTGGTCGGTACCTTCAATAAATAGTGGTGGTAAGCTAGTCTCAAAAGTCAATATTGCTCTGCCTGTATTTTTGCCGTGTTTACTGTAAATTGGTTGAAATGAGCTAATGTTGTTTTTTCCGAAAGCAAAAGTGTCCCTAAATTGCGTTTCATTAGCCAATAAGAATACCAAACCTCAATACAGTAAAGGCATAGTAGAAACAAATGGGGCTAAAGTGATGAAAACTGAAAAACAGCCCCTTATATACCCAAAAATGCTACCTGTCTTACCTATAACATAAATGGTCACTTCCAGTTTAAAAACAGGTTTTACAGCTTAAGTATGCATAAAATACTAAAATTGTTACAAAAACAATGTTTAATATGACAAAAACTTTCAATACATGTAACAAAAAGCATTTTAAAAGGCCATTTTAAAGTTTATAAATTTAAACACAAATCTGCTTAACCTAGTAAAAATGGACTCTTCCAGTTCCAGAACCAAAAAGTTACACATCTGCCTCCTTAAAATTGCAACTTTAAAGGTGTTAAAGGTGACAAGCAAAAAGGTCCCTTAGGTTTACAGAAAACAAGATAAAAGCTAAAGTAAATTCCAAATAATCTAAGATTTCCTTAAATGTTATAAAAGTTAAAACAATGCCATTATAATAGTATGCTTTAGTAAGTTTTCTCACCAGAAAAAGTCAATTTAATTAAATAATACAGACATTTACTTGAAAAGCACAGGCCCTAAAATTTCAAGATTCCCTTAAATAACATCTAAAATATGAAGAGTATGCAAAAGATTTACAGCCTAATGCAAAGATAACATAAATGTCTATACTGTTACCAAAAATCATGAAAATTGCATAAAAAATAATTTTGCTGGGACTGAAAAAGTATTTGCAGGACGAGTCACAACAAAGTCTAATTGCTGCATACATAAAATTGCTAAAAAACTCAGTCAAAATCAGTCTGATAAATGTGAAAACTTCAGGATATGTGCATTATATCAACTACTATCTAAAAATACTAAATTCAATGCACAAAATACATAAAACATGGAGACAAGCAAAAATTACATGGGAAAATGGGAGCCAAGACTCGTCAAAACCTGAGGTTTACCACAATAGTAAAAATGGAAAAACGTTCATTGTCGGAGATTTAAACTCTCGCACAGGTCTTTTAGATGATATTTTGGAAACGGATAAATATTTGGATGAAAATTTAAATGATGAGCAAAATGATAATTTTGAAAATATACTAATTAACGAAACTGTATTCCCGAAACGAAATAATAGCGACCACGTGACTGATACAAATGGTAAAAATCTTATTTCACTTTGTAAAGCTACGGATCATATAATCCAGGGGTGTCCATCTGTCGCATTTTCGCATTTCTTTGCGAATTGAATTCTAAAATATGCGAATGATGGTTTTGCGAATTTCATGCGATTTTGTAGAAAAAAAAAAAGAAATAAGTGATTTTTCTAAATTCCTTACCTGGCCTCGGTATTTTATCCTGTATTGAGCCTCTGATTATCATAAACTGGTACTGTGGTTTAGATAGAGTGTATTGATATTGTTAATCTTAAAGCGGGAACCAGTTTATACCCCACTGACACCTATTTCTTCAATCAACTCTCATTGTTTTCGCACCTATACAGACACAACGTTACGTAACAGCAGGCGATACGCATTGGGGGATTATATCGCGAGCTCGTGCGAACCACAGCACAAACCAAAACAGATGAACTTAAACACATACACCAGGGCGTCGGTATTCAACAAACTAAAAGCGTATTACAGAAGCGTCGGGATCTCAGTGCGGTTTACGACAGGGAGAAAGCAGCTGGGCGAACTGTTAAATGGGCCGGCTCAAGATTAATGGTACGAGATGGCAACGAGGGAGATTTCCATGAGGTTACGGAATAGGTTCAGTCAGAGAGGCTACACGTGTTAGCGTGGAATGTAAATGGACTAGCACGTAAAATAAATGACATTGACTTCGTTGACAAAATTAAACAGTATGATTTGATTCTACTCAGTGAAACATGGATTAGCAATAAACATTCAATCAATTTAGAAATACAAGGCTTCGATAACTTTCAGATATTTGGTCATAAAACACGTGGTGTTAAAAAAGGGCGGTATGGCGGAGGTTTAGTTGTTTATTATCGAAGCGAACTTAAAAATTGTATATCAATTGTAGAAACACACAAAGAGGGGATAATTTGGATAAAAATCAATGATGATTTATTTCCCTTCAATGAAGATGTATTTATTTGCCATGCATACATTCCACCAAAAAATTCTGTAGTATTGAACGATAGTGATTTTGATTTTTTTGAAGAAATAGAAAAAGGTTTGGAAAAATATAATATATTAGGAAAAACATACGTAGCAGGAGATTTAAACTCCAGAACAGGGCAATTCTCAGACATTTTAGATTTTGATAAATATCTCGATGATATCTTTCAAAACGATGACATGGAAGATGAGTTTTTTGACCACTTTGATTTGTTAAATAACCGACAAAATAAAGATCCCATACTTGATAACTATGGTAAACAGCTGTTATCTTTGTGTAAATCAACAAATCACATTATTGCAAATGGTAGGCTTTTTGGAGATAAGGAAGGTAATTACACATTTTGTTCCAAACGTGGTCAAAGTGTAACAGATTATCTTTTACTAAACATAAATGACATAAGCTTAATACAGAATTTTGAAGTTTTGAATTGGACTCACTTTTCCGATCATGCGGCTTTAACATTCAGTCTTAAACAAAAATGCAGTAAAAATTCTAAAATTGCACAACCCGAGAAAGTAATATATGAAACCAAAATTATATTCGATGATCAGAAAACAGAAGAATTTAAAGCACATTTAGCTAAAAATATGGAAAAACTAAACCTAGAAAATGAACAAAACCCTAATATAAATACTCAAATCGAAAGATTGACATCATTTTTAACCAAAAACTCAGAAGATATTTTTGGAAAAAAGATTCCAATAAATACCCAAAATTCGTATCAAAAAAAGACTAAACCAAAATGGTTTGACGAAGAATGTTTCAGAAAAAAACAAGAATTCAAAAAAGCAAGAAATATATTTGTAAAAAACAAAACAGACGAAAATCGAACAGCGTTTACAAAATCGAGAACAATATACAACAAAGTAAGACAAAGAGCCAAAATACGTCATAAAATAAGTGAAGGTCAAAGATTAGGAAACATTGCAAAAACACAACCAAAAAGGTTTTGGAAATCATTAAAAAAGTCTATTAATAAATCAAAGCATACTAACAATGATATAAAAATTGAAGATTTATACAATCATTTTAATAACCTGCTGGGTCAAAACGATGAGAACAAAGAAAATAATGAAACAGAAATTCCTAACATAGAAGACCTTGAGCTTGATTATGACATAACAGAAGAAGAAGTAAGACACGCTGTATTTCATCAAAAAAATGGAAAATCTCCAGGACCAGATCAAATAGCTGCCGAAATTATTAAAACGTCTTACGAACATATATCACCTTTACTTATCTCAATTTATAACAATCTTTTCAAAAATGCAATTTATCCTGAAAGCTGGGCTGTAGGTTATATAGTTCCTATTTTCAAAGGAGGAGATTCAAAATCAGCACAAAATTACCGCGGAATCATATTAAACAGCATATTGGCTAAAATTTACTCTCAAATTATCTTGAACAGACTACAAAGTGGACAACAAAGTATGATAAAATATCAAATTGCCAATTCGGATACCAAAAAGGAAAAAGTACAGTAGACTGCATATACATCTTAAATTCAATCATTGCCAAAACACTAAGTTCAGATCAAAAACTTTATACAGTATTCATCGATTACGAGAAATGCTACGACAAAATAAATCGTCAGTTTCTTTGGCAGAAACTAATAACAGAAAATATAAGCGCTAAAATCATTCAAGCAATCAAAGCCATGTATTCGTCAGTAAAATCAGCTATAAAATATAACAAACAAATAACAAACACAATAGAATCCCATCTCGGCGTAAAACAAGGTGATCCTAGCTCTTCTTTACTTTTCACATTATTTGTAAACGATATTTTAACAAATATTAACGCAAACCTTGAAGGAATATTTACGATGAACAAACTTAAGGTTTTTCTCATAGCCTATGCTGATGACCAAGTTTTATTTTCAATGTCACCAACTTCACTTCAGTCGATGCTAAATGACATAGAAGAGTACTGCAATACATGGGGGTTGAAAATAAATGTAAATAAAACTAAAGTACTGATATTTGAAAAAAGTAAAGAAAGCACACATTATGACTTTTATCTCTATAACAAAAAACTTGAAGTTGTCTCCTATTTTAAATATTTAGGTGTATACTTTTTCAAAAATGGTCACTGGAACAGAACTCAGAAACACATAGCAGATCACGCATCAAAAGCGTTACATAGGCTCTTTTCAATACTCAATCAATACGAATTCAACACAGAACAAAAATGTAATTTATTTGATACCTTAGTTGGTTCTATTCTTAATTATGGTTCTGAAGTATGGGGAATAAATAAGGGTAACAATATAGAACTAATTCATACAAAATTTTTACGAAAAATTCTATGCGTCAACACGTCCACCAACTTAACAGGCTTATATGGTGAATTAGGTAGAGTGCCCCTATATATTTCACGAAAAATAAATATGATACGTTACTGGAATAAGCTATTACAATCAAAAGGCAACAGTTTAGAAAAACATGTATACACGATGCTAAAAGATGACGCAAACAACGATATTAAATATAACAACAACAACTGGGCATATCATATAAAATCAATATTGGAAAGTCTTGGCTTAGGCTACCTTTGGCTGCACCAAGGAAACACAAATATTAATCTTCCTTTGATAAAACAACGCATATTAGATCAATATTATCAGACCTGGTATAGCAATATTAATAATTCAAGTAGGTTAGAATCTTATTGTCGATACAAACATTCTTTCCAAATAGAAAAATATCTAGATACTATAACTGAACGTAAATACAAAATCGCTTTATCACGCTTTAGACTATCATCGCACAAATTAGAGATAGAAAGAGGTCGTCACATTAGAAATTCTAGACAAGAACGCACATGTAAGCTTTGTCCAATAAATGCAATCGAAAATGAATATCATTTTCTTTTAGTGTGTCCTTTTTATAGGGAATTAAGACAGAAATATCTAAAACCATTTTACTGTAGATGGCCAACGCTCAATAAATTTGATAAGATTATGTCATCAACAAATAAAAATGAAATACTCAGTCTTTCAAAATATCTTTATTTTGCAACAAAATTAAGAAATGAGAATGAAATGTAAACATTGAAATCAATTTTGTTTTTTTCTAATGTATAATATGTTCATAAGCTTCTCACTTATCTATGTCAATATGTTGTACATTACTCTTCTTGTATTTGTAGGCTAGAAGCATTGTAGTTTGCTTAATTTGCCGAATAAATTTGTATCTTTGTATCTTGTATCTTGTATATCAGACCCCTACCTTTCACTTTAGACAATAAGTTTAATCTTCATGCCCTGGGCAAATTTACCTGTGTTTGCATCTTATCTTTTGTGTAATGAAGCGATAAGTGGACCTTATTTCAGATCAGTTTGGCGGGAATAAACAGAAAGTGACATTTTGGCGGGAATAAAAAGAGAGTGTTGATGATTGACTTACTGGCTCTTATACCTCAACTTTTTGTCTAGGCCTACTGTGCATTTTTTATCCGTTTAGGTTATACAAACGAACATGTTTTATGTCAAGCTCACAACATTTTAAGCAAATGATTCTTGTTTAGAATCAATGAACACGCTAATTCGATGTGCAGATTAAAGCTGCATGCATGTTTTACTATAGACGTCTACATGTGTTTTGTCAAATTTATAAACTTGCGTTTTGAAAATCATTATATTTTTTTTAGAAATTCGTATTGCTACATGTCTGAAATATTGTGATAAAATAATTCAATTTTGATTTATGAGAAACAGCATGTTGTTCATTTTTATGCATATTATAAAAGTTTATAAGCAAAAAACAGCAGTGACAAACACATTTTCTTTCTATAAAATAAACTACTAGAAGGGAAGCAACACAATACAAATTAAAAGTAGACAGAAAATATTAAGTACGTGTTTTTTTTTTTTTTTTTTTTTTTTTTTTTTTTTTTTTTGGGGGGGGGGGGGGGGGGGGTAGCGGAGGTGAGGGGCAGAGCGCCGATTTGATTTTGTTGATTTTATTCTGAGGTTTTGCTACAGGGGGGGTTAATTTTGCTACAACAGAAAATGATTTGGACACCCCTGATAGCGAACGGTCGTTTATATGGTGACAAAAGCGGTGATTATACGTTTTCGTCCCAAAGAGGCCTTAGCGTCGGTTAGATCAAGATATGTTAATGGGACAAGATAACTATGACTCACTATTGTGTATTTTAAAACAGCGAATACTCGACCAATACTATCAAACATGGTACGCAAAATTCAATAGAAAATGAATATCATTTTCTTTTATCATGTCCACAATATATAAATTTAAGACGAAAATACCTTAAACGATGTTACTGGAGTTGGCCAACGCTAAATAAATTTGATAACCTAATGATGTCAACAAATAAAAAAGAAATCTTAAACCTATCAAAATACATATATTATGCAACAAAACTACGAAACGAACTTGATGCTTAAATGAACGTTTTTCCATGTTATATATTACATCAACCTTAAAGCTCTCTTTAATATATTTTCACTTTTATTATTCTGACATAACTTATTTCCTCACACTACATTGTATATATTGTAGGCTAGAAGCAATGTATTTTGCTTAATGCTGAATAAAATGTTGTTGTTGTTGTTGTTGTTGTTGTATATTAAGGGTGGCTTTGGAAATGATATCACTAATTTTTAAGCTTTTAGTTTTGATTTTGTTTAATTGTGTTCTTACATGGCAAATCATTATCAATTCCATGGGTATTAATAAAATTGTAGTTATAATAGAAATTTGTGTAGTTATTTATAGATCGTAAATAACTACACAAATTTCTATTAAAACATTAACAACCATGTATATGACTTCCACTTTAATATTTCCTTTATTCAGTTTATCATTTATTCACAAATAAACAGACCCATAGTAGTTTTAGGTCCTTCATGATTTTGATATTTATTTCCATTTTTTTGTTGGGTAACATAATAAACTCGAAAATTTTGACAATAAAGCTCTCTCTCTCTCTCTCTCTCTCTCTCTCTCTCTAATGCTATACATATCCCAGTTATCGAAAAATGCAGGGGGAACTGTTCAGCCCAGATGGTATCCGATACCTTAAATAGCTCATCGCCTGTCCGGTGAGCGTTTACATGACCATTGGTCTTCTGGTTTTTGTTCCGAACCACAGATTGTCGGTTCTAATGTGTACCCAAAATCCATATTTAGAGAAAAAAATCTGTATGTTTAATATATGAGCGTATTTTCGTAATTTTAGAAAACATCCATTCTTACACTTCCGTTGTAGCTGAAGTGCCATGCTTGTGCTCGAAGCGATGGATCATGGGATATATGGGACTTTTACTTGGAGGGTGTATATATCTGCTCAGGGTAGACTTCAGCATGGCGATGGTCTGCATGGTTAAACCTCCGGAAACAATCAGTCACAATTCTAGCAACACATCTCTCGTCTTCCAATATGGCAAGTACCTTCAACCGTTGGAGGATAATTCAACATCCCCATCGCCAATCACTTATCCATTGGAAGAAAATAGAACAGTCATGTCCCTGGTAGACATTGAGTGTCGCAACGGTGTCCAGAAAGATGGCGTTGACCAACAAGTAGGTACGAAACATATCCAAGAGCATTCAAATAGTTCGCACTACTTTCATCAATTTAGTCTTCTTCATTTATTGCACTGTCTCAGTGCAGTGTAAAACACTCGGTTTGGGCAATTTAATTTCTTTTATTAGCTCACCTGAACCGTTAGGCTCACAAGATGAGCTTATTTGATTGCCATGAACCGGCGTCCGTCCGTCGTCGTCGTCGTCCGTCAAATTTCAAAGATCTTCTCTGAAACCACTAGGCCAATCAAAGCCAAATTTAATAGGAAGTGGAATCAATGCGTTTATAAATAATCCAGGTCACATGACCAAGATGGCCGCCATGCCCATATAGGGAACAAATGTGTTTATAAATAATCCTTTAAAATCTTCTTCTACGGAACCGCTGGACCAATTTCATCGAAAATTGGCATGTAGCATTGGGGTGAAAAAAATTGGATCCCAGGGGTTGGTCTGCCCCCAACCCGGGACAGTTTACATGTATATTACAATAATATCTTCTTCTCTGCAACAGCTTGACCAATCAAAGCCAAATTTGATAGGAAACGTCCATACAAATGGAGAACCAATTTGTTCATAAATCATCCAGGTTGCGTGTCAAAGATGGCCCCCATGCCCATATATAGGAAAACACTTCAAAAATATTCTTATCCGGAAACGACGAACAGGAAACTTGGCTTGTAGAGTATGGCAATGTTATTATAAATCATGACCCTTTGATGACCTTGACCTATTTCAGGATAAGGTTAACATGGGTTGCCTGTGCATTTGAATGTGGAAAACTTTATTAAAATGTCATTTAAAGGAAAATCATGCAGGGAATTGGCAAATGGGCAGAATATTGAATTATACTGGGAAAAATGGCCCAGGGCTTCTTCTGCCCCTCTACTGGGGCTATATACCATCATATTCAAACATCATTTGAGCGTTTACAGGACCATTAGTCTTCTGGTATTATTAAACTCCAAACGGAATTTGAAGCGACAACGAAAATCGGACCTTTTTAAAAGTTGTTTTCATAATACAATAATACTGAATCCAAACTTAAGATCTGCATAAAGAAAAACACTACCTAATTTCTGCATAAATTTTTCCATTTTTTACAAAGCTTCACATTTTCTGCAGTCTCTTGGATAAAATATTCTTCTAACAGACATTATCTGATATACTGAATCTATACTGTCTTGCATCAGAAACCTTACATTTCTCCCAGTAACATTTTCTCCTCCTAAAAAAAATCCGGTCACCTAAAGTTGTAAGAATTGTTGTAACACCTGTTAGCATCATTCATATATTTTTTTTAATAAATTTTCTATATGGATAGAACAGATAATCTACTGCTTTTGCCCTGCACTTCTGTAATTAATTGCAGAATTGGGAATTCACATGGTCCAAGTCTTTCCAGTCGTTACTGCTCTCCGTTTATTACATTGGTTGCTGCGTAAGCCAGGTACCAGGGGGATGGGTGGCCAACAGATTTGGCGGGAAAGTCGTGATAACTGCAACCTTGGTCGTCTCGTGTCTCTGTACACTGCTGACACCGGTCCTTGCGAGGGCTAACCGGTATTTAGTGATACCGCTAAGATTGATCATGGGCTTGTGTACGGTACGTTTCCAGGTTCAAATAAATTGAAACCCATACCAAACCGCTTTTGCAACAGAAGGGTGGTCTGAATCATGCATGCATGATTTTTAGCTCATCAAAATACATGTAAATCTTTTTGGATGGTTAAATGCATGTTCCAATCAAAACTGGCTTTCGGTACATTTAAATACAAATTTACATTGATATGTTAACATGAAACATGTTCGTAAAATATATACCCCCGTATACACCACTATGTGAAAATGGGGGCTACAGGGGTAAACATATATATTTTATTTTTGCTTCAAAACATCGATTGTGGGTACTTGTACCAACGGAGATCTATGTTTTTGAGCAAAAATATGAAAATGTCATTTTTGTCTGATGAAACTTTCAATGTTTACATCTGAAAAAATCTCTGTATAATGCATGGGCATGTTTTCGTAATGTATTGTTATTCCTAAATTTTATAGGGACCAATGATGCCAGCGTTCTATGATTTGGTTGGTGTCTGGGTACCTCCATTTGAACGGAGCAGGTTTACATCCTTCATGTGGATAGGTAATCAATTATAGGATTCAAACATGTCTTTTTAGCTCACCCGAGCCGAAAGCTCACTCACCTGAGCCGAAGGCTCACAGGTGATGTTATAGGATAGGAAGGCATCCGTCGTCCGTCGTCGTCCGTCCGTCCACAATTTCAAAGAAGAATATTTCTGAAGCTAATGAG
Source organism: Rugalucina vietnamica (assembly GCA_964017185.1). Lineage (NCBI taxonomy): Eukaryota > Metazoa > Mollusca > Bivalvia > Lucinida > Lucinidae > Rugalucina > Rugalucina vietnamica. The sequence continues at coordinate 32,780,196 of OZ024876.1, forward strand.
CCGATCTTGATCAAATTTTATGTGAATCATCATTGGATTTGGGGATTGATTGCTTTAGGGTGTTTTTAGCAAAAAATATTGTTTCCATGGCAACAGATAGCTCCCATAGACTTACAATGGGGACAAACTAAAATCTTCTTCTCTGAAACCAGAGGACCCACGGCTTTCATATTTGGTTTGTGGCAATGGCTAATGGCCAGCTACATAAATTGTGCCAATCATGTCCCTGGGGTCAAATTTGGCTACTCCCTGGGGGTCGATAGTTTTAAATAGACTTACTATAGAAAAAACATTCAAACATCAACATGATCAATATCTCCAAAGCCGGTATGCGGATCTTGATCAAATTACACACATCATCACTGGGCAGTAGGAAAAGTTGCATATTGTTTTTGGGCAGATCAAACTTCAACTCTGGTTGTCATGGCAACATATACATTCTAATGAGAAAAAATAAAAACTCTTCTTCTCTGAAAGCACAAGGCCCACAGCTTTGATATTTCAATAGACTTACTATAGGAAAACATTCAAACATCAATATCTCCAAAGCGAGTGAGCGGATCTTGATCATATTACACACACAGCATCACTGGGCGGTAGGAAAGTTTGCATATAGCTTTTGGACTGGATCGGACTGGAACTCTGGTTGCCATGACAGTATATGCGTTTTAATGAAAAAAATCAAGTCTTCTTCTCTGAAACCACAGGGCCCACAGCTTTGATAAATTGGTATGTGGCAATGGCTAATAGTCCTCTACATAAATTGTGCCAATCATGCCTCTGAGATCAAATTGGGCCACGCCCCGGAGGTCGATAGTCTCCATAGACTAACTACGAGTACAGGAAAACATTCAAACATCAATATCTCCAAAGCTGGTAGGCGGATCTTGATCAAATTATACACACACAGCATCACTGGGCAGAAGGAAAGATTGCATATTGGTTTGGGCAGATCAGACTTGAACTCTGGTTGCCGTGGCAAAAAAAAAAAAAAAAAAAAAAAAAAGCACGAGGCCCACAGCTTTGGTATGTGGCAATGGCTAATGGTCGTCTACATAAATTGTGCCAATCATGCCCCTGGGCTCAAATTTGGCCAGGGCCCGGGGGTCGATAGTCTCCATAGACTTTTCACTTTATGTAGGAAAACCTTCACACTCCTCCCCCATTTGCTCTTTGTCCAAGAAAAGGTGATCAGGTGAGCGTTTACAGGGCCATTGGTCCTCTGGTTACGCTTTAACGTTTGCCGAGGCTAGAGAAAAATGTTTGAACCTGAACCGCCAGACCAGGCGAGGCCGAGGGTTCAAAGTGCTTTCGAGAGACTCGGCAAACGTTAACGTGGAAACCTCGTTGAAAATAACTTTTGCAACATAAAAACTCTTGAGCGTCGCGGAAATTCTTGAGCGCCGCCTATTTTATTTCTAAGAAAAACAGAGACGTCAGGTCGCAATGACGAATGACGTCGACGGATTTTAACCAAAGCGCATGATTCATGATTTGAACATGTTTTGTTTTTTTTTGTCTGAATACGCTTCTTGTCTGATTGAAAATGGCTTCTTACAGCTTTGCACAAAGATATTATGCAAGAATAGAGGATACTCAACTACTCCGGGTTGGGTTCAGATTATCCTATTTTTGTTTCACTCACGTTTTCATGGTGGTAACATGGGACTATTACTCAAGTTAATATTAATGAAAACAAATAATTCCACGAACTGAAACGTGGAAGTTAACAAATACAGTACGTGTCCAAAATAGCCCAAATTATTGTCGGATTTAGATTATCCGTAGTTAGGCTCACAAGATGAAACTTGAAGAAGGTGTACCCATGAACTGGCACCAGAGCAACCATAATGTTTCATATAAGCTGAAAATTGGCTGTGGGTCACTTTAGTGTCTGAATTTTGTTTTGCATTTTGACTGGATCACAGCGACTACTCTTCAGTGTACAACAGTTCCTGTTGTTTTAAAACAAACAAATTGATTGCAGGTCAGGTTCTTGGCGCAATCCTAGCATATTCTACTTCCGGATTGCTGTGTGCACATGCGCCAGACAATGGATGGCCTTCCATATTTTATATTCATGGTTAGTGAAATTTATCGGTTTATAACGTACTTAAGAAAGAAAGCCAAATCAAATAAACGTAAAAATTCAATTTAATTATTCTTTCGAAGTAAGGCTTTCACAATGCAACAAATGCTTTCTGTATTTTAAGCCGCCATGTTCATGTGCAGTATCTGCATCCGGGTGCAAAAATACACCCGGGCCTGGGTTTTGGACCCCCTTAAGGAGCGTTCATATGCAACGAAATCATCTCCATATTTTGGATTTGACATTAAACTTTGATTAAGAAAGACCCCTAATCATTCCGGGGTCCTTGGTTTGCTATAGGAAAAGCGGGGTTAAAATTGATGTGTCGGGAAGAGACTTTAATTCCATGCAATTTGCTTATCTTCTTCAGTTCGTTCAGAAGGAAGAGTCACAAAGCCAGGACTGAAAAATACTAAAACCCACTGCACAAAGTACATGTACACCCGGATGCAAATTCAATTTGCTCCACCTCAAAAGTGGGGTCAACTTTGCACCCGGGAGTATTTCTCTTAAAACAAACGGTTCACATGACATAAAATATACCCGTGGTGCATTTACATGTAAATGTAGAACCCGGGGTGCAAAAAAATACACCATGGTGCAAATGTTGCACATGAACACGTCTTTTCCCTTATTGCATAGGCTCATTTCTAAATAATGCCCTTGCTGTTTTAATGTCGGTAGTATTAAATAATAAATAAAGTACAAAAAGCTTGATCCTTTGGAAGCCGGTTCTCTGTCTTTACATTACGAAAACACGCCCATGCAATATACAGAATTTTTAGGGTTGTTAAAAATCTAAAATTTCATTAGAACATTTTTTATATTTTTTTTATTTTTGCTCAAAACATAGATTGTGGGTACACGTTAGAACCGCCTCGGCGAGGCGGTTCTAACGAGTACCCACGATCTATGTTTTGGAGCAAAAATAAGAAAAATAGGTTTACCCCTGCATACCCCAGTTTTGCTGTATAAAAGTGGGGTTTACGGGGGTATATATTACACGGATGTGTTTTCCTGATGTTTACTTTTACATTACCACTTTTTTTTTTATTTTCCCTCATTTTATCTATTCTCTAGTTTTTTTACTTTCTTATTCTTACTTGAATTTTGCTGTTTTTCTTTGAAAAAATTCTATTCCCCAAGGGTCTGTGACGTTGCTGTATACCGTATTTTGGCAAGCACTCATAGCAGATCGTCCAACAAAACACAGACGAATCTCACAGGCCGAACTTGCATATATAGCTAAGTTTGTCTCACACAAGACCAAGAAAGAGGTATGAGCTTTCGCATGAGAAAATCCGGCAACAATTTGGTTTCCCGAAACCCTTCCCGACCAGGTCCGGCACAAACCGGTCTGTACAAGATCACAGACAGTCCAACGCAAACCGGTCCGTAAAGTCACAGAAGGCTCTAGAAGCTTGAAAAAAAAAAAAAAGCGGTTCTAACGTGTACCAATAATCTATGTTTTTGATCAAAAATAAGAAAACTATCAACATTTTTCTACTAAAAAATCAATTTTTACAACTTCAGAAAAATCTGTAAATTACAAGGGCATGTATTCGTAATGCTTTGCCCCCCTTGGTATAGCAGCTTCGGGTTCAAACAACTTCAATGAGCCTTGACAAATGTTCCTGCAAGAAACTTATTCCGTAAACACGCCCATGCAATATACAGAATTTTTTGGGGGTTGTTAAAAATCTGAAATCTCGTTATAATTTTTTTGATATTTTTCTTATTTTTGCTCAAAACATAGATTATGTGTACACGTTAGAACCGCCTGTCGAGGCGGTTCTAACGAGTACCCACACTTTATGTTTTGGAGCCAAAAAAAGTGTACCCCTGCATACCCCAGTTTTGCTATATAATTGTGAGGTTTAAGGGGGTATACATTACACGGACATGTTTTCGTGATATGTAGATAGCCATTTACCTCACTAGTTCTCACAAAAGTGGGCCAAATTGGGTCATAGCGTAAAATGCACATCTTATGCTATTTTAATGAATAGGTAACCAGAATTAAGTTTGCGTTTTGAAGTATCTACCTCGTATTGAAATATTTGAACAGAAAATTTTAGTCTAACATACCGCACGGTACATATGCTAGCGTGTGTTGATGCAAGGCCCCTATTCAATATGAAAGTCATAGTTAAATATGTCGATTCTCACTTATATTTAATTGATTGACTTTTCGCACTAAAACAGCCGTACACGCTCGGAAAATGTTACTACAGAAGTATTGTTCTGATCCATAATAAATGCCCAATGACCAGAGATAAATGGAAATAAACAAAATCAAAGTATATTTGTCATTGCCTTTGGTGTATTCTACGAGCCCAGATATAAAAGCTTAAATAAATTCTTTCAAAAAGAGATAATGCATTATGATTGTTTTCGCCAGAGAGTCACAAACACTTATCTCGACAAAAAATGAAAGTATTTTAATGGTATATTTTAAACTAATCGTTGGGTATGATGCCGCATTCTTTATCATGAAATCGTATTTTTCTGTTGTATTCTACGAGCCCATCAATAGTAAGGAAGTGCTTAATCATAGACAAGGCTCCGTCACTATAGTGAAAGGCAGAGAAGCCGTATTGGTCACTTCAGACATTTCATAATTTTTGTATACTACGGTTCGTCGGAAATGAATCTGAAATCGCATAAGTATTTTACGGGACGTATTTTACGGGACAGTGGCTTGGGCGTGGAACCAGCGATTAGCTGATCATATCTTAAAATGGAAATTTACGTCATAATCTGTGGACGGACGACCATTTTTGAAGCTGCTAGAAGCTGAAAGAGGTTGTGAAAACAAACATTATTCATAAAACAGATAGAAATTTCTTTTTAACGAGATGCCACGAGACAAACTTTTCAGAGGTAAAATATGCACGATAGTGTCGATTACGTATGTTTTTAATTACACCAAAATCGATGTCATGCTGTGTGCTCAATAATCAATAATGCGTGTAAACTTTGGATTCTGCATATGACTGGTGCAATACATTAATTGTCAGAAGAATGCATTTCGGGTAGATCTACTCGAATTTATTGAGAAATGAAATCGGTTGTTCTGATAGGGATTTTGTGTGGGTATTCAAAATGCATGTCAATATTTTTCATTAGGCTCGAGCAGAATGTCCCGTAGAATAGGTAATACAAAATACATCGTATTCGTTCTAATTAGCACACAGTGCACTTACATGCAACTTTTCAAAATAACTTAAAATTAAGGTAACTAAATATCGTTCTGATTAGCGCCCACTACGAACGGAAATACAATTTGCTGAAATAACAATGTCAAAAATATCAATGTCAGATGATGTCAATCAAGTGTTCCATTCGTTTAAAACAGCGATTCATCATTTAATGTTAAGTTTTGATACGGTATTTATGTGTAAAATTGGTGTTAACTACAAATATATTAGTCGAGCCATGTGCGCTTATGAACATGTTTTTTTTTTTTTTTTTTTCGGAAACGTCTAGGGTGTGCGATTATTGGAGCATGTGCGCTAATTAGAATGAATATGGTAGTCAACATCTTCAATAGGGCAAGTGGTTTTCAGCAGTCTTATGATGTCTCGAATCAACGTTGAATCTACTGATCAGCGAACATCAAAAACCTTGATCAACATGCGCAGATCTGTATGTTTGTTAATATTCACATTTTCGCTTACATCATGTCCATTACAGGTATATAGCACCTGGATGGATTGCTCACGTGTTAATACGATAATTTTCAGACGAAAAAAAGGAGATTTTTCTTCTCTTCCACTTGTTAAAAACGTCGATTGTGGATACATGTTAGCTTCGTATGAGCGAGACGGTTCAAACGGGTACCCACAATACATGCCTTTGTACAAAAACTCAAAGCATAGATTGAGGGTACACATTAAAACGCCTCGACTGAGTTCCCACACTATACCTACAGGAAGGAGCAAGCGTTTCTCCAGTCGTTAGTTAAAAGAAATATCTGACATAAAAATATGCTGCTTGCGTGTAAGTTTGACTTTACGGATGTTCGCTGCTAACATTACGGAAATTCCGGTTTTTTTTTTTTTTTTTTTTTTTTTTTTTATTTTGTTGAATATCTCGTAAACGGTTGTAGATATGTTCCTAATGTTTTATATTTGAATACATATTGATGATATGCATTAAACGCGTCATGAAAATTGTCAATCTAAGGAACTTCATTTTTTCGCCCCATTTTGAAAACTTTAAGTGTGCCAAATTTAGGGGGTAGATAAAAATTAAAACTGAGATCCTTTAAGAGCAGTGAACACATTGATGAGAAAGGTGATGGGCCATACCGCGGTTTCGACTATTGAAGTCTCGTCAGTGACCCTTTAGATTTGGCAACATGGAGCCAAAGAGAATTACTGAAATTTTGCAACTTTCAACAGGGTAGTCGATACAAAGACTAGTGTTATCTAAATGGGGCCAAATATATTAAACATTGGTTAGAAAATGAATCTTAACCGATAATAAATTTCTGAGCTCAGAATATCTTCGCTGATCTCAAAGGACCAAAAAGAAAATATAACCTGCACTATGGATGATGTACGGGAAGGCTTTTTAGGGCCGCCACACGACACAACACCAGCTGCAGTAATTGCAAATAAAAATTAAAAAAGAGATCCTTTAAGAGCAGTGAACACATTAATGAGAAAGGTGATGGGCCATACCGCGGTTTCGACTATTGAAGTCTCGTCAGTGACCCTTTAGATTTGGCAACATGGAGCCAAAGAGAATTACTGAAATTTTGCAACTTTCAACAGGGTAGTCGATACAAAGACTAGTGTTATCTAAATGGGGCCAAATATATTAAACATTGGTTAGAAAATGAATCTTAAGATAATTTTCTGAGTTCTCAGAATATCTTCGCTGATCTCAAAGGACCAAAAAGAAAATATAACCTGCACTATGGATGATGTACGGGGAGACTTTTTAGGGCCGCCACACGGTACAACACCAGCTGCAGTAATAGAGTAGATTAAACTTGAAGATTACACAACTTCAAATTACTTGCTCTGATTTGATGTTTATTTTAGCAGAAGTAGATGTATACAAGGTCTTCTTTATCAGTATTTTCTTTGGTGAACTAGTTTAAAAGTTTTGGGTGGTTTTATGAAATGAGGTGTAAGGAATAAAACAGCCGAAAAAAGGCTTAAAAGGGCGATTTTCAAGTTGTTGGTTCTCTCTTATATGCATATTTTATCCTATATTTTTCATTCTGTAATTCGAAAAATATGAACAAGTTCTATATTTTGTGAAAATACAAATAAAAGTTTGAATGTACATGTATGGTTTGACACATTTATAAATATTGAATTTTCATTTCAAGTTAGGGGGTAGGGTTGTTAAATGAGTCGAAAAAATTGTCATCCACTTCAAGATGAAAATTTATGTTTGTTTTAGGTCCAAAATAGTCAGCGTTACTTAAACAAAAATGACTTTTGGAAGTATTCGTGATGTATTGTTTGTCCAGGAATGTATATGTGAAAGAATTGAAAATCAAATTTATTTTTCAAATTTCAAACATGTTGTTTAGAGGTCTCATTCAGAGGCCTGAAGCTTGAAAAAATGTACAATACCCTATATTTATTATTTTTTTTTTTCATATGTCTTATTTTTTATATTTTGGAATAAAAAAAAGAGCGGTTAGAAAAAAGTTTGAATACTCTTTCATTGGCAGCGAACATCCTTAAGATGTACTAAAGCATTCACCATTTTTTCATTATCTACTGGTTCCCAGCTTATTGAAATCAGTATTGGAGATACAGGTAACCAACCCCCCCTTGGATTATAGATTATTTTCTCGGGGGGGGGGGGGGGGGTTACCTGTATTTCCAATACTGATTATGTGAAAGCTGGGAACCAGCAAATAATATAAAAACTTGATGGGGAATTTTCAAAAGTACATGTATTCTACGGGACAACCGTCGGGACAGTAAGAAGAAAGAAATAGCTGAATTTGCCTTTTAGATATACTATAATTTTGTGTGTTTAAAACAGCCATTGTGCCCAATGATCCATAAGACAAAGGGATTTCCTGTTATTTGTAGGTTTTTGAAAGAGCAGGTTTTCTATGAAATTGGCACTAGTTTTTTCTGAAAGTACAATATATTTGTACTTCTTCGGACTGAAAAACAGAAATATATTTTTCTAGATACCCGTAAATTTGTTGCATATTTCAAAAGCAGTATTTAGTCCTAATAAGAAACACTAAATGAATATCGTTAGCGAATGCACATTTTCATACAAGACTGTGTAATGTTTAATATGCCTGACTCGTAGAATACAAACCAAAACAAAGTATAGTTGTTATGCCGTCCCATGTGTTTAGGCACTATGTGATATTTACTGTGCAAAAACTTTAAAACTCGTTACAATAGACATGAAACAAGTAAAAGACAGGCATTGAATCTCTTTTTTGGTCCAAATATTTTCTCATTTTTGACGCCACTCAAAATGCCCACTTTCGTGAGAACCAGTGACCTTATTTTTGGCTACTGGCAGTTGACAGAAAATAGCCATTCAGGTTTTGTGCTACTGACAGTTGATTGAACATGTAAGATTCCACTTCAATATTAAATCTAATTTACAATGTAGTACATGTACATTACGGGTAGATTAACACACCATATCTAATTCCACTTTAATCCATCCCTTCACAACAGTCCCGTAGTGTGCCCTGGAAGTGTATATTCACCTCACGGGCTGTGTGGGCCATTTACATCTGTCATATCTGTGATTCCTGGACATTCTTTACTCTACTCATATGTCTACCGATGTTCCTCGAAGATGTTCTAAAACTTGACGTTCAAAAGGTAACGTAGATCTATTTAAAGTGTGTTTCCCGGTGTCTGATAACGGGTTTTCGCAGATATGTTGTATGTAGATGATATGTTTTCTTGGCATAATTGAGCATTTAGTTTGTCGCAAAATGTGCAGCACATTTTGAAAATCGGTTGACAAATAAAAACAGTTCTGATATATTTACTATGATTGCTCAAAATCACTATAAAATGGCACAAATGATTTACCGAGATGAAATCTTCATGAAATTATGTCCGTTTTCATGATTATCGATTCGTGACGTCCCTTGCCAATGCACTGAAACCCCTTTTCAAAATTTTGCCCATTAAAGTTATATCTGCTCAGTGACCGGTTTGTGTCGGACCTGGTGTGAGACCCCGAAGAACGGTCTACACGCGTCGCGGCTCATCTGTGACTACTGCCGCCGTAATTGAACAACTTACACTTTTCCCAGTACCACAAAGTGGTGCTTCCGTTCTTACATGACAGAAAATTGTGTTCTACATGGCGCTTTGGCTTAAACAAATAAGAAGCCTCCGTGGCGCAATGGTTATGTCACTCGCCTTGTAAACCAAGGGTCACAGGTTCGATCTCGGGCTTCTCCAGTCTGTCGGATGAAACTATAAACCGAGGTCCCGCCTCTGGCCATATGACCTTAGCTGTTGGTGGGACGTTAAACCCCAAATCAACCAAATTAAACATTTTGCGATATTATTTTCAGAATGGCCTGTATTCTTCACTGCCATAAGTTATATTTTGCGATATTATTTTCAGAATGGCCTGTATTCTTCACTGCCATAAGTTATATTTTGCGATATTATTTTCAGAATGGCCTGTATTCTTCACTGCCATAAGTTATATTTTGCGATATTATTTTCAGAATGGCCTGTATTCTTCACTGCCATAAGTTATATTTTGCGATATTATTTTCAGAATGGCCTGTATTCTTCACTGCCATAAGTTATATTTTGCGATATTATTTTCAGAATGGCCTGTATTCTTCACTGCCATAAGTTATATTTTGCGATATTATTTTCAGAATGGCCTGTATTCTTCACTGCCATAAGTTATATTTTGCGATATTATTTTCAGAATGGCCTGTATTCTTCACTGCCATAAGTTATATTTTGCGATATTATTTTCAGAATGGCCTGTATTCTTCACTGCCATAAGTTATATTTTGCGATATTATTTTCAGAATGGCCTGTATTCTTCACTGCCATAAGTTATATTTTGCGATATTATTTTCAGAATGGCCTGTATTCTTCACTGCCATAAGTTATATTTTGCGATATTATTTTCAGAATGGCCTGTATTCTTCACTACCATACGTTACCTTTGCAGTTTCTCTGTTTGTTTCGAGTTATACAGCTGATATTTTACTATCAAAGCAAATATTAACAACAACAACCGTCAGGAGACTCTATCAAATTATCGGTAAGTGACAATCAATTGGTACAGTCAGCTTGTAGCCATCTATCCTAATACAAAGCAGTTTTTGTACCGTCCCAGATAACTGGGCCCAGTTGTTCAAAACTAACGATGTCGTTACATGTAGTTAACGATTCGTTAACATTTCAAATGGCAATATTACATTTACAGTTATTTTTTGTTGAGAAATCTTAGAATCTGAAGTCGATATATAGTTAACAAATTGAGGGCTTAACAACAGCATTAAGCTAACAAAGTTTTGTGCAACTGGGCCCTGAACGTTAGCCTACTTAGACCAGTCATGTATTGAGGCTCAGTGGGAACTGTCTTGTAATCCGCCAAATTTAATGCAGTAACTGCGAAGCTGATCAGCGCCTTTGTTTTCGCTACACGGATGGTACATCCAAAATTTCCAGCCTCTAGCTATCTTCTGTGCTTGTACAGCTCAGTTTGTGTCAAACCTGTTCTGAAACCACACTTTTGGTTTTCTCATGAGACGGCTCATTTGTGCATGCCAGTAATCACACTTTTACTATAGCATGTTGGGTTCCTGTCTCATTGACGTGTGCATGTAGAGATGACCGTGGATCTTGTATTAATTTTAAACGTGGACACTCAATAATGACAATAATAACGATAACACAGTAAAGTCAGGATCTTTATTTCGACTCACATTTACATAAAAGACATCATTCTGATTGCGTCCGTTCCTGGGCATTACAAATGAGCCTTTTCATGAGAAAACCAACGATTTGCATATGCGAAAACAAAGACGCAGATCAGCTGTGCAGTTACTGCACAGCTGATATCAGTGCCTTTGTTTTCGCCACACGGAGAGTACTATTCCTCTTCTACTTATATCCAAATTTTCAAGCTTCTAGCTTTATGCTGTCACTGTACTGCCTGGTTTGCATCGGACCTGGTCGGAAACCAAAATTGTTGGTCTTCTCATGCACATGCTCATTAATACGAGTACCCCACTTTCACTGTTCATTACGAAAACTTGCCCATGCAACGTACATAGATTTTTAAAGTTGTAAAAAATGAAAATTTCATCAGAAAAAAAATTGATATTTTTCTTATTTTTGTTCAAAACATAGATCGTGGGTACACGTTAGAACCGCCTCGCCGAGGCGGTTCTAAAGAGTACCCACAATCTATGTTTTGGAGCAAAAATAAGAAAAATAGGCATAAACCTGCAAACCCCAGTTTTTCTATACAAAAGTGGGGTTCGAGGGGATATTCATTGCACGGACATGTTTTCCTAATGTTTTTTTCTCCGATCTTCCGAGCATTTCTTGGTGCCGGTGTGGCGATCTGTCTCAGTGGTTTTACTACCTGTAACCAACACACGCTGGTGATTTCCTACATCTGTCTGTGTAACTTCTTCGTCGGTGTGGGGGAAGGCGCTGGGTACGCACCGAACCCCGTCGATATAGCACCGAAGTAAGCTTGTACATTGTATGTGTGAGGTACTTATAGTTTTTTTAATGAGACGCATCGTGAAAAAAAAAATCGGCTGTACAGTAAATGCACAGCTGATCGGCGCCTTTGTTTTCGCTCCATGGATAGTATGATACCACTTCTAACTAAATCCAAAATTTCAAGCTTTTACCGTTTCTGTGACTACAGGCCGGTTTGTGTCGGACCTGGTCGGAAACCCAAATTCAGTTTGTTGTTTTTCTCGCATTGCGGCTCAAATTTCACCCGAAATCTCCATCCCTTCGGATACCGTGGGTCCCGAAGAGGGGCATAATTATCTAAACATATTATTTTTCTTGCCGTGCGTTATAGCTCGTATGGTAGCATGTCCGGCTTCGTTAACGTCCCCGTTCCTCACGTCCGGAACATTTCTTTCATAGTTTTGTTGTCATGAAAATATTTGCTGTGGTCATTATTCCTCGTCTGTGGTCAAGGAATAGCATTTATCAGTTAGTGGTGAAATAATGTGCCCTCAGAACTGGTAACCTGCCTCCGGGTTGCCTGTCCAGAAACGGCGTGGCCGGCTAGGACCGACATGAACATAGCTTGCTGACCATGGATTTAAAACTTCATTAGCCAACATACCAACAGGTGTTTGATTCGATCCGATGTTTATCTGTTTGATACAGCACCAGAAAGACACATTTTTTTGTGTGCATTGAGTGCATCTTACTTTGCTGTGGTGTTGCAACATGTGTAATTTTGGTGTGAAATATCCAAAATTCATCTCGAGGAGCTAATAAGATTATCACATTCTTTGCTGCCTTTGAATCACTGTGTTAAATAAGAAAGTAAAAATAGAAAAAAAAAAAACATATGAAGGCAGTGATGCAGTTAATTTTATAATCCCAATCCAGAAACGAGGCAAGAAAGCAGTTAATTTTATAATCCCAATCCAGAAACGAGGCAAGAAAGCAGTTAATTTTATAATCCCAATCCAGAAACGAGGCAAGAAAGCAGTTAATTTTATAATCCCAATCCAGAAACGAGGCAAGAAAGAAATACCATTACAAGATACCAAATGTATTTTTCAACATTACGAAAACTTGCCCATGCAATATACAGAGATTTTTTCAGCAGTAAAATTTGAAAATTTCACCACAAAAAATTTGATCTTTTTAATATTTTTGCTCCAAAACAAAGATTGTGGGTACACGTTGGAACCGCCTCGCCGAGGCTGTTCCAACGAGTACCCAAATCTCTGTTTTGGAGCAAAAATAAGAAAAATAGGTATACCCTATCAAATCCCGGTTTTTCAATATAAAAGTGGGGTTCAAAGGAGTATACATGTCACGGACATGTTTCCTGATGATGACTAGCTCTTTCCTACCAATGTGGCCATACGGCTAACTGCCAAATACAAAAATGGTGACTACAACAGAGAGATAGACACTGAGTATGTAAATCATGTATATTTACATTTGAGCCAGTGCGTGAGAAAACTAACAATTTGGGTTTCCGACCGGGTCCGACACACACTGGCCTGTACAGTCACAGAAGAAAGCTAGAAGCTTGAAACTTTGCATAAAAGTAGAAGAGGAATTGTACTATCCGTGTAGCAAAAACAAAGGCGCTGATCAGCTGTGCAGTTTAGTTACTGCACAGCTGATCTGCGTCTTTGTTTTTGCATATGCATATTGTTGGTTTTCCCATGCAGCGGCTCATTTATTTCGATGTTTAACATATTACATGTGCCTAGAACTATATTACAGATACGCTGGTATTATATTCTCTGTGTCAAACACCCTGGCCCAGATCCCGGGCTTCGTGGCACCCACAGTAGTAGGAGTCATGACCGCCAATGTATGTATAACATTATCAACACATGGTCTGTGACGAAAGGAAATCCTTCCTCTACATCACTAAAACTCGCCCATGCATCGTGCAGAGATTTTTTGGGCTTAGCCAATGGAAATTTTCCGCTGAAAAAGTCTGATATTTTACATATTTTCGCTGAAAAGATAGATTGTGGGTACACATTAGAACCGTCTTGCCGAGGCAGTTCTAATGAGAGTCCACAATCTATGTTTTTGAATAATAGTAAGAAAAATAGCATACACCTGTATATCCCTGGCAGTTTTACAATATAAAAGAGGTGTATCATTGAAAGGGGTAATTTATTAATCACAGGCATTTTTCCTTATGCTTATATTAGGTTTGCAACCGTGCATTTCCGATCCATATTTGGTCGCACAGCTTCAACTAAATTATATGCGAAAACACAATGCTGTGTTCCGAAATCTAGGGAATCTATAGCATCCGACGAATTTGCAGGCATAGCGGTAGAGCAGCACTGGACTCCAAATCGAGAGGTCCTGGGTTTTATCCCCACAGGCGGCACTGTTTTGCTGAGTTTACCCTAAGAAAATTAAAAAATCGTGCTCTAATCATTACAAAATCGGGGCAAAACACGGATTCTTCTTACTGTTAAAAATAAAAAATTGAAACATTCAGTATGAAAAATGTTTTTTTTTTTTTTTTACTTAGTTTGCTCTAAAACATAGATTGTGGCTACAAGGCTGTTCTAACAAGTACCCACAATTCATATTTTAGGGCAAAAAGAAAAAGAAAACTATGCATTCTTTTATACCCCAGTGGGGTTCAAGTGGTATACATGGACATGTGTTCTTGATGGTTTGCAGGGCACAACAGAAGAATGGCGGAATGTTTTCTATATCTGTGCTGGGCTCAACTTGTTAGGTATTCTTGTGTTCGGCTGTTTCTCATCCGGGAATGTGCAGTCGTGGTCGGGTACTCACATAGAAATTACTATCAAGACCAGTGATCAAATCAAAGACGATCATCTAATGACCCTCCTGAATCAAAGGCAACATGACGATTTCCAACACACTAGTGAAAATGGAGGTGTAAATGAGCAAAAGATTTTATTAAAGAGTACTACAGAGGACATATTATGAGTGCCTAAATGTGGATAAAACTTTGCCGATCCATAACAAGACTACACCCATGTAATAAACAGATTCGTAAGTTGTAAAAATTGAAAATTTCAGATTTTTTAATCCCAGTTTATAAAAGTGGGGTATAAAGGGGTATGCATTAAGTATATGAACATGTTATCTTGATATAATGTCATTTCATCTTCAAAGTGATAAAAAAAATAGAGATTATTTTATGACAATTTTCAAATCATGCCACTTATCAACCTGAGATTCTTGTATCAGCACGAGGGCCAAAGGCGAGCTGGGTTGATACTCAATTTGAGGGTTGATATGTAATATGATATGAAAATTGTCATATTGTATTTCTATTTATCATTTATTAATACCTCCGCCAAATTGAAGTTTTAAGGGGGTATACTGTTTTCACGTCCGTCCGTGTGTGCGTGCATTCGTCCTTAACATTTTGTTTCTTTAATATCTTCAAGACCCACTGATGGAATTTCATGAAATTTTGCAGGCATCTTGATATTTATGGCCCAAATACTCATAGCAAGAATAAGGACAAGGGACCAATCCTCTTAACAGTTATTCCCCTTTATAATTCTGTCTGGCTTTGTATACAGGGAAGGCATTTACAGGCCAATCGGTCAACTCCTACCACACTTTGTGTTGTAAAAAAAAGAGAAAGAGATTTTGATTGTTAAAATAACACGGCCGCTTATCTCCTTTCGCACAACACCGTGTTGTGTATTGAAAAAACTGAAGGCGACTTCCGGTGGTGCTGAAGGCGATTCGAGAAGTGTACACACAAAAGATAAGGGTGTCGGTTTATCTGAGATTTAATAATTTCCAGCCCAAAACAAAAGAAATCGAGAATGTCCTGCAACCCTCTAATGGTTTTTTGATTGACACATGTCTCATTGGCAGCCAAATCTTCAATAATACCAAAGATATACGTTTTCTACGGTAGCGAGTTGGTGGTTTTGTTGACGTGCAAACATTTTGACTTTGCATTGCTGAAGTCGCCAAGCATTATTGTTTGCATCTACCACCATTACATTAAAGGCCTTCCATATCAATGTCATTTACCACCCTAAATATATTTCGATATATTTTCAGCCAAAAAAATGACTGCTGTATTGGAGTTTGTGATGAAGGAGATCGGTGGTGAAAAAGGAGATCGGTGGTGCTAAAGGAGACGCTGTATTCAATTGCCAATAACGTATTATTTTGTCTTTTCTAGCCATGCATGTAAATCTGATGCATTTTAAATTAGCAATCCGTTACACTCTGATACTTTGCTCTACACCCAAGATAAAGTATGTAGGGTCTCATAAAAGAAATAACATTTCGTTTGCACTCATGTCTGAGACTAATACCGTCGGTAGTGTAGATGGTCAGACCACATTGGTAGTTTTACCTTTGATTTTGAAACGTTGTTGTTTTGTTGGGATCTTACATTTGACACTACAAAACTCATGTTCTTTGAAGGGGCGCAACAACTTAACGAATTAATGAAAGAATTTTAGTCACGTTTTCATTGTCTATGTTTGGTTTTGTACTGCGGTGGTTCTTTTTGTTTTATGTCTTGTTGTTTAAAATTTTTGTGCTGTTGGTGCTTATGTATGTTTTCATATTTTTAGTTAATTTAAGGTAACTGAGTGGTCAACTATTGGGAAAATAGCTGCTCATTCGGCTTACGATATGTTTCATGGTATAAGTACCTGATTGTTAGTTTGGTTTTCCCCACCTCGGTTTTTGGAGTGGGAGCCTTTTTTGATCTTTGCCTACTTGTACCTTTTAGTAAAAATCATTTGTTGTGTTATACTTTGCAGAGTTTAACTTCACAGAACTTTGTACATTACGTGTCCGGCAACTAACGACCACCCTGTCAATCTTGTTGACAAGGGCGCGTGAACTTATGAAATTGTCCACCAAAATGATAATGGCTTTCAAAAACTTTCTACTGTATGAGATTCTAGGCCTTCTATTTCTATTTTTTTATTTACTAAGTACGTGAATTATCAGTATAATTCTCAAATTGCAATTGTTTTCGAAACATCTTGTGCGGAACGCGGTGGTTCAGTGGTAAAATGTCGGACACCAGGGTTCGAGGCCTAGCCGCAAATACATATTTACTCCATTAAATAATGAGTAAATAACCCGGAAGCTGTGCCTCTGTATGGACATGAATGAAACATTATTAACATTGGTGTTAAGCATTGATTTAGTCACAGTTTCACTTTTACAGACTCGACCTCCATTATGCATCTTTTATTTATCAAAATGACATGTTCTCTTATTTTTCGATACTCAGACAAAATAAACATAGACTAGGCAGTTAAGTCCCACACCACACCTTATCGTATTTAAGGTCATGTCTTTTTCCAAAATACACAAGTACGTGTATTTGTTTAAAATTGTAAGGACCATGACTCATTGGTCGCAAAACAGACCTGAAATTATTGCAACAATATTGAAATACAGCGTCTCCTTTAGCACCACCGATCTCCTATTTCACCACCGATCTCCTCCATCACAAACTCCAGTACAGCAGTCATTTTTTAGGCTGAAGGAAGGTATCGAAATATATTTAGGGTGGTAAATAACATTGATATGGAAGGCCTTTAATGTACCGGTGATAGATGCAAACAATAATGCGTGGCGACTTCAGCAAAGCAAAGTCAAAATGTTAGCACGTCAACAAAACCACCCTCTCGCTACGGTAGAAAACGTATATCTTTCGTATTATTGAAGATTTGGCTGCCAATGAGACATGTATCAATCAAAAAACCATTAAAGGGTTGCAGGACATTCTCGGTTTCTTTTGTTTTGGGCTGGGAATTATTAAATCTCATATAAACCGACACCCTTACCTTTTGTGTGTACACTTCTCGAATCGCCTTCAGCACCACCGGAAGTCGCCTTCAGTTTTTTCAATGCACAACACGGTGTTGTGCGAAAGGAGATAAGCGGCCGTGAATAATGGTTTTATTATCCTTAGAAACACTGAGAAATTTTAAATGCGAAGCACTGAGGAATAATTTTGCGGAGAAGTTTTCATCTATCTGACTTATTTTACTGTGTTTTTCTGAGAATTAGAAATTTTGCATTTGCCTTGGTTGCTGAGAAACATGAAATGTTGCTTATTATTTATCTGGACTGTATAAACATGTTGAAAACAAAAGCAAATTCTTGTTTAAGAAGTTTAATTTAAGTCATAATGATCATTATTTTCCATCTCTCAAAGGATTTTTGATTTAAATGTTTACATGTATATGATGCTCAGCTTAGAGTCAAGCCTGGCCCCGAGGTTATACAACTTTTCTTGCTCAGCTCAGCTGAGCATGAAATTTAAACTGCTCATAAGTACAGAAATAATTGGTTGAAAAGTCAGGTTTAGATTAGCAAAGTCTGTAATTTATCCTGCTAATAAATGTTAAAATGCCAACAATTAATTGTTGGCAATTTAACATTTATGAGCAGGCAAAATTTCAACCTGAGCTGAGTTGAGCATGAAAAAAGATTTAAAACCTTGGGGCCAGGAGGCTTCCAACCTGTGAATTTTCTGATAGGAGGAACCGAAGAATCATAAACTGATGTAAACGCTGATGTAAACGCTGATGTAAACGCTCATTTTTTTTTCACCAATTCCTTAGTGTGCACTTTAGCATGAAAAATAATATTTGAGCGAGATATGCACTTTGTTTTGCTTTGTCCTCCCACCAATTAAGACTCCTAAGTTAAATTATCTTCAGAATCCTTATTGGTGATATGAGCCACTGCATCAGAAAACCAACAATCTGCATATGCGGAAACAAAGGCACAGACCAGCTTCGTGGTAACCGCGAAGCTGATCAGCGCCTTTGTTTTCGCTACATGGATAGTACAATACCTCCTCTACTTATAGCCAAAATATCAAGCTTCTTGCCATCTTCTGTGCTTGTACAGCTTAGTTTGTGTCGGACCTATTCGGAAACCACATTGTTGGTTTTCAAATGACGTGGCTCATATAACTTCAGCTGTATCATGAGAAAACCTGTTTTAAGGGATTTAAACAGGTCAGACACAACT
The DNA here is from genome assembly GCA_964017185.1 of Rugalucina vietnamica. Lineage (NCBI taxonomy): Eukaryota > Metazoa > Mollusca > Bivalvia > Lucinida > Lucinidae > Rugalucina > Rugalucina vietnamica. The sequence continues at coordinate 32,798,994 of OZ024876.1, forward strand.
GGTCTGTACAGCCACAGAATAAGGCTAGTGGCTTCAAATTTAGACCAAGCAAGAAATTGTACTACTGGTGTAACTAAAATCTAAGGCACAACCCAGCTGTGCAGTTTCTAATCAGCTGATCTGCACCTTTATTTTCTCATATACCCAATAACCTGGCTTTCTCATGTCATAGCTCATATTTTCTGGAAACCAAATTTTAGCACTTCTATTACAAAAACTTGTCCATGCAATTAACAGAGATTTTTTTCTAGAAGAAAAAATTAAAATTTTCATTGGAAAATTTTAAATGAAAAATTTTTGTTTTTAATATTCTCACTCAAAACATACATTGTGGTTGAGGCGGTTCTAACGAGTACCCATAATGTATGTTTTGGATCAAAAATAAGAAATTTTGGTATACCCCTGCAAACCCCAGTTTTACTATATGAAAGTGGGGTTTAAGGGGGTATACATTTCACAGACACGTTTTCCTGATGTAACACAGTTATTGTTGCTGAACCTGCGACTGCATGAGTTCTAATGCACGTAAACTGGTCTGTATGTTATTCAAGTTCCCCTGCCAACGTAGCAATGTCTGGTGGAGCACTTGCCACTGCTGACGGCCGAACGTACGATGTGTTGTGGCCGAGATGATGACTTTACGCTGCATCTGGTCAATCTTAGCCGTCACTGTTTTGGTTCTGAGAACTAAAATGGAATAGAAAAATAGTGACATAAATGAGCTGCATCATGAGAAAACAAACAATGCACTTTCGTAACAGGTCCAACACAAATCAAGCTGTACAAGCACAGAAGCAGGGTAGAACCTTGAAATTTGTGATTAAGAAGAAGAGGAATTGTATTTTACGTATAGTGAAAACAAAGGCATGATCAGCTTCGCAGATCAGCTTCGCAGTTACTGCAAAGCTGATCTGCGCCTTTGTTTTCGCACAGGCAAAAATCGGTTTTTCTCTTGATGTGGCTCATTTATGTCATTAAAGTTATTTTCTTAGAAATGAGCCACCGCATGAGAAAACCAACAATTTGCATAGGCAAAAACAAAGCCCCAAATCAGTCATCAGCGTATCTGTGTAGTCATCAGCGCCTTTGTCTTCGCTGCACAGATAGTGCAATCCTTCTTCTTAAATCCGAAATTTCAAGCTTCTAGCCTGCTTCTGGGACTGTACAGGCGGGTTTGTGTCAGACCTGGTAGGAACCCAAATTGTTGGTTTTCTCACGCACAGGCTCAAATATGCTCTTTATCCTCGATTACAATGAATAATTTTTCTGAAGTAAACTTTTTACTTTGCATTAAATATGAGCCTGTGCGTAAGAAAACCAACAATTTGGTTACCGAACAGGCCTGACACAAGCCGAGCTGAACAAGCTAAGTAAAAGGTTAGAAGTTTGAAATTTTGGATTTAAGAAGAAGAGGAATTGTACTATCTGTGTAGTGATACAAAGGCGCTGATCTGCATCGCAATTACTGTGAAGCTGATCTGCGTCTTTGTTTTCGCACATGCAGACTGTTGGTTTTCCCATATGGTGCCTCAAATAATTTTCCTGAAGTTAACTTTTTACTTTGCATTAAATATTACATCCTATCACTTTTGATATCCTTCAAAACAACAGAATAATTTGCAACAGGCATATTCGTTTGTACTTTTAAACAAATCATAGCCCCTTTCTTAGATGTACATGTATTTGGTTATACTGTACCATCTATAATAAAGTCCTCGACTTCATCTTCAGTAATATCCATCTCTTTCTGTATACTGTCATAGTCAATATCCTTCCTGTTCTCGGCCATCTGCATGAACGTCAACAGTCGCATCTTACGCAGGTTCTCTTCGTGTGACAGACCTGTAGAGAAAATGAGCCGCCTCGTGGGAAAACCAACAATGTGGTTTCCGAACAGGTCCGACATAAATCAGGCTGTACAGTCACAGAAGCAGGCTAGAGGCTTGAAATTTTGCATTTAAGAAGAAAAGATAGTGTACTATCTGTGTAGTGAAAACAAAGGCGCTGATCAGCTTCGCGATCTGCGCCTTTGTTTTCGCATATGCAAATTTTTGGTTTTCCCACGAGGCGGCTCAAATGACAAGCTTCAGCAAGAATGTTACCTTCATTACGAAAACTTGTCCATGCAATAAGCATAGATTTTTTATCTTTAAAAATTGAAAATTTTCAGCTGAAAAATTTTGATATTTTTCTTATTTTTGCTCAAAACATAGATTGTGTGTACTCATAGGAGTACCCACAATCTATGTTTTGGAGCAAAAATAAAAGAAATAGGTATACCCCTCCATACCCCAGTTTTGCTATATAAAAAAGGGGTTCAAGGGGGTATACATTACATGGACGTGCTATCCTGATGTAAGCATTAAACCTGTGGCTCTTCCTATCATGTCCACAATGGACTTTTGGAAAAATTCCAGAAATCAGGATTTTTGGCTGAAAACACAATTTTTTACCATTTTTTTTTTTTTTTTTTTTTTATAATTTTTTGGGGGGCTTAAAGTTGCATGTTTGGAACAGAAAATCTAATTGTATTGTGTGATGAAATATTTTGACAACACAATTTTGAAACACTGTCTTGAGCAAACCATAGTGTGTTCGAAAACAGGTTTCAGTTTCACACTCGAAGTGCAAAAGAGAACATTTTTTTTTTATTTATTTTTTTTTTTAATACAAAAATTTTATATGGAATTTTTAAAATGTCTTTTTATGATACCAAAGCAACAACATTTTGATTTTCAAAACATTTTTGCAGTTGAATGTCAGAGCAATTAAGAAGGGTTGAATGACAGAATTTGATAATACACAGATAATAATACATGCCGCATAATCTCCCTTCTGAAATTTCATTTTCTGTTAGCTTCCATATGAGCCATGAAAACCACAATTTCGCCTATGTAAAAACAAAGGCGCAGATCAGCTGTGCAGTAACTGCACAGCTGATCAGCACCTTTGTTTTCACTGCAGGGATACTACAATTCCTCTTCTACATAAATCCAAAATTTCAAGATTCTAGCCTGCATCTACCACTGTACAGGCTGATTTGTGTCGGACCTGGTTGGAAACTCCGAAGACCAGTATTGTCGCATCTCGGCTCATATTTTATACAGCTTACCTAGTGTTTCTATGAAGTTCTGATTATTCTTGTAGAACTGTCTATACTGGGCCAGTTTACCAGTCACAAATATTGTCAACAACTGAAAGGAACAGAAAACAAGGCCCCGAGGTTATAAAACTTTTTTCATGCTCAACTCAGCTGAGCTGAAAATTTAAACTGCTCATAAATGCCAAAATAGCCCAAATAAATTGAAAATTCATGTTAAAATCACCAAAGCCTGTAACTTATCCCGCTAATAAATGTTAAAAAGCCAACAATTAGGGGGCACAGAAAATGCACTTTTGTACCCTGGGGCGTGTTCCCGCGCATGCACGCTAAAATCTCAGATTTGATAACGCATAATAATTATTGAGTCCTTTTAATGATGACTGGGCACAAAAGTTTTCAGATAATTGATCGATTTAAAAGATGTGATGATAAAATAAAGTTGCGTTGGCTGTGGAACTCAGTATAGAAAACTATACCACCTTTGTGATTATCTCATATCTAGAATACTGATTAGACTTACATCGTGTATTGGTGCTCCCTCTAGAAACTTGACAGGTTTGAGGGAGAGTAAATGGTCCAACAAGAAGGTGTTTGGATCCTTCAGGCATGTAACAATACACCTGCAAGCAAGGAAAACAATCATACATTAAACTGATACTATAAACCAAGACTACATCCATTTGGACTGTGAGAAATTGATGGGCTGGGCTTCTGCTTCCAGGTCTTGAGGTTATAAAACTTTTTTCATGCTCAACTCAGCTGAGCTTGAAATTTTAACTGCTCATAAATATTTAAATATCCAATCTGTGGAATTTTAATAATTAAACCACAAAAAATCTACAATTTATCCTGATTATTAAAGTTAAATGCCAGCAATTGTTGGCATTTTAACATTTATGAGCAGCATAAATTTTGGTCTCAGCTGAGTTGAGCAAGAAAAAAAGTTTTATCATCAATAACTAACGATGTTGTTATTTTGAACAACTGGGCACATGCATTTGACCTTCAGTTCGTCCCATGGGTCAAAGTTTCAGCAGAGTTTTGAAAAATGAAGTCAGTATCATCACTGTACCTCACAGCTGTTTGGGCAGCTGTGCTTACAAAAGACTGCTTCATAAATTAGCCTGTGCGTGAGATAACCAACAATTTGGGTTCCAACCTGGTCTGAAACAAACCAGCCTGTACAGTTACAGAAGCAGGCTAGAAGCTTGCAATTTCACATATAAGAAGAAGAGGGACTGTACTATCTGTGTAGCGAAAACGAAGGTGCTGATCAGTTTCGCGGTGACCGCAAAGCTGGTCTGCGCCTGTTTTTTCGCATATGCAAATTGTCGGTTTTCTCATGCAATGGCTCAAATGACCAAAGCTGCACTTTACAATTGATCCACCCCGTAAGAAAACCAACAACATACATAGGCGAAAACAAAGGCGCAGATCAGCTGTGTGGTAACTGTACAGGTGATCAGCATCTTTGTTTTTGCTTAAGAGAAATTAAATCAGTTCTTCTTAAATCCGAAATTCCCAAGCTTTTAGCCAACTTTTGTGACTGTCCAGGCGGGTTTGTGTCGGACCTCGTCAGAAACCCAGACTGTTTGTTTTCTCATGTTAAGGCTCGTATATATGCACATGTTGAGCAATATCAAATCAAAGCCAGACTAATATACCTTTGTGCATCATCTCTTGCCTGTGAGGCATTTTCCTCTGTATATGTACCCAGAAGTTCTATCATTACTTTAGTGGCCTGCTCACTGAAACAAAATTAACACAATATTTAACTTGCTACATCATGAGAACTAGAAAATGTGTTTATGAAACACTATGCCCCCAACTGGTATGCCACTTTCAAGATCTGACAATGTCTGAAAACTGAAAAGTTCAAATTGCAAAAAAGTGACAAAAATTAATCTGAGGAGTATATCCGAACAATATGCATATCTTCAAACCATGGTCACAATGTCTGTAAAGTTTCAAATTTATCGGTATTAAACTGTAGGAGGAGTTGCACACACAAGGTACCCTCTATCCATTCACTAAAATGCCCGAAAAATGACTAAGTTCAAATTGTGAAAAAAAGGCAAAAAATAATCCGAGGATTATATCTAAATAATATGCATATTTTCAAAGCATGGTCACAACATGTGTTAAGTTTCAAGAAAATAGGTATTAAACGGTAGGAGGAGTTGCGCACACATGACAAGGTACCCACTGTCTATTCACTTTCATTGTCAAAATGTCTGAAAAAATGGCTAAGTTCAAATAGCAAAAAAAGTGACAAAAATTAATCTGAGGATTATATCGAAACAATATGCATATCTTCAAAGCATGGTTACAACATCTGTAAAGTTTCAAGAGAATCGGTATTAAACTGTAGGAGGAGTTGCGCACACAAGGTATCCACTGTCCATTCACTTTCATTGTCAAAATGTTCGAAAAATGGCTAAGTTCAAATTGCGAAAAAAGGGACAAAAATTAATGAGGATTATATCCAAACAATATTCATATCTTCAAAGCAAGGTCACAACATCTGTAATGTATCAAGAGAATTGGTATCAAACTGAAGGAGCAGTTGCGCACACAAGGTACCCACTACATGTATCTGTTCACTTTATTAAGAATTACCAGAGGACCAATGGTCCTGTAAACGCTCACCTGAGATCTGCTGCATATACCAATAAACATGTTTGAATATTATGGTATTTAATCCCAGTGCAGGGGCAGATGAAACCCTTGGGCCATTTTCTTTTTCAGAATAATCAATATTTTGTCCATTTGCCAATTTCCTGCTGGCTTTTTGCTTCAAATGACATTTTAACAGTTATTCCCATTCAAATGCATTGGCAACCCATGTTGACCTTGCCATAAACTGGGTCAAGGTCATCACAGGGTCATGATTTATATATACATTGTAGTACTTGAGCCATCGATGCTTCAAGTCAAGTTTCCTTGAAATCGGTCCACTGGTTCCGGAGAAGAAGATTTTTGAGAGATTTTTACCATATATGGGCCTGGCAGCCATGTGACCTGGATTATTTATATACACATTGATTATCCCATCCTATAGATGCTTCACATAAAATTTGGCTTTGATTGGCCAAGTGGTTTCAGAGGAGCAGATGTTTGAATATTATGGAGATATACATGTATATTGCCCCGGGGTGGGGGCATATGAGCCCCTGTGGTCCATTTTTTGTCAGAATCATTAATATTCAGTCCTAATGCCCATTTCCTGCCAGACTTTCACTTTAAATGACATTTTAAAAGTTTTCCCCATTCAAATGCATTGGCGACCTATGTTGACCTTGCCATAAAATAGGTCAAGGTCATCACAGGGTCATGATTTATATATACATTGTAGTGCTTTAGCCATCAATGTTTCATGCCAAGTTTCGTTGAAATTGGTCCACCGGTTCCAGAGAAAAAGATTTTAGAAGGGTTTTTACCATATATGGGCATGGCGGCCATCTTGGTCATGTGACCTGGATTATTTATAAACACATTGGTTATCCCTTCCTATTGATGCTTTACATAAAATTTGGCTTTGATTGGTCAAGCGGTTTCAGAGGAGCAGACGTTTGAATATAGTGAAGATATACATGTATATTGCCCCAGGGTGGGGGCACATGAGCCCCTGGGGTCCAATTTTTTTCAGAATCATTAATATTCAGTCCTACTGCCCATTTTCTGCAAGACTTTCACTTTAAATGACATTTTAAAAGTTTTCCCCATTCAAATGCATTGGCGACCTATGTTGACCGTGCCGTAAAATAGGTCAAGGTCATCACAGGGTCATGATTTACATATACATTGTAGTGCTTTAGCCATCGATGCTTCATGCCAAGTTTCATTGAAATTGGTCCACCGGTTCGAGAGAAAAAGGGTTTTGAAGGGTTTTTACCATATATGGGCATGGCGGCCATCTTGGTCATGTGACCTATATTATTTATATATACATTGGTTATCCCTTCCTATTGATGCTTTACATAAAATTTGGCTTTGATTGGTCAAGCGGTTTCAGAGGAGAAGACGTTTGAATATAGTGAAGATATACATGTATATTGCCCCGGGGTGGGGGCACATGAGCCCCTGGGGTCCAATTTTTTTCAGAATCATTAATATTTAGTCCTACTGCCCATTTCCTGCAAGACTTTCACTTTAAATGACATTTTAAAAGTTTTCCCCATTCAAATGCATTGGTGACTTATGTTGACCTTGCTGTAAAATAGGTCAAGGTCATCACAGGGTCATAATTTATATAAACATTGTAGTGCTTGAGCCATTGATGCTTCATGCCAAGTTTCATTGAAATCCGTCCACTGGTTTGAGAGAAGAAGATTTTTGAAGGGTTTTTACCATATATGGGCATGGCGGCCATCTTGGTCATGTGACCTGGATTTCTTATATACACATTGGTTCCCATTCCCATTCAAATGCATTGGCAACCCATGTTGACCTTGCCATAAACTGGGTCAAGGTCATCACAGGGTCATGATTTATATATACATTGTAGTACTTGAGCCATCGATGCTTCAAGTCAAGTTTCCTTGACATCGGTCCACTGGTTCCGGAGAAGAAGATTTTTGAGAGATTTTTACCATATATGGGCCTGGCAGCCATGTGACCTGGATTATTTATATACACATTGATTATCCCATCCTATAGATGCTTCACATAAAATTTGGCTTTGATTGGCCCAGTGGTTTCAGAGGAGCAGATGTTTGAATATTATGGAGATATACATGTATATTGCCCCGGGGTGGGGGCATATGAGCCCCTGTGGTCCATTTTTTGTCAGAATCATTAATATTCAGTCCTAATGCCCATTTCCTGCCAGACTTTCACTTTAAATGACATTTTAAAAAATGCATTGGCGACCTACGTTGACCTTGCCATAAAATAGGTCAAGGTCATCACAGGGTCATGATTTATATATACATTGTAGTGCTTTAGCCATCGATGTTTCATGCCAAGTTTCGTTGAAATTGGTCCACCGGTTCCAGAGAAAAAGATTTTAGAAGGGTTTTTACCATATATGGGCATGGCGGCCATCTTGGTCATGTGACCTGGATTATTTATAAACACATTGGTTATCCCTTCCTATTGATGCTTTACATAAAATTTGGCTTTGATTGGTCAAGCGGTTTCAGAGGAGCAGATGTTTGAATATAGTGAAGATATACATGTATATTGCCCCAGGGTGGGGGCACATGAGCCCCTGGGGTCCAATTTTTTTCAGAATCATTAATATTCAGTCCTACTGCCCATTTTCTGCAAGACTTTCACTTTAAATGACATTTTAAAAGTTTTCCCCATTCAAATGCATTGGCGACCTATGTTGACCTTGCTGTAAAATAGGTCAAGGTCATCACAGGGTCATGATTTATATACACATTGTAGTGCTTTAGCCATCGATGCTTCATGCCAAGTTTCATTGAAATTGGTCCACCGGTTCCAGAGAAAAAGGTTTTTGAAGGGTTTTTACCATATATGGGCAAGGCGGCCATCTTGGTCATGTGACCTAGATTATTTATATATACATTGGTTATCCCTTCCTATTGATGCTTTACATAAAATTTGGCTTTGATTGGTCAAGCGGTTTCAGAGGAAAAGACGTTTGAATATAGTGAAGATATACATGTATATTGCCCCGGGGTGGGGGCACATGAGCCCCTGGGGTCCAATTTTTTTCAGAATCATTAATATTTAGTCCTACTGCCCATTTCCTGCAAGACTTTCACTTTAAATGACATTTTAAGTTTTCCCCATTCAAATGCATTGGTGACTTATGTTGACCTTGCTGTAAAATAGGTCAAGGTCATCACAGGGTCATAATTTATATGTACATTGTAGTGCTTGAGCCATTGATGCTTCATGCCAAGTTTCATTGAAATCCGTCCACTGGTTCGAGAGAAGAAGATTTTTGAGGGGTTTTTTACCATATATGGGCATGGCGGCCATCTTGGTCATGTGACCTGGATTTCTTATATACACATTGGTTCCCCCTTCCTATAGATGCTTCATATAAAATTTGGCTTTGATTGGCCAAGCGGTTTCAGAGGAGAAGATCTTTGAAATTGTGGACGGACGACGGACGGACGAGGGGCGGACGGACGGACGCCGGATCATGGCCATCCTATAAGCTCACCTTGTGAGCCTAACGGCTCAGGTGAGCTAAAAAAGGGACACAACTCACACAGAATGGGCCCCTTGCCACTTGAATTTTCCTGAAAGAAAAAATATGGGTCCTTTTAATTTTCATATACAAACTACATACCAAGTTTCAAGATCCTAGTTCTAAAGGTTCTTGACAGAGTGTAAGCGTAACTTTCGCACTGGACACATGCACGCACGGATGGACAGACCCAAACCAATATGCCCCCACAACTTCTTCGAAGTTGGGGGCATAAAAACTACTTTTTGCCTATGCAAAAACAAGGACACAGAGCAGCTGTGCAGTATTATTCAATAGCAAAGTACTCAATTTTCGATGCATCGCCATTAATCGTTTCACCTCTAGCCAGAAGAGTTTGAACGCCTGACCTCTGGATTCGGTGTCCCACATTCTACAACGATGCCTAAAAGTGATTTTATGTAGTATTAAAAAGCTTTTCATAAGTGAATGTTGTCAAAAAAAAGTTAGAATTTTGTTTGTTTGTTTCTTTTGAGGTTTAACATCCCAGTCAGCAATATTTCAGTCATGTTGGAACAGTATTTACCAGTACACTGGGGAGTTTACGTCTTGCTCAAGGACACAACATGGAGCTGCCAGTGGGGATCAAACTCAGGACCTCTCGATTCGGGGTTTGATGCTCTACCACTACCCCACCATGCTTCCAAAGTTGTGTGAGACAACATATATTATAGAGAATTAGGTCTTTAAATATGAGCCTGTGCAAGAGAAAACCAACTATTTGGGTTCCGACCAGATCCGACACAAACCGGGCTGAACAATCACAGAAGCAGGTTAGGAGCTTGAAATTTCGGATATAAGTAGAAGTTGAATTTTACTTGCAATAAGTTATGGCACAGCTGATCTGCGTCTTTGTTTTCGCATATACAAACTGTTGGTTTTTCTGATGTGGCGGCTCATATTTTCTGACAACACTGTTTGTTGCTTTGGCAAGCCTCTGAATCATACCAAATTACCCTAACGGTGTTTGATACCAACCTCATTTTGGCTTCTATCAATGTTTCATGTAGAGATCTGTACATGTTTTGTATCTTTGTTGTGCCAATATCCCACTCCGTTATCCACTGTTTGACCTAGTAAAACCAGAACAGACACAAGTGTTTATAAAGATGGCAAATCTCATCTGGGGTCACAACTTGGCCCCATTCACAATGGCAAAACATCATAACATGTCCGTGTAATATATACCCCCTTATAGCCCACTTTTATATAGCAAAAATATGGTGTGCAGGAGTATACCTATTTTTCTTATTTTTGCTCCAAAACCCACAATCTATGTTTTGAGCAAAAATAAGAACCAGAGGACCAATGGTCCTGTAAACGCTCACCTGAGATCTGCTGCATATACCAATAAACATGTTTGAATATTATGGTATTTAACTCCAGTGCAGGGGCAGATGAAGCCCTTGGGCCATTTTCTTTTTTCAGAATCTTCAATATTCTGTCCATTTGCCAATTTCCTGCTGGCTTTTCCCTTCAAATGACATTTTAACAGTTTTACCAATTCAAATGCATAGGCAACCCATGTTGACCTTGCCATAAACTTGGTCAAGGTCATCACAGGGTCATGATTTATATATACATTGGAGTACTTTAGCCATCGATGCTTCACGCCAAGTTTCCTTGAAATCAGTCTATTGGTTTCAGAGAAGAAGATTTTTGATGGGTTTTTACCATATATGGACATGGCGGCCATCTTTGTCATGTGACCTAGATTATTTATATATACATTGAATCCCCCATTCTATAGATGCTTCACATAAAATTTGGCTTTGATTGGCCAAGCGGTTTCAGAGGAGAAAACGTTTGAATCTTTTGGAAATATACATGTATATTGCTCCGGGGTGGGGGCACATGAGCCCCTGGGTCCAATTTTTTTCAGAATCATTAATATTCAGTCCTACTTCCCATTTCCTGCAAGACTTTCACTTTAAATTACATTTTAAAAGTTTTCCCCATTCAAATGCATTGGCGACCTATGTTGACCTTGCCGTAAAATAGGTCAAGGTCATCAAAGGGTCATGATTTATTTACACATTGTAGTGCTTGAGCCATTGATGCTTCATGCCAAGTTTCGTTGAAATCGACCAACCTGTTCTGGAGAAGAAGATTTTTGAAGGGTTTTTACCATATATGGGCATGGCGGCCATCTTGGTCATGTGACCTGGATTATTTATATATACATTGGTTCCCCCTTCCCATAGATGCTTCATGTAAAATTTGGCTTTGATTGGCCAAGCGGTTTCAGAGGAGAAGATGTTTGAATATTATGATAATATGCATGTATATTGCCCCGGGGTGGGGGCGGATGAGCCCCTGGTGCCCAATTTTTTTTTCAGAATCATTAATATTCAGTCCTACTGCTCATTTTCTGCAAGATTTTTCCTTTAAATGACAATTTAACAATTTTTCCCATTCAAATGCAAAGGCGACCTATGTTGACCTTGCCGTAAAATAGGTCAAGGTCACCGCAAGGTCATGATTTATATACACATTGTAGTCCTTGAGTCATCGATGCTTCAAGTTTGGTTGAAATCGGTCCAGTGGTTCCAGAGAAGAAGATTTTTGAAGGGTTTTTACCATATATGGGCATGGCGGCCATCTTGGTCATGTGACCTGGATTATTTAAATACACATTGGTTCCCCCTTCCCATAGATGCTTCATGTAAAATTTGGCTTTGATTGGCCAAGCTGTTTCAGAGAAGAAGATCTTTGAAAATGGTGGACGACGGACGGACGACAGACGGACGACGGACGGACGGACGACGGAGCATGGGTATACTATAAGCTCACCTTGTGAGCCTGACGGCTCAGGTGAGCTAAAAATATCAAAAATGTTCTGCTGAAAATTTTCATTTTTTTTTTGACTTAAGAAAAATCTATATATTATAAATGGTTGTGTTTTCCTATTGTTCCCATATTTCCCCATTGGCCCAGAGTATCCTATGCTGTTCATTGATTTCAACACTCAACAGATACGAGAAAGCCCTAAGTTTCACTTTTTCAGTATTTACAAAAAACTGAAATTTCTTCCTGGGCAGAGTTGTGCATGAAACAAATTTTATAACCTTAGGGCTAATATATCAGGATAACATGTCCGTGAAATATATAACCCTTTATACCCCACTTTTATAGAGCAAAACTGGGGCATGCAGGGGTATACCTATTTTTCTTATTTTTGCTACAAAACATAGATTGTGGGTACTCGTTAGAACCGCCTCGACGTGTACCCGCAATCTCTGTTTTGAGCACAAATATTGAAAATATCAAAATTTTTCAAATTAAATTTTCAATTTTTACTGCTGAAAAAAATTCTCTGTATATTGCATGGGCAAGTTTCCATAATGTATCCTAACTTACATACTGCTGTAACCCAACATCTAATAGGATGCATCAAACTTTTGAGAGGGTATACATGGTATATGTGGCAATATTCCATCAGAAGTATGAAAAAATTGCTTGTGGTTGCTTAAAGTTGCAATTTAATGTCACTGATCACACATGACTGATGAGGCTAAAGTTTAGTGGAAAATACATTTTTTTAGGCTTTAAAGTGAAAATGTGCATTTGATTAAAGACAGATTTTAACTTTTCATTTTGGAGATATTTGCCATCATAATACTGTCAAAAATTAAATTTTAGAGCCATTTTAAAAACAATATGAGCCGAGACGCGAGAAAACCGGTCTTCGGGGTTTACGACCAGGTCTGACACAAACCAACCTGTACAGTCACAGAAGCAGGCTAGAAGCTTGAAATTTCGGATTTAAGAAGAAGAGAAATTGTACTATCCGTGTAGCGAAAACAAAGGCGCTGATCAGCTTCGCGGTTACCGCGAAGCTGATCTGCGCCTTTGTTTTCGCCTAGGCAAAAATCCGGTTTTCTCACGATGCGGCTCATATTTCCTGACTGTATATCCTACCATATACATATCAAAATGAAAAGTTTGAGTAATTGCACCACCCCATCAGAAAACCAACAATCTACATATGCAAAAACAAAGGGGCAGATTAGCTGTGCAGTAACTCCACAACTGATCAGCACATCTGCTTTCGCTCCCTAGACAACATGCCTCTTTCTAAATCTGAAATTTCAGGCTTCTAGCAAATTTTGTGTGGCTGAACCACCTGGTTTGTGCCGGACCTGGTCAAAGACCAGATGGCCGACTTTCTCTCGCAAAGGCTCATATGCATCACGAAAACATGTCCGTGTAATGTATACCCACCTGAACCCCATTTTTATATAGCAATACTGGTTTACGGGTTTACCTATTTTTCTTAGTTTTGCTCCAAAACATAGATTGTGAGTACTCATTAGAACTGCCTCGCTAGCGAGACGGTTGTAACCTGTACCCACAATCTATGTTTTGAGTAAAAATAAGAAGAATATCAAAACTTTTCAGCTGAAAATTTTCAATTTCTATAGCTCAAAAAATCTCTGTTTATTGCATGGGCAAGTTTTCGTAATGATTTTTCCTACCTGATCCAGGTCAGTGATCACCATGTTTGCCAGTTCCGAGTCCTTGGCCAGTCTCAACATACTGAGGTATATGTCTGATTTCAGAGGAGATTTGTCACCCAAGCCATGGAATAAGTTTGACAGCCTGAAATGTTGTACAAAGTGTGTATTAAGGATTATACCGACACCAAGGGAAAGAACTCTTGTTGAGAGCCATATATCCCCAACTTCGGATTGCGAAAAGGGAGGATTTATGTAAAACAAACTTACTAATTGTCTAAATAGCGTCTGTACAATTTGATGAGGTGTTTGAATAGGAATGATGCAAATGACGTCGTAATAAGAGCAATGTTATGGTATGTTGAATTTCGATCAATTTCATGCAACTTTTTTTGGCGCCATGACTTTGAAATTTGCGACACTCAACTGATAAAAGCTGCATGTTTAATTAATCAATCACACAGTATGATCTCAGCTTTTACTGAATATCAACATAGAAACATTGGGCTACACATTCAGGTATATTATTATGGTCTACAGCTTACAGTGGCAATTTAAACACATACAAAAATCACAAAAAATCATAAGAAAATCAAAGGGTGTGGGGAAACATAATTGCCTGTAGTATTATTTTCGTTCCGGGGACCACATGTTTTTTTTTTTCATCAAATATCTTGTTATAAGATGGTCTATCACCGAAAAGTTTTCCACCCAAATTTATCAGAGAGTTTTTGAACAATATTAGATTTGCTATGTTAAGGAGGTTTAAAACAAAATAACCATAAAAACATGAAATTACCAGATATCTGTTACTAGTGAAACCACTTGCAGGCAAAGCTCACACTTCATGATGGTTATATACACGCATAGTCTTATTGAAATCTTGTCCTTTTTGAAATTTTCATTGCAAAAATGTAGTAGCAACTAGCGAAAAATACTTCTTCCGGAATGCGTAATGGCTGTTCTTTCAACCGGTATAAATCAAAATTAAGCCTCGTGATTCTTACTTTTTATTTGCTCAGTGCAAATAAAACATGTTTGAGTATCTTCTAAGTAAAATAAGAAAATTTTATCAAGCCATTTAAAATCACCTTTAGGGACCGTATCATCCTGAAGACATGTTTTCGTCTAACTCAATTACTTGTGAACCAATTTTCAAACTTTTTGTGTCAATTTTAAGGACTTTTAACATGCAAAAAGGTGGCATAATCATATTTTTCTTCAGGTGTTTCTGAAAAGTGTGATTTTGAAAAAAAAAGTTTCCCAAAGATTGTGTAAGGCTAGTAGTCAAGTAAATGCTACTTACATTTTTATTCTGACATGTCCACGTTTATCCCCCTTGACAAATTTGGCAACCTTCTGACAGAACAGTGTGACTGGTTCTTCTGCCTGCTCAGCCGGTACCAGCAACATCAGTGATATTATACCATTGAATACTGTCTCAAGTTCTGAAATAATACATGAGCTGCCTCACAAGAAATCCGGTCTGAACCAACCCAGCCTGTACTGTCACAGAAGCAGGCTAGAAGAATGGAATTTAGGGTTTAAGAAGAAGAGGGATTGCACTATCTGTGCAGCGAAAACAAAGGTGCTGATCAGCTGTGCAGTTACTGCACAGCTGATCTGCGTCGTTGTTTTCTTGTGCGGTGGCTCAAATAATACATGAGATGCGTCGCGAGAAAGCCGGTCTTCAGCATTTCCAACCTGGCCTGACACAAATCAACCTGTGCAGCCACATTAGATGACAAGCAGCTTCATGCAATATCAGACTTAAGAAGAAGAGGAATATTATTGTTTTATACGTGAAGAGAAAACAAAGATACTGATCAGCTGTGCAGAGTGCAGCTGATCTGCATCTTTGTTTTTGCATAAAATACAGTCTTCTTGTGATGCGCCTCACATAATCAAATCTTACATAATACAGACATGGTTTGGGCATATATGTAATTCAGATAAATCAATTAAAAAATTAATCATTCTAGTCTCTCCCATATATGAGCCTTATGTATGTTTTCATATTTTTGTTTCAGTTCCGGTAACTGAATGGCAGCCTATTGGGAAATAGCTGCTCACTCGGCTTACGATGTGTTTTCTTGGTATAAGTGACTAAGTGTCATTTTAGTTTTTCCCACACCTCAGTTTGTGGAGTGGGAATTTCTTTCTGACTGCGCCATTTCCTGATCATTGCCTACTTGTATCTTTTTACCCATTCCGGAAAAAAACCTAGGACTGAAAACAAACACCCAAGGCTGGATATAAGATTCAGATTTTTTCTTTTAGCTTTTCTCATAAGAGTCATCGGAGTTGTGATGTGCATTTGGCAGAAGTGGTGAATGTTTATAATAGCATAAATCTGCAAGGCTGAGCAATGGCTGTGCAAATCCAATGTACACAAAAATTTTGTTCTTTCAGCATGTTCAGTTCTAAGTATTATATACTCAACAAAAAAGTTAAGGAAAATGTGTTTGAGGGCATTTAACACATGAACTGTTGTATTTCATGAAATGTGAACCCCATATTATTATGAAGTGTCTTTTTATCTTTCAAATGAGGGCTTATTTGAGATGATGACACTTACAGAAGCTTTAAAAATCAATGTCAAACTTGACTGGTCCCCACTCCATGTTTCACAAAATTGCCACTATATTGTTCGATTTGTGTATCAATTTTCAACTGGAGCTTTTTCACACAATAACGGATGAATAAACATGTCTCCATGAAAGATAAAATGGAAAGATAAAATGACACTTTGTAACATACTAAGGCTTGAATTTCTATTTCTTCAATAAGCACTTGAACACGTTTTCCTTAACATTTTTTGTTGAGTATATTAACCAGTCAGGCCTAAAACACACCTTACACGTATTTGTCTACTATCAGAGTGAAAAAAGACAAATTAAATGATTGTATACTGTAATTCTTAAAATGTAATTTTTAAATGAGCCACCTCATAGGAAAACCAACAATCTGCATAGGCGAAAACAAAGGCGCAGTTCAGCTTTGCATTAATTGCAGAGATGATCAGCGCCTTTGTTTTCGCTATACGCCGTATACGGATGCTACAATTCCTCTACTTTCTGAATCCAAAATTTCCAGCCTCTAACAATCTTCTGTGACTGTACAGCCTGGTTTGTGTCAGACCTGGTCGGAAACCCAAATCGTTGCTTTTCTCATGCCAGGGTTCGAAAAACCCGGGTATTAAACCATAAAACCCAACCCAGTGGGTTTCTGCGGGTAAACCCGTATACCCACTGGGTAGCGGGTAGTGACCAGTAATTTTATGATCTTTATATCTAATGATGATACTCAAGTATTTAAATGGCTGATCGACATGCACAGAAGAAAGACTTGGTCTGTGACAGACTTGGAGAAAGATATTTCTACTGCCATAAAAATAATCAGATAAATCTAGCTAAGTCACATTTTACCTATAATTCATCATTTAGCTACCATGCCAGATGTCATTACAGCTAGACATACAAGGCAGTCAACTAAGTGACATAAATTTAGAACAAACATACCAAACAGTGCCTAAATAGGTGTCATATGGGGTATTGTTATAAAAGTGTTATCAACACTTCCTAGAGCAATAATTAGCAGGGTTCGAAAAACCGGGGTATTAAACCTTAAAACCCAACCCAGTGGGTTTCTGCAGGTAAACCCGTATACCCACTGGGTAGCGGGTAGTGACCAGTAATTTTATGATCTTTATATCTAATGATGATACTCAAGTATTTAAATGGCTGATTGACATGCACAGAAGAAAGACTTGGTCTGTGACAGACTTGGAGAAAGATATTTCTACTGCCATAAAAATAATCAGATAAATCTAGCTAAGTCACATTTTACCTATAATTCATCATTTAGCTACCATGCCAGATGTCATTACAGCTAGATATACAAGGCAGTCAACTAAGTGACATAAATTTTGAACAAACATACCAAACAGTGCCTAAATAGGTGTCATATGGGGTATTGTTATAAAAGTGTTATCAACACTTCCTAGAGCAATAATTAGGTGAAAACACAAACAAAGGATTAAAGCAATTGTCTATTAAATGTGAGAGACATGATTGATGTCATTCTTTCATTGCTAGCTTTCATTGAAGTACAGTTCTAAAACTATCATTAGCTCCTACTAATATTCAAAATTGATGGTGTCATGGAATTTTAGTGGATGTAATATAAAAACCACATTAGTAGTAAATTTTACTTAAGTGTATGTTTTAAAGAAAAAAAAATATTTTTTTTGTCTGTCAAATTACTGTAAAATACACAAATGTGAGCATCAAAAATAGTGAGGACCCATTAAGTACCCACTTTTTCAAAATAAGGCTTAAAGCCCAACCCGGGTTTACCCGGGTAAAACCCATGGGTAAACCCGGGGAGAGATGGGCACTTCGAACCCTGATAATTAGGTGAAAACACAAACAAAGGATTAAAGCAATTGTCTATTAAATGTGAGAGACATGATTGATGTCATTCTTTCATTGCTAGCTTTCATTGAAGTACAGTTCTAAAACTATCATTAGCTCCTACTAATATTCAAAATTGATGGTGTCATGGAATTTTAGTGGATGTAATATAAAGTACACATTAGCAGTAAATTTTACTTAAGTGTATGTTTTAAAGAAAAAAAAATTTTTTTTGTCTGTCAAATTACTGTAAAATACACAAATGTGAACATCAAAAAATAGTGAGGACCCATTAAGTACCCACTTTTTCAAAATAAGGCTTAAAGCCCAACCCGGGTTTACCCGGGTAAAACCCATGGGTAAACCTGGGGAGAGATGGGCACTTCGAACCCTGTCTCATGCACTGGCTCAAATTGATAAGGCCAACCTCAGAATTAATCTTGTTTCCCCTTACCCGACTCAGTTTCTCATACCTGGGTGGGTTGGTTTGAGATTATTATTATTATTTTTTTTTTTGTAATTTCTCAGATTTCATACCAACAGAAATTTGTTGTTAATTATTCTAATATACATGTAACTAAAACTGACTGCACAAAAATGCTTACAGTTTACCTGCCAATGAAGGAGATGTGACATCTCTGAAAAGGCTCTGAGTATAATACTCCATCAGGAAAACATGTCCGTGTAATAAATACCCCCTTACACCACACTTTCATCTAGTAAAACTGGGGTTTACTCCAAAACATACAAGTAGATTGTGGGTACTTGTTAGAACCTCCTCAGCCGTATAAATCTACGTTTTGAGCATAATTAAGAAAAATATCTTCTTTTTTTTCTACTGAAAATTTTCATTCTTTACAACTTTAACCCAAATAAAATTTTAATTTTGGCCTAATTATTTCACAATTATAACCAATAACTGATTGTGTTACCAGTTTCATTATTGATTTCCTTCCAGCACACATCACTAGCCTCAATACAGTCCAGTAGATCTTTGATTGGTTCTCCTACATTCTCTGACGATATTTCACCTCCAAGTTCCTTCAAATACGCTCGGAGTTCCAGGGTCTGAAAAGACCAAATGAGCCGCATCATAAGAAAACAGTAACTGCACAGCTAATCAGCATTTTGTTTTCACAATACATATATTACAATGTCTCTTCTACTTATATCCAAAATTACAAGCTTCTAGCTTTCTTCTTTGACTGCACTGCCAGATATGCGTCAGACATCTTTAGAAACCCTGTAGGGCTGGTGCGATTTACAGAAATATTGGTTGATCAGTCGATAAACAAAGCAAAAATGCAAAATAAGATAACCGATTATAGAGGTGGGCGGTAAAACCGGTATACCGTGGTTCTCTTTTGTTTTGGTACGTACCGTGGTACTTTTTCACTGTACCGGTTTTTATGGTACATATAGGCAGTAAATAAATGCTAAATAAATTGCTAATATTTCCATATTTGTCTGTGTCCTTAAATGATTAATTTGATCACGATCCATCTAAGTTCAACTTGATCCATCTACATATTTAATATAGACTTATAACATAAAATTTCTAAGTCTGTGACCTTGACCACAGGTGAGTCAAGATGCTACAGCATAAAACTTAAGAATAATATTGAACAGCAAAGTATCAACTAGATCCATCCATCTGTTCCAGCAATATACAGTTCAAAACACTCTAAGCAAAAGCTTTAACATAAAATTTCAAAGTCTGTGACCTTGAACTCAAGGTCACCCAGGTGGGTCATAGAGGTGGGCGGTAAAACCGGTATACCGTGGTTCTCTTTTGTTTTGGTACGTACCCTGGTACTTTTTCACTGTGCCGTTTTTTTTGGTACACATAGGCAGTCTCCATTGTGAGGCTGTTTGCTAAATAAATTGCTAATATTTCCATATTTGTATGTGTCCTTAAATGATTAATTTGATCATGATCTTATATTAAAACATCTACAGAGAACAATTTTCAATTGCCCTTCCTCCACCAAAATTTTGGCTACCGGTATGTTGTTTTCATTCTAAATGACATGTAAATTATCCAAAGTCCAAAAAATTCAGAGATGCTTGAAATGACTTAGAAAAAATATGTACATATGTTAATGTTACATATATGTTAATGTTACATATCAGTAAGCTCAAGCTGTGGTGTGTCGCTAAGTGTTGAGTATGTTTATCAACCAAACATCTGTAAAAGCCAGTTCAATTTACTGGTGGCCAGAGATATAGATTAATCAATCATTAGATTACAACATGTACACAGACTCATGACAACTGATATGCCCTAAAACAGTCCTACACTTTACGTCCTAATAGGCAGTGTTAAATCTATCTTTTTAAGGCTGATTTTGGTTATGGAAGAAAAATAATTGAATTGCCTAACCCCCACACATTTAATGTGCTGCACCAGAAGGCCCAAATTGTTTCTATATATAGCTTCCGGTACACCGCGATACATACCACGGTACTTGACTGAAAACCGTGATATACCGCGGTACATTTTGTTTCGTGGTACCCAGCTCTAACCGATTACCTAATGCCTGTGTTTCGGCAAGATATGGCTTGAAAATTTCAACTGTTTTGGCGTTTTTTTTTCACCAAAACTTTGAATATTTCATTTGAAAGCAGCACATTTTGCAAGCAACATTTGCTGGGAAGGATGTTGCAATTTTAGCATATCTATTTGATTTTCTCAAGTAGTTTCATGTACATTTTCAAACCTCAATGAAGGTTAAAAACCTCCATTGAGGTATACTACCTCAATCCTGACTTGTTCGGGACCCGACTGCATGTCAAGATATAAGGCAAAGTCCATAGATGATCCGAATCTGAATAGTTTACTGGTGACACGCCAAATGACATTATTTCACCAGGGGGTTCGGATGGGGGAGAAATTAGTCCCTTGAACGCACCAGTGAAGCGAACTTGGACACACAGTCATCAGATATTTCAGCAGAGGAGACAAGTGAATCAGGGAGGTCATTCCAGTCCCTGATAGTCTGTGGAAAGAAAGAAACTACTTTTGTACGCTTCTTTGCTACCTGAAGGTATCTGAAAAGCCAAAGAGTGTTGATTTCTACAACGCCTATTCTTTGGGATAAGGTCATCTGTGGGTATTCTGGCTTTACCCTTTAGACCTTTGTATAGCAATATAAGTCTACTATCCTTCCTCCTTTTCTTAAGAGACTCCCATTTCAGTTGACCTAAAATGCCAGTCATGCTCCCAGTTTCAAAAACATAATTTCCTGTCACAAACCTTGCCGCACGATTTTGGACCTTTTCCAGTTCTTCCTGGAGGCCATGAGTGTGAGGGTCCCAAACTAAGCTTCCATATTCCAAGACCGGCCGCACCAGTCCTTTATAAGCTGCTTCTTTCACATCTGGGGGACAAGAATACAAATTTCTCCTCAAGAATCCGAGAGTTCTGTTAGCCTTTGTACAAACATTGGAAATATGAGTATTCCATTTCAAATCATTTGTGATAGTTACACCCAGGTATTTTATGCTTTCAACGTTTTCCAGTAAAGTGCCCTCAAGGGTGTAGTTAGCCTGTATCTTACTAGACCGTTTATTTGTCAGCTGCATCATGTTGCATTTGACGGGTTGAAATCTCATTCCCCATTTTCTAGCCCAACTGCCTAAGCGATCAATGTCTCTTTGAAGTTTCAATGTATCCTCTTCATTCTTGATTTCACGATAGCAAACACAATCATCAGCAAAGAGTCTTATTTCAGACTCGATGTCTGCTGAGATGTCATTTATATACAAGGAAAACAGCAAGGGGCCGAGAACGGTGCCCTGAGGGACACCTGACACAACTGTAGCCCAATCTGATTTAATACCATTAACCACTACCCTAGTTTGTTGTCTGAAACAAAGGAAAGCATTTATCCAAATCAGTGTTGTTCCACCTATTCCATAGCTGAACAATTTGCTTTTAAGGAGTTCGTGGGGAGGAGTATCGAAAGCCTTTTCCAAATCGAGTATAAAAGTGTCGACCTGGCCTTTTTTGTCTAAGATTTTGGCCCAGTCATTTATCACTGAAGTCGACTGAGTTTCACAGCTATGCCATTTCCTAAATGTGTGTTGCCTGTCCGACAGGAGTTCATGTTCATCAAGATGGGCCATAACATTAGAGCATACAATATGTTCAAGAATAGGGCTGCGTATTGCCACCTAGGAGGCGATACAATACAGTTCGCGATACAGGTACAGCAATACGCAATACGGTTTGCAATCAGTGAACTTTTGTAATTACCCGTAAATTAGCACTTACAAAAAATAATCCTTAAACGCATCAGTTCACATGATTTTCGCCAGCTGAAACGGCTGCATTATGCAGCTAAGTTTCACCTTTGACATTGTTTATTGAGGCGTGTAATATGTCAGTACACAAAATATGCACCCCAAATTTCCCGCACTTTTTGTCCAGTGCCTACTTATGAATATTAATGAGCTGTGCGCACACAATTGCGCATAAAAACAATTGGCGTCCAAGGTTTTCGGGACCGATTTGGTCGGATTTTCATTATTTTCGGTGTGTATTCCGTACAGTATAGCACTCGCTATATCGGAAAAAAATAAATCAGCCAATAAAGCATGCTTCTTCGGCGTGTTAATCCCAAGGTCGCGTTAGCTTGTCTGGTTTCCAGCTCCTCGTGATTTTACAGTGCACCGTTCAGCTGAGTAGGAATGCATACAGTTGGATTTTCCGACATATATTTATTATTAGAATGGCTTCCAAGAAACATTGCGTAAATAATAGGACAATTATAGACGCAATTCTGCTCAAAACATGTCAGTTTTCTTAAAAAAAAGGAGAGTTTTCTTCATAAATCTTTTCTAAGGAGGTTCGCGAACCTTGTGTAAAAGCAGGTGGCGATACGATACGCTGGTTCGTCAGCCGTCGTACCACAAATACTCGAGTGTTCAATATATCGCTGCAGCCCTATTCAAGAAGCTTACAAGGAATGCATGTCAAAGAAACAGGGTGGTAATTGCGGGCAAGTGACCTGTCGCCCTTCTTAAACAGGGGGCAAATATTAGCAAGAGACCATTCTTTAGGAATTTCACCTGCATCAATTGACTGCTGGAAGAGATGGGTGAATACCGGTCCTAATTCCATAGCCAGTTCCTTTAGGACTCTGGGATCAAGCTCATCAGGCCTTAAGGCTTTAGACGAGTTTAGACCTTTGAGAAGTTTGGTCGCCCCTTCCTTTGTGACCACAATATCATGCATGAATGGGGCAGATCTATCCATAAGAGGGACCTGTTTGTATTCACTTTTAGTGAAAACATCCGAGAACTGACCATTAAATAGAACAATGATCAAGAACACCCCCAGTTTGTTTTGGAGTGGCAAAAAAAAAAAGAAGTTTTTTAGGGTCAGCATATATTTTTACGTATGGTCGGAAAACCTGGAGCACAGCTATTTTTCTCCCATGGTGTATACTACCTATAACCTGATTTGTGCTGAGCCTGTTATAAATGAGGTGATGATCAGAAATTGATCGACTCAGTATCAGAAGATAGATAGAAATGAGCATATGGTGTATCAATACACGAAAACTAATGACATTTTTGCTAACACCTGTATTGCTAGATCTCTAAAACCTCAGAATTTTTTTTTCATTTTTATGCATTTCTGATAAGCTATAACAATGTAGTCTTACCTGATCTGAAACTTCTATATCAATAAAAGTTGGAATGCTCATTTTGAGCAAATTATGCACGTGACCGAGCTGAAGTTGGCACACTTTCCACAGCCGCCAGAATACAGCAGCCGTCAAAGGTAGAGTAAAAATGCAACACCAACTATACTGCGTGATGGTGACATGCGTTAATCCGCATCATATTTATCATTATTATTATAACATGTATTTTTATTTTTATTATTATTATTATTATTATTATTATTATTATTATTATTATTATTAAGTGATATAGCCGAGTTGTTAGCGCACTGGCTTCTTGTGCTCGAACTGGAAAATTTGTTGGTCCGAACTGGCTTCCC
Source organism: Rugalucina vietnamica (assembly GCA_964017185.1). Lineage (NCBI taxonomy): Eukaryota > Metazoa > Mollusca > Bivalvia > Lucinida > Lucinidae > Rugalucina > Rugalucina vietnamica. The sequence continues at coordinate 32,823,169 of OZ024876.1, forward strand.
TTCGTATCACTTGCAGGTATGACATGATACAGTGCGCCGTCCTTCGGTTCGGGACGTTAACTGGAGGCCCCATGTGCAGGGACTGTTATCCCCTGTGCAGGTTAAAGATCCCTATACAGGTTCTATCCTTATGTATGTAGGCCATTCCTGCAAACACTCCGGAGTGTATACAATGTAAACTTCCCAAGAATAATCAGAAATCGATTGACGGGAGTAACAAGAAAACATAAAAATATTATTATTCTTTCCACCGACGCTGATTAGCTGTGACTTGGTTCAGCCTGTGTAACTTTTGATGGCAGCGGTGGGATTTATAATGACAACTGCCAGACCGGAGTTGTCTTACCCATGTATACTAAAGGAATTTGAAAACGCATCACTATAAATGTAAATAAGGAAATACGGCCTATGTTAACACGATAAACAATATATATTCATAAACATTTGTTTGATGAATTGTTGGCTAATACAGTTTCCTTGATACGTTAAGTATTTGTTCTTCACTTAAAGCCAGACGTACGTAATTGACCTCACGTTTTTTTTTTTTTTTTTTTTTTTTTTTTTTTTTTTTTTTTTTTTTTTTTTTTCACGGGAATGTATTTTGATGTCCTACATATGAAAATCAAAAAGAAATCGATGCCGTTCCGAGCTTGTTTTCGCGATATCGACCTTTAAAATCGTAATATTTTAGAGCGACAATACAATGACGTCAACTTAATTAAATGCGATTTTACAATGCAAATGAGGGGGTGGCTTGAAGAACGGCGTCCCTTACTTACGAATGAGATTGTCGACGCTTGCCACGAGTGTCAGTCGAAGACCAGAAGACAAGTTTTGACCAGTCGATAACCCGCATGATTTTTAATTTGGCCAGCCGCCATAGCACTTCCGTTTTTTTGCATGCAGAACGCAAATTAGCCCATTTGTCTGCATAAACGACCACCCATACCACGAAATGGAATCCGCAAGCTTAGCTTGCGCATCAGAACGTGACACAAAGATGTGGACAAGAGCATGCAATTTATCAGTACCCCGCAGGTTTTCTTGTTTGGTCACAAAAATCACCCATGGGCTTTTTTCAATGCAAATGGGATAAGTGGGCTTGAAGAACGGCGTCCATTACTTACTAATGGGATTCTCGGCGCTTGATAACAGGAGAACAAATTTTTACCAGTTGATATCCTGCAGGTTTTTTTTTGTTTGGCTAGCCGCCATAGGACTTCCGGTTTACATACCAGTGCAGAACACAAAATAGCCAATCGGTCTGCATAAACGGCCTCCCATACCTAGAAATGCAATCCTCAAGCTCAGCTTGCGCATCAGAAAGTACCACAAAGATGTGGACAAGAGCATGCAACCTAACAGTGCCCCGCAGGTTTTCTTGTTTGGCCACAAAAGCACCCAAGTCTGTTTCAAGGGCTTTTTTCAATGCAAATGAGGGGGTGGGCTTGAAGAACGGCGTACAATACTTACAAATGGGATTGTCGACGCTTGCCTAGCGTGTTAGTCGACGACCAGAAGACAAGAGATCAGGATTAAACCAGTCGATACCCATCAGGTTTTCTTTTTCATCCAAAAAACGCACATAAGCCTGTTTTAGGTTATTTTTTGCAATGCAAATGGGATAGATGGGCTTGAAGAAAGGCATCGGCATCCCATTCATACAAGTGGGATTGTCGACGCTTGCCTCGCGTGTCAGTCGACGACCAGAAGACAAGGGAACAAGATTTTACCAGTCGATACCCCGCAGGTTGTTTAGTTTGGCTATCTGCCATAGCACTTCCGGCTTACAAACCAGTGCAGAACACAAAATAGCAAATCGGTCTGCACAACCGGCCTCCCATACCTAGAAATGGAATCCTCAAGCTAAGCTTGCGCATCAGAAAGAGCCACAAAGATATGGACAAGAGCATGCAACCTACCAGTGCCCCGCAGGTTTTCTTGTTTGGCTACAAAAAGCACCCAGGCCTGCTTCAAGGACTTTTTTTCAATTTTTCAATGCAAATGAGGGGGTTGGCTTGAAGAACGGCGTCCCATACTTACAAATGGGATTGTCGACGCTTGCCCTGCATGTCAGTCGACGACCAGAAGACAAGTGAACAAGTTTTTACCAGTCGATATCCCACAGGTTTTCTTGTTAACACACAAAACGCACCCAAGCCTGCGCCAGGGGCTTTTTTCAATGCAAATGAGAGGGGTGCGCTTGAAGAACGGCGTCTCATACTAACAAATGGGATTGTCGACGCTTGTCTCGCATATCAGTCGACGGCCAGAAGAACAGAGAACAAGTTTTACCCAGTCATTACCCCGCAGGTTTTTTAGTTTGGCTAGCCGCCATAGCACTTCCGGTTTACATACCAGTGCAGAACACAAAATAGCCAATCGGTCTGCATAAACGGCCTCCCATACCTAGAAATGGAATCCTCAAGCCCAGCTTGCACATCAGAAAGTGCCACAAAGATATGGACAAGAGCATGCAACCTACCAGTGCACCGCAGGTCTTCATGTTTGGCCACAAAAAGAACCCAAGCCTGCTTCAAGGGCTTTTTTCAATGCAAATGAGGGGGTGGGCTTGAAGAACGGCGTCCCATTCTAACAAATGGGATTGTCGACGCTTGTCTCGCGTGTCAGTCGACGGCCAGAAGAACAGAGAACAAGTTTTAACCAGTCGATACCCCGCAGGATTTTTAGTTTGGCTAGCCGCCATAGAACTTCCGGTTTACATACTAGTGCAGAACACAAACTAGACAATCAGTCCGCATAAACGACCTCCAATACCTCGAAATGGAATCCTCAAGCTCAGCTTGCGTATCAGAAAGTGCCACAAAGATGTGGACAAGAGCATGCAACCTATCAGTGCCCCGTAGGTTTTCTTGTTTGGCCACAAAAAGCACCCAAGCCTGCTTCAAGGGCTTTTTTCAATGGAATGAGGGGGTGGGCTTGAAGAACGGCGTCCCATACTTACAAATGGGATTGCCGACGCTTGCCACGCGTGTCAGTCGACGACCAGAAAACAAGCAAACAAGTTTTTACCAGTCGATACCCCGCAGGTTTTCTTGTTTAGCCACAAAACGCACCCAAGCATGCTTCAGGGGCTTTTTTCAATGCAAATGAGAGGGGTGCGCTTGAAGAACGGCGTCCCATACTAACAAATGGGCTTGTCGACGCTTGTCTCGCATGTCAGTCGACCCCAAGAAGAACAGAGAACAAGTTTTACCCAGTCGATACCCCGCAGGTTTTTTAGTTTGGCTAGCCGCCATAGCACTTCCGGTTTGCATACCAGTGCAGAACACAAAATAGCCAATCGGTCTTCATAAACGGCCTCCCATACCTAGAAATGGAATCCTCAAGCTCAGCTTGCGCATCAGAAAGTGCCACAAAGATATGGACAAGAGCATGAAACCTAACAATGCACCGCAGGTCTTCTTGTTTGGTCACAAAAAGCATCCAAGCCTGCTTCAAGGGCTTTTTTCAGTGCAAATGAGGGGGTTGGCTTGAAGAACGGCGTCCCATACTTACAAATGGGATTGTCGACGCTTGCCACGCATGTCAGTCGACGACCAGAAGACAAGTGAACAAGTTTTTACCAGTCGATATCCCGCAGGTTTTCTTGTTAACACACAAAACGCACCCAAGCCTGCGCCAGGGGCTTTTTTCAATACAAATGAGAGGGTTGCGCTTGAAGAACGGCGTCCCATACTAACAAATGGGATTGTCGACGCTTGTCTCGCATATCAGTCGACGGCCAGAAGAACAAAGAACAAGTTTTACCCAGTCATTACCCCGCAGGTTTTTTAGTTTGGCTAGCCGCCATAGCACTTCCGGTTTACATACCAGTGCAGAACACAAAATAGCCAATCGGTCTGCATAAACGGCCTCCCATACCTAGAAATGGAATCCTCAAGCCCAGCTTGCACATCAGAAAGTGCCACAAAGATATGGACAAGAGCATGCAACCTACCAGTGCACCGCAGGTCTTCATGTTTGGCCACAAAAAGAACCCAAGCCTGCTTCAAGGGCTTTTTTCAATGCAAATGAGGGGGTGGGCTTGAAGAACGGCGTCCCATTCTAACAAATGGGATTGTCGACGCTTGTCTCGCGTGTCAGTCGACGGCCAGAAGAACAGAGAACAAGTTTTAACCAGTCGATACCCCGCAGGATTTTTAGTTTGGCTAGCCGCCATAGAACTTCCGGTTAACATACTAGTGCAGAACACAAACTAGACAATCAGTCTGCATAAACGGCCTCCAATACCTCGAAATGGAATCCTCAAGCTCAGCTTGCGCATCAGAAAGTGCCACAAAGATGTGGATAAGAGCATGCAACCTATCAGTGCCCCGTAGGTTTTCTTGTTTGGCCACAAAAAGCTCCCAAGCCTGCTTCAAGGGCTTTTTTCAATGCAATGAGGGGGTGGGCTTGAAGAACGGCGTCCCATACTTACAAATGGGATTGCCGACGCTTGCCACGCGTGTCAGACGACGACCAGAAGAGAAGCAAACAAGTTTTTACCAGTCGATACCCCGCAGGTTTTCTTGTTTAGCCACAAAACGCACCCAAGCATGCTTCAAGGGCTTTTTTCAATGCAAATGAGAGGGGTGCGCTTGAAGAACGGCGTCCCATACTAACAAATGGGATTGACGACGCTTGTCTCGCATGTCAGTCGACCCCAAGAAGAACAGAGAACAAGTTTTACCCAGTCGATACCCCGCAGGTGTTTTAGTTTGGCTAGCCGCCATAGCACTTCCGGTTTACATACCAGTGCAGAACACAAAATAGCCAATCGGTCTTCATAAACGGCCTCGCATACCTAGAAATGGAATCCTCAAACTCAGCTTGCGCATCAGAAAGTGCCACAAAGATATGGACAAGAGCATGCAACCTAACAGTGCACCGCAGGTCTTCTTGTTTGGTCACAAAAAGCATCCAAGCCTGCTTCAAGGGCTTTTTTCAGTGCAAATGAGGGGGTTGGCTTGAAGAACGGCGTCCCATACTTACAAATGGGATTGCCGACGCTTGCCACGCATGTCAGTCGACGACCAGAAGACAAGTGAACAAGTTTTTACCAGTCGATACCCCGCAGGTTTTCTTGTTTAGCCACAAAACGCACCCAAGTCTGCTTCAGGGGCTTTTATCAATGCATATGAGAGGGATGCGCTTGAAGAACGGCGTCCCATACTAACAAATGGGATTATCGACGCTTGTCTCGCATGTCAGTCGACGGCCAGAAGAACAGAGAACAAGTTTTACCCAGTCGATACCCCGCAGGTTTTTTAGTTTGCCTAGCCGCCATAGCACTTCCGGTTTACATACCAGTGCAGAACACAAAATAGCCAATCGGTCTTCATAAACGGCCTCCCATACCTAGAAATGGAATCCTCAGACTCAGCTTGCGCATCAGAAAGTGCCACAAAGATATGGACAAGAGCATGCAACCTAACAGTGCACCGCAGGTCTTCTGGTTTGGTCACAAAAAGCACCCAAGCCTGCTTCAAGGGCTTTTTTCAATGCAAATGAGGGGGTTGGCTTGAAGAGCGGCGTCCCATACTTACAAATGGGATTGCCGACGCTTGCCACGCGTGTCAGTCGACGACCAGAAGACAAGTTAACAAGTTTTTACCAGTCGATACCCCGCAGGTTTTCTTGTTTAGCCACAAAACGCACCCAAGCCTGCTTCAGGGGCTTTTTTCAATGCAAATGAGAGGGGTGCGCTTGAAGAACGGCGTCCCATACTAACAAATGGGATTGTCGACGCTTGTCTCGCATGTCAGTCGACGGCCAGAAGAACAGAGAACAAGTTTTACCCAGTCATTACCCCGCAGGTTTTTTAGTTTAGCTAGCCGCCATAGCACTTCCGGTTTACAAACCAGTGCAGAACACAAACTAGACAATCAGTCTGAAAAACGGCATCCCATACCTCGAAATGGAATCCTCAAGCTTAGCTAGTGCATCAAAAAGTGCCACAAAGATATGGACAATCGCAAGCAACCTACCAGTGCCCCGCAGGTTTTCTTGTTTGGCCACAAAAAGCACCCAAGCCTGCTCCAAGGGCGTTTTTCAATGCAAATGAAAGTGGGCTTGAAGAACGGCGTCCCATACTTACAAATGGGATTGCCGACGCTTTCCACGCGTGTCAGTCGACGACCAGAAGAAAAGTGAACAAGTTTTTACCAGTCGATACGCCGCAGATTTTCTTGTTTAGCCACAAAACGCACCCAAGCTTGCTTCAGGGGCTTTTTTCAATGCAAATGAGAGGGGTGCGCTTGAAGAACGGCGTCCCATAGTAACAAATGGGATTGTCGAAGCTTGTCTCGCATGTCAGTCGACGGCCAAAAGAACAGAGAACAAGTTTTACCCAGTCGATACCCCGCAGGTTTTTTTAGTTTGGCGAGCCGCCATAGCACTTCCGGTTTACATACAAGTGCAGAACACAAAATAGCCAATCGGTCTTCATAAACGGCCTCCCATACCTAGAAATGGAATCCTCAAGCTCAGCTTGCGCATCAGAAAGTGATATGGACAAGAGCATATATGCAACTTACCAGAGCCCCGCAGGTTTTCTTGTTTGGCCACAAAAAGCACCCAAGCCTGCTTCAAGGGCGTTTTTCAATGCAAATGAGGGGGTGGGCTTGAAGAACGGTGTCCCATACTTACAAATGGGATTGCCGACGCTTGCCACGCGTGTCAGTCGACGACCAGAAGAAAAGTGAACAAGTTTTTACCAGTTGAAACCCCGCAGGTTTTCTTGTTTAGCCACAAAACGCACCAAAGCTTGCTTCAGGGGCTTTTTTCAATGCAAATGAGAGGGGTGCGCTTGAAGAACGGCGTCCCATACTAACAAATGGGATTGTCGAAGCTTGTCTCGCATGTCAGTCGACGGCCAAAAGAACAGAGAACAAGTTTTACCCAGTCGATACCCCGCAGGTTTTTTAGTTTGGCTAGCCGCCATAGCACTTCCGGTTTACATACAAGCGCAGAACACAAAATAGCCAATCGGTCTTCATAAACGGCCTCCCATACCTAGAAATGGAATCCTCAAGCTCAGCTTGCGCATCAGAAAGTGCCACAAAGATGTGGACAAAAGCATGCAACCTACCAGTGCCCGGCAGGTCTTCTTGTTTGGTCACAAAAAGCATCCAAGCCTGCTTCAAGGGCTTTTTTCAATGCAAATGAGGGGGTGGGCATGAAGAACGGCGTCCCATACTTACAAATGGGATTGCCGACGCTTGTCTCGCATGTCAGTCGACGGCCAGAAGAACAGAGAACAAGTTTTACCCAGTCGATACCCCGCAGGTTTTTTAGTTTGGCTAGCCGCCATAGCACTTCCGGTTTACATACCAGTGCAGAACACAAAATAGACAATCGGTCTGCATAAACGGCCTCTCATACCTAGAATTGGAATCCTCAAGCTCAGCTTGCGCATCAGAAAGTGCCACAAAGATATGGACAAGATCATGCAACCTACCAGTGCCCCGCAGGTCTTCTTGTTTGGTCACAAAAAGCACCCAAGCCTGCTTCAAGGGCTATTTTTCAATGCAAATGAGTGGGTGGGCTTGAAGAACGGCGTCCCATACTTACAAATGGGATTGCCGACGCTTGCCACGCGAGTCAGTCGACGACCAGAAGACAAGTAAACAAGTTTTTACCAGTCGATACGCCGCAGGTTTTCTTGTTTAGCCACAAAACGCACCCAAGCCAGCTTCAGGGGCTTTTTTCAATGCAAATGAGAGGGGTGCGCTTGAAGAACGGCGTCCCATACTAACAAATGGGATTGTCGACGCTTGTCTTGCGTGTCAGTCGACGGCCAGAAGAACAGAGAACAAGTTTTACCCAGTCATTACCCCGCAGGTTTTTTAGTTTGGCTAGCCGCCATAGCACTTCCGGTTTACATACCAGTGCAGAACACAAACTAGACTATCAGTCTGAAAAACGGCCTCCCATACCTCGAAATGGAATCCTCAAGCTCAGCTAGCGCATCAAAAAGTGCCACAAAGATATCGACAAGAGCATGCAACCTACCAGAGCCCCGCAGGTTTTCTTGTTTGGCCACAAAAAGCACCCAAGCCTGCTTCAAGGGCGTTTTTCAATGCAAATGAGGGGGTGGGCTTGAAGAACGGTGTCCCATACTTACAAATGGGATTGCCGACGCTTGCCACGCGTGTCAGTCGACGACCAGAAGAAAAGTGAACAAGTTTTTACCAGTCGATACCCCGCAGGTTTTCTTATTTAGCCACAAAACGCACCCAAGCTTGCTTCAGGGGCTTTTTTCAATGCAAATGAGAGGGGTGCGCTTGAAGAACGGCGTCCCATACTAACAAATGGGATTGTCGAAGCTTGTCTCGCATGTCAGTCGACGGCCAAAAGAACAGAGAACAAGTTTTACCCAGTCGATACCCCGCAGGTTTTTTAGTTTGGCTAGCCGCCATAGCACTTCCGGTTTACATACAAGTGCAGAACACAAAATAGCCAATCGGTCTTCATAAACGGCCTCCCATACCTAGAAATGGAATCCTCAAGCTCAGCTTGCGCATCAGAAAGTGCCACAAAGATGTGGAGAAAAGCATGCAACCTACCAGTGCCCGGCAGGTCTTCTTGTTTGGTCACAAAAAGCATCCAAGCCTGCTTCAAGGGCTTTTTTCAATGCAAATGAGGGGGTGGGCTTGAAGAACGGCGTCCCATACTTACAAATGGGATTGCCGACGCTTGTCTCGCATGTCAGTCGACGGCCAGAAGAACAGAGAACAAGTTTTACACAGTCGATACCCCGCAGGTTTTTTAGTTTGGCTAACCGCCATAGCACTTCCGGTTTACATACCAGTGCAGAACACAAAATAGACAATCGGTCTGCATAAACGGCCTCTCATACCTAGAATTGGAATCCTCAAGCTCAGCTTGCGCATCAGAAAGTGCCACAAAGATATGGACAAGATCATGCAACCTACCAGTGCCCCGCAGGTCTTCTTGTTTGGTCACAAAAAGCACCCAAGCCTGCTTCAAGGGCTATTTTTCAATGCAAATGAGGGGGTGGGCTTGAAGAACGGCGTCCCATACTTACAAATGGGATTGCCGACGCTTGCCACGCGTGTCAGTCGACGACCAGAAGACAAGTGAACAAGTTTTTACCTGTCGATACCCCGCAGGTTTTCTTGTTTAGCCACAAAACGCACCCAAGCCTGCTTCAGGGGCTTTTTTCAATGCAAATGAGAGGGGTGCGCTTGAAGAACGGCGTCCCATACTAACAAATGGGATTGTCGACGCTTGTCTTACGTGTCAGTCGACGGCCAGAAGAACAGAGAACAAGTTTTACCCAGTCATTACCCCGCAGGTTTTTTAGTTTGGCTAGCCGCCATAGCACTTCCGGTTTACATACCAGTGCAGAACACAAACTAGACTATCAGTCTGAAAAACGGCCATACCTCGAAATGGAATCCTCAAGCTCAGCTAGCGCATCAAAAAGTGCCACAAAGATATGGACAAGAGCATGCAACCTACCAGTGCCCCGCAGGTTTTCTTGTTTGGCCACAAAAAGCACCCAAGCCTGCTTCAAGGGCGTTTTTCAATGCAAATGAGGGGGTGGGCTTGAAGAACGGTGTCCCATACTTACAAATGGGATTGCCGACGCTTTCCACGCGTGTCAGTCGACGACCAGAAGAAAAGTGAACAAGTTTTTACCAGTCGATACCCCGCAGGTTTTCTTGTTTAGCCACAAAACGCACCCAAGCTTGCTTCAGGGGCTTTTTTCAATGCAAATGAGAGGGGTGCGCTTGAAGAACGGTGTCCCATACTAACAAATGGGATTGTCGAAGCTTGTCTCGCATGTCAGTCGACGGCCAAAAGAACAGAGAACAAGCTTTACCCAGTCGATACCCCGCAGGTTTTTTAGTTTGGCTAGCCGCCATAGCACTTCCGGTTTACATAAAAGTGCAGAACACAAAATAGCCAATCGGTCTTCATAAACGGCCTCCCATACCTAGAAATGGAATCCTCAAGCTCAGCTTGCGCATCAGAAAGTGCCACAAAGATGTGGACAAGAGCATGCAACCTACCAGTGCCCCGCAGGTTTTCTTGTTTGGCCACAAAAAGCACACAAGCCTGCTTCAAGGGCGTTTTTCAATGCAAATGAGGGGGTGGGCTTGAAGAACGGTGTCCCATACTTACAAATGGGATTGCCGACGCTTTCCACGCGTGTCAGTCGACGACCAGAAGAAAAGTGAACAAGTTTTTACCAGTCGATACCCCGCAGGTTTTCTTGTTTAGCCACAAAACGCACCCAAACATGCTTCAGATGCTTTTTTCAATGCAAATGAGAGGGGTGCGCTTGAAGAACGGCGTCCCATACTAACAAATGGGATTGTCGAAGCTTGTCTCGCATGTCAGTCGACGGCCAAAAGAACAGAGAACAAGTTTTACCCAGTCGATACCCCGCAGGTTTTTTTAGTTTGGCTAGCCGCCATAGCACTTCCGGTTTACATTCCAGTGCAGAACACAAAATACTAGTAGCCAATCGGTCTTCATAAACGGCCTCCCATACCTAGAAATGGAATCCTCAAGCTCAGCTTGCGCATCAGAAAGTGCCACAAAGATATGGACAAGAGCATGCAACCTAACAATGCACCGCATGTCTTCTTGTTTTGTCACAAAAAGCATCCAAGCCTGCTTCAAGGGCTTTTTTCAATGCAAATGAGGGGTTGGGCTTGAAGAATTGCGTCCCATTCTTACAAATGGGATTGCCGACGCTTGCCACGCGTGTCAAGCGACGACCAGAAGACAAGTGAACAAGTTTTAACCAGTCGATATCCCGCAGGTTTTCTTGTTTAGCCACAAAACGCACCAAAGCCTGCTTCATGGCTTTTTTCAATGCAAATGAGAGGGGTGCGCTTTAAGAACGGCGTCCCATACTAACAAATGGGATTGTCGACGCTTGTCTCGCGTGTCAGTCGACGGCCAGAAGAACAGAGAACAAGTTTTACCCAGTCGATACCCCGCAGGTTTTTTAGTTTGGCTAGCCGCCATAGCACTTCCGGTTTACATTCCAGTACAGAACACAAAATAGCCAATCAGTCTGCATTAACGGCCTCCCTTACCTCGAAATGGAATCCATAAACATAGCTTGCGCATCAGAACGTGGCACAAAGATGTGAACAAGAGAATGCAATCTACAAGTGCCCCGCAGGTTTTCTTGTTTGGCCACAAAGCGCATCCAAGCCTGCTTCAGGGGCTTTTTTCAATGCAAATGGGAGGGCTGGGCTTAAAGAACGGCGTCCCATACTAACAAATGGGACTGTCGACGCTTGTCTCGCGTGTCAGTCGAGGGCCAGAAGAACACAGAGAACAAGTTTGAACCAGTCGATACCCCGCAGGTTTTTTAGTTTGGCTAGCCGCCATAGCACTTCCAGTTTACATACCAGTACAGAACACAAAATAGCCAATCAGTCTGGATTAACGGCCTCCCTTACCTCGAAATGGAATCATCAAGCTTAGCTTGCGCATCAGAACGTGGCACAAAGATATGGGCAAGAGCATGCAACCTACCAGTGCACCGCAGGTTTTCTTGTTTGGCCACAAAGCGCACTTAAGCCTGCTTCATCGGCTTTTATTTCAATGCAAACGAGAGGGGTGGGCTTGAAGAATGGCGCCCCTTACTTACAAATGGGATTGTCGACGCTTGCCTGGCATGTCAGTCGACGGCCAGAAGAACAGAGAACAAGTTTTTACCAGTCGATACCCCGCAGGTTTTATAGTTTGGCTAGCCGCCATAGCACTTCCGGTTTTTTGCATGCAGAACGCAAATTAGCCCATCCGTCTGCATAAACGGCCTCCCATACCACAAAATGGAATCTTCAGACATAGCTTGCGCACCAGAACGTGGCGCAAAGATGTGGACAAGAGAATGCAATCTACCAGTGCCCCGCAAGTTTTCTTGTTTGGTCACAAAGCGCTTCCAAGCCTGCTTCAGGGGCTTTTTTTTCAATGCAAATGGGAGGGTTGGGCTTGAAGAACGGCGTCCCATACCAACAAATGGGATTGTCGACGCTTGTCTCGCGTGTCAGTCGACGGCCAGAAGAACAGAGAACAAGTTTTAACCAGTCAATACCCCGCAGGTTTTTTAGTTTGGCTAGCCGCCATAGCACTTCCGGTTTACATACCAGTGCAGAACGCAAAATAGCCAATCAGTCTGCATAAACGTCCTCCCATACCTCAAAATGGAATCCTTAAGCTCGGCTTGCGCATCAGAACGAGCCACAAAGATGTGGACAAGAGCATGCAATCTACCAGTGCCCCGCTGGTTTTCTTGTTTGGCCACAAAGCGCACCAAGACTGCTTCAGGGGTTTTTTTTCAATGCAAATGAGAGGGGTGGGCTTGAAGAACGGCGTCCCATACTTACATTTGGGATTGTCGACGCTTGCCTGGCGTGTCAGTCGACGGCCAGAAGACAAGAGAACATGTTTTAACTATTCGATACCTCGCAGGTTTTTTAGTTTGGCTAGCCGCCATAGCACTTCAGTTTTTTTTTTTGGCATGCAAAACGCAAATTAGCCCATCCGTCTGCATAAACGGCCTCCCATCCCATAAAATGGAATCCTCAAACATAGCTTGCGCATCAGAACGTGGCACAAAGGTGTGGTCAAGAGAATACAATCTACCAGTGCCCCGCAGGTTTTTCTTGTTAGGCCACAAAGCGCACCCAAGCCTGCTTCGGGGGCTTTTTTCAATGCAAATGGGAGGGGTGTGCTTGAAGAACGGCGTCCCATACTAACAAATGGGATTGTCGACGCTTGTCTCGCGTGTTAGTCTAGCCTCTAGGGCTAGAAGAACAGAGAACAAGTTTGAACCCGTCGATACCCCGCAGGTTTTTTAGTTTGGCTAGCCGCCATAGCACTTCCTGTTTACATAAAAGTGCAGAACACAAAATAGCCAATCAGTCTTCATAAACGGCCTCCCATACCTAGAAATGGAATCCTCAAGCTCAGCTTGCGCATCAGAAAGTGCCACAAAGATATGGACAAGAGCATGCAACCTAACAGTACACAGCAGGTCTTCTTGTTTGGTCACAAAAAGCATCCAAGCCTGCTTCAAGGGCTTTTTTCAATGCAAATGAGGGGGTGGGCTTGAAGAATTGCGTCCCATTCTTACAAATGGGGTTGCCGACGCTTGTTCTCTGGTCAAGAGAATACAATCTACCAGTGCCCCGCAGGTTTTTCTTGTTAGGCCACAAAGCGCACCCAAGCCTACTTCGGGGGCTTTTTTCAATGCAAATGGGAGGGGTGGGCTTGAAGAACGGCGTCCCATACTAACAAATGGGATTGTCGACGCTTGTCTCGCGTGTTAGTCTAGGGCCAGAAGAACAGAGAACAAGTTTGAACCCGTCGATACCCCGCAGGTTTTTTAGTTTGGCTAGCCGCCATAGCACTTCCTGTTTACATACCAGTACAGAACACAAAATAGCCAATCAGTCTGCATTAACGGCCTCTCTTACCTCGAAATGGAATCATCAAGCTTAGCTTGCGCATCAGAACGTGGCACAAAGATATGGACAAGAGCATGCAGCGTACCAGTGCCCCGCAGGTTATCTTGTTTGGCCACAAAGCGCACCCAAGCCTGATTCAGGGGCTTTTTTCAATGCAAATAAGAGGGGTGGGTTTGAAGAACGGCGTCCCATATTTACAAATGGGATTGTCGACGCTTGCCTGGCGTGTCAGTCGACGGCTAGAAGAACATAGAACATGTTTTAACTAGTCGATACCCCGCAGGTTTTTTAGTTTGGCTAGCCGCCATAGCACTTCCGGTTTTTTGCATGCAGAACGCAAATTAGCCCATCCGTCTGCATAAACGGCTTCTTAAACCGCGAAATGTAATCCGAAAGCTTAGCTTGCCCATCAGAACGTGGCACAAAGATGTGGATAAGAGCATGCAACCTACCAGTGTCCCGCAGGTTTTCTTGTTTGGCCAAAAACGCACCCAAACCTGCTTCAGGGGCTTTTTTCAATGCAAATGAGAGGGGTGGGCTTGAAGAACGGCGTCCCATACTTACAAATGGGATTGTCGACGCTTGTCTCGCGTGTATGTCGACGGCCAGAAGAGCAGAGAACAAGTTTTAACCAGTCGATACCCCGCAGGTTTTATACTTTGGCTAGCCGCCATAGCACTTCCGGTTTTTTGCATGCAAAACGCAAATTAGCCCATCCGTCTGCATAAACGGCCTCCCATACCACAAAATGGAATCCTCAGACAAAGCTTGCGCACCAGAACGTGGCGCAAAGATGTGGACAAGAGTATGCAATCTACCAGTGCCCCGTAGGTTTTCTTGTATGGCCACAAAGCGCACCAAGACTGCTTCAGGGTTTTTTTTTCAATGCAAATGAGAGGGGTGGGCTTGAAGAACGGCGTCCCATACTTACAAATGGGATTGTCGACGCTTGTCTCGCAAGTCAGTCGACGGCCAAAAGAAAAGAGAACAAGATTTAACTAGTCGATACCCCGCAGGTTTTTTAATTTGGCTAGCTGCAATAGCACTTCCGTTTTTTTTGCATGCAAAACGCAAATTAGCCCATCCGTCTGCATAAACGGCCTCCCATACCATAAAATGGAAACCTTAAACATAGCTTGCGCATCAGAACGTGGCACAAAGATGTGGACAAGAGAATGCAATCTACCAGTGCCCCGCAGGTTTTCTTGTTAGGCCACAAAGCGCACCCAAGCCTGCTTCAGGGGCTTTGTTTTCAATGCAAATGGGAGGGGTGGGCTTGAAGAACGGCGTCCCATACTAACAAATGGGATTGTCGACGCTTGTCTCGCGTGTCAGCCGACGGCCAGAAGAACAGAGAACAAGACTTAACTAGTCGATACCCCGCAGGTTTTTTAGTTTGGCTAGCCGCCATAGCATTTCCTGTTTACATACCAGTACAGAATGCAAAATAGCCAATCAGTCTGCATAAACGGACTCCCATACCTCGAAATGGAATCATCAAGCTTAGCTTCGCATCAGAACGTGCCACAAAGATGTGAACAAGAGCATGCAGCCTACCAGTGACCCGCAGGTTATCTTGTTTGGCCACAAAGCGCACCCAAGCCTGCTTCAGGGGCTTTTTTTCAATGCAAATGAGAGGGGTGGGCTTGAAGAACGGCGTCCCATACTTACAAATGGGATTGTCGACGCTTGCCTGGCGTGTCAGATTTGGACAATATTTAGGTAAATTGCCATTAATATATAACAAAAATACACGATATCTTCTTAGCAGAATAGGAAACAAGGTATTTGATACGAACATGAAGTGTCAAAGGTCACTAAGGTGTTACAGGTTAACGGGACAATGCGGGTCACGGGGAAGCGACAATAAACAAAGAAAGGATTAAAGATGATAATTGGCCTTTTGAAAACGATATGATTCACACTTATCGAGTTTTAAGAAATAATAATTATACAGGCCGTCGCACATCAAAACAACATGTCAGATGATTTAACGGATTATGTTTTGGGATTAGACAAAACATAGACAAAACAAGCCTGCTTACTTTGATCTTAATAGGTGGACCCGTTTATGCAAAGAAGAAACAAATTCAGATTACCATAATACTGTGACAAAATTAAATTTGTTTTCTGACGCGCCAATTCGACAAAATGGGAACTCGGTGAATGTTCGTGAATTTTTGATAATGGCATATGAGTAATGCTGTTCTAGCGTGATTTTTGTTACTTTTGTGAATGTAAATGAATTTTCCAAAATTGCATGGCGTTTCGAAAACGGTTTCTGCGTAGCATCAACGGAAACAGCACCGAGCTCAGTGACTCTTGATTATGAATGTTCTTTCAAGGACATGCATGTAAATGTATATGTAATATTGACCTGATCCGAAAAAATGCGAACGTTCGAACCATCCGGATGCTTGTTTCCGAACGTCCGAACCTTAAATGTGACTCCGAATGACATCCCTAGTGTCGCGTTCTGATGCGCAAGCCGAGCTTGAGGATTCCATTTCGAGGTATGGGAGGCCGTTTATGCAGACGGATTGGTTATTTTGCGTTCTGCACTGGTATGTAAACAGGAAGTGCTATGGCGGCTAGCCAAACTAAAAAACCTGCGGGGTTTCGACTGGTTAAAACTTTTTCTCTGTTCTTCTGGCCATCGACTGACACACGAGAAAAGCGTCGACAATCCCATTTGTTAGTACGGGACGTCGTTCATCAAGCCCACCCCTCTCATTTGCATTGAAAAAAAAAACCCTGAAACAGGCTTGGTTGCGCTTTATGGCCAAACAAGAAAACTTGTGGGGCACTTGTAGGCTGCATGCTCTTGTCCACGTCTTTGTGTCACGTTCTGTTGCACAGGCTTAGCTTGATAATTCCATTTCGAGGTAAGGGAGGCCGTTTATGCTGACTGAGTTGCTATTTTGCGTTCTGCAATGGTATGTAAACCGGAAGTGCTATGGCGGCTAGCCAAACTAAAAAATCTGCGGGGTATCGACTGGTTAAAACTTCTTCTCTGTTCTTCTTGCCGTCGACTGACGCGCGAGGCAAGCGTGGACAATTCCATTTATAAGTATGGGACGCCGTTCTTCATGTCCACCCCTCTCAGTTGCTTAAAAACGCCCCTGAAGCAGGCTTGGGTGCGCTTTCTGGTCAAACAAGAAAACCTGCGGGGCACTGGTAAGTTGTATGCTCTTGTCCACATCTTTGTGCCACGTTCTGATGCGCAAGCTAAGCTTGAGAATTCCATTTCGTGCTATGGGAAGGCGTTTATGCAGACGGTTGGGCTAATTTGCGTTCTGCATGCAGAAAACCGGAAGTGGTATTGCGGCTAGCCAAACCAAAAAACCTGCGGGGTATCGACTGGTTAATACTTGTTCTCTGATATTCTGGCCGTCGACCGACACGCGAGACAAGCGTCGACAATCCAATTTGTAAATATGGGACGCAGTTCTTCAATCCCAACCTTCTCATTTGCATTGAAAAAGGCCCCTGAATCATACTTGGGTGCGCTTTGTGGCCAAAAAAGAAAACCTGCGAGGCAGTGGTAGGTTGCATGCTCTTGTTCAAATCTTTGTGCCACGTTCTGATGCGCAAGCTAAAGCTTGAGAATTCCATTTCGTGGTATGGGAGGCCGTTTATGCAGACGGATGGGCTAATTTGCGTTCTGCATGCAATAAAACGGAAGTGCTATGGCGGCTAGCCAAACTAAAAAAAAATGCGGTGTATCGACTGATCAATACTTGTTCTCTGGTCTTCTGGCCGTCGACTGACATGCGAGGCAAGCGTCGACAATCCCATTTGTAAGTATGTGATGCCGTTCTTCAAGTCCAGCCCTCTCATTTGCATTAAAAACGCCTCTTGGGTGCGCTTTGTGGCCTAACAAGAAAACCTGCTAGGCACTGGTAGGTTGCATGCTCTTGTCCACATCTTTGTGCCACGTTCAGATGCGCAAGCTAAGCTCGAGGATTCCATTTCGTGGTATGGGAGGCCGTGTATGCAGACGGATGGGCTATTTTGCGTTCTGCATGCAAATGACCGGAAGTGCTATGGCGGCTAGCCAAACTAAAAAAACCCTGCGGGGTATCGACTGGTTAATACTCGTTCTCTGGACTTCAAGCCGTCGACTGACATGCGAGGCAAGTGTCGACAATCCCATTTGTAATTATGGGACGCCGTTCTTCAAGCCCACCCCTCTCATTTGCATTGAAAAAGCCCCTGAAGCAGGCTTTGGTGCGCTTTGTGGCGAAACAAGAAAACCTGCGGGGCACTGATAGGTTGCATGCTCTTGTCTGCATCTTTGTGCCAAGTTCTGATGCGCGCGCAAGCTAAGCTTGAGGATTCTATTTCGTGGTACGAGAGGCCGTTTATGCAGACGGATGGGCTAATTTGCGTTTGCTTGCTCTTGTCCACATCTTTGTGCAAAGTTCTGATGAGCGCACAAGCTAAGCTTGAGGATTCCATTTCGTGGTATAGGAAAACGATGCGATACCCAGACATAGACGTCCGATGCAGGAGAAGGTCTGAAGACTGCATCGGGGTCAGTTATGTCAGGGTATATACATTCATGGTTTCTAAAAGTAAAGCCAGGTTTCAGATGATAATGTATAATGCGGATTTCACAGAAGTACATGCGTCATGAACAGAAAATGATTTTACTTGATGATGATGATGATGATGATAATGATGATGATGATGATGATGATGATGATGATGATGATGATGATGAGCTTGAACTTCAAGTACTGGATTCGACAATTTTGTAGCCTTAAATTCATGATGAGTTCGTTTGAATGAATATATTAAAGTTCCTGGTGTTGCTACTAGTATATGATGTTTACTTGCAAGGCATAAATTCACTAAATGCCGGTGCATTTGTGAGTCTCATATCAGATTTTTCCAAAAACGATACCAACCTTGTGATAACGTCAATGATAGACTAAAATGTATGTTGACGCAAACATTGGCAATATATGGTATCTTATTTCCGCTCCGGTGTTCACCGTAGAAAGTCGCTTCTTTACCGGGCATAAAATGTGCACATTTGAGGTTAAAAATTATCAAAAAAAACTTGTCATTGCTTTTCAACTTATGCTGCGTTTTTTACATGGGAAGTACATATGGGAGCTCAGAATTAGCCATATGGAAGCTTAATCTATGGCTATTAAAACATGTGGTCATTTTAAAGAAATGTCAATGTTGTTAGCATTAAAACAATGCTACATGTAAATGGTTTTGTAATGTTATCATGAAACCGAAGTGATTTAGCAAGCATCAAATGAATTATTCATATATTTTCGGCCTTCACTGACCAGGTTCACAATAATTACATGTAACACCAATGACACTGGTAACAACATTGACATAATTGGTAACAGTATTGACGTAATTGGTAATTACATTGACATTTCATTACAAAACGTTGTTTAAGGATGTTCGCTGCCAATGAAAAAGTATTCAAACTTTTTTCTAACCACCCTTTTTTGATTCCAAAATACAACACAAGACATTTGAAAACAAAATAAATATAGGGTAGTGTGCATTTTTTCAAGCTACAGGCCTCTGAATGAGACCTCTGAGCACCATGTTTTAAATTTAGTTAAATTAATTTAATTCTCATTTCTTTGAAACATACCTGTCTTGAACAAAGGTACACCTAGAATGCTTTCAAAAGTCATATTATTTACGTTACGCAGACTATTTTGGACCAAAAACATAGAACAATTTGCAACTTGAAGTGGATGACAAAATTTTACGATACCTTTTCCAACCCTACCCCCATACTTGAAAAGTCGGAAAAAATCAGTATTTTGAAATGTGCTAAACCCATATTTGTTGATTCAAACTTTTTCTTGTATTTTCACACAAAATAGAACTTGGTAAAATTGTTCGAATAAAAGAAAGAAATATATAGGGTAGTGTGCATATTATTTTAAAGAGAGAACCAACAACTTGAAAATCGCCATTTTCAGCCTATTTTCGGCCGTTTTGTTTCTTAAAGCCCATTTCATAAAAAAAAACACCTAAAATTTTAAAACCAGCACACCAAAGACACAAAGACTGACTTAGAAGATCATGTACACATATACTGCTGCTAAAATAAACATCGAACTAATGCAGTTAATTTGAAGATGTGTAATATTCAAATTTAATCTACCCTACCCCCTACATTTTACTGGCAACTAAAATTTTCTGAAAAGTTGCAGAAAATGGGGTGAAAAAATGAAGTTTCCTGGATTGTCAATTTTCATGGCCCATTCAATGCATATCATCAATATGTATCCAAATATAAAATATTAGGAAAATATCTGCAACCGTTTACGAGATATTCAACAAAAGAACGACCGGAAGTTCCGAAATGTCAAATGTTAGCAGCGAACATCCTTAAATCCTGTCTGGTGATCTTTAAAATAATAAAACTACATCACAGTTATCGTGCCTCATTATTACGAGCATCAAATCAACATATTTTAGTATTATACCAACAAAGCCTTTGTCGCTATGCTGGTCAATGTTGTTACTATGCTGGTCAATGTTGTTACTATGCAAGTCAATGTTGTTACTACCTTTGGGCAAGAATAATATATAAACACTGAAAGGCTTCCTGTAAAACTTGCATTATAAAAATGCGTACAATCGTGATAAATAAAGCCGATTTTTAACAAATTGTATCTTTCGTGCAACCTGCATGAGACAGAAAAAGTCATATTCTTCAAAGACGTTACCATAACAATATTAATAGTAACATCATTGACAGAACAACATTGACGCATTGAAACAAAACCGTAAATGTAGGGCTTCTTGATATCTGTTCGAGCAAAATTAAAACCGAGATGTCTTTCGCTTTACAGTGCAATTAAACAATGCCCTGTATTTTAACATTTGATTAGTTACGAAGTTTGTAATGATAACAACATTAGACACACTTGCCGATCACATACCTAATGGCTATTAAACAATCGTCAAAAACCAAGGCATTACTGCTTTTTGGGGGAGTCAGTTTCTATTATGATTGTTATATTATATAATACACGTTTTAAATGACACCAAAATACCAAAACACAGCAACGGGGGACAGTAACAGCATTGACACGATTTCACGGACAGACTTAAGCTATGAAAAATTACACAAAAAACTTATGAATGCGCCTGAAAATACTTGCAGACGGTTCTTCAATATCTGTCGATCTCATAAAATAGCAGAAACTTTGGAAACATAGTGAGTTTAACATACTTTTTACATCACCTGTTAGAGACCAGTTCCGGACAGACCCAAAGTACTATAAATATTTGCGTACTCAACAGAGAATATTGCGAGCTTTACATAGGAATGTTTAACAAAAAGTGGTGTTCTGACTAAAAAGCAGAAGGAAGTATGAAAAAATCTTAACGGACAGAAATATGCACATTGTTTGAAAAAGACCAATGCTTATTCTAATACCATTTGAGCCGTCTCGTGGGAAAACCAACAATGTGGTTTTTGACAAGGTCTGACACAAACCGGCATGTGCAGTCACAGAAGATGGCTAGAAGCTTGAAATTTTGGATTTAGAAAGAAGAGGAATTGTACTATCCGTGTAGCGAAAACAAAGGCGCCGATCAGCTTCGCGGTTACCGCGAAGCTGATCTGCGTCTCTGTTTTGGTCTATACACATTGTTGGTTTTCCCATGAGTCGGCTCAATTTTGTTGTGCACGTTTTGCTTTAATAACAACTAAACATCCTAAAAGAAAAGAAACACTACAAAACTTGCATTGATAACCGCGGTATAGCCCATCCCCTTTCTCATTAATATGTTTCCTGCTCTTAAAGGGATCTCAGTTATATTTTCATTTGTTTATACCGCAGCTGATTCTGTGTCGTGTGGCGGACCTAAAAAGTCCTCCCGTACATCATTCATAGTGCAGATTATCCTTATGGTCAGCGAGGGTATTCTGAGAAATCAGAAAGTTATGATCGGTTTAGATTCATTTTCTAACCAACGTTTAATATATCTGACCGCATTTGGATTAAACTAGTCTTTGTATCAATTACCCTGCTAAAAGTTGCAATTTAAAGTAATTCTCTTTGACTCCATGTTGCCAAATCTATAGGGTCACTGAAGAGGCTAAGTAGCCACGGTATGACTCATTCCCCTTTTCTCATTAATATGTTCACTGCTCTGTATAAAGACTCTAAGTTTTAATTTTATTCATTGATAAAGCAAGAACAGCTGATATGGTTTGTTTACATTTTTCTGCTACAAATGAACTCTGACCTGCTGTATTTATAATACTTGTGTGTAAATTGTTGGAACTGCGAATAGGCTTGATTGATTTGTTTTCTGCATGAATCTCATCTGACAGATGCTTGCAAAATCGAGCCATTTTTTGTTTCATCTAGAAGAAATGTTGATTTTGTGGTTCTATTTCGACGACCAATAATTTAATGTGTATTTGCTAATATAGGGATGACACTTGAACCCGGAAGGCCAGCAGTTTTCATATTACACATGTAGCATCTAGAGTGAGTTGAAGGAAAGAATATTTTTGTTCTGATCGCTAACTCTGGTTGCTATGGCAACTTATGCTTCCCATAAACTATAATGGGAAAAAGTGAAGTAGTTTGTTTACATGATTTACCTTATTTCTTGTTTATATCTGTGTATAATTGAACCACAGCACAAGCTGAGGGCGAGGTTTGGGTCCTGTAGAACCGGTTTAAGCCCCGAGTAATTTTATATTACTGATCGTTCGAAGGCAGTATTTCTGCTGTGTTTCTAATGCATTGTTATATGTTTTGGTGTTGAAGTTTTGTGCTGTTATGTGTGTTAGGACCTGGTCCAGTACGTACACTAGATGCCTTGAATAGCGATTGTGTTGAACTTTGTACAGTTCTAAGCAAATGCGTGTGGCTTCTCCTTGAATTAACTCTACATACTTATTGTACTCCAGATACACTGAAAAAATGTCCGCGTTAAATTCAAATCTACAATCAAAATCTAGATCTATTTCTTTCTTTCTTATCTTATTGTAATATCCTTTGACATTTTAAAGTACTGACTTCAGTATCCCGGATACGGTGGCGTCGTCCAAAATTGACTGAAATATAGTTTACCGGGACTTCAAGAGCAAGGAAAACTTGACAATGTCGGTACTAGTTTGAAGCACTGAGCATTAAATTGGCTATAAAATTTAAAGGGTATTCATCCCCGGCGGCGTTAGTCAGCTGGCTAACTGTCACTCCGCTCCACTTCGGCACCTCGTTCCACTTTCCTACGTGTATGGAACGGAATACCGATGGAAATATTCCGTCTACGGCGGCTTGAGCATCGACCACTGTTGTCCTTGTCTTGACGTTGTAATTGCCATTACCTGTGCGTTTTTATCGTTGCCTGTGTGATTGCCGACCAGGATAATAATAATAATGATAATAAAAATAATAATTATAGTAATAATAATAATAATGTGTCTTTATTTTGAGAGGATTACATATTAAGTACAAACATGAAATTTTGGTCCTACATATAAATCATAAAACATACATAAAATATATATACAAACCTAATTGTATAGATGTATATAAACATGTCAATTTGTTTGATTTCGTAATTGCAATCGCATCAGTTGATGTACAAAAATTCACATTTTCAATACGATTTTCTTTCGTAATATCTGATTCTCAATTGTCGAGTTTGATTCGCCATTGTCAGACAGTCTGATGCACAAGGTATGATCTATCAACAGAGTTATCTCCAATTCGATGATTGCATAGATCGAAGTTTAATGCCCCCCCCCCCCCCCCCCCCCCCCACTAAAGCCGAGTATATAGCCTATATAGTTCCATTTAATCAATCTACCTATTGATAAAATTTGCAGATAGATTATCAACATTATCATTATTATGATTAAAAATCATTAAACGATCGTGTTTTATATATAGCTTGGCCAGCTCGCTAATCATATAATAATATTAAAGGAATAAAATACTTATACATTTATATTGCTAACTAAACGCTCAATAAAACCAATTATTCATTCGTTGCATACATTTATCCGTTCTTCAAAATTGACCTCAATACGCAATTTCCGGCGGCCTACTTAATTGTGTGATGAACTTCCGGCGGCCAAGTTCAGTTTAATATGCACGTGTGGATATAAACACGGTGTTCATGCAAATTTCACCGTGGCTATTTGCACGCATAACGTGCATCAGGTAGCGAGTCGTTTCGGCCGAGAGTCGTATTTCGGACTTGATTCGTTTCGGCCTGAGTCGTTTCGGTCGTGGGTAGTATTGGTCACATTTGGTGGCTTCTTCTGCTTTGTACAGTGTAGAGCTAGTTACAGTGTTATACACCGGGGGTGGGGGGCACGTAACGTTGTCTAGTAACACCATGTGAGCGCGTCTTTGAAGCTCTCCACTGTCTCAGCGTGAACCACCTCTCTCCAGCTGGTTCCATTCAACAATTGTTTTCACACAGAATGGCTGTTTTAGCTGATCAGTACTACAGTTTTCTACTACAAAACACCTATCCTTGTTGACACTGTGCCTATCGACTAAGTTTTTTTGCGATGTAATCTGTGTATTTCCGAGATCTGATCTGTCTTTTTTTCTTTTGAGGTTTTAGGAACTCATCTGCTGGTATAGCTGGCACTAGCCCCTCGACCACTTTGTATATAAACACCAGCCTGTTTACACTACGACGCTGCTCCAGTGATGACAGTTCTAATGTTGCCAGCATTCGCGTTACAAAACCTTCGTCTCGCATTTTGTAGGAGAGCTGCTTGTTTATGTACCCGTACCAACTTGCCACCAATGTCCTGTGCTAGGTATGGACCTCAGACAATGGAACCATAGTCTAGAAGAGATCTGACTAGCGTCGTGTATGCACGTTTTCTACAGTCTAAGGGGAAGATACGTAAATTCCTTCATAGAAACGCGAGAGTAGAGTTAGCTTTTTTTTGTGTGTGTGTGTGTGTGTGTGTGTGTGTGTGTGTGTGTGTGTGTGTAATTTATGAGAACCATTTCAGATTGTCAGTGAGTGTACTTCCAAGGTACGTAGGGAGGGATTCTCGTTGACTTGTAGTAGATTGTGGTTACTCAGGGAGTAGAAATGGGAAGATTTGTTATTTATACTTATGATGTAGCATTTCTTCAAGTTGAATCTCATACCCAATGTGGTGGCCCATTTTTCAAGCTCAATCAGGTCATTCTGTAATGTAACATGGTCCTTTTGCGACTTGATTTTCTTATATAGAATGTAATCATCCGCGAACAGTCTAACTTGTGATGATACGGCTAACGGCAAATCGTTTATATGGCACAAAAATACAATGTAGGAGAGACCCTAGTGCAGTCCCCTGGGGTACTCCTGAATCCACAATTACTTTACTAGACGATTCCCCATCCACAACTACTAGCATGTATCTTTTAGTAAGGAATTTTCTGAGCCAGTGATGAATTGCTCCTGATATACCAAAGCATTAAAGTTTTGACAGCAGTTCCTCATGAGGGACTGTGTCAAAAGCTTTGGAAAAGTCCATCAGGGAAACATCTTCTTATGAAAGATAACCCAGATTTGCACCTTACATAGTAACAAGTAGCCCAAGGGCAACGATCGCTCACCTGACAGTCACAAGTACAGTCACCGGACAAAGTGTTTTTTTTTTTTTTTTTTTTTTTTTTTTTTTTACATATATGGACATGATGGATATGTTTTCAAAAAATCCATAGCTTTCACTTTTTCCCATGTAAAAACCTATGTTTCCAAAATTGACCTTGCCGTAAAATAGGTCAAGGTCATCCTAGGGTAATCATTTGAACAAACTATGATGGGCTGGAGTCCCGAATGCTACATACCAAGTTTCGTAAAAATCGGCCTGCCGGTTCTGGAGAAGAAGATTTTTGAGTGTTTTTGTCATATACATGTATGGGCGTGGCGGCCATCTTGGTCATGTGACCCGGTTTTCGCGATCAAACATTCGCTTCCCCTACCCATGGATGCTTCACATCAAATTTCACTTTGATTGGCCGAGCGGTTTCAGAGATGAAGATCTTTGAAAAGTGTGTATGGACGACAGACCGGCCAAGGTCAAGAGATGACCTTGACCTAAATTAATCATATTCCTTCATCTACTCCATTAGTTGTTTGCACTACCACTTTTCAGGTCTCAGGCTGCAATAGTTTTTAAAAAATCCAGTTTTCACTTTTTCCCATGTAAAAACCTATGTTTCCAAAATAGACCTTGCCGTAAAATAGGTTAAGGTCATCCTAGGGTCATCATTTGCGCAAACTATGATGGGCTGGAGTCGCAAATGCTACATACCAAGTTTCGTGAAAATCGGCCATGAAAAGAAGATTTTTGAGTGGTTTTTACCATATATAGACGTGGCGGCCATCTTGGTCATGTGGCCCGGATTTCGCAATCAAACTTTCGTTCCCCCTACCCATGGATGCTACACATAAAATTTCACTTTGGTTGGCTGAGCGGTTTCAGAGAAGATCTTTGAAAAGTATGTATAGATGACAGACCGGCCAAGGTCAAGAGATGACTTTAACCTAAATAAATCGCATACCTTCATCTACTCTATTAGTTGTTTGCATCTACCACTTTTCAGGTCACAGGCTGCAATAGTTTTCAAAAAAAAAAAAAAAAAAAAAAAAATCCATAGTATTCACTTTTTTCCAGGTACGCAGTAAAAGCCTATGTTTCCAAAATTAACCGTGCCGTAAAATAGGTCAAGGTCATCGCAGGGTCATGATTTATATATACATTGTAGTACTTGCCTCATAGATGCTTCTTAGATGCTTCTCATAGATGTGCGACGCCATATCCTATCTCCTGGATAATATTAATATTAGATTTGGTACCAAGTTATACAGATAAATTGTTGGAATTCCGATGGGTACAAATTGCGCACCTCTCGTAGCTGATTTATTTTTATACTGCTACGAAAGAGATTTCATGGATTCTCTTAACCATGATAATCAAGCTGATGTTATCGAGGCTTTTAATTCCACTTCTAGGTACCTCGATGATCTTTTGAACATTGACAACCCTTATTTTGAAGGTATGGTCAATCAAATTTATCCATCTGAACTACAGTTGAACAAAGCCAATATCTCGGATACCGAAGCCCCCTTTTTAGATCTACATCTTTCTGTTGCAAATTGATTTGTTTCTTCTGAAATTTATGATAAGCGCGATGACTTTGATTTTGATATAGTAAATTTTCCGTTTTTGGATGGTGACGTTCCTCGTCGTGCTTCTTATGGTGTATACATTTCGCAACTTATTAGGTTTGCTACAGTCTGCAATCATGTTACAGACTTCAACGCTCGAAATAAATGTTTAACGGCCAAACTTCTCCAACAGGGCCATCGGTATCACAAACTACGAAAAACCTTTTCTAAATTGTATCGTAGACACTATGAATTGATTTCTAAATATAATGTTTGGTTAAAGACGCTTTTGCCTGAGGGCCTTTCGGAACCAGAATTTTATGGTGACTTGGTTTACAAATTTAAGAAACTTATAGGAAGTAATGATTTTTCTTTTCAGTTTAGAAAAATCATAACACGTTACAGACGTATAGGTTATAACTTGAATTATTATAGGTTATAACTTGACTATGCGATAGTCTGCATGCTTAGTTTTTAACCCAATCACGGTTGATAACTATGCTGCCTTCTTTAATTGCACGCCGGTGGGTCGGGCGTCAGACTCTATGATGGCCCCGACTTAAAGCTATTCATTTTAGTTGGTTGGGGCCGTAGCTTCTTGTCTGTTGCTTGGCCCACCGGGGTCCAACTGATGTTTTTCTTTTGCTCCGGTGTTAGTAAGGTATTCGGCGCCAAGGGATCTCCATCGTCGGACAGCTTACTGAATCTGTGAGTCATGGTTTTTGATTCACCAGGATGTTTATCATGATTTATTTGTTTGTTCTTGATGATTCATTGACTAGTTAGAGATTCACCACTAACTAAATGTTATGAACCACTGCAGAAGCCGAGGGTGAGGTTGTGGCCATGTAAAATCGATTTAAACCCGCCATAACTTTGTGTTACTGATCGTTCCAAGTCGAGACTTCTGTGGTGGTTCTTTTTGTTTTATGTCTTGATGTTTAAAATATTTTTGTGCTGTTGGCGCCTTATTTATGTTTTCATATTTTTAGTTAAGTTAAGGTAACTGAGTGGCCACCTATTGGGAAAATGGCTGCTCATTCGGCTTACGAAATGTTTTCATGGTATAAGTACCTAATTGTTAGTTTGGTTTTTTCCCACCTCGGTTTTTGGAGTGGAAATCTTTTTCTGATTGCGCCTTTTCCTGATCTTTGCCTACTTGTACCTTTTTCTTGCCAAGTTTCGTTGAAATCGGTCAACCGGTTCCAGAGAAGAAGACTTTTGAAGGGTTTTAACCATATACGAGGATGGCGGCTAACCTGGATTATTTATATACACATTGGTTCCCACTTCCCATAGACGCTTCATATAAAATTTGGCTTGGATTGGTCAAGCGGTTTCAGAGAAGAAGATCTTTGAAAATGTGAACGGACGGACGGACGGACGCACGCACGCCGACTCGAGTACCATACTATAAGCTACCCATGAGCCTTCGGCTCAGGTGAGATAAAATGGGGGAAATCAGGGGTAGGTATTAAATTATCGATTTTTAATATTACTCCATAAAATTGTATATTGTGGGTATATGTTATCCTCGAATCAATGGGGCAATCATAACGGATTCTCAAATGGAAAATAAGTGTAATTAATGCAAAAATACAATCAAAATCAGTTGTATTACAGAACACTTTGTGCAAACGGAGATGTTTCCGTAATGTAATATCACAACATCTGTTTGCGAGTCTTCATCATTGAAGTGAAGCAGATCATTTAGTGTCGACGTCACTAGGAGTTGGGTTTCACACGAGTAGCCTGAACGTAATCCATGATTCAAGTTAATTAGAATGGCATTTCTTTCTAAATGAGTCAATAGGTAGCTTGGAAGTACATGTACAATTCGAATATGGCAGGGCAGGTGAATAAATTCAATCCACGCAACAAGTATATCTTTGTTGGACAGACCTTTGTCAAATTTACTATCAAATGTAGTACATTACACTATTACAATTATTTTCAAAATCATTGCCTTGCATTACAATTACAGAGTCGCAAAAATTTTACTCTTGCATTTTAAGAGCGGTTAAGAGCGCTGTTTCTTAATCACTCGATCATTTCACCGCTGTGTCTGGTGTGGGTTCGAGCCCCGCTCTGGCCACATGTGAGACAAGCCGGTTTCTGCTTGCGAGTGTGCCAGGTGGTTTTTCTCGGGGTTCTCCCGTTTTCGCCCACCTGCTGACTGGCTCGTCTCATATGAGCTGAAATAATCTTGAAAGGGAGGTAAAACTGAATTAAAATAAAAAAAATCAAAGCTGTAACATGCATATCTCAGTGAGCACATCCTAGGGCAAATTGTTTTCACATCAATGCTGATAGAAATAAGCTTTCCACATGTGCAGTGGTGCTGCGAAGTATAGCCTTTAACTTAAATTGAGCCGCATCGTGAGAAAACCGGATTTTTGCCTAGGCGAAAACAAAGGCGCAGATCAGCTTCGCGGTAACCGCGAAGCTGATCAGCGCCTTTGTTTTCGCTACTCGGATAGTACAATTCCTCTTCTACTTAAATCCGAAATTTCAAGCTTCTAGCTCTTTTCTGAGCTTGTACAGGCCGGTTTGTGTCGGACCTGGTCGGAAACCCCGAAGACCGGTTTTCTCGCGTCGAGGCTCAATTGGCTTGGAGTGGCTTAATGAGGAAACGTGTTTTTATTCAATTTTCTGTACTCGTATTTCAGAGGAGATGTCTAACACAGGTCTCAACTAAATGAGCCTGTGCATGAGAAAACCAACAATTTGGGTTTCCATCTAGGTATGACACAAACCGACATGTACAGTAACAGAAATAGCCTAGAAGCTTGAAACTTTGGATTTAGAAAGAAAAGGAATTGTACTATACAGGTAGCGAAAACAAAGGCGCTGATCAGCTTCGCGGTCACCGCGAAGCTGGTCTGCGTCTTTGTTTTCGCCTATGCAAATTGTTGGTTTTCCCATGCGGGGGCTCAAATAGAAGTCAACATTCGGAATTCCCCAAAGTATCAAATGGCCTGACATGCCAGTTTTGGGAAGGGGTTAATTTCCTACCGACACAGTTTTAACCATGGTACCAGTCCGATTTGTGATAAAAAGCACAATTAATCTAGTTATGGTCGTTCGTCTCTCACTAATGAGAAAGAACATCAGTATATTCTTGAATGGGTTCGTGTGTGTTGGTGAGTTCTTTGATGGTTGACTAGGCCAATTCTAGCTCTAAACTGTCGGTTGCAAGTAGAGCAAGTCAATTGATGGCCCATTGGTATTGGCTTTGTGTTCTCTGCGCTTTCTTTCAATTTCTGACAAGATTTGATAACTGCAAGATTAGTTGGATATAACCTGGGTAAACCGAATTTTGCCTATGCGAAAACAAATGCGTAAGTCAGCTGTGAAGTAATTACACAGCTGATCAGCGCCTCTGTTTTCACTGCACGGATAGTACAATTCCTCTTCTTCCTAAATCCAAAGGTTTTCTGAAGATTTCATAGGTTTCCCGCCCATAATTTGAGTGTTTCTGGCAGCTTCTGTGTGATTTGTATTGAAAATATGTTGCATTCTCCGTAAAATTCAACATTTGATCAATGCAACAATATGGTGGAAATATCTTGATGTTACATAGATGCAGCATAAATCTATGTTACAGGGGGAGGGGGTCAGATTTTTTCAAAAAAAAAAAAAAAAAAACAAATTGTCAGAAAACATATTTTTTTGCAATAGATTATCAAGGAAATGCTACAGTATGCTTATTGCAACCCAAAATTTTGGGTAGAAGCTATTTATCCACAAAAAACAGGTACAAACTCTTTATAAGATTTATAACTGTAAACAGCACTGTCTGTCACTTATGCAAAAACCTGTACCTTAAATATACTCTGCAAAATAAATTAAGCAGCTTTTGCTTTGAACAGTGACTCCATGTTTTGTAGACATTAGGGAAGTTCTTCTGACAATGGCTTGCATGTATTAAATTATGGTAAAACCAGTCTTTGTGTGATGCTGAAGCGACTCTTGATTTTAAGACCACGGAGGCATATCTCAAAAGTAAGACATAAACCATCAAATATTGATATACATATTTTGCACAGTATATCTATATGCATTATAAGTGTACACTTTGTGTTTACCTGTTAAAATAGGACAGTCAGTCTGTTCATTCAGGTAGAACATACATATACAGTATATTTCCATAGTCTTGGTGAATTACAAATAATGGACCTGAGCCCATTCATCGGTTTTTGGGCTTTTTGACAGCCTTCCCCCCCTTGCCCAAACATGACATTTGGATATAATATGTCATTTACAAAATTACAGTTGTGTTCAAAATATTTTGGTTGGGCAAGGGGGGGGGGGGGCATGGTCTTATAAAAGTTTTCCTATTTCCTATATGATGCTATATCAAATTCAAAGATTTTGTCCAATTTTTAAAGAAGTCACTGCTTGAGTTACACTAAACATTACATGCCTAAATACAATAGGAATTAATTTTTCGACTGCAATAAACGTCATTTCAGTGCCTGGAACGTGAGATTTTGAAAATTTCTTGGGCATTTCACAAAAGAAATCTTCCGAAAACCTTTCAATGCTTCCAGCCATCTTCTGTAGCTGCACAGGGCGGTTATCGTGTCAGACTTGGTCAGACTTTTTCTCTCGCATCGCAGCTAAGTTGCAATCCTCTTTAACCAAAATCAGCTTATTGTATCTGTGAGTCCTCGTTTTTTATTCATCATGGACGTTATCAGGATTTATTTATTTGTCCTTGATGGTTCACTGACGAGTTAGAGATTGACCACGAGGACCGAATAACTAACGTAATGCTGTGAACCACTGCAGAAGCTGAGGATGAGGTTAATCCTGTAAAACTAGTTTAAGCCCACCAGTAATTTTATATTGGTTATTGTTCTAAGGCGATATTTTGTATGTTTTTAGTAAAGTTTGGGCAACTGAGCCTTTTGGGATAATATACTTAAACGCAAAAGTTTCGCAACACTTATAAAATGCGAATTTCTTCATATCGACTCAAAGATTTCTTTCGGTGATACATGTATCACGAGTGAAGAGGTCCAGTTCTTTGCCCTGCATACAGCATGAAAATCAGAACGCTGCGGCTTATGGTTGCCGAGAAAACGTCAAAACTTCAAAGTAACCGTTTTTTTCAAAAGTCACAAAGGTACAATACCTAACATTGTATGCGAAAATGAAATTTCAAACCAACGTTTGTTTTCAAAAACAAAAAGGACAACAAACGCAAATATGGAAATTTTATGCCTTGTTAAACGTTTATTACGCGTGTGTGACGTGTTTCAGTTTAGACGTTATTAGCTGTTAATAGGCAAACGAATATCAATAATCAAAATCTTTCAATGGCATAATGTAGCCCTCAGTACATTGTACAAATGACAAAACATATCGCGTCCTAGCCGAGCACATTGAGTATGTAATGGCGGTTTGAAAAAATAAGCTAACATCAACAAAGAAACGCAGCAACTAAGAGTGCTGCAAAACGATAATTTCCAAACATTTTTTGTTGTTTTCTGCTTGTACAGACACCAGGCTATCGATTTCTGCTGTTTGTTTTTAAATCAAACTAAATGTCCACATTTTAGTCGCAAATTGTTAAAAAATTCAAACGTCACATTAACGTCAGAACGAAAACATGCGACCAAATCCTGTTTACGGCAAATCATCACTTATTGTGTAGGAACATAAAATATACTTTCAAAATATTCTTACATGGGCAATGTAGAAGAAAACGAGGATGTAATTTGTTGCGTTTCTTTTGCGTTTAAGTATAGTTGCTCACTCGACTTAGGATACTAGTATGTTTTCTTAGTTTACGTACCTGATTGTTAATTTGGTTTTTTCCCCACCTCGGTTTTTGGAGAGGGAATTTCTTCCTGATCGCACCATTTCCTGATCATTGCCTACATTTACCTTTCACCAGCACTCCATTAAATAATCAATAACCCAACGGGCATCTGGTTACATGTATATTACTGATCGTTCCAAGGCAATTCTTCTGTTGTGGTTCTGTTTGTTTTATGTTTTGGGGTCGATTTTTGTGCTGTTTGAACCTTATGTACGTTTTCATATTTTTACGGTATGTTCTCTAAGTATTAGTACCTAATTGTCATTTTTTTCCTCGCCTCGGTTTTCGGAGTGGGAATTTCTGTCTGATTGCGCCATTTCCTGATCATTGCCTACATGTACCTTTCAATATTGATCTTATGCGTAAGCTAGGGACCAACTGATAATGGTCGTCATGGGGATTTTCTGTTTAGTAAATGAATCACCATGGTAAAAGAATGAATTTAATATATATATTAAAGCTTCATTTATAGCAAATCACTGTTAATTACATAGATTATGAAATACAATCATGGAAACTTCCTGAAAACAAGCAGTGGATGCCTAGTAAGTGTTTCGAGACAGAAACAGATTATGGTCTTTACTTTCTATATGAGCCGCATCGTGAGAAAACCGGATTCTTGCCTAGGCGAAAACAAAGGCGCAGATCAGCTTCGCGGTAACCGCGAAGCTGATCAGCGCCTTTGTTTTCGCTACACGGATAGTATAATTCCTCTACTTTCTAAATCCAAAATTTCCAGCCTCTGGCCATCTTCTGTGACTGTACAGGCCGGTTTGTGTCGGACCTGGTCGGAAACCCAAATTGTTGGTTTTCTCATGCACAGGCTCATTTCATGTCTTAAGATAGTCGCAATAAGAGCTCTACAGTGCATATGTTGGTGGATGAAATTAATTTAATGATCTGCTTCACTCCAATGATGAAGGCTCGCAAACAGATGTTGTGATATTACATTACGGAAACATCTCAATTTGATAGAGTGGATTTTCAAAAGGGCATCAAAAGTATGGTTCACTTTATTTAGCATGTAACAGAAAGGCGTTTTTCACTTATGCACTTTGGTCATGTCAGAATGTATGCGACGCCTTATCCTATCTCCTGAATAATATCTACATTAGATTTGATACTTAGATACAAGTTGTTGGAATTCCAATGGGTACAAATTGCACACCACTCGTAGCTGATTTATTTCTATACTGCTCCGAAAGAGATTTCATTGATTCTCTAAACAATCACAATCAAGCTGATGTTATCGAGGAGTTTAATTCGATTCTCAGGTACCTCGATGACATTTTGAACATTGAAAATCTTTATATTAAAGGCACGGTGAATCAAATTTATCCACCTGAACTACAGTTGAAGAAAGCCAAAACCACGGATACCGAAGCCCCCTTTTTAGATTTACATCTGTCTGTTACAAATGGATTTGTTCCTCCTAAATTTGTGTTAAGTGCGATGACTTGGATTATGACATAGTAAATGGCGACGCTCCTCGCCGTGCTGGTGTATACATTTCACAGCTTATTGGGTTTGCTAGAGTCTGCAATCAATCATGTTACGAACGCACGTAATAAATGTTTACAGCCAAACTTCTCCAGGGCTATCGGCATCATAAACTTCGAAAAACATTTTCTAAATTTTATTGCAGACACTATGAATTGATTTCCGAGCTAACAGTTGACATTTTTGAACTTCCGGTTTGTATCTGGTGGAATATCTCCTAATCGGCTATAGACATTTTCATAACATTCTACATTTGGATACATATAAATGTTGTACATCGAACAAGAAATGAAAATTATCAAGGAACTTCATTTTCAAAATTTGAATTTGACACAATTATAAATTCTGCCTTTTCCCGCTTTTTCAAGTTAAGGGGTAAGGCTGTAAATTGACACGTCAAATTTTGTAATCATCTTCAAGTTGCAGATGTTTGTAGGTTATGGCACAAACTAGTCTGCTTCACAAAAATTAGATTACTTTTGAGAACATACTAAATGAATTTGTGTTCAGGACAGAGCTCGAAAAGAGCTCGAAAAAATGCACACTACCCTATAGTTATTTTGTTTTAAAATCTCTTGTTTTATATTTTTAAAGCCAAACATAGCTTTTAGAAAATATTTGAATACTTTTTCATTGGCAGCAAGCATCCTTAATGTAGGGTTAAAGATACTTTGACGTGTGGGCCTTTCAGAATTTTGTGGTGACTTGGTTAACAAATTTAAGAAACTTACAGGAAGGAACGATTTTTCTTATTTAAGAAAAAAATCATTATACGTTACACATATAAAGGGTATAATATAAATGTTATGCGACAGTCTGCCTGCTTATTTTCATCCAATCATTGTCGATAACTATGCTGCCTTCTTTAATTGCACGCCGGTGGGTCGGTCGTCAGACTCTATGATGGCGCCGACTTAAAGCTATTTCTTTTAGTTGGTTGGGGCCGAAGCTTCTTGCCTGTTGCTTGGCCCACCAGGGTTCAACGGATGTTTTTCGTTTGCTCCAGATTTTCAGTAATGTTATTTGGCGCTCAGGGATCTCCACGCCGGGCAGCTTATTGTATCTGTGAATCCTCGTTTTTTTTCATCATGGTTTCAGTATGATTTATTTGTTTTTCCCTGATGATTCAATGACTAGTTAGAGATTCACCACGAGGACCGAACAGCTATATTAAAAGCTGATTGTGAGGTTATGGCCATGTAAAATCGATTTAATCCCGCCAGTAACTTTTTAACACTGATCGTCCCAAGGAGATACTTCTGTTGTGGTTCTAATTGGTTTGTGTTTTGGTGTTATATTTTTTGTGCTGATTGCACCTAATGTACACTTTCAAGTTTTAGTTCAGTTCGGGTAACTGAGTGACAGCCTACTGGGAAATAGCTGCTCACTCGGCTTATAATATGTCCCCTTAGTCCATTTGAGCCGCATCGTGAGAAAACCGGATTTTTACCTATGCGAAAACAAAGGCGCAGATCAGCTTCGCGGTAACCGCGAAGCTGATCAGCGCCTTTGTTTTCGCTACTCGGATAGTACAATTCCTCTTCTACTTAAATCCGAAATTGCAAGCTTCTAGCTCTTTTCTGAGCTTGTACAGGCCGATTTGTGTCGGACCTGGTCGGAAACCCCGAAGACCGGTTTTCTCGCGTCGCGGCTCATTTAATCTTCCCACCTCGGGTTTTGGAGTAGGAATTTCTTTCTGATTGTGCCATGTTGTGATCATTGCTTGCTTTTTACCTTTGTAACGGTCCCTTGTGCAGATTTTTCAAGGGTGTATTTGTTGCACCGAAACCAGTTTCAGTCTTGTGAAACCGCTCGTTTGTTAAGCGAAGCCGGTTTAATTATAAACCGGGACTGGGTCTCCATTTTCTTTACTAAAACTTATAGTTAATCATATAAGCTTTGCCGTCTGGGATCAGTGAATTTGTTTTTGGTTTCCAAAAAAAAACAACATTAAACCGAAACTGACACCACTTTCACCAAAACAAATCAAATACGTACTGAATTTAACACTCGCTAATAAACAGTAATAAAGACGAGTCTCCTATATGTGAGCCGCCCCATGGGAAAACCAACAATCTGCATAGGCGAAAACAAAGGCGCAGATCAGCATTGCGGTAACCGCGAAGCTGATCAGCGCCTTTGTTTTCGCTACTCGGATAGTACAATTCCTCCTCTACTTAACTCCAAAATTTGAAGTTTTTAGCCTGCTTCTGTAGCTGTACAGGCCGGTTTGTGTCAGACCTGTTCGGAAACCACATTGTTGGTTTTCCCACGAGGCGGCTCATATATATATGCTGTCTGGAAGATGCACGCCGTCGTCTACAACGCCTGCACATGTGCACCTTACACATGTACTTCAGCAAAACTCTTGATCTCCTTGACATCAAAATGTAAACAAAAAGTCATTTGCTGCACTCATGACGGCTAAACATCTCCCAAACTTTATCGTGGTTATATAATAACCATGTTCAGCTCTGGTCCCGATGTTATAAAACTTGTTTCAATCTCAGCTCAACTGAGCATGGAATTTCAACTGCTCATAAATGTTAAAATAATCAAAATTAATGGAAAATTCAGGTTCAAAACTAAAAAAACTAGTAATTTATCCTGCTCAATTGTTGGCATTTTAACATTTATGAGCAGGGCAAATTTTAGACTCAGTTGAGCTGAGCATGATTTTTTTATAACCTTATCAGAAGAAAATGTGGCTATGTAATTTTCTGAAATCAAATATTTGAGATAAAATCCCGGAAAGCAGTTTTAATCTTTCAGTACCGACACATTATATGTTCTAACACGTTTTAAAGTCGAGTCGTAATGGTTCACAATGCCCAGTGCAGATCCTGCACAAATCAGGATGGCCGATGTAATATTTGAGGCTACTGACTACACTCAATTCAACTCTCGCTTTTTACTTTACTATTACTTAAAGGCGTGTCTTTGGAAGGTGCACTTTAGATTATACCGAAACAAACAGAAAAATTAATGCTTCGCTTACAGCAAATCATTGATAATTATGTCGGAATATGAAATACAATCATCCAAGTTCCTGAAACCAAGCATATAAGCAGTACTAAAGGCGTGTCTCTTCAATAGTCGCCATCGAACGCTGCCTGGAAAATACACGCCGTCGTCTACAACACCTGCACATTTTCTCCTTACACATGTACTTCAGCAAAACTCTTGATCTCCTTGACATCAAAATGTAAACAAAAAAGTCATTTGCTGCACTCAGCACGGCAACAAATCTCCCAAAGTCCATCGTGGTTATATAATAACCATGTTCAGCTTTGTTTGCGTTCAGATATATGTCCGGGAAATAATTGGCAAACAGCTGAACTACTGCAGGAGGAACAAGCGATAACAACAGAAATACGGTTATGATTACAAGTGTCCATGTTGTACCCAGGTCGTCGAACCGATTGTCATTCCTGCTCATTAAATGTCTGTTAGCCATTGTCATTCAAACCAAAACGTGACCATAGCACTTTAGGCAGTCACTGGCGTCACAATTACGCCAAAACAAACAGCAGAATTAATGCTTCATTTTTAATTACGTTAGACATTGTCATTCAAAAACACACAAAAAAACTTCGCATTTTAGGCACAATCACTAGCGTCACAATTATACCGAAACAAACAGCAGAATTAATGCTTCGCTTACAGCAAGTCATTGTTAATAACGTCGGAATATGAAATACAATCATCCAATTTCCTGAAACCAAGCATTTGAGCAGTACTAAAGACGTGTCTCTTCAATAGTCGCTCGCTGTCTGTAAGATGCACGCCGTCTCCTACAACACCTGCACATTTTCTCCTGACACATGTACTTCAGCAAAACTCTTGATCTCCTTGACATCAAAATGTAAACAAAAAAGTCATTTGCTGCACTCAGCACGGCAACAAATCTCCCAAAGTCCATCGTGGTTATATAATACCCATGTTCAGCTCTGTTTGTGTCGAGATATATGTCCGGGAAATAATTGGCCAACAGTTGAACTACTGCAGGAGGAACAAGCGATAACAACAGAAATACGGTTATGATCACAAGTGTCCATGTTGTTCCCAGGTCGTCGAACCGGCTGTCATTCCTGCTTACTAAACGTCTGTTAGACATTGAAATTCTAATCCCACGTGTTTCATTGATGAATTGAATAGCTCTTCGAGTACGTCGTTTTATAAGCACAGTGATCAGATACACGTTTGCCAGAAACGTCACTACAGCAGGCAGCAAACGTGTGATTGACATCACTATTGTTGTGTAAATTAATCTTTTTGGCGAACTTAAACTTTCTCCTTTCCAATGTAAAACTGTTGGGGCGAATAAAGTGTTGTTTTCGTTGATTGTCGGCGTTTTGTACATGCTGAAAACGGGTATCATCATTATGATATTTAGCAAAATCCCTGCAAATACTGCGGTTAGTGTGCACTTGCGACCGAACAGCCTTGAACTGGATGGAAACCGCATTCTTATAAGTCGTTCGAGTGACATGCATGTTATTATAAAGGCACTGATATTGTATATGGTCAGTTGAATTATTTTGAGAAATACAGCTACTGGATAAATTGCCGTGAATACTAAACCCTCGTCACAATAATGAAGAAAAGCCGATAAACACTGAAAGAGTGAAATTATAAGATGCAGCATGTCGTAAGTCATCAAAACAATAAAGAACACTTGGAATGAGCGCTTCACCTTATTGTATAACAGGAACGCGATGCCTAATGTATTGCAACTAATTCCTACCAGGGTTATAAGAGCACCTGTTATTTCAAATAATGCATTCCAAGTGTTTTTGTCAAAAGAAGGCATGGATATTTTAAAATAACCTCCTTAATCACAGATATAGTAAATATCCATACAGACTAGCACTCGTCCGCCACACCATTTTCATACGTCTAACAATAGAATATATTTTACATTGTCTTAAAGTTCTTGAAAATTCTGAAGTTTCTAATTGTTTTGTAACCATAGAATTATTTCAGAATATGATAGCTAGCGTGTTTATGTTAAAACTCGCCTTGTTGCGATGCATGACAAAGGGGTTCTTCAGGAGATGGACAAATACGTGATTTAAAAGGATGTTCGCTGCTAACATTTGACATTTCGGAACTTCCGGTTTTTCTTTTGTTGAATATCTCGTAAACGGTTGCAGATATTTTCCTAATATTTTATATTTGGATACATATTGATGTTATGCATGGAATGAGCTATGAAAATTGTCAATCTAAGAAACTTCATTTTTTCACCCCATTTTCTGCAACATTTCAGAAAATTTTAGTTGTCAGTAAAATTTTAAGGGTAGGGTAGATTAAACTTGAATATTAGACATCTTAAAATTAATTGCACTAGTTCGATGTTTATTTTAGCAGCAGTATATGTGTACAAGTCAGTCTTTGTGTCTTTGGTGTGCTGTTTTTTCTTATTTTAGAAAAAAATCATTATACGTTACATATATAAAGGATATAATATAAATGTAATGCGACAGTCTGCATGCTTATTTTCATCCAATCATGGTCGATAACTATGCTGCCTTCTTTAATTGCACGCCGGTGGGTCGGTCGTCAGACTCTATGATGGCGCCGACTTAAAGCTATTCCTTTTAGTTGGTTTGGGGCCGAAGCTTCTTGCCTGTTGCCCACCAGGGTTCAACGGATGTTTTTCGTTTGCTCCAGATTTTCAGTAATGTTATTTGGCGCTCAGGGATCTCCACGCCGGGCAGCTTATTGTATCTGTGAATCCTCGTTTTTTAGCTCACCTGAGCCGTCAGGCTCACAAGGTGAGCTTATAGTATACCCATGCTCCGTCGTCCGTCCGTCCGTCCGTCGTCCGTCGTCCGTCCGTCCGTCGTCCGTCGTCCGTCGTCCACCATTTTCAAAGATCTTCTCCTCTGAAACCGCTTGGCCAATCAAAGCCAAATTTTACATGAAGCATCTATGGGAAGGGGGAACCAATGTGTATATAAATAATCCAGGTCACATGACCAAGATGGCCGCCATGCCCATATATGGTAAAAACCCTTCAAAAATCTTCTTCTCCGGAACCACTGGACCGATTTCAACCAAACTTGGCATGAAGCATTAATCGCTCAAGCACTACAATGTGTATATAAATCATGACCCTATGATGACCTTGACCTATTTTACGGCAAGGTCAACATAGGTCGCGAATGCATTTGAATGGGAAAAATTGTTAAATTGTCATTTAAAGGAAAAATCTTGCAGAAAATGAGCAGTAGGACTGAATATTAATGATTCTGAAAAAAATTGGGCACCAGGGGCTCATCCGCCCCCACCCCGGGGCAATATACATGTATATCTCCATAATATTCAAACATCTTCTCCTCTGAAACCACTTGGCCAATCAAAGCTAAATTTTATGTAAAGCATCAATAGGAAGGGGTAACAAATATGTAAATAAAAAATCCAGGTCACATGACCAAGATGGCCGCCATGCCCATATATGGTAAAAACCGTTCAAAAATCTTCTTCTCCAGAACCGGTTGACCGATTTCAACGAAACTTGGCACGAAGCATCGATGGCTCAAGCACTACAATGTATATATAAATCATGACCCTGTGATGACCTTGACCTATTTTACGGGAAGGTCAACATAGGTCACCAATGCATTTGAATGGGGAAAACTTTTAAAATGTCATTTAAAGTGAAAGTCTTGCAGGAAATGAGCAGTAGGACTGGATATTAATGATTCTGAAAAAAAATTGGACCCCAGGGGCTCATGTGCCCCCACCCCGGGGCAATATACATGTATATTTCCATATACGTCTTCTCCTCTGAAACCGCTTGTCCAAACAAAGCCAAATTTTAAGTGAAGCTTCTATAGAATGGGGGAATCAATGTGTATATAAATAATCTAGGTCACATGACCAAGATGGCCGCCATGCCCATATATGGTAAAAACCCATCAAAAATCATCTTCTCTGAAACCAGTAGACTGATTTCAAGGAAACTTGGCGTGAGGCATCGATGGCTAAAGTACTCCAATGTATATATAAATCATGACCCTGTGATGACCTTGACCAAGTTTATGGCAAGGTCAACATGGGTTGCCTGTGCATCTGAATTGGGAAAACTGTTAAAATGTCATTTGAAGGAAAAAGCCAACAGGAAATTGGCAAATGGACAGAATATTGAAGATTCTGAAAAAAGAAAATGGCCCAAGGGCTTATCTGCCCCTGCACTGGAGTTAAATACCATAATATTCAAACATGTTTATTGGTATATGCAGCTGATCTCAGGTGAGCGTTTACAGGACCATTGGTCCTCTGGTTTTCATCATGGTTTCTGTATGATTTATTTGTTTTTCCCTGATGATTCAATGACTAGTTAGAGATTCACCACGAGGACCGAACAGCTATATTAAATGTGAACCACTGTAGAAGCTGATTGTGAGGTTATGGCCATGTAAAATCGATTTAAGCCGCCAGTGACTTTTTATCACTGATCGTCCCAAGGAGATACTTCTGTTGTGGTCTGCCGCATCGCAAGAAATTTGTAACGGTCCCTTGTGCAGATTTTTCAAGGGTGTATTTGTTGCACCGAAACCAGTTTCAGTCTTGTGAAACCGCTCGTTTGTTAAGTGAAGCCGGTTTAATTTTAAACCAGGACTGGTTCTCCATTTTCATTACTAAAACTTATAGTTAATCATATAAGCTTTGCCGTCTGGGATCAGTCAATTTGTTTTTGGTTAAAAAAACAACATTAAACCGAAACTGACATCACTTTCACCAAAACAAACACGTACTGAATTTAAAGGGAAACATTACTATTTAATTCCCGCATATGATTTTGATGAAACTTCCTATGCTACAAGATAATTATATCTTTGGACTAAAATCGAAATAAAAGTGGGGAGTCACCGGCCTCGTTTCCATGGTATCAGAACTTTTTGGATGTTTCTCGTGCATTTCAGAAAACCGAGCTCGTAGCAGACATGTGTTTTAATATATATGTTTTTACTGCAAAAACAACATAAACACACGATGAGTGTTATTTTCTTACATTTTGATACTATTTGCATTTAAATTGAGGAGATTACATGCAAAATTAACTTTCCCGCCATCTTTTCAAACCTGGAAAAATAACGTATTTTTGCAATATCTCCTAAACTACGCATATGATTTTGATTAAATTACAACAAGAGATAGGAAACGTGGTAACCATTCAAAAGTTCAAATAAAAAGTGGGGGTCACCGGATTGCGTTGGAAGATAGAGAAAAAAAACGTTCAATATTTCCCGCCTTTTTCGTTTTAACGCCAAACGTTACACTGACGTCGCGTATATTTATGCGACGTCATCAACAGCGAAATAAACGTTTTCACTTATAATTAACCTTATACACGACTTTGGGTATAACAATTGCCACAGAACTTCTTTTAAAATAAAAAGGAACAATATGTATACCCGCTTTAGGACTTAATTATGCAGAAACAAATAGAATAAGATTCTACAGCTTGCAACGTCATTGAGAAATCAAAACAAAACGACGTTAAAAACTACGCGTAACATGTAGATACTAAACGCCGACGTTGCGCAAACAGTGTGCTCATAAACAATAGTAATGTTTACCCTTAACAGTAATAAAGACGAGTCTCCTATATATGCTGTTCGAAAGATGCACGCCGTCTCCTACAACACCTGCACATTTTCTCCTTACACATGTACTTCAGCAAAACTCTTGATCTCCTTGACATCAAAATGTAAACAAAAAGTCATTTGCTGCACTCATGACGGCAAAACATCTCCCAAACTTTATTTTTGGAGTGGGAATTTCTTTCTGATTGCACATTTTCCTGATCATAGCCTACTTGTATTTTTTTATGGTGGTTATATAATAACCATGTGTCGAGATATATGTCCGGAAGATACTTGTCCAACAGCTGAACTACTGAGCAAGCTATATCAAAATAGAAATGTGTCTGTTGGACAGTATCATTCAAACAAAAACAAACCCTCGCACTTTATAGGCAAAACTGACGAAGTATCACTGGCGTCACCATAACATGTATGCCATAGCAAGCAGCAAATTTAATGCTTCATAAACAATATTTCATTGTTTATCAGAACGAAATGAGGCTATGTAATTTTCTGAAATCAAGTATTTGAGATAAAATCCCGGAAAGCAGTTTTAATTTTTCAGTACCGACACACACGTTTGGTTGCGTCGTAATGATTCCCAGTGTCCAGTGCAGATCCTGCATCAATCAGGATGTACTATTTGAGCCCAGCAGACATTTGACGTCGGTTGGACGTCAGATAGACGTCAGACTCCGACGTCATAATGACGTTGGATTAAGGTTGATTTTGAAAGTTTGTTTGACGTCAAAAACAGACGTCATTCTGACGTCAAAAACAGACGTCATTCTGACGTCAGAAAAACAACGTTGGTTTGATGTCTCAAATGTGACGTCATAATGACGTTGGGGTTAGGTTGATTTTGAAAGTTTGTTTGACGTCAAAAACAGACGTAAATCTGACGAGCTAAAACCGATATCGTGAATGTAATTATAATTAACATTCTGAAATCCTGAAGTGGATTCAGAAGTGCGGTGATGCACTATTGTTATTCCCTTTCACTCCCTTGATAGAGTTATTCGGGATATACAAAATGTTTAAGATGTTAAATCACTCTGATGTTGCAATGGTATATCTTATTTATGTCAAATTTTATTGCTATATGGTGCTAAAACAAATAAGACATTAGTGTAAATAATAAGACTATTGTGAACAATCAATAATTTAAAATGGTGAAATAAGTATTAAAATATACAAATTTCATTTTCGTCTTAATAGAAGGTTTAATAATTTAGTGAAAGACTTTATTTTGATTAACAAATAATTATTTTTTCTAAATTAAGCATGGTGGGCGAAATATGTGATTTCCGATACGAGACCTAGATATGACTTTTTTAAAAGTGGCAATCTTGAAATTATTATTTGAATTTGATTTTGTTACATAATTTGCGCAAGAAATTATGTCAGTTCAAGGGCAGCTAACTCTGTCGACATATGACGTTAGACTTACGTTTGAATCCGGCGTCATTTCGACGTCATATCAATACGTCCACTGACGTCAGGACTCGACGTCAGGTTGACGTTGATTATTGGTTTTATTATATACCTACCAAAAATAACCATTGATACTACCCATTTTCCGAGACAAAAATACGGAATCTTGTATCACCACACTGTCCTGATACGATTCCGTATCACCATCCTTCATTTTTTACCCAACAATATAAAATCCAGCACCTAAAGCCGGCAT
This sequence comes from Rugalucina vietnamica, assembly GCA_964017185.1. Lineage (NCBI taxonomy): Eukaryota > Metazoa > Mollusca > Bivalvia > Lucinida > Lucinidae > Rugalucina > Rugalucina vietnamica. The sequence continues at coordinate 32,867,410 of OZ024876.1, forward strand.
CTAAATCTGAATGACAACCAGAGTAATTTCTATTTTAATTTATAAAACAACAACTGTTTCAGAAGTTAAAGAGGTTCGCTTGTCATCAAAGCAACATAATTAACAAAAAAATAACGACTTTTCTAGCTTTGACGTAAGAACTGGCACAATGTTACGTCATCAAAGATTTGACGCAACGTCGTATGGTACGTCGTCATAACGTCGCAAATTTACGATTTGAATTCTGGTGGCTGATTACTTTTGTAGGTATATAATAAACGCGTTATTACTTCAGTAACTTGATCTGATGGGTCGGATCACGTCTCGTAGCTGCGCCAGGAAAGACCGGATCACGCTCGTCTCCGACTCGCGTGATCTGGTCTTTCCTGGCGCAGCTACTCGACGTGATCCGACCCATCAGATCAAGTTACTGAAGTAATAATGAGTATGTATGACGTCGTGACCAAAATACAACCAATATCCGACGTCAAGTTGACGTCAGATGCCTGCTGGGGACGTGTTTTTCGTATATGTCGTCAGAGTTAGCTGCCCTTAAACTGACATAATTTCTTACACATATTATGTAATAATATCAAATTCAAATAATAATTTCAACCTTGCCACTTAAAAGTCATATCTGAGTCTCGTATGGGAAATCCCATATTTCGCCCTCATGCTTAATTAATGTAGAAAAAATGATTATTTATTAATCAAAATAAAGTCTTTCACTAAATTATCAAACTTTCAATTAAGATGAAAATAAAATTTGTATATTTTAATATTTATTTCACCATTTTAAATAATTATTTGTTCAGAATACTCTTATTTATTGGTTTTAGCACCATAAAGCAATAAAATTTTGCTTAAATAAGATGTATCAACATCACTTGAACATTGTGTATGTCCCGAAATGTTTATCCAAGTACTGGTTAAGGTGGACCCAGGAACGGTGTCAAACGAAAAACAAAAACAAAAAAAAAATCAACCTAGTACTGGTTTTTACCCAGGAACGGTATTACAAAAAGCAAACCCCGGTTTGAGCCTTCGGGTGCTCGCCGGGAAAAGCAACCTCCAAGTACTGGTTCTACCCAGGAAAGGTAACTAAAAGCAAACCCTAGTACTGGTTGGTTCCCAGGAAGAAAAAAACCGAAAAACTTTTGTTTATCCCGAAATGTTTATCCAAGTACTGGTTAAGGTGGACCCAGGAACGGTGTCAAACGAAAAACAAAAAAAAAAAAAAAAAAAAAAAAAAAAAAAAAAAAAAAAAATCAACCTAGTACTGGTTTTTACCCAGGAACGGTATTACAAAAAGCAAACCCCGATTTGAGCCTTCGGGTGCTCGCCGGGAAAAGCAACCTCCAAGTACTGGTTCTACCCAGGAAAGGTAACTAAAAGCAAACCCTAGTACTGGTTGGTTCCCAGGAAGAAAAAAAAACCGAAAAACTCTATCAAAGGAGTGAAACCTAAAACCTCCTTCCGGTTGAGCCTTCGGGTGCTCCCGGAACAACAAACCCACAAAAAAAAAAAAAAAACAACCTCCTATAGTACTGGTCTCGCCCAGAAAAAAAAAAAAAAAAAAAAAAAAAAAAAAAAAAAAAAAAAAAAAGGAGTGAAAGGGACTATCAAAAGTGCATCACTGCTCTTCTGAATCCACTGTTCTAACACACCTCGCCTATATAGCCAATGGTGAAAAAACGTGTTATATTGTGCAACAATTTCACTGGGCGAACAAGCGTGACGTTACTTTGCGGCATTTGTGACGTCAGCTATCCCACAAAGCAGCGTTAGACGGTGAAACGTCGTTTTAGCGCACAACAAACGTAATACGTGTGTGTAAATACCAGCATTACAGTCAAATATTTGGAGGGATATCTGCAATGCAATGGCGGAAAGCTGAACGATATCGACGGTTTCAGCAACATTTATTCCGTTTATTGTGTGTTAGAATCGAAGTAGATCAGCTCAAGTGCGTGAATTGTTGAGTAATAATTCACTGTTTGTCGGTCAGTTGTAAGAAGATAAATCACTCGCGCTACGCGCTCGTGATTTGATCTTCTTTACAACTGACCTCCAAACAGTGAATTATTACTCAACAATTCACTGCTAGAGCTGATCTATTTCTTAATTATTCAAAAATGCGAAAAAATATACACCTTAAACTATTTATATGACATTAATTCAAACGTCGTTTTTAGGACGTCAGATTGACGTCAGCTTTCAGACGTTAAACCGACGTTGGCTTTAGCACGTCAGATTGACGTCTAGTTTTGACAACAAACAAACTTTCAAAATCAACCTTACTCCAACGTTATTATGACGTTGGAGTCTGACGTCAAACTGACGTCCAACGGACGTCAAATGTCTGCTGGAAGTAACATAGAAAAAAAGAAAAAAAAAGAAAGAAAGCAAAAGAAACACACGAAACGAATGATCTGATTTTTACCCAAAGTGAAGTTTATTTAATTTGCACACCACACATGGTCAGAAGTATGAAAAACACAAGGTCTAAATCACGTCTTGATTACGACGTCTAACTGACGAACTAGTTGGACGTCAAAACAACGTCCAATCCAGACGTCCAAAAGACGTCAGGAAATGACGTCTGATAGACGTTGGAAATTGGTTATATGACGTCGCGACCAAAATATAACCAATATCTGACGTCGAACAGACGTCAGGTGCCTGCTGGGAGGCTATCGACTGCACTCAATTTAACTCTTCCTTTATACTTTACTATTAATTGAAGGCGTGTCTCTTCAATAGTCACCATCGAAGGCTGTCTGGAAGATGCACGCCGTCGTCTACAAAACCTGCACATTTTCTCATTACACATGTACTTCAGCAAAACTCTTGATCTCAATGAAATCAAAATGTAAACGAAAAAGTCATTTGCTGCACTCAACACGGCAACAAACCTCCCAAAGTCCATCGTGGTTATATAATAACCATGTTCAGCTCTGTTTGTGTCGAGATATATGTCTGGAAGATAAATGGCCAACAGCTGAGCTACTGCAGGAGGAACAAGCGATAACAACAGAAATATGGTTATGATCACAAGAGTCCATGTTGTACCCAGGTCGTCGAACCGGCTGTCATTCCTACCCGTTAAATGTCTGTTAGTCATTGTCATTCAAACCAAACCAAACCTTAGCACTTTAGGCAAAGTCAATGGCGTCACAATTACGCGAAACCAAACAGCAGAATTATTACTTCATTTTTTATAACGTTAGACATTGTCATTGAAAAAAAAATCGCATTTTAGACACAATCATTAGCGTCACAATTATGCCTAAACAAACATGATTAACGCACTGTCTATGTATAAAGGTTGTAACGTCGCTAAGCTGCGTGCAGTACTTTTAATATAGGAAAGAGGTGACTGTAGGACAGGGTCCAGTTCTTGTGATATAGGGTATGCACCGCAAGGACAAGGACCAGTTATTGTGATATTGGGGCTGTAACCAGAAAGACAGGGTCCACTACTTGTGATATAGGAGAGGTAACTGTAGGACAGGGTCCAGTGCCTGTGATATAGGGGATGTACCGGTAGGTAAGCGTACAGTACTAGGGATATAGTGGGCTTAGCGGTAGGACAGTGACCAGTACTTGTGATATATGGGAGTTAACTGTAGGACAGGGGCAAGTACTTGCGATATAGGGGATGTAGCGGTAGGATAGGGACCAGTACGTGTGATATACTGGAAATAACTGTGTAACAGAGTCCAGTATTTGTGATTTAGGTAGGTAACGGTAGGACAGGGTCCAGTACTTGTGATATAGGGGAAGGAACGGAGTGGCAAGGTCCTGTACTTATGACATAGGGGATATACTGGTAGGATAGGGACCAGTACTTGTAATATAGGGGATGTTACTGTAGGACAGGGTCCATTACTTATGATATGGGGATTATACCGGTAGGGCATGGTCCAGTATTTGTAATATAGGGGATGTACCGGTAGGTCATGGTCCTGGTCTTTTGATATAGGCTTTGTTACGGTAGGATAGGATCCAGTACTATTGGGGGTGTACATGTACTTTTACGACAGGGTCCAGTATTTGTGATACAGGAGAGAAACCGGTAAAACATGGTCCAGTACTTGTGATATATAAGGGATGTACCGGTAGGATAGGGACCTGTACTTCTGATATAGGGGAGGTTACTCTGGGACAGAGTCCAGTATATATGATTTATGGGATGTGCCGGTACGGCAGGGTCCTGGTCTTTTGATATAGGGGTTGTAACGGTAGGACAGGGTCCAGTACTTGTGATATGGGGGATGTACTTTTACGGCAGGGTCCAGTATTTGTGATACAGGGGAGGGTCCGGAAAAAACAGGATCCAGTACTTTTGATATAAGGGATGTACCGGTAGGATAGGAACCAGTGCTGGTGGTATAGGTGATGTTATAGTGGGACAGAGTCCAGCACTTTTATTTTGGGACAGAGTCTAGCACTTGTGATTTAGGTAATGTACCGGTAGGGCAGGGTCCAGTACTTGTGATATAGGGGATGTATCGGTAGGTCAGGGTCCAGCACTTGTGACATAGGGGTGTAACGGTAGGACAGGGTCCAGTGCTTCTGATATGGGGGATGTACTGGTAGGACATCGTCCAGTACTTGTGATATAGGAGAATTAACGGTGTGACAGGTCCCAGTACTTGTGATGTAGGGGATATACCGGTAGGACAGGGACCAGTACTTGTGATTGTGATATAGGGGATGCTACTGTAGGACTGGGTCCATTACTTATGATATGGGGATTATACCAGTATGGCATGGCCCAGTATTTGTAATATAGGGGATGTACCTGTAGGTCATGGTCCTGGTCTTTTGATATAGGCTTTGTTACGGTAGGATAGGATCCAGTACTTGTGATATTGGGGGATGTACATGTACTTTTACGACAGGGTCCAGTATTTGTGATACAGGAGAGAAACCGGTAAAACATGGTCCAGTACTTGTGATATAAGGGATGTACCAGTAGGATAGGAACCAGTTCTTGTGATATAGGGGAGGTTACTGCTGGACAGAGTCCAGTATATGTGATTTAGGGAATGTGCTGGTAGGGCAGGGTCCAGTAATTGTGATAAAGGGGATGTACCGACAGTATATGTGATTTACGATAAATAGCGGTAGGGCAGTATCCAGTACTTGTGATACAGGAAATATACCGGTAGGGCAAGGAACAGTACTTGTGATATGGGGGAGGAAACTGTAGGACAGAATCCAGTGCTTATGGTATAGGTGAGGTAACTGTAGGACAGGGGGCAGTACTTGTGACATAGAGGAAGTACCTGTAGAATTTGGGCCAGTATTTGTGATATAGGGGAGATAACTTTATGACAGGTTCAAGTATTTGTGATGTATTGGATGAACCGGTCCACAAGGGACAAGTACTTGTGATGTAGGGGAGGTAACTGTAGGAAAGGGTCCAGTTCTTGTGATATAATGGAGGCAACTGTTGGATGGGGTCCAGTACTTGTGATATAGGGAAAATATCGGTTGGCCAGGGTTCAGTACTTGTGATATAGAGACTGTGATATAGGTGAGGTAGCTATATGACAGGGTCCAGTACTTGTGATAAAGTGGAAGTAACTGTTGAGCAGAGACCAATACATGTGATATATGGGAGGTAACTGTAGGACAGGGACCGGTACTTGTGATATAGGGGAGGTTACAGGAGGACAGGGTCCAGTACTTTTGATATAGGGGGTAACTGTTGGACAGAGACCAGTACCTGTGATATAGGGGAGGTAACTATAGGAGAGAGACCACTACTTGTGATATAATGGGGGTAACTGTTGGACAGGGAACAGTACTTGTGATAAAGGGGAGGTAGCTGTAGGACAGGGACAAGTACTTGTGATATAGGGGAGGTAACTGTAGGACAGGGACCAATACTTGTGATATAGGGGAGTTAACTGTAGGACAGGGTCCAGTACTTGTACTACACCTTCATTAATTTCTCCCGCACACAAAACTTGAACTGTATAAACGCAAAACAACAGTAGAATAAGAAAGGGAAAATGCGCCACGTTGTATCTTTGGACGGAGAATAGAAAGGGAAAGTCAAAATGGATGGTGGCGGGATTTATATGACATTATATACATGATAAGCAGTTCTGCTTTTCCGATTGTTTACACCAATAAACTATCAGTTTCAATAGTGCAAGTTTTTTCGTATTGTATTTATTTCTTAATAATACAAATGATATTATTACATGAACCATTTGTTACCACGGGCCAGGACGGACAATGAAAATGATATTTATTCTCTGTTTTCATCCCCCCCCCCCCAACAAATTAATGCTAGGTGTTTATTTAGGCATTTCATTGGTGTATGTGTGAGGTAGTTGCTACTATCCATGAAACTTAGATTCCGGCCAAAAATGTTGAATGGGACATTAATCAGTCGTTAAACACGAACAAACGAAAATGACTGCGGCTTCTGGGGTTAACTTAGTCATCGAACCACATCTTTAGCGTTATGTTTAAAACCATGTGGTTTGTCGACGACTATGAACAGACTGCATTGGTAGAAGAACAGACATTCTATATGATAAATGTTTGTGGTTTTTTGCATATATATCTAGGTTTGGTATAATCTAAAACTTCGACGAAACAGTTGCCAGCATTTTATACTATATGCAACCAAGAACGGGGCCATTAAGAGACGAAATATGATAGAGGCATGAGTATAGGTTTTGATGGAACTTTAACCAATATTTGACGAATGGATTCTCCCATCATTATCATTTGGGTGAGTCCACTATCAGTTTTAGGGTGTTAGGGGTGATTTTTCTTTTTAATCTTACATGTATCTTTCGATGAAATTTCTCTCTGCAAACAGAATAGCCCCAGATGGGACGCCGCGTTCTGCGGCGTCACATCTGGGGCTATACTGTTTGCCAATGTCCCACAAAAGGGACGCCAGGCTTAAATGAGTTAAACTAGCGAAGCAGGCATTGAAGATCAGCAAGATTATGTGGTTCTATCTGTAATTGAAAACATACAAACAATCACCCATTACATGAATGAAAGGGGGCAACACATTTGCTGCATTATAACAAGACTATTATTTTGATTTAAGCCGCGAGCGTTAAAAGATGCATTGATGGTATCAGGTCAGGTAAGACACACAATATGTTGCATAGCCACAGAAATCTACTGCATGAGCACTCTTGATATTTTAGGTTCAGAAAATAGAGGGATTGTGGACCTACTATTTTTGTATTGTACCACAAGCACTGATCAGCTGCTCAGCTGATCTATGCTAATAATATCGCATATACAAAAGTCAGTTTTCTCATGATGTGGCTCATATGAAACATTGGAAGTAATTGCCTTAAGTTTGCTAACGTTTCCTGCTTAAGCGCAGGGAACGAATTTCCGAGATAAGCGCAATTTTCTTAATTCACCTGGACGGGTTTTCCCTATTTAAGCGCATTTCCTACTTAGTCGCCTCACGGACGTGTCTCTTCAATAGTCGCTCGCTGTCTGTAAGATGCAGGCCGTCTCCTACAACACATGCACATTTTCTCCTTACACATGTACTTCAGCAAAACTCTTGATCTCCTTGACATCAAAATGTAAACAAAAAAGTCATTTGCTGCACTCAGCACGGCAACAAATCTCCCAAAGTCCATCGTGGTTATATAATACCCATGTTCAGCTCTGTTTGTGTCGAGATATATGTCCGGGAAATAATTGGCCAACAGTTGAACTACTGCAGGAGGAACAAGCGATAACAACAGAAATACGGTTATGATAACAAGTGTCCACAGGTCATGATAACAGGTCGTCGAACCGGCTGTCATTCCTGCTTACTAAACGTCTGTTAGACATTGAAATTCTAATCCCACGTGTTTTATAGATGAATTGAATAGCTCTTCGAGTACGTCGTTTTATAAGCACAGTGATCAGATACACGTTTGCCAGAAACGTCACTACAGCAGGCAGCAAACGTGTGATTGACATCACTATTGTTGTGTAAATTAATCTTTTTGGCGAACTTAAACTTTCTCCTTTCCAATGTAAAACTGTTGGGGCGAATAAAGTGTTGTTTTCGTTGATTGTCGGCGTTTTGTACATGCTGAAAACGGGTATCATCATTATGATATTTAGCAAAATCCCTGCAAATACTGCGGTTAGTGTGCACTTGCGACCGAACAGCCTTGAATTGGAAGGAAACCGCATTCTTATAAGTCGTTCGAGTGACATGCATGTTATTATAAAGGCACTGATGGTGCGACACCGCTCAAAATTTATCACTCCGCCGTACCCCTCGAAAATAGTGCATTTGAAAATTTTGCCTAGGTGAGTTTGACACTGTATTACGAGCACATTTATTTGTGTCTGTTTTATATTTAGTATGCACTGCAAAGTATCACTAGTGTACGACATTTGGGTGTACAAAACACGATCTTAAAAGAGACTATTTCTCGTCGGAAGCTTCTGTCTGTAAACTACCCCCTCCTCAAATCTGCACCATTCTAGAGGGTAAAACCCAACCCTAGGGTGGTTGCAAAACGGAATACCGGAAAAACTCAACGGTCAACCCCCCTTTGAACTAGGCTCGTTGGGTAGATGTATGGCTGAGCTATAAGGCGAGGGGAGTCCTTTTGGTCATAAAATATTTGGTAACAGCTGGGAGTGTCACAAAGTGCGCCAATTTGCATTGTGGCCTATGGACAATTTTTGACTGGTGTCACCCCTTAGAAGCTGAATGTCAAAATTTTTACTTTTGGTATAGTCAGTCATTGCTTAGTGGAATTCTCATCGGATCTGGCTCAAACTTTGATTATGACAAAAATTTCAAACTTTTATCAATTTTTGTAAAATTTTACAAAAATTTGAATTTTTGAAAAATTGAAAAAGTTAAAATCCATTAAAATTCGATTAAAAATGTGATTTTAGGCCAGATGTAGACTTAAAACTGGCCTAAGTCATGTTATAATGTTGAGTTACGCTGTTTGTTAGTGTTTTGTACAATTTTGGACACGGATAGTCATCATTTTGATAAGTTTGGACTGTAAATTGGGTTATTCAGAGGGTCATTTCGGTCCCATTTTCTAGTGCTATTGCTGTCACTCAGCACTTAGAAGACATTGGGACATGAGCAACAACCGTGGTAAACCTTTGTACTTACCTTGGGCAAGGTCACAGTGAATGTCAAAGGTCAAGGTCACCCAGGGTCAAAGGTCAAGGCCACAAAAATTAACGAAAAGAGCATTTTTGCTCAATTTCTAGGTTGTAAATTTCTTCTTGTGTAGCTGTTTTGGGTCAAGGTCACAGTTCAGAGGTCAAAGGTCAAGGTCATTTGAAGGTCAAATCTGGTACATAAATATCTTAACATTAAATGTATAGCAGTTTAATGCTTAGGTTTGGTTGTTTTGAACGCGTGTTGGGCAATATGTCTGACCACCATATTTGCAATTTTGGTCAAAATAGCATGTTTTTGCATGGGGGGTACCTAGAATTGAAAGACCCCATGCATCCTCATTTTGTGTTCTTTCTCAACAAAATACTTATCAAGCATCTTATATTTTGGGGAAGAGTGTATCGCAAAGAAATTTTCTTGTTCGCGATAAAAACAAATTTTCTTCAAGGTGCGACACCGCTCAAAATTTATCACTCCGCCGTACCCCACGAAAATAGTGCATTTGAAAATTTTGCCTAGGTGAGTTTGACACTGTATTACGAGCACATTTATTTGTGTCTGTTTTATATTTAGTATGCACTGCAAAGTATCACTAGTGTACGACATTTGGGTGTACAAAACACGATCTTAAAAGAGACTATTTCTCGTCGGAAGCTTCTGTCTGTAAACTACCCCCTCCTCAAATCTGCACCATTCTAGAGGGTAAAACCCAACCCTAGGGTGGTTGCAAAACGGAATACCGGAAAAACTCAACGGTCAACCCCCCTTTGAACTAGGCTCGTTGGGTAGATGTATGGCTGAGCTATAAGGCGAGGGGAGTCCTTTTGGTCATAAAATATTTGGTAACAGCTGGGAGTGTCACAAAGTGCGCCAATTTGCATTGTGGCCTATGGACAATTTTTGACTGGTGTCACCCCTTAGAAGCTGAATGTCAAAATTTTTACTTTTGGTATAGTCAGTCATTGCTTAGTGGAATTCTCATCGGATCTGGCTCAAACTTTGATTATGACAAAAATTTCAAACTTTTATCAATTTTTGTAAAATTTTACAAAAATTTGAATTTTTGAAAAATTGAAAAAGTTAAAATCCATTAAAATTCGATTAAAAATGTGATTTTAGGCCAGATGTAGACTTAAAACTGGCCTAAGTCATGTTATAATGTTGAGTTACGCTGTTTGTTAGTGTTTTGTACAATTTTGGACACGGATAGTCATCATTTTGATAAGTTTGGACTGTAAATTGGGTTATTCAGAGGGTCATTTCGGTCCCATTTTCTAGTGCTATTGCTGTCACTCAGCACTTAGAAGACATTGGGACATGAGCAACAACCGTGGTAAACCTTTGTACTTACCTTGGGCAAGGTCACAGTGAATGTCAAAGGTCAAGGTCACCCAGGGTCAAAGGTCAAGGCCACAAAAATTAACGAAAAGAGCATTTTTGCTCAATTTCTAGGTTGTAAATTTCTTCTTGTGTAGCTGTTTTGGGTCAAGGTCACAGTTCAGAGGTCAAAGGTCAAGGTCATTTGAAGGTCAAATCTGGTACATAAATATCTTAACATTAAATGTATAGCAGTTTAATGCTTAGGTTTGGTTGTTTTGAACGCGTGTTGGGCAATATGTCTGACCACCATATTTGCAATTTTGGTCAAAATAGCATGTTTTTGCATGGGGGGTACCTAGAATTGAAAGACCCCATGCATCCTCATTTTGTGTTCTTTCTCAACAAAATACTTATCAAGCATCTTATATTTTGGGGAAGAGTGTATCGCAAAGAAATTTTCTTGTTCGCGATAAAAACAAATTTTCTTCAAGGTGCGACACCGCTCAAAATTTATCACTCCGCCGTACCCCACGAAAATAGTGCATTTGAAAATTTTGCCTAGGTGAGTTTGACACTGTATTACGAGCACATTTATTTGTGTCTGTTTTATATTTAGTATGCACTGCAAAGTATCACTAGTGTACGACATTTGGGTGTACAAAACACGATCTTAAAAGAGACTATTTCTCGTCGGAAGCTTCTGTCTGTAAACTACCCCCTCCTCAAATCTGCACCATTCTAGAGGGTAAAACCCAACCCTAGGGTGGTTGCAAAACGGAATACCGGAAAAACTCAACGGTCAACCCCCCTTTGAACTAGGCTCGTTGGGTAGATGTATGGCTGAGCTATAAGGCGAGGGGAGTCCTTTTGGTCATAAAATGTTTGGTAACAGCTGGGAGTGTCACAAAGTGCGCCAATTTGCATTGTGGCCTATGGACAATTTTTGACTGGTGTCACCCCTTAGAAGCTGAATGTCAAAATTTTTACTTTTGGTATAGTCAGTCATTGCTTAGTGGAATTCTCATCGGATCTGGCTCAAACTTTGATTATGACAAAAATTTCAAACTTTTATCAATTTTTGTAAAATTTTACAAAAATTTGAATTTTTGAAAAATTGAAAAAGTTAAAATCCATTAAAATTCGATTAAAAATGTGATTTTAGGCCAGATGTAGACTTAAAACTGGCCTAAGTCATGTTATAATGTTGAGTTACGCTGTTTGTTAGTGTTTTGTACAATTTTGGACACGGATAGTCATCATTTTGATAAGTTTGGACTGTAAATTGGGTTATTCAGAGGGTCATTTCGGTCCCATTTTCTAGTGCTATTGCTGTCACTCAGCACTTAGAAGACATTGGGACATGAGCAACAACCGTGGTAAACCTTTGTACTTACCTTGGGCAAGGTCACAGTGAATGTCAAAGGTCAAGGTCACCCAGGGTCAAAGGTCAAGGCCACAAAAATTAACGAAAAGAGCATTTTTGCTCAATTTCTAGGTTGTAAATTTCTTCTTGTGTAGCTGTTTTGGGTCAAGGTCACAGTTCAGAGGTCAAAGGTCAAGGTCATTTGAAGGTCAAATCTGGTACATAAATATCTTAACATTAAATGTATAGCAGTTTAATGCTTAGGTTTGGTTGTTTTGAACGCGTGTTGGGCAATATGTCTGACCACCATATTTGCAATTTTGGTCAAAATAGCATGTTTTTGCATGGGGGGTACCTAGAATTGAAAGACCCCATGCATCCTCATTTTGTGTTCTTTCTCAACAAAATACTTATCAAGCATCTTATATTTTGGGGAAGAGTGTATCGCAAAGAAATTTTCTTGTTCGCGATAAAAACAAATTTTCTTCAAGGTGCGACACCGCTCAAAATTTATCACTCCGCCGTACCCCACGAAAATAGTGCATTTGAAAATTTTGCCTAGGTGAGTTTGACACTGTATTACGAGCACATTTATTTGTGTCTGTTTTATATTTAGTATGCACTGCAAAGTATCACTAGTGTACGACATTTGGGTGTACAAAACACGATCTTAAAAGAGACTATTTCTCGTCGGAAGCTTCTGTCTGTAAACTACCCCCTCCTCAAATCTGCACCATTCTAGAGGGTAAAACCCAACCCTAGGGTGGTTGCAAAACGGAATACCGGAAAAACTCAACGGTCAACCCCCCTTTGAACTAGGCTCGTTGGGTAGATGTATGGCTGAGCTATAAGGCGAGGGGAGTCCTTTTGGTCATAAAATGTTTGGTAACAGCTGGGAGTGTCACAAAGTGCGCCAATTTGCATTGTGGCCTATGGACAATTTTTGACTGGTGTCACCCCTTAGAAGCTGAATGTCAAAATTTTTACTTTTGGTATAGTCAGTCATTGCTTAGTGGAATTCTCATCGGATCTGGCTCAAACTTTGATTATGACAAAAATTTCAAACTTTTATCAATTTTTGTAAAATTTTACAAAAATTTGAATTTTTGAAAAATTGAAAAAGTTAAAATCCATTAAAATTCGATTAAAAATGTGATTTTAGGCCAGATGTAGACTTAAAACTGGCCTAAGTCATGTTATAATGTTGAGTTACGCTGTTTGTTAGTGTTTTGTACAATTTTGGACACGGATAGTCATCATTTTGATAAGTTTGGACTGTAAATTGGGTTATTCAGAGGGTCATTTCGGTCCCATTTTCTAGTGCTATTGCTGTCACTCAGCACTTAGAAGACATTGGGACATGAGCAACAACCGTGGTAAACCTTTGTACTTACCTTGGGCAAGGTCACAGTGAATGTCAAAGGTCAAGGTCACCCAGGGTCAAAGGTCAAGGCCACAAAAATTAACGAAAAGAGCATTTTTGCTCAATTTCTAGGTTGTAAATTTCTTCTTGTGTAGCTGTTTTGGGTCAAGGTCACAGTTCAGAGGTCAAAGGTCAAGGTCATTTGAAGGTCAAATCTGGTACATAAATATCTTAACATTAAATGTATAGCAGTTTAATGCTTAGGTTTGGTTGTTTTGAACGCGTGTTGGGCAATATGTCTGACCACCATATTTGCAATTTTGGTCAAAATAGCATGTTTTTGCATGGGGGGTACCTAGAATTGAAAGACCCCATGCATCCTCATTTTGTGTTCTTTCTCAACAAAATACTTATCAAGCATCTTATATTTTGGGGAAGAGTGTATCGCAAAGAAATTTTCTTGTTCGCGATAAAAACAAATTTTCTTCAAGGTGCGACACCGCTCAAAATTTATCACTCCGCCGTACCCCACGAAAATAGTGCATTTGAAAATTTTGCCTAGGTGAGTTTGACACTGTATTACGAGCACATTTATTTGTGTCTGTTTTATATTTAGTATGCACTGCAAAGTATCACTAGTGTACGACATTTGGGTGTACAAAACACGATCTTAAAAGAGACTATTTCTCGTCGGAAGCTTCTGTCTGTAAACTACCCCCTCCTCAAATCTGCACCATTCTAGAGGGTAAAACCCAACCCTAGGGTGGTTGCAAAACGGAATACCGGAAAAACTCAACGGTCAACCCCCCTTTGAACTAGGCTCGTTGGGTAGATGTATGGCTGAGCTATAAGGCGAGGGGAGTCCTTTTGGTCATAAAATGTTTGGTAACAGCTGGGAGTGTCACAAAGTGCGCCAATTTGCATTGTGGCCTATGGACAATTTTTGACTGGTGTCACCCCTGATATTGTATATGGTCAGTTGAATTATTTTGAGAAATACAGCTACTGGATAAATTGCCGTGAATACTAAACCCTCGTCACAATAATGAAGAAAAGCCGATAAACACTGAAAGAGTGAAATTATAAGATGCAGCATGTCGTAAGGCATCAAAACAATAAAGAACACTTGGAATGAGCTTTTCACCTTATTGTATAACAGGAATGCGATGCCTAATGTATTGCAACTAATTCCTACCAGGGCTATAAGAGCACCTGTTATTTCAAATAATGCATTCCAAGTGTTTTTGTCAAAAGAAGGCATGGATATTTTAAAATAACCTCCTTAATCACAGATATAGTAAATATCCATACAGACTAGCACTCGTCCGCCACACCATTTTCATACGTTTAACAATAGAATATATTTTACATTGTCTTAAAGTTCTTGAAAATTCTGAAGTTTCTAATTGTTTTGTAACCATAGAATTATTTCAGAATATGATAGCTAGCGTGTTTATGTTAAAACTCGCCTTGTTGCGATGCATGACAAAGGGGTTCTTCAGGAGATGGACTAAATACGTAATTTAAAAGGATGTTCGCTGCTAACATTTGACATTTCGGAACTTCCGGTTTACTTTTGTTGAATATCTCGTAAACGGTTGCAGATATTTTCCTAATATTTTACATTTGGATACATATTGATGTTATGCATTGAATGAGCTATGAAAATTGTCAATCTAAGAAACTTCATTTTTTCACCCCATTTTCTGCAACATTTCAGAAAATTTTAGCTGTCAGTAAAATTTAGGGGGTAGGGTAGATTAAACTTGAATATTAGACATCTTAAGATTAATTGCACTAGTTCGATGTTTATTTTAGCATCAGTATATGTGTACAAGTCAGTCTTTGTGTCTTTGGTGTGCTGTTTTTTTCTTATTTTAGAAAAAATCATTATACGTTACATATATAAAGGATATAATATAAATGTAATGCGACAGTCTGCATGCTTATTTTCATCCAATCATGGTCGATAACTATGCTGCCTTCTTTAATTGCACGCCGGTGGGTCGGTCGTCAGACTCTATGATGGCGCCGACTTAAAGCTATTCCTTTTAGTTGGTTGGGGCCGAAGCTTCTTGCCTGTTGCTTGGCCCACCAGGGTTCAACGGATGTTTTTCGTTTGCTCCAGATTTTCAGTAATGTTATTTGGCGCTCAGGGATCTCCACGCCGGGCAGCTTATTGTATCTGTGAATCCTCGTTCTTTTCATCATGGTTTCAGTATGATTTATTTGTTTTTCCCTGATGATTCAATGACTAGTTAGAGATTCACCACGAGGACCGAACAGCTATATTAAATGTGAACCACTGTAGAAGCTGATTGTGAGGTTATGGCCATGTAAAATCGATTTAAGCCGCCAGTGACTTTTTATCACTGATCGTCCCAAGGAGATACTTCTGTTATGGTTCTAATTGGTTTGTGTTTTAGTGTTATATTTTTTGTGCTGATTGCACCTAATGTACGCTTTCATGTTTTAGTTCAGTTCGGGTAACTGAGTGACAGCCTACTGGGAAATAGCTGCTCACTCGGCTTATAATATGTTCCCTTAGTCGTAATTACCTTATTGTCCATTTAATCTTCCCACCTCGGTTTTTGGAATGGGAATTTCTTTCTGATTGTGCCATGTCGTGATCATTGCTTTATTTATTTTTATTTTTATTTATACAATATTTCGAGAGGGTTACACTTTTAGCTATAAGCCAGTCTACCAAGTGGCCCTCTATAAACAACTAATAAAACACAATACAACTATATACAAACTGTACATAAAAATATAAAATCACAGATAAAAGTTGGGATGCATTAAAACATGTAACTGCTGCAATGAGCTAAAAATCCCTGAGAAGTTTTAAGTTTTGTTTTTGGTAAAAAATGTTAAAAGCTCACAAATTGAAAATATTTAGCTTGCACAGACGTGTAAAATTGTTTTCAAAATATTAATATACTTGGTACAGGAATTATGTTGTTACGTGAGAGGTACTTAAGAAACTGTTAAGTATGCATCTTGCAGCATTTATAAGAGATTTTTAAGACCTGTCTTAAATGCTTGTAGGGAGCTTGTTGTTCTTAACGCCTGAGGAAATGAATTCCATAATTTTGATGCGGAATATGAAAACGAGCGATCAAATAGAGCAGACCTGGACCTGGGTATAGA
The DNA here is from genome assembly GCA_964017185.1 of Rugalucina vietnamica. Classification (NCBI taxonomy): domain Eukaryota; kingdom Metazoa; phylum Mollusca; class Bivalvia; order Lucinida; family Lucinidae; genus Rugalucina; species Rugalucina vietnamica. The sequence continues at coordinate 32,883,748 of OZ024876.1, forward strand.
CAATAGGCCATTATTAGATGATCTCAGTGACAGTTGATGTGATTCTGACATTGGCTTTAGTAAATTTGAAATATACGAAGGAGTCAAATTATTTAAGGCTTTAAAAGTCAGTACCGCTTTATTATACATCAATCGCTTGGGAATGGTTTGCCATCCTAATTCTTCAAACATATATGTAGATGAGGTCATGTAATCTGCTTGCAGAATGATGCGAGCAGCTCTTTTTTGTAGCTTGGAAATGCGTTCAATATTTGCAGTCGTTGTAGCTCCCCATGTATTACATCCGTAGTCGATTAATGGTAAGATATAAGTTTGATAAAATAGTTTTTGTACTTTTTGTGGCACATATGCCGATAATTGTTTAAGAAGCGAAATTTTAGATGATAATAAAGAGCATAGGTAATCAATATGCGGCGTCCATGTAAGATTATCATCAATGAAAATTCCGAGAAGTTTTTGTTTCGATACTTTTTCGATTTTATTATTATCTATAATCAAATGTAGTTCAAAATCGTCTGGAATACGTTTTTTGGCTCCAAGAAGCATGTATGTACTTTTATTAAAATTGATAGGAAGTTTATTTTGTTTACTCCAATGCACTATTGTTAAGAAGTCAGTGAGTATTTCATCTTCTATTACATCTACGTCAGGGCTATTTTTGTGAAATGTTGCATCATCAGCAAAGAGGTCAGCGTAACAATATTTTAACAGAAGAGGCATATCATTAATAAAAAGCAGAAATAGTGTTGGTCCCAAAATGGACCCCTGTGGCACGCCAGACATGATATTTGCATAGGAAGACATCCCTTGATCGTTTTGTATAGTTTGCTGACGTGACTCAAGATAAGACTTAAACCAGCTCAGTGATGTGTTACATATCTTATATTTTGATAGTTTTTGTAAAAGAATTTCATGATTGACCAGGTCGAAAGCTTTTCTAAAATCTATAAACAGAGAGCCAATGACATCTCCCTGGTCGATACAGGACATCCATTTATCTATTAACTTTACCAGTGCAGTTTGGCAGCTGTGTTTTGGACGAAACCCCGACTGGGTTTCGTGAATTAAAGAATACTTATTCAAGTAAGACATTAAATGTTTGTTGATGTGTCTTTCAAATATTTTGGAGATAGTCGGCAATATAGAAATTGGCCGATAATTGTTCGGATCGGATTTGCTACCGCTCTTATACACGGGGAAGACTTTTGCAAGTTTGAGCCGGTCAGGAAAGCAACCTGTTTCTATGCTTTTATTGATAAGTTCAGCAAGACTGTGAGATATTGTACATCCTACCGACTTAAGGATCCGCGGCCCAAGACCATCTAGTCCCATTGCTTTGGATGAGTCTAGAGCATTTATTATCTCCGTTACCTGATCAGGTGTAATAAACGGAATTCTAAACTGCACATCAATCGGCACCTTATCATTTATAAAGTTTTCTAAATAATTAAAATCAGTTTCTAATTCGTCTTTATCATTGCTGCCAAATATTTTAGAAATAGTTGCAAAATACTTGTTTAATTCAGATGCAATGTCTTCCGAAGACGTAAACCGGTTGTTATCAATTATAATTTCATCGGGTAATTTTTTGCTAGAACAGTTATGTTTATTGTTAACTTTCTTAAAGTGCTGCCATATGGTTTTAGTATCTTTTGAATTCATAACCGAATCAGTAATAAGTTTTCGTTTCGCCACCCTTATTAGTTGCTTTGCTTTGTTACGATATTTTCTGTATTCTGGCCATAATTGTCTACGCTTACAATTATCTCTCATTTTTCTAGCACTAGCAATTTCATCATTATACCACTCTGGTAAATGTTTTGTTCTTACACGTTTAATTTTGTAGGGAGCATGATAATCTAAATGCTTTAAAATAATACTATACCAAATGGAAATGTCTTCATTTATGTCCAGTTTATTAGCTGAGAAATTATCTAGGTCATTCGCGAGACCTGAAATAAATGCCTCTTCGTTAAAATTTTTAAAACATCGATACGAAGTCGTTATATGATCGAATTTAGATATTTTGTTATTTATCTTTCGTGTTGTACAGACCGGAAAATGGTCAATCAATGAATAATTAGAAACGAAACTCTCTACAATGTTTTCCGGGTTTGAGGTATAAATATGATCAATTATGGTAGAACTGGTCTCGGTGACTCGAGTAGGATCTTTAATTAATTGAGTTAAATCGAATAATTCTATCAAGTGTTGCCATTTTCTGTTTGTGTTTAAGCTCAAGTCGATGTTTACTTACTGGAGATAGACGTCAAGCTAAGCATTTCTACTTAGCTAAGCAATTTTGCTTCTTAGACGCCAACTGTCTAGTGGTGGGGGAAAGCCAGGGCAGTTCTCGACGTTCGGTCGGGAAATACCCTGTGAAACCACCGCGCCCGGAAGGTGACAGTCAAACCATTGGTACATACCGATGCAGGAACCATTGATAGTTTTTTCAATAATTGATAGTTTTTACTGGCGTCGCCAGTGGGATTCGAACCTGCACGGCAGCGGTACATAGCTAGTCAGAAGCCAAACGCGCTACCGACTGAGCTATCCGGGCGCCCCCATAAGTCACCCATAATAATAAACTCCAGGCCAGTTGTCTGAGCTATTGATAGCTCCTTTTCAAAAAGATCTATCCACTCAGATTTCGAGTGTGGAGGGCGGTAGACAGTACATACAAGGAATGGTTTAGAATTAGGTAGTGATATTTCTGTCCAAAGAGTTTCAATATTTGAGATTTCAATGTCAGACATTCGCCTGCAGTTTATCGACTGTCGATAATACAGTACTATACCCCCTCCACTCTTTGTCTGTGTGTCCGACCTATCTTTTCGAATAAGATCAAAACCGTCTAACGCAATCTGATTATCAGAAACGGAACTACTGAGAAATGTCTCACATAAACCAAGTACATCTGGACAGTTATCTTGTGCCATTGAAATACGTAAATCGTCTACTTTGGGAACTATGTGCCTGATATTTAAATTGCAAAGGTGTAGTCCCTTTGAACAAAATTTCATTTCCGATGGCTGACTCAAATATGTGTTGGATAATTTATCAGTACAGTCATTAGAAAAGTCGGAAAGTTCGCCCGTACAGTCAGAAGATATGCTTTGATCATGTAACGTAGACGTGTCATTTTCACACGAAAAACTTTGATTCAGACTACTGTATGTGTCAGAAACACTGTCATGACTGGATTCAGTGTAAGAAAATTCAATGTTTTCGCCTTTACTTAGACAGGAAAAACGATTGTACGTTTTAAGTTTAAAATTTACATTTGAGAATAAATTATCAAATAGTTCAATGCACCCATCAGATTCCTAATGAGCAAAATATCCACTCATACTAGTGTTTCTGCCATTGTACCAGCAGTCATTTGTTAGATGTCCACTTATCATACAAATGTGGCAATATTTTCGTCCATTATGATGTTGGGTGTTCACGCGTGGCCCATTAAGATATCGTCCATTTCGGTAGCCTCTCTGTTTGTGTTGAAACCCTGCAACCTTACTTTTTACCTTTTTACATTAGCCGCATCGCAAGAAATTTGTAACGGTCCCTTGTGCAGATTTTTCAAGGGTGTATTTGTTGCACCGAAACCAGTTTCAGTCTTGTGAAACCGCTCGTTTGTTAAGCGAAGCCGGTTTAATTTTAAACCGGGACTGGTTCTCCATTTTCATTACTAAAACTTATAGTTAATCATATAACCTTTGCCGTCTGGGATCAGTAATTTTGTTTTTGGTTTCCAAAAAAAAACAACAACATTAAACCAAAACTGACATCACTTTCACCAAAACAAATACGTACTGAATTTAACACTCGCTAATAAACAGTAATAAAGACGAGTCTCCTATATATATATATATATAGTTTATATATATTATATATTATAGTCCTACCTTCGCCAATTTAGTACATCTTTATTTCTCTACTTTATAATTTTTCCGATGTACTTGTATCAGAAATGATCTTGGTAGGAATAGCTGTTGAAGTTTGTATATCTTTGATATAAAAATATTATTTCCAAGCTTTGGCATCCCATAGGATCCAGTTATTCCATGTATATAGACGAGTGTGCTTGCACAACGAAAACTAGTAACCTATCAGACGGGTTATGCAGGGAAATCTCCTCTAAACCTGAGCTATGATAACTCCTTTTTAAGGAGCGTAGTAGCGCAGTCGGTAGAGGGGATGGCCCTGTATAGCTAGGCGCCGAAGCCGAAGTCTGCGGGTTCGAAACCTACCTTCGCCAATTTAGTACATCTTTATTTCTCTACTTTATAATTTTTCCGATGTACTTGTATCAGAAATGATCTTGGTAGGAATAGCTGTTGAAGTGTGTATATCTTTGATATAAAAATATTATTTCCAAGCTTTGGCATCCCATAGGATCCAGTTATTCCATGTATATAGACGAGTGTGCTTGCACAACGAAAACTAGTAACCTATCAGACGGGTTATGCAGGGAAATCTCCTCTAAACCTGAGCTATGATAACTCCTTTTTAAGGAGCGTAGTAGCGCAGTCGGTAGAGGGGATGGCCCTGTATAGCTAGGCGCCGAAGCCGAAGTCTGCGGGTTCGAAACCTACCTTCGCCAATTTAGTACATCTTTATTTCTCTACTTTATAATTTTTCCGATGTACTTGTATCAGAAATGATCTTGGTAGGAATAGCTGTTGAAGTTTGTATATCTTTGATATAAAAATATTATTTCCAAGCTTTGGCATCCCATAGGATCCAGTTATTCCATGTATATAGACGAGTGTGCTTGCACAACGAAAACTAGTAACCTATCAGACGGGTTATGCAGGGAAATCTCCTCTAAACCTGAGCTATGATAACTCCTTTTTAAGGAGCGTAGTAGCGCAGTCGGTAGAGGGGATGGCCCTGTATAGCTAGGCGCCGAAGCCGAAGTCTGCGGGTTCGAAACCTACCTTCGCCAATTTAGTACATCTTTATTTCTCTACTTTATAATTTTTCCGATGTACTTGTATCAGAAATGATCTTGGTAGGAATAGCTGTTGAAGTTTGTATATCTTTGATATAAAAATATTATTTCCAAGCTTTGGCATCCCATAGGATCCAGTTATTCCATGTATATAGACGAGTGTGCTTGCACAACGAAAACTAGTAACCTATCAGACGGGTTATGCAGGGAAATCTCCTCTAAACCTGAGCTATGATAACTCCTTTTTAAGGAGCGTAGTAGCGCAGTCGGTAGAGGGGATGGCCCTGTATAGCTAGGCGCCGAAGCCGAAGTCTGCGGGTTCGAAACCTACCTTCGCCAATTTAGTACATCTTTATTTCTCTACTTTATAATTTTTCCGATGTACTTGTATCAGAAATGATCTTGGTAGGAATAGCTGTTGAAGTTTGTATATCTTTGATATAAAAATATTATTTCCAAGCTTTGGCATCCCATAGGATGCAGTTATTCCATGTATATAGACGAGTGTGCTTGCACAACGAAAACTAGTAACCTATCAGACGGGTTATGCAGGGAAATCTCCTCTAAACCTGAGCTATGATAACTCCTTTTTAAGGAGCGTAGTAGCGCAGTCGGTAGAGGGGATGGCCCTGTATAGCTAGGCGCCGAAGCCGAAGTCTGCGGGTTCGAAACCTACCTTCGCCAATTTAGTACATCTTTATTTCTCTACTTTATAATTTTTCCGATGTACTTGTATCAGAAATGATCTTGGTAGGAATAGCTGTTGAAGTTTGTATATCTTTGATATAAAAATATTATTTCCAAGCTTTGGCATCCCATAGGATCCAGTTATTCCATGTATATAGACGAGTGTGCTTGCACAACGAAAACTAGTAACCTATCAGACGGGTTATGCAGGGAAATCTCCTCTAAACCTGAGCTATGATAACTCCTTTTTAAGGAGCGTAGTAGCGCAGTCGGTAGAGGGGATGGCCCTGTATAGCTAGGCGCCGAAGCCGAAGTCTGCGGGTTCGAAACCTACCTTCGCCAATTTAGTACATCTTTATTTCTCTACTTTATAATTTTTCCGATGTACTTGTATCAGAAATGATCTTGGTAGGAATAGCTGTTGAAGTTTGTATATCTTTGATATAAAAATATTATTTCCAAGCTTTGGCATCCCATAGGATCCAGTTATTCCATGTATATAGACGAGTGTGCTTGCACAACGAAAACTAGTAACCTATCAGACGGGTTATGCAGGGAAATCTCCTCTAAACCTGAGCTATGATAACTCCTTTTTAAGGAGCGTAGTAGCGCAGTCGGTAGAGGGGATGGCCCTGTATAGCTAGGCGCCGAAGCCGAAGTCTGCGGGTTCGAACCCTACCTTCGCCAATTTAGTACATCTTTATTTCTCTACTTTATAATTTTTCCGATGTACTTGTATCAGAAATGATCTTGGTAGGAATAGCTGTTGAAGTTTGTATATCTTTGATATAAAAATATTATTTCCAAGCTTTGGCATCCCATAGGATCCAGTTATTCCATGTATATAGACGAGTGTGCTTGCACAACGAAAACTAGTAACCTATCAGACGGGTTATGCAGGGAAATCTCCTCTAAACCTGAGCTATGATAACTCCTTTTTAAGGAGCGTAGTAGCGCAGTCGGTAGAGGGGATGGCCCTGTATAGCTAGGCGCCGAAGCCGAAGTCTGCGGGTTCGAAACCTACCTTCGCCAATTTAGTACATCTTTATTTCTCTACTTTATAATTTTTCCGATGTACTTGTATCAGAAATGATCTTGGTAGGAATAGCTGTTGAAGTTTGTATATCTTTGATATAAAAATATTATTTCCAAGCTTTGGCATCCCATAGGATCCAGTTATTCCATGTATATAGACGAGTGTGCTTGCACAACGAAAACTAGTAACCTATCAGACGGGTTATGCAGGGAAATCTCCTCTAAACCTGAGCTATGATAACTCCTTTTTAAGGAGCGTAGTAGCGCAGTCGGTAGAGGGGATGGCCCTGTATAGCTAGGCGCCGAAGCCGAAGTCTGCGGGTTCGAACCCTACCTTCGCCAATTTAGTACATCTTTATTTCTCTACTTTATAATTTTTCCGATGTACTTGTATCAGAAATGATCTTGGTAGGAATAGCTGTTGAAGTTTGTATATCTTTGATATAAAAATATTATTTCCAAGCTTTGGCATCCCATAGGATCCAGTTATTCCATGTATATAGACGAGTGTGCTTGCACAACGAAAACTAGTAACCTATCAGACGGGTTATGCAGGGAAATCTCCTCTAAACCTGAGCTATGATAACTCCTTTTTAAGGAGCGTAGTAGCGCAGTCGGTAGAGGGGATGGCCCTGTATAGCTAGGCGCCGAAGCCGGTCTGCGGGTTCGAAACCTACCTTCGCCAATTTAGTACATCTTTATTTCTCTACTTTATAATTTTTCCGATGTACTTGTATCAGAAATGATCTTGGTAGGAATAGCTGTTGAAGTTTGTATATCTTTGATATAAAAATATTATTTCCAAGCTTTGGCATCCCATAGGATCCAGTTATTCCATGTATATAGACGAGTGTGCTTGCACAACGAAAACTAGTAACCTATCAGACGGGTTATGCAGGGAAATCTCCTCTAAACCTGAGCTATGATAACTCCTTTTTAAGGAGCGTAGTAGCGCAGTCGGTAGAGGGGATGGCCCTGTATAGCTAGGCGCCGAAGCCGAAGTCTGCGGGTTCGAACCCTACCTTCGCCAATTTAGTACATCTTTATTTCTCTACTTTATAATTTTTCCGATGTACTTGTATCAGAAATGATCTTGGTAGGAATAGCTGTTGAAGTTTGTATATCTTTGATATAAAAATATTATTTCCAAGCTTTGGCATCCCATAGGATCCAGTTATTCCATGTATATAGACGAGTGTGCTTGCACAACGAAAACTAGTAACCTATCAGACGGGTTATGCAGGGAAATCTCCTCTAAACCTGAGCTATGATAACTCCTTTTTAAGGAGCGTAGTAGCGCAGTCGGTAGAGGGGATGGCCCTGTATAGCTAGGCGCCGAAGCCGAAGTCTGCGGGTTCGAAACCTACCTTCGCCAATTTAGTACATCTTTATTTCTCTACTTTATAATTTTTCCGATGTACTTGTATCAGAAATGATCTTGGTAGGAATAGCTGTTGAAGTTTGTATATCTTTGATATAAAAATATTATTTCCAAGCTTTGGCATCCCATAGGATCCAGTTATTCCATGTATATAGACGAGTGTGCTTGCACAACGAAAACTAGTAACCTATCAGACGGGTTATGCAGGGAAATCTCCTCTAAACCTGAGCTATGATAACTCCTTTTTAAGGAGCGTAGTAGCGCAGTCGGTAGAGGGGATGGCCCTGTATAGCTAGGCGCCGAAGCCGAAGTCTGCGGGTTCGAAACCTACCTTCGCCAATTTAGTACATCTTTATTTCTCTACTTTATAATTTTTCCGATGTACTTGTATCAGAAATGATCTTGGTAGGAATAGCTGTTGAAGTTTGTATATCTTTGATATAAAAATATTATTTCCAAGCTTTGGCATCCCATAGGATCCAGTTATTCCATGTATATAGACGAGTGTGCTTGCACAACGAAAGCTAGTAACCTATCAGACGGGTTATGCAGGGAAATCTCCTCTAAACCTGAGCTATGATAACTCCTTTTTAAGGAGCGTAGTAGCGCAGTCGGTAGAGGGGATGGCCCTGTATAGCTAGGCGCCGAAGCCGAAGTCTGCGGGTTCGAAACCTACCTTCGCCAATTTAGTACATCTTTATTTCTCTACTTTATATATATATATATATATATATATATATATATATATATATATATATATATATATATATATATATATATATATATATATATATATATATATATATATATATATATATATATATATATATATATATATATATATATATATATATATATATGCATGCTGTCTGAAAGATGCACGCCGTCTCCTACAACACCTGCACATTTTCTCCTTACACATGTACTTAATCAGCAAAACTCTTGATCTCCTTGACATCAAAATGTAAACAAAAAGTCATTTGCTGCACTCATGACGGCTAAACATCTCCCAAACTTTATTTTTTTTTTGGAGTGGGAATATCTTTCTGATTGCACATTTTCCTGATCATTGCCTACTTGTACTTTTTTATCGTGGTTATATAATAACCATGTTTAGCTCTGTTTGTATCGAGGTATATAACCGGAAGATAATTGGCCAACAGCTGAACTACTGAGCAAGCTATATAAAACAGAAATGTGTACTGTTGGACAGTATCATTGAAACAAAAACAAACCCTCGCACTTTAAAGGCAAACTGACGAAGTATCACTGGCGTCACCATAACATGTATGCCAAAGCAAGCAGCAAATTTAATGCTTCATAAACAATATTTCATTGTTTATCAGAACGAAATGTGGCTATGTAATTTTCTGAAATCAAGTATTTGAGATAAAATCCCGGAAAGCAGTTTTGATTTTTCAGTACCGACACACACGTTTGGTCGCGTCGTACTGATTCTCAGTGTCCAGTGCAGATCCTGCATAAATCAGGATGTACTATTTGAGGCTATCGACTACACTCAATTCAACTCTCGCTTTATACTTTACTATTAATTGAGCCTGTGCGTGAGAAAACCAACAATTTGGGTTCTGACCAGGTCCGACACAAACCAGGCTGTACAGGTATAGCAGATGGCTAGAGGCTGGAAATTTTGGATTTAGAAAGTAGAGAAATTGTAGTATCCGAGTAGCGAAAACAAAGGCGCTGACCAGCTTCGCATTCACTACTAAGCTGATCTGTGCCTTTGTTTTCGCTTATGTAGCACTGCATGAAAAAACGCGTTTAATTTGCCATAATATCCGCACAAAACGTAATTAAATTTCAAATTTAATTGAATTTTTGTGAGTTTACGTTGGAATCATATTTCAAATATACTTCTCGTTTACTTTAAGTATAAACAGACTTGAAAATAAAGTGTTTAAACAAAAGAAGGAAAAGGAGAAAATGAACATTAAAGTTAATAAAAAAAAAAAAAAAAAAAAAGAATGGCATTTAGGCCTACAGTGGGATTCGAACCCACCGCTTTTGCGGATTGTCCTTTTACGCGCTACCCTGTCCCACTCTGCACCCCCATTCTTCCCAGACCCAGGCCCCAAGTCCGTTTTCGCACCGGCCTAAGCAAGGAATCATACCAGCGGATATTCGACTGAAAGAAACAAGTCATGTAGGTGATTGGAGGGTGAGATACAACACATTAAACATTATACCCTAACAACGTACTAGCACTTTCCGCCATATCAACAGTTGGTAGAAAATCTGAAATTTAAGATAATAAGCTTTCTCTTGTTAGGGTCGAAGTTTGATGAAATTTACGAAGGTCAAAATCTCTAAGTTTTATAACATTTACTTTTTAATTTTTTACTTCACACATGAAATTTTCGAGCCGTTTACTTGGAGTTTAAGAGGTACAACGGTGGCAGCACATTTGCGCACATTTTTGAAAGAATGTGGTTCATTTGCGCACACATTTATCCCAGGTAAACCTTTTCATTTGCGCACACAATATCCCCAGGTAAATGTTACATTTGCGCACATCAAATTTTCTCAGGTAAATGGTATGCCTGTGCTCGCGGGACTGTATAGACGAGCAAAATGGAACATTTTAAAACAAATCGTGGAAAACGAGGAATTTTACATGAAGGTTTTAATTTCAGAAAAGAAAGAGAAAGTAAGACGGCACAGTTGTGGCGATGCATCAAGAAAACATGCAAACCCAACTAAATGATACAATGATTCTTTGAGAGAGATTCGAACATGACCACGTGGGAGAAGAGTCCAGGGCTGAGACTAGTGAAACTCTTCCACACCCAGGTCGGTGAACAGGGGTAACAGTGATGGTATTTTATTTTTTGTATCTTGATTTAATAAAATACCAGCAAATGGCCAAGAAAGAGGCGCAAAAACATGTGCGCAAATGTAACACTAAAACTGTGCGCAAATGATCTACATTTCTGTGCGCAAATGAAAACTGTGCGCAAAAGAAATTTTTGAAAAATGTGCGCAAATGGAATAGCACCGGTACAACAACTTCGCATTTTATTTTTATTTTAAATTTGAATTTTATTTTACAAACGAATTGTTGGGCATAATTGTGCATTATATTCTTATATAGCATGAATATACTTTAAGTTTAAGTGTCCCAACAATTTCACATTTTCTTTTTATTAAATCTTAATTAAATCTTAGACGTCAAATTATTTCTAATTTAATGCATGCTTATACGCAGGTAAACGCGGAATAGAAAGCATAACAAAATGTCCAAACAATCTCAAGTTTTGTGTCACCTAAAATTTGAATTAAATCTAAAACTCCGAGTTGTATGGAATTTTACGAAAACGTAAACTTGCTTAAACGCGTTTTTTCATGCAGTGTAGATTGTTGGTTTTCCCATGCTGCAGATCAATTAAAGGCGTGTCTCTTAAATAGTCGCCATCGAACGCTGTCTGGAAGATGCACGCCGTCGTCTACAACACCTGCACGTTTTCTTCTTACACATGTACTTCAGCAGAACTCTTGATCTCCTTGACATCAAATTGTAAACAAAAAAGTCATTTGCTGCACTCAGCACGGCAACAAATCTCCCAAAGTCCATCGTGGTTATATAATAACCATGTTCAGCTCTGTTTGTGTCGAGATATATGTCTGGAAGATAATTGGCCAACAGCTGAGCTACTGCAGGAGGAACAAGCGATAACAACAAAAATATGGTTATAATCACAAGTGTCCATGTTGTACCCAGGTCGTCGAACCGGCTGTCATTCCAACTCATTAAATGTCTGTGAGCCATTGTCATTCAAACCAAACCAAACCTTAGCACTTTAGGCACAGTCACTGGCGTCACAATTATGCCAAAACAAACAGCAGAATTAATGCTTCATTTTTTTATAACGTTAGACATTGTCATTCCTGCTCATTAAATGTCTGTTAGTCATTGTCATTCAAACAAAACCGACCCGTAACACTTTAGGCAGTCACTAGCGTCACAATTACGCCAAGACAAACAGCAGAATTAATGCTTCATTTTTAATTACGTTCTAGACATTGTCATTCAAAAACACACACAAAAAAACTTCGCATTTTAGGCACAATCACTAGCGTCACAATCATGCCGAAACAAACAGCAGAATTAATGCTTCGCTTACAGAAAATCATTGTTAATTACGTCGGAATATGAAATACAATCACCAAACTTCCTGAAACCGTTTGCCAAGCATTTGAGCAGTACTAAAGACGTGTCTCTTCAATAGTCGCCATCGAACGCTGTCTGGAAGATGCACGCCGTCGTCTACAACACCTGCACATTTTCTCCTTACACATGTACTTCAGCAGAACTCTTGATCTCCTTGACATCAAATTGTAAACAAAAAAGTCATTTGCTGCACTCAGCACGGCAACAAATCTCCCAAAGTCCATCGTGGTTATATAATAACCATGTTCATCTCTGTTTGTGTCGAGATATATGTCCGGAAATAATTGGCCAACAGATGAACTACTGTAGGAGGAACAAGCGGTAACAACAGAAATATGGTTATAATCACAAGTGTCCATGTTGTACCCAGGTCGTCGAACCGGCTGTCATTCCTACTCATTAAATGTCTGTTAGTCATTGTCATTCAAACCAAACCAAACCTTAGCACTTTAGGCAGTCACTGGCGTCACAATTACGCCAACATGTGCAGAAATGAAGATCAGGGGAATTAATCTACTATTAGAAGCTTGACCATCGGATTTCCAATACTAGCGGAGTTAGCGAGCCTAATACCTGTTATGACACGCAAGCTATAGGTGATATGCCCTTAGGCATCGAATGCGCCGAGTTTGTCTAATTTAAAGGTTTAGATTTACCTGTAGAAAGGTACAAGTAGGAGATTTGTTCCGGTTTCTGAGTTTTATTTTGAAATATGAGTTTTGAATATCTTCATTGACAAATATTTTATTTTGACCATGGTTATATTGATCTCGTAAACTTTTAACAGTCAATAAAAAATAACAAAAGAAAATAAAATAATAATTATAATAATAACCAAAAAGCGCGTCTGCGCAGACTGATCATCTGTCTCTTAAACTTTTCTATTTAAACATACTCATGTACTGCTACGCATGTAGCTAAACGACTTCATTAAACTATCCACAGACGGAATTATAAGTAGACGGAGTTATGATCAGTTATTGTTTGTGTAGAATATGAAGAGGTGACACTGTTTGTAAATATCAAAATAAAAAAAAAATCTCAAACTAGTTTGATGTTGACCACAGATCAAAAAATGAACATGATTTTGAAACAAGTGCATGTAATAATATTCCTATTTTGATTTTGATTTTCATCCCAGCATAACTGGAACATTGTTATTTAGGACGTAACGAAACAGCAACTGATCGCTTTGATTGCGTGGAGTATATAGAGGATATTTGCTTTTTTGAGGTGAATACCAAATATATTTCATCGAGTGAGTTGAAAACATCAGAATTTTCACGAGTGCGCAGCACGAGTGAAAATTTTTATGTTTTCAACTCACGAGGTGAAATATATTTGGTATTCACCGAAAAAAAGCAAATTTCTTTTTATTTTATACAATACACAGGCATTTTCCAATTCACAAGGCAGGCGGTGAAAATGCAAAAAACAAAAGATTTTGAAAACACAAGTAATTTTGGTACCACATTGTTCCTTACGTTCTAACTATGAAAATGAATACCCACACTTTATGTTTTCGTTCATAAATAACGGAGTTATAGGCGTTTGAATTTCTGAAGTGAGACTTATCTAATGACGTCAAGTAAATGGAAACGTCAGAAGTAATCCAAAAAATCTGACGTCATTACAGTGAAGATATAGGCTGATATCAGTCACTAGTGACTTTTGATATCAGTGAGATTTGATATCAGTGAAATTTCATATCAATGAAAATACCAATTTTATCAAGTTTTGATATACATTGGTTTTCACTGTCAAGTATAAAATAAAAACAGCTTCTATTTACATTTTAAAGTAGCCTATCATCAGTGCAATCAAACTTTCAAAACTATTTGCCGGTTTTAAGTGTCACTGAATGACCGAAATTGCAAACATGGTTCACACTTCCTCCCCTTGAATGTTACTTTGTATTCACTGCTTCCAAAAGATGTTAATATTCTTATATACGTATTATGTGTCATCTCTTTCGCGCATTCTGATCAATATCACATATTGTCTTGAAGAAATCTGCAGTGTTTCTGATATGCGAAGTATACATGTATAAAAATTTTACAAACAGATAAACTGTTTGTGTTTCGCTAATTGATTTCGTGCATTCTGATCAATATCACGTGTTAATATCGGAACTGTTCGAAGACCCGAAAATAAGATAAGATAAGAGATTATGAGGTCAAATATGCAAGTGTCAAATTCATGAAATTAGCCGCTGCATCAGAAAACAAGCATTTTGCGTATTCGAAATCAATTTAAAGACGGAGATCAGCTGTGCAGTACTGCACAACTGATCTGTGCCTTTGTTTTCTGTACACGGTTAGTACGATTCGTCTTCTTTCTAAATCCGAAATAAAAATTTTCTAGTCATCTTCTGTGTGTGTACTGCCCAGTTTGTGTCGGACCTGTTAAACACATTGTGAGTTTTCTCATAATGAGGCTCAAATATGTTGTTACTGTCAAACTTCACACCCCGAGGCTAAGATAAGAAGCACGCGTGACCGTAAAAGATGTGACGCACAAAAAAAGGAAAAATGAAAAACAGACATATTCGGCAAAATGTTATGTCAAGTCAAAATAATTGATATACTTGGTCAGCCGAAAGAAGAGAAAAATAAATACATTCAAAGTGATTTGCCGCCCGGAATGATTCCCCATTTTCTATTTACCAGAAAACGAGATACTTAGGCTGATCCGAGTGACAGTTCCCCATATGGGGGCAAAGGGCAATTTTGCCAGACAGTGGCTGTTTCATAACCAAAATTTCAATGCTGTAAAAACAATCATATAGAAAACATAAATGATGGAATTAAGCTAAAAGTGACAATTTTAATTGATTGACACCTTAATGACTGCGAGTTATAGTATGTGCACTGCTTTCGTTAAATGTAAAAACAGAGGGACATAATATATGAGAATGACGACACATTGACCAATTTTAAATCATTTATTGAGGGTCGCATTTTTGTGCGTCTTTCTTTGGATCATACTTGTATTTAATTGTTGATTATCCAAACACTGACTTTGATGTACACATACCAAAAAAAGAAGAAAAAAATAAATAGATAAATAAATAAATAAATAAATAAATAAATAAATGAAAATAAAACAAATATTAAATCATCACTATAAACTAACGCGTTTACAATATTATGAAACATAGTAGCCATTTTCAGTAAAATCAATAGAAGTTACCTGTGAATTTCAGACCCGATTTTAAAGCGGAAAAATAAAATTTCGTTGGTATGTCATTAGGATTTTCTGAAATTTGACCCAATTTATTTATATAGGAGGTTTTTGCAATAAATATCTTTAGAAAGATAATTTTGTCCCCTAATAGGAACCATTAAGGAAAATGCATTTTGATCAAGAAATAATGTTGTTTTAGGCATTCTCCTAGATGACGGGATGCTTCCTTTTTGTATTTTACTATCATTTAATAGAACATGGGTCTAACATTTTGTAACTGAGTTTGACCTAATTTTTTCTGAAGCAATTTTTTTAAAAAATATATCTTCATAAAGAGGATATTTTGTAGATATATGAACTATTAAGGAAAATTAATTTATTTTAATATTTTATAGCGTAAAATGGGTTTTAAATGGCAGGTCCTATTTCGCCCCATTATATTTTGAGCACTCTACCTATCGGTATAATAACCCGATTTCCAGGTAAATTTGTACTCCATTTCTGGGCATGACCAAACAGCAGAATTAATGCTTCATTTTTATTACGTTCTAGACATTGTCATTCAAAAACACACACAAAAAATCTTCGCATTTTAGGCACAATCACTAGCGTCACAATCATGCCGAAACAAACAGCAGAATTAATGCTTCGCTTACAGCAAATCATTGTTAATTACGTCGGAATATGAAATACAATCACCCAACTTCCTGAAACCGTTTGCCAAGCATTTGAGCAGTACTAAAGGCGTGTCTCTTCAATAGTCGACAACGAACGCTGTCTGGAAGATGCACGCCGTCGTCTACAACGCCTGCACATTTTCTTCTTACACATGTACTTCAGCAAAACTCTTGATCTCCTTGACATCAAAATGTAAACAAAAAAGTCATTTGCTGCACTCAGCACGGCAACAAATCTCCCAAAGTCCATCGTGGTTATATAATAACCATGTTCAGCTCTGTTTGCGTTGAGATATATGTCCGGGAAATAATTGGCCAACAGCTGAACTACTGCAGGAGGAACAAGCGATAACAACAGAAATGCGGTTATAATAACAAGTGTCCATGTTGTACCCAGGTCGTCGAACCGGCTGTCATTCCTGCTTACTAAACGTCTGTTAGACATTGTCATTCTAATCCCACGTGTTTCATTGATGAATTGAATAGCTCTTCGGGTACGTCGTTTTATAAGCAAAGTGATCAGATACACGTTTGCCAGAAACGTTGCTACAGCAGGCAACAAACGTGTGATTGACAACACTATTGTTGCGTAAATTAATCTTTTCGGCGAACTTAAACTTTCTCCTTTCCAGTGTAAAACTGTTGGAGCGAATAAAGTGTTGTTTTCGTTGATTGTCGGCGTTTTGTACATGCTGAAAACGGGTATCATCATTATGATATTTAGCAAAATCCCTGCAAATACTGCGGTTAGTGTGCACTTGCGACCGAACAGCCTTGAATTGGAAGGAAACCGCATTCTTATAAGTCGTTCGAGTGACATGCATGTTATTATAAAGGCACTGATATTGTATATGGTCAGTTGAATTATTTTGAGAAATACAGCTACTGGATAAATTGCCGTGAATACTAAACCCTCGTCACAATAATGAAGAAAAGCCGATAAACACTGAAAGAGTGAAATTATAAGATGCAGCATGTCGGACGTCATCAAAACAATAAAGAACACTTGGAATGAGCGTTTCACCTTACTGTATAACAGGAATGCGATGCCTAATGTATTGCAACCAATTCCTACCAAGGCTATAAGAGCACCTGTTATTTCAAATAATGCATTCCAAGTGTTTTTGTCAAAAGGAGGCATGGATATTTTAAAATAACCTCCTTAATCACAGATACAGTAAATATCCATACAGACTAGCACTCGTCCGCCACACCATTTTCATACGTTTAACAATAGAATATATTTTACATTGTCTTAAAGTTCTTGAAAATTCTGAAGTTTCTAATTGTTTTGTAACCATAGAATTATTTCAGAATATGATAGCTAGTGTGTTTATGTTAAAACTCGCCTTGTTGCGATGCATGACAAAGGGGTACTTCAGGAGATGGACTAAATACCTGATTTAAAAGGATGTTGGCTGCTAACATTTGACATTTCGGAACTTCCGGTTTTTCTTTTGTTGAATATCTCGTAAACGGTTGCAGATATTTTCCTAATATTTAATATTTGGATACATATTGATGTTATGCATTGAATGAGCTATGAAAATTGTCAATCTAAGAAAAAATTTTTTCACCCCATTTTCTGCAACATTGCAGAAAATTTTAGTTCTCAGTAAAATTTAGGGGGTAGGGTAGATTAAACTTGAATATTAGACATCTTAAAATTAATTGCACTAGTTCGATGTTCCATATATAAAGGATATAATATAAATGTAATGCGAAAGTCTGCATGCTTATTTTCATCAAATCATGGTCGATAACTATGCTGCCTTCTTTAATTGCACGCCGGTGGGTCGGTCGTCAGACTCTATGATGGCGCTGACTTACAGCTATTCCTTTTAGTTGGCTGGGGCCGAAGCTTCTTGCCTGTTGGTTGGCCCACCAGGGTTCAACGGATGTTTTTCATTTGCTCCAGATTTTCAGTAATGTTATTTGGCGCTCAGGGATCTTCGCGCCGGGCAGCTTATTGTATCTGTGAATCCTTGTTTTTTTCATCATGGTTTCAGTATGATTTATTTGTTTTTCCCTGATGATTCAAGGACTAGTTAGACATTCACCACGAGGACCGAACAGCTATATTAAATGTGAACCACTGTAGAAGCTGATTGTGAGGTTATGGCCATGTAAAATCGATTTAAGCCGCCAGTGACTTTTTATCACTGATCGTCCCAAGGAGATACTTCTGTTGTGGTTCTAATTGGTTTGTGTTTTGGTGTTATATTTTTTGTGCAGATTGCACCTAATGTACGCTTTCATGTTTTAATTCAGTTCGGGTAACTGAGTGACAGCCTACTGGGTAATAGCCGCTCACTCGGCTTATAATATGTTCCCTTAGTCGTAATTACCTTATTGTCCATTTAATTTTCCCACCTCGGGTTTTGGAGTGGGAATTTCTTTCTGATTGCGCCATGTCATGATCATTGCTTACTTTTACCTTTTTACATTAGCCGCATTGCAAGAAATTTGTAACGGTCCCTTGTGCAGATTTTTCAAGGGTGTATTTGTTGCACCGAAACCAGTTTCAGTCTTGTGAAACCGCTCGTTTGTTAAGCGAAGCCGATTTAATTTTAACCCATATTTGACGAATGGATTCTCTCATCGTTATCAATTGGACGAGTCCACTTTCATTTTTAGGGGCCGCAGGTGTGATTTTAATTTCTTATCTCATTTTTCGATGAAATTTCTCTGTGCAAACAGAATAGCCCCAGATGGGACGCCGCGTTCTGCGGCGTCACATCTGGGGCTATTCTGTTTGCCTATGTCCCATAAAAGGGACGCCAGGCTTAAATGAGTTAAACCGGGAATGGGTCTCCATTTTCTTTACTAAAACTTATAGTTAATCATATAAGCTTTGCCGTCTGGGATCAGTGAATTTGATTTTGGTTTCCAAAAAACAACATTAAACCGAAACTGACATCACTTTCACCAAAACAAATACGTACTGAATTTAACACTCGCTAATAAA
Source organism: Rugalucina vietnamica (assembly GCA_964017185.1). Lineage (NCBI taxonomy): Eukaryota > Metazoa > Mollusca > Bivalvia > Lucinida > Lucinidae > Rugalucina > Rugalucina vietnamica. The sequence continues at coordinate 32,902,825 of OZ024876.1, forward strand.
CAGTAATAAAGACGAGTCTCATATATATATATATATATATATATATATATATATATATATATATATATATATATATATATATATATATATATATATATATATATATATATATATATATATATATAGGAAGAAAGAATGAAATGAAAAAAAGGTACAAGTAGGCAAAGATCAGGAAAAGGCGCAATCAGAAAAAGATTCCCACTCCAAAAACCGAGGTGGGAAAAAACCAAACTAACAATCAGGTACTTATACCATGAAACATATCGTAAGCCGAATGAGCAGCTATTTTCCCAATAGGAGGCCACTCAGTTACCTTAACTTAACTAAAAATATGAAAACATACATAAGGCGCCAACAGCACAAAAAATTTTAAACACCAAGACATAAAACAAAAAGAACCACTACAGAAGTAACAGCAACAATTTATTTCAGTCCTGTAGCGCTTTCACTTTACAGCTTTATATTTTAGTTTTGACGTTTTTGCCGCGACGTCAAATCTTTAATCTATATTTCCCGTAAAAGATAACGTCAGGACGTTATGAATTTGAATTTTAGTAACGCCAAAACAATATGGCGACGTTCCTGCTGAAGAGCTGTAAAGTGAAAGCGCTACAGGACTGAAATAAATTGTTGCTGTTACTTCATTTCATTCTTTCTTCCTATCATTACCGACACAAGGACCTGTTGTTTTATATATATATATATATATATATATATATATATATATATATATATATATATATATATATATATATATATATATATATATATATATATATATATATACAGTTATTCCATGTATATAGACTATATATATATGAACCTCAACGCGACAAAATGTACCTTCGGACATTCTGACATTACTAGTAGAAAGCAGCAAAAAGCGGAAAAATGATGTAATATACGTATTAGAAATAACACTGTATTTGTAATCTTTGAATACTGGGCTACCAAATGAATGAGTTTTAAAACATATTTATTTTCAATATTTGGAGTTATCTGCCCTTGTTTTAGCCCACAGTACACATAAATTTTCTATATATATCGTTAAACGGTAACCATAGCAACCACATCATCATAAAATAGACAAATTAAATATGACAGATTGCCTGTAAGGATGGTATGCTTCTATCTTAACAATGGGTTTTGACCAGTGCTTAAACAGTTTTAAGCATATGCATCAAGTTTTGTTAGCTCTTCTAATATGCAGAAATGCATTACGAAACTCTGACGTCATTTTTCAGGACAAGGACGTCTGTAGGATGCATATACTAAATTGGTAATAACTCAGAAAATAACTGAAATAATCTGGTCAAATAAAGACTAACAGACTCTAGAAACATCATACATTCAAAGTAACTTTGTTTTTCTAATACTCAAAAATTTTTGTCCGAAGGTACATTTTCTCACGTTGTGGCCCATATATCTCCGAAACTTTATCGTGGTTATATAATAACCATGTTCAGCTCTGGTCCGGAGGTTATCACTCATGACGGCTAAACATCTCCCAAACTTTATCGTGGTTATATAAGAACCATGTTCAGCTCTGGTCCCGAGGTTATAAAACTTGTTTCAATCTCAGCTCAACTGAGCATGGAATTTCAACTGCTCATAAATGTTAAAATAATCAAAATTAATGGAAAATTCAGGTTCAAAACTAAAAAAACTAGTAATTTATCCTGCTCATAAATGTTAAAATGCCAACAATTGTTGGCATTTTAACATTTATGAGCAAGGCAAATTTTAGACTCAGTTGAGCTGAGCATGATTTTTTTATAACCTTATCAGAAGAAAATGTGGCTATGTAATTTTCTGAAATCAAATATTTGAGATAAAATCCCGGAAAACAGTTTTAATCTTTCAGTACCGACACATTATATGTTCTAACACGTTTGACCGAGTCGTAATGGTTCACAATGCCCAGTGCAGATCCTGCACAAATCAGGATGTACTATTTGAGGCTACTGACTACACTCAATTCAACTCTCGTTTTATTCTTTACTATTACTTAAAGGCGTGTCTCTCAATCGCTGTCTGGAAGGTGCACTTTAGGTACATTCACTAGCGTCACAATTATGCCGAAACAAACAGCAGAATAAAAGCTTCGCTTACAGCAAATCATTGTTACATGTAATTTTGTCGGAATATGAAATACAATCATCCAACTTCTTGAAACCAAGCATTTGAGCAGTATTAAAGACGTGTCTCTTCAATAGTCGCCATCGAACGCTGCCTGGAAGATGCACGCCGTCGTCTACAACGCCTGCACATTTTCTTCTTACACATGTACTTCAGCAATACTCTTGATCTCCTTGACATCAAAATGTAAACAAAAAAGTCATTTGCTGCACTCAGCACGGCAACAAATCTCCCAAAGTCCATCGTGGTTATATAATAACCATGTTCAGCTCTGTTTGCGTTGAGATATATGTCTGGGCAATAATTGGCCAACAGCTGAACTACTGCAGGAGGAATAAGCGATAACAACAGAAATATTGTTATAATTACAAGTGTCCATGTTGTACCCAGGTCGTCGAACCGGCTGTCATTCCTGCTTACTAAACGTCTGTTAGACATTGAAATTCTAATCCCACGTGTTTCATTGATGAATTGAATAGCTCTTCGGGTACGTCGTTTTATAAGCACAGTGATCAGATACACGTTTGCCAGAAATGTTGCTACAGCAGGCAACAAACGTGTGATTGACAACACTATTGTTGCGTAAATTAATCTTTTCGGCGAACTTAAACTTTCTCCTTTCCAGTGTAAAACTGTTGGAGCGAATAAAGTGTTGTTTTGAGTGATTGTCGGCGTTTTGTACATGCTGAAAACGGGTATCATCATTATGATATTTAGCAAAATCCCTGCAAATACTGCGGTTAGTGTGCACTTGCGACCGAACAGCCTTGAATTGAAAGGAAACCGCAGTCTTATAAGTCGTTCGACTGACATGCATGTTATTATAAAGGCACTGATATTGTACATGGTCAGTTGAATTATTTTGAGTAATACAGCTACTGGATAAATTGCCGTGAATACTAAACCCTCGTCACAATAATGAAGAAAAGCCGATAAACACTGAAAGAGTGAAATTATAAGATGCAGCATGTCGTAAGGCATCAAAACAATAAAGAACACTTGGAATGAGCGCTTCACCTTATTGTATAACAGGAACGCGATGCCTAATGTATTGCAACTAATTCCTACCAGGGCTATAAGAGCACCTGTTATTTCAAATAATGCATTCCAAGCGTTTTTGTCAAAAGAAGCCATGGATATTTTAAAATAATATCACAGATATAGTAAAGATCCATACAGATTTACACTGATCCGCCACACCATTTTCATACGTTAAACAATAGAATATATTTTACATTGTCTTAAAGTTCTTGAAGATTCTGAAGTTTCTAATTGTTTTGTAACCATAGAATTATTTCAGAATATGATAGTTAGCGTGTTTATGTTGAAACTCGCCTTGTTGCGATGCATGACAAAGGGGTTCTTCGGGAGATTTTAAGATGCTAATTGAGTGGTAGTAAGTTTTTGGCATATTGCGATGCCCGAATGTTGATTGGGATGCAACCTCATTCCATTATAAGTAACATGTACATGTATTACGCAGTCCAATAAAATGACGGCGACTCTCTGAAATGACCTTAGACCATCAGGAAAACATGTCCGTAACATGTATACCTCCTTAAACCCCAATTTTATATAGAAAAACTGGGGTTTGCAGCGGTTTACCTATTTTTCTTATTTTTGCTCCAAAACATAAATTGTGGGTTCCGTTAGAACCGTCTCGCCGAGCAAAAATAAGCAAAAATAAGAAAAATATGAAAAATTTTCCGTCAAAATTTTCAATTTTTACAGCTGAAAAAAATTCTCTATATATATTGCATGGAAAGTTTTCATAATGTGTTAGCTTGCGCTTCAAAAAGAATGGTCAAAATGCAAACTTTATTGATTGCAGGTTCAAAACAAATTGTCTATTGCACAATGGCAGTCAAGCATTTTAAGATTATTGCTCAAACTGGTTTCGTTCATATACCTGGTGACCAAATCTACGTTTTCCCATGCCCTTTCTAAACTTAATCAGGCTACAAAGACATCTTACAAGAAAGAAAAAAAATGATGTAAGTGTGTAATTGTACGGATTCATTGTCATAGTTTAGTTAATTTACGAAATCTGAGAAAAATCGAACTTCAAGGTTTTATTAGTGCAAGAACGCACGTGTCAAAGTCCGTCCGTTTTTGGTAGGTTTCGAGTAAAACGCGAAACACGGTTTAACGACAATTTGAAAATGATAATAAATATTTGGTCTTACAAGCTTAAATGTCATGCAATTTCGTTGAAAGATACGGAAGGAAAATTTATGTCTTGTGTAAATGCAAGAACTTGACAAAACCAAACCGCATTTCCCTCCACACCAGTTTTGCCTGGAAATGGATAAAACACATCATTTGCAGAGATGAAATTGCTCATTTGCCCATTGTGGAAGTTTTGAGCTCTTAAATCCACACTATGAAAACTTGCCCATGCAATATACAGATATTTTTTTGAGCTTTAAAAATTGAAAATATCATCAGAAAATTTTCGATATTTTTCTTATTTTTGCTCAAAACATAGATTATGGGTACACGTTCGAACCGCCTCCCCGAGGCGGTTCTAAAGAGTACCCACAATATATGTTTTGGAGCAAAAATAAGAAAAATATGTGTACCTCAAATTTTCTACATAAAAGTGGGGTTCAAGGGGGTATACATTACACGGACATGTATTGGGAAATAGCTGCTCACTCGGCTTACGATATGTTTTCTGAGTATAATACCTAATTGTCTATTTAGTTTTTCCCACCTCGGATTTTGGAGTATACATTACACGGACATGTATTGGGAAATAGCTGCTCACTCAGCTTACGATATGTTTTCTGAGTATAATACCTAATTGTCTATTTAGTTTTTCCCACCTCGGATTTTGGAGTGGGAATTTCTTCTGACTGCGCCTTTTCCTGGTCATTGCTTATACGTGTACCTTTTGCACACTTTGAAAAAGAAAGTACAAAATGCACGAGAAAAAAAATAAATCTTAGCACAAACAATATATGAATATGCTTAAAAATGGCAATAAAATATGTTTAAACTACCAAAACATCAGGAAAACATGTCAATGAAAAGTATACCCCATTGTATAGAAAAACTGGGGTTTGCAGGGGTATACCTTTTTTCTTATTTTTGCTTCAAAACATAGATTGTGGGTACTCGTTGGAACCGCCTCAGCTATGCGGTTCTACATGTAACGTGTACCCACAATCAATGTTTTGAGCAAAATTATTACAAAAATTCTTTTTTTCAATGAAAATTTTCAAGTTTTTATCTAAGGCAAAAAATGTGTATATAACATGGGTGCGTTTTCGTAATGATGCAGATCATTGTATGTAAAACCCCGAGCCCAAAAACTTATTTTTGGACAAAAGTGGACTTCGACATGTTCTTGCACTTAACCCTTCAATTGTTTAAAATGGTGGCAATTTGTATTTGTTATTGCATATACGTCGTTGTCATTAAACCAAGTGAATCATAAATGTTCAAAACAAATAATAACAAAACGGGTAAACGCTCACCTGAGGCATTTTTATGGATTCAATTTTTTTAAGGACAGACAGACGCGAATAACACTATTTTGCTCCAAGTTTTTGAAAAACATTAAGTATATTCTACATCATGAGATACATGTAAAATGAAAATCATATCTTTATCAGAAAGGCTAGAACTTAATAAAACTTCAAAAATAACTGAACTGTGTATTAAGTTTGTTCTATCAATTTAACCCCTGACTGCCAATGACCAATTGATTTCACAGGAAATAATGATCTTCTGTGGCAGGCAACTGGATGGCCAGTAGATTCATCAGGAAAACATGTCCGTGTAATGAATACCCCCCTGAACCCCACTTTTATATAGAAAAACTGGGGTATGCAGGGGTATGCCTATTTTTCTTATTTTTGCTCTAAAACATAGATTGTGGGTACTCGTTAGAACCGCCTCGGCGAGGCGGTTCTAACGTGTACCCACAATCTATGTTTTGAGCAAAAATAAGAAAAATATCAAAAATTGTCTACTGAAAATTTTCAATTTTTACAGGTGAAAAAATCTCTGTATATTGCATGGGCTATTAATCAACTTAGACAGACAAGAACTGTCTTGCCTTGAGAAGACCTTTTTTACCTTCTGCACAAAATATAACAAAAATAAAGGTGAGCTGTGTTTCTTTTGCTGCAAAATTCAGGACTTATTTTCTACGAATTAAAACAACATCCACTATAAATTCGAAACTGGCTAGTCTCTGCATCTGCTGAATGGCAATTGGTTTTCTGGCAGTTTGGGCCATTGTTCTACAACATATTTTGTTAAAAGTTGTCAGATGAGAAGACACCACTGATGTTACATATGAGCCGCCTCGTGGGAAAACCAACAATGTAGTTTCCGAACAGGTCCGACACAAACCGACCTGTACAAGCATAGAAAAGAGCTAGAAGCTTGAAATTTCGGATTTAAGTAGAAGAGGAATTGTACTATCCGAGTAGCTAAAACAAATGCGCTGATCAGCTTCGCGGTTACCGCGAAGCTGATCTTCGTCTTTGTTTTCGCCTATGCAGATTGTTGGTTTTCCCATGAGGCGGCTCGTATGGTCTGCAAGAAAAGGGGTAATAATATGCTGTACACATAAGGCATTATTAAAATAATTAAAATTTGGTTGCCATTATAAAAACTTGCTCATGCAATATTCAGAGATCGTTTTCAGCTGAAGAAAAATCATTAGAAAAAAATATTTTCAATATTTGTATTCAAAACATAGATTGTGGCCATGGGTACACGTTAAAATATGTTTTCGTGATGTAATGTTCAAAATTCACCTTTCAACGTAATTTTCCAGTGTAAACTTTAATAACTATTGTACAGCATAGTTTGTGCCTAATATCACCGTGTATCATCGACTCCGGAACTTGTTACCAGCTGAATCGATATCAAAACAAACATTGACGATGTCGAGGGTAAGAAAAATATTCATTTTATTGTCCTGTCGCGGTATAATACATCAAAGAAAGTGTTCTGTTTTACTTGACATATCTATGTTTAATATCCATACCCTTAAATGGCATAAATTTGGCTTCAACGCGAGTTTTTAATGTAAAAAGGCGATTCTGGTACTCGCGAAAACATATGTCAGCTTCAAAATCAGACTGTTTATCCGATGACCGGAATTGATAATTTTCTATCCAAGGTTATACATAAGTTCGAATGACTCTGCTGTTAATATGGAAGCTGTATTTATCACCATTTATTCGTGGAATTCTATGAAAATGGGGAATAAAATTCGATGACCGTAGTACGGCGATTTATGAAATTCCACAAAAGTACTGGACGGCAACATGCGAGGCAACAGTACGGCGATTTATTATTGAGACAATTTATTTTAACGTATTAAAGCTCGAAATGATTTATGTGTAGTGAATAAAAGTTGCCAGATCGGTCTGTTTTTCACTAATTAGCAAAAGACAGCTTAGAGCTAAAGTTGACTTAAGCTACTACCAGATAAACTCGCCTTTTTACATGAACACTTTATATCCAGAAATACAGATAATCTTTCTCAGTTCGGCCACAAATCGAAACAATTTACCGCACTTGAGTGTTGTTATACTACATGTATGTAGGCCAATTCACATGCACCAAAATACACTGATGTGTCTACGTAGAAGTTAAGGTTTTATTTATGCCATCGAGTAACACTTACAGGCGTGCAGGATTTACACGCATGCGCATGCAAATACAACGATCGGCTGTACAGCGCAGTAACCGAGAAAAATATTGTTTTGAATTACATTGTTTTCCTTCACATTGCTTTGACAACTTATTCACTCCGGATAGACTAATAGACTACAATCGCGGACATTTTTTTCATAATAGTAAAAATCGTTCTCAGTTAAACGACGATCGTCGAACGCACATGAAATGTTTGTGACTACCCAAAAAGGTGTTTGCAATCAAAAGCGTTTATGACAGTGGTGGTGTATAAAATTGTTCGTTCAAGATGGTCCCCTACCAGTGTGATATTACTAAAGTCTAAACAAGGACAATACAATGGAAGTAACTCAAAGGCACCGTTGCGGCTGTTTATTCCATAATAATAAGAGCATGCCGAATGACCCTGTACACTCTCCTTATTGAAAATAAGTAATTTCTCTACTCTCCTTACAGTGTAGTTTACTTTCTTAACATACAGATGTAAAATAAAAACTGTTTATCTTATTTTAGACTATGGACCATGACACCTCATTTGATGCCACAGGATACGAGGAAAGCATTCGAACTGTATGTCATTCGTGTGACTGTGGGTATTCAACCACCGACAAAAGTAACTTTAACAAGCATAAGAAGCGTTGCCGTCATGCAGTATCCAAATCAACAGCAACACCACCGGCTCAGGCCGGTCCATGTACCTCACAGGTTCAGGCCGGTCCATCTTCCTCACTGGCTAAGGCCGGTCCATCTTCCTCTCCGGCTCAGGCCGGTCCATCTACCTCATGTCAATCTACCTATGTTTGTGACCAGTGTGGTAAAAGTTTCCGAAGCAAATTTGGGATGCAGCTGCACGTAAAGAACAAACATACCGGGAAGTTTCTGTACGAGTGTACCCTATGCGACAAAAAGTTCAACCAGAAACGGCCATACAGGTATCATTGCGGAAAACACCTACAAGTTGCAGTAGACAAACGCCACCATTGCAGCAAGGAGTTCAATTCCCCAGGCTCTTTGTCGCGTCATTTAGTGGTGTGCCAAGGTACAGCTGAGAGCAGGAAGTTTAAGTGCGATAAATGTCCAGCCTCATTCCCGTATAAATACAGATTAAGTATGAGCATAGGTTTGCTCAAGACACCTCACATCACAAGAGCTGAAGGCAGTAAAAGGAGCAGTATACGTGCCCCATTCGTTTCCTGTTACAGCTGATTTGCCACAGCCATCATGAAGTGAAAGCAGATTATGAATGTTCCAGTACTTATGGGCAGGTCATTAAGTTACGGCTGTGAAATGCATTGCAGGCTGGAGATCAGACTGTTGGTTAAAATAATATTTTCATAATTTTGGCATATTTTGATGAAGGAGCCCAGTCCAAAAAGGTGGGTAACAAAGGTAAAAGTAGGCAATGATCAGGAAAAGGCGCAATCAATGTGAGATTCCCATTTCAAAAACCGAGGTGGGGAAAAACTAAATTAACAATCAGGTACTTATGCTATAAAAACATACCGTAAGGCGAGTGAGCAGCTATTATCCCATAAATGGCCACTCAGTTACCTAAATTTAACTAAAAATTTCAACACGTACATACTGAGGTGCAAACAGCACTAAAATTCAACGGCAAGACTTACATGTAATACACTAAAAACCACCACATAATTACCGCCTTGGAACGATCAGTAACATAAAATTACTGGCGGGCTTAAACCGGTTTTAAGGGGTGCTCACACCACAGCGTATAGCACCAACGTATGCCGACGTATGAGATATTTTGTCCATACGTTGGTGTACGTTGCATACGTTCGGCATAAGTTTTGCATAAGTTAGGGGTACGCTACAATACGCTGGCATACGTTGTCTTACGTTGTGTACGCCCAGAAATTTTGTGCATGCACAAAATTTCCAACGTATGCCGACGTACTGATAATACGTTACTCATAAGTTAGGCATACGCAACGTATACGTTATGCATAAGTTAATGAACGTTACCTGTAAGTTACTCATACGTTCGCATACGTTGTCGTACGCCAAAGCTCACCTGGATTTTTGTTTAGCGTATGAGAAGCGTATGCATAACGCATTACCAACGTATGAGCAGCGTGCTCGGAACGTACGCAGCGTATGTTAAACGTGCGAAGAACGTACTCAGCGTATGCACAACTTACGCGTAGCGCATTGGTCAGCGTTCGGTATTTTATGTATGAAAATGGAAGGAATAGGGACTGTGTTCATGATTAAATAGCCACACGGAAGCATCAAAATAATATACTCGGCCAACAACAAATTGCACAATAAATTGTATTCACTGTTGTATTATCGCTTGTCCAGAGAATATTTTTTGTAAGAACCGGATGCCTTCAAAGCTCATATTCGATGACCCTTTATAAAATAATCGACATATAAAGTGTCAAAGATTTGTTGAATAATAAAGTCACCTTAAGTTTTGAAAATATGCTTAATACAAAATCGAATATCAAAGGTAACTGAAAATTTAAGCAGGTAGATTCCACAATATGATGGTTATTTTCAGTACGTGTATATCCAATGATTACATTTTGTAGAAACGAAGAGTTGTTGAGAAATTGATATTGGAGACTTCCTTAGCTGTGAGAAGTGTTAAGATTGAAACAGAAACAGACTCGAATCTTAAAAACGTTACCCTGGCATCATAATATATGTTTCTACTAGGTCTACTCAAGTAAAACAAGAATACAGGCAGTGCCAATTTGTTTGTTTCGATTTTGGTGTGCATGGAAGCTTTGTCACTAAAATACATATATGGAATACGATGATCTATTGCACAATTAAGCATAGTTTATGTGTTATATCATGCAAGTTTGCAGCTCCAGTCAATTATTTGTCATTATTTATGATTTTGTCACTTTTTTTAAGTGACCCATAAACTCAGTTCTACCTAATTAGGAAATGATTCTTCTGAGAAACGATATAAGAAATCCACAAAATGCACCCGAAGAATCAGGTGTGTAGATTACTTTGGTCATTTTAATTTCCTTTTATTTATTTATTTATTTTCCATTTTTACTGGATATATATGTTTGGCTACCTTTTTTGAAGAACGTCAAGTTCGTTAGAAGCACGCTGTGCATACGTTTGAAATACGTCAGACGTACGTTGTTCATACGCTCCTTATAAGTCACGAACGCTATGCTAACGTTGGGCGCACGCTGTTATACGCTGTTATAAGTCACCATACGCCAGGGATACGTTAAGAATAAGCTACTCATACGTTAGACATACGCTCCGAGCGCTAAGCATACGCTTTGCATACGTTCAGAGAGAGCATTTTCCGGATTTTTAGCATAGAATGAACAGCGTATGACAACGTACAATAACGTACTGGGTGTTTTTTCATACGCTGCTCATACGTTGGCTAATACGTTGCGGTCTGAGCGGGCCTTTACAGGTACCTAAACTCATCCTCACCTTCTGTAATGGTTTACAACATTTAGTTATTCGGTCCTCGTGGTGAATCTCTAACTAGTCAATGAATCATCAACGACAAATAAATAAATCATGATAACCACCTTGATGAATCAAAAACGAGGACTGACAGATTCAGTAAGCTACCCGACAATGGCGATCCCTGGGCGCCCAATAACTTACTGAAAACCGGAGCAAAAGAAAAACACCAGGGCCCAGTTGTTCAAAACTTCGTTAGCTTAACGTCATCGTTAAGACCTCAACTCGTTAAGTAAATGCCAACTTCATCAGCAAATACACTGTTGTTTTTTGTTGATAAAATGTGAGAATCCTTTGCATTGCAGTTTTTCAACAAAAAAATAACAGTGTATTTGTAATATTGCCATTTGAAATTTTAACGAATCGTTAACTAACAACATCGTTAATTTTGAACAACTGTGCCCAGTTGAGCCCGACCCACCGGCGTGCAATTGAGGAAGGCAGCATAGTTATCAACCATGATTGGGTTAAAAAGTAAGCATGCAGACTGTCGCATAACATTTAAATATCCTATAATTCTGAAAAGAAAAATCATTCCTTCCTATAAGTTTTAAGAATTTGTAAACCAAGTCACCATAAAATTCTGGTTCCCAAAGGCCCTTACGTAAAAGCGCCTTTATGGCCCATACTACCTCTCTTTAAACGTTTTCACTGCTTCCAAAGGATCAATATTTTATATTTTATTTAACCCAACACAAATCAACTCATAGTGTCTGCGATAAAATTTAGAAAATATCCCTGCTGGAGAAATTTGGCTGTTAAACATTTATTTTGCGCGTTGAAGTCCGCAACATGATTGCAGACTCGAGCAAACCTAATAAGTTGCGAAATGTACACACCATAAGGAGCACGGCGAGGAATGTCACAATCCAAAAACGGAAAATTTACTATATCAACATCAAAGTAATCGCGCTTATCATACCGTTTGCAATAGAAAGATGTCAATCTAAAAAAGGGGCTTCGGTATCTGTGGTATTGGCTTTGTTCAACTGCAGTTCAGGTGTATCTCGCTTCAGAGTCTGATGCTCTACCACTACACCACCGCGCTCCCCAAAAAATCAATCAGTAATTGGCGCTAAACGAAAAATCGCTTGACATAGCCGCAACTGGAGTGGAGCGGACTGGCGCTGAGGTAGATTGTAGGACTCTGATCCCAAAGAATCTACGTTCGATCCTCAGCCGGGCGCCGTTCGTCGCAGTGGCCTTGAACAGACATTGATCTACCCAGTAAACACTTAAAAATGCCTTGTCTCACAAGTGTCTCTCACGAAACTTGAACCTGCACTGGACACAGTGGCGAGTTGGTCGAATGATTAATAGCGGTAATATGAAATACGGGGCCGACGCAAGTCTCAACGTAACGCCGCGTATCCGAATCACGCTGTAGTCATGCCAACAGCGTTAACGCTTACCTCGTGTAGTTCACACACATTTCGTGCGTACTATGCTGGAAACGGAGGTAAAGAATGAATGTTTGTTGTGGGTTCGAGTAGAGAGGTTCAGTGGTAAAATCAGCCATGGTTCAAGCTTCAGTGGGACCGTCTCCGTTCTGATCCAACGCAAGTAAAATTGCACAGCTGATTGTGGTAATTTTCAGAAAGATAACGGACACACACACACACGTATTTGTACTTTTTGATAATGACGTGACGATTTCCCGAATTTGTCACATACCCTGTGAGCGAGGTTTGAAATATGTTGAGCGAGTTTTGAAATACATTATATGTTAGGGGACACTTTTAGTTCTTCTAAAAAGTTTGATAAAATCCAATTTCCTGTTTTCTTTGCAAATAAAGCCGTAAAAAGAACAATTCTGCTATGACGCTATGTTCAAGGGTCACATCGAATATCTTTACGACCATGCAAAATGTGCAGACAAAGAAGAGGCTTGGTTAGGGGGGTAGGCAATATCCCATATCCCAAAATAAACCGTCCAAATTATCCCATATTCCAAAATTTTAAAATTCAACTCGTATCCAAAAATAAATTCCAATATCCCATATCCCAAAATTCCTGAATATCCCATATCTCAAAATAAAAAACACAAATATCCCAGTATCCCTTTAAAAAATAGGCCAATATCCCGTATCCCAAAATACCCTATACAGGCCTCAAAGAAGACCCCCGGAAAAGTATGGATCTAGTCCGTCAGAAAATAAAAATATGATCAAAGTTCGACAAGCAATGTTTTTGCTCGATGCTTAAAAAATATGTCAATGCCAGTTCATTTAGTTATCGTAAAAAAACAACGCGTTCCTAAAATCTAACATAAATTTTCTTAATTAAAGATGGTCGCTGTCTGTTACAGTTTATGTTCACCATTTTCACAGTAGAAGCAACTTTGGATATCACAGATTCTGACATTTTTTAAAAAATAAAATACTACAAAGAAGGATATATACAGTCTAAATTTAGTATTCACATTATCACAGGTGTTCCAAAACTAATTTCCATGTGTATTTATATTTTTTGTGATTCCAGAGGAAAGTCTTAACGCTTATAATGATGAATCTAATAATGCTTTGGTGATCTCAAAACCAGAGGATCAATGGGCCTGTAAACGCTCATATGAGATCTGGGATATATATATAATTCGGCAAATAGGTTACTGTATGGGCGTTACCTCATGAAAACGTTATCAATAAACCTGTTTGACTACATGTATATAGCCTCAGGGCAAGGACAGTTGAACCCGTAGGGTTACTTTTATGAGAATCATAAATATTCTGTCCATTTGCCCATAGGGTAACTTTTATGAGAATCATAAATATTCTGTCCATTTGCCCATTTCCTGGAAGTTTTTCCCTTCCGTGACATTTTAACAGTTTACTGTATATGTCACCCAAGCTGACCTTGCCATAAAATAGGTCAAGGTCATCTATGTACACAGTGAAGTATTCTAGTCCCCGATGCTACATGCCAAGTTTTGTTGAAATCAGTCCACCGGTTCCAGAGAAAAAGATTTTGTAGGGTTTTTATCATATAGGGGAATGGTGGCCATCTTGGTCATATCACCTGGATTAATTTATTAATGTACACATTGGCTCTCATACCTGGGGACTACTTTGTTTTTCAGAATCAGCCCCTGGGGTCCAATTTTGAGCCCATATACCCATTTCCTTCATTGTTTTTCCTCCAAATGATATTTTAACAATTTTCCCCATTCAAATACATCCATGTGCGACCTATGTTGACCTTGTTGTAAAATATGTCAAGATCATCTATACAAACTTCGTAGAGCTCCTCTCCCTGATGCTTCATGCAAAGTTTCAAAATCATAGGCCTTCTGGTTCTGGAGAAAAAGAGTTTTAATTTTAATTTAAGGTCTTTGCTATTTATAGCCATGGCAGCCATCTTGATCATGTGACCTGGACCATTTATATAAACTTTCGTTCCCCCTTCCTACGGATGCTCCACCTGAAGTTTAGCTTTGATTGGCCAAGCTGTTTCAGAGTAGATCACGACGGACGCCGGATCATGGCCATCCTAGAAGCTCACCTTCAGGTGAGCTAAAGTCCTCTCCCATCAGGATATCTTTTCCATGTACTGCATGTAGGTCTAATATATACCCCTTTATAGCAAAACTGGGGTTCACAAGGGTAAACATTTATTATTTTTGTTCCACATTATAGATTGTGGGTACTCGTTATGAAGCGTTTACACTATGTTCCCGGCCTCGCCGAGGCGTACACACAATCCATGTTATAAGCAAGTATACAAAAATATAAAAAAAAAATCCAATTATTTTTTTTTTTAATTTTTACATCTGAAAAAATTCTCTAATTATCTCGTGATGAGAATAAAATCGCTATGTCCAGCCAATGTAAATGATCGTCCAGCTTTTGCCCTTTTTTGTAGAAACCAACTTACGAACGTGTATTTGAAGATGGTGTAATAAAAGAAAACGGTGAGTGGCACAAACAAATTTTGAGCCTGTGCGTGAGAAAAACAAAAATTTGGGTTCCGACCAGGTCCGACACAAACCGGGCTGTTCAGTCACAGAAGACGGTTAGAGGCTGGAAATTTTGGATTTAGAGAGTAGAGGAATTGTACTATCCGTGTATCGAAAACAAAGGCGCTGATCAGCATCGCAGTTACTGCGAAGCTGATCTGCTTCTTTGCTTACGCCTATGCGGATTGCTGGTTTTCCAATGCGGCGGCTCAAATGTTGGAAAAAAGTACACTATGCCACGGACTACGCCCAAGACATAGCAGACAATACGAGCATGTATGTTGTTGTTTACTCTCAGCTTATTTTAGGATGAAAAGTGTTTCAGACGCCTTATCAAACACTCAAAAGATGACACCGCTACATGTATTTACTGAATTTTTCAACTCGAAACTCGAAGTTTCTAACTCGAAACTCGAACGTTTTGACTCGAAACTCGAATTTTTCAACTCGAAACTCGAAGTTTCTAACTAGAAACTCACTCGAAGTTTCTAACTAGAAACTCGAACGTTTTGACTCGAAACTCGAACTTTCCAACTCGAATTTTTCAACTTGAAACTCGAAGTTTGTAACTCGAAACTCGAAGAAAAGAAACCCTAGTATTTACAATCTTTTGTGCCCCGTGCATCTCTTTTTGATGATTATCAGAGTCAAACTTTGTGATAAGATGGTAATGTTAAAATGCCATTCTAACATTTATGAGCAGGATAAATTTTAGTCAGTTGAGCATGAAACAAATCTCATAAACTCGGGCTCTGTTGAACCCTACTTCATAATAAGAGTCCAGACGCCCCCACCCCCGCCCACTAAGATACATCAACTTCCCGTAAAACATGTTAAATCTCAAGAAGCGTGACAAAACTGAAGATTTGCTGACTGGGAAATTAAATCACAGAAACAAGTTAAGGTCCCTCATTGCAATTATATTTCAATGTATACCGTCTATAAACCAATACAAAATAATATTGAGCCATTGCCTGAGAAAAACAACATTTTGGGTTCCGACCACGTCCGACACAAACCGGGCTGTACAGTCACAGAAGAAGGCTAGAAGCTTGGAATTTCGGATGTAGGAAGGAGAGGGATTGTACTATCCATATAGCAAAAACAAAGGCGCTAATCAGCTTCGCAGCTACTGCAAAGCTGATCTGTGCCTCTATTTTCGCCTAGGCAGATTGTTGGTTTTCCCATGCGGTGGCTCATATATGAATCTTTCCCACAGAGAGCTTCACACAGGGCGGAGAGTCAACAAGCCCGGTGGACACACCTTCCACTAGTCAAGACGACACCCCCTCCAGCTATGTGCGGTATCTACCTCGTCCCAACAGCACAGGGAGCCAACTACCCCGAGACTCTTATACCATGTACAGTCAGTCAAGACGGCCCCAGTCAGTAAAGTCACCAGGGATCAATGTAGGGTGAGTGCTGTCCATACTGTGACAAACCTGTGTGTGAGACTGGCAAAATTGCTAAGATATATCGGGGGTCGGACATGTGCCCCCTCTGACATTTGCCCCCTCTGACATTTGCCCCCTGCCCAAAAATGGCATGTAGACATTTGCCCCCTAACTCGTCTAAGGGTGTGAACATTTGCCCCCCCCCATCAGGAAAACATATCCTTGTAATGTATACCCCCTTTTTTCCCCACTTTTATAATATAGAAAACTGGGATACATGTATACAGAGGTATATACATCTGAAAACACACTCTTTTACCTATCATATGAGGTATAAAGCATAATTCTACTCAACATAGTTTCAGTACAACAAAGAATTAAACACAATGACCCTCCATCATCCAGGGCACGGCGTCGAAACTTTGACATCAAAGGCATTAAAACATCTGTTTTAAACCAAACAACATGTCCTACCTTCAGAAGGCTTCAGTTGTCTGCAAAACAGGTTAAGGTCAATCCAAGGTCATGATTTATATAAATTATGATGGGCCAGAGTCCAGGATGCTACATACAAAGTTTCATTGAAATCAGTCTATCAATTCAAGAGATTTTTTTTAGGTTTTTACAATGTATGGACAAGGCGGCCATTTTCGTCATGTGACCTGGACCATTTATACAAACTTTGGATCTCCATCCCTAAGAACATTTCTCATAAAATTTGGCTTTGATTTGTCAAGTGATTTTTGTGAAAATTAAATTCTAAATTTGATTTTTAAATGACCTTTGTGACCTTTGGCCAAGGTCAATAAATGACCTTGACCTTGAATATTTACATATAACTTCATTAACTCAATAAGATGTCTGGATCTACCTACTTTCAGGACACAGGCAACAAAACTGCCTGAAAAATCCAATGTTTTCACTTAATTTCATTAAAAATGCCTATGTGACCAAATTTGACCTTGCCTTAAAATAGGTCAGGGTCAACCCAAGGTCATGATTTACATAAATTATGATAGGCCAGCATACCTGAAGCTACATACAAAGTTTGGTTGAAATCAATCTGCCTGTGTCAGAGAAGATTACTTAAGGTTTTTACCATAAATAAGCATGGTGGCCATCTTGGTCATGTGACCTGGACTATTTATATAAACTTTGGTTCTTAATCCACATGTAGTTTGACTTTGATATGCCAAGTGGTTTCATAGGAGATGTTTGAACATTGTGAACAAGGGCGACAACAACAACAACCGGGGAGCATGGGTATACAATGAGCTCACCTTTTAGGCTTAAATTAACATATCAGGTGAGCTAAAATAACCTAATATATCACTGCTTACAATGTGATACTGTTCTAATCTGTGCTCAATTCATAGAGTGTAGGGCTTGATAGTGCTTTCAATCAGGATACCGGTAATATGTCAGTGAAATGTTTACCCACCTTAAACCCCACTTTTATTTTGTAAAACTGGGGTATGTTTTCTTACTTTGATCCAAAACCTAGATTGTGGGTACTCGGTGAGGCAGTTCTTACTTGTCCCCACAACCTATATTTTGAGAAAAAATACAGAACACATTAAAAAATTTAAACCATTTTTTTTCATTTTCAAAGCTGAAAAAATCTATGTATAATGCATGGTCAAGTTTTCGTTATGATTATAAATATATTTCAGGTTTCCTAACACAAGAAAGAGGCTTCTGCAAAGAAGCCTAGAAGATCAATACATTCATCAGTTCAGTGCATTTCAAGTGAGTATAAATACTGAACTATATGTGTACATAATGCACCTTATTAGCATTTGAGCTGCATCATGAGAACCAACAATCTGGGTTTCCAACCAGGTCCGATACAAACCATGCTGTACAGTCAAAGAAGCAGGCTAGAGGCTCGAAATTTTGGATTTAAGAAGAAGAGGGATTACACTATCTGTGTAGTGAAAACAAAGACGCTGATCAGCTGTGCAGTTATTTTTTTGTCCATATATAGATACAGGTCAGGTAGGAAATCCTGTCCTATACAATTCTTTTTTATTTAGAGCATTACCAATTCACCAAGTATTTCATTTACAGAGATATCAGTAAAATGTAAAAGACAATGGACTGTTTTGTGCCACAAAAACCTGCACTAGCTATAATATCTCTTGCTTAATCTGAAATTTCAAGCTTCTTGCCTTCTTCTGTAACTGTACAGACTGGTTTGTGTCATTCTATTTTCAGTTGACGTCCCTAAGATGCAGAGGACATTTCACAATTCACCCAGACTGGGTGTCGGAAACAAGTAGCTACAGAATACTTCCTTAAAATCAACGAAGAGACCAGCCCTAATCATACAACTGTCCCGAAACCTTATGCACCAATCATTTGTATCCTCGGCCCATATGGGACCTGGGATAGCAGGGGCTATCAACTTTATTTTATTTTCAAATGTACTTGTATAAGTACACACAGAAATCGAAATTCAAGCCTCTCCCTCGTATAATTTTTCATCAAAACAACTCCCCACAGGGGCTGTGGATAGACATGACTGATTAAAAAATATGTTGTAGACTCTACTACTTAGAAAACAGTTAAAATATTTAAAAACTAAATACAAGGTACAAAAGAGGGATCAAACATGATTTTCCATTCATTAACATTGGCTAAGTCCCCAGGTAACTTTTGAAAACCTAGGGCATAGCAAAAACCAGAGGACCAATGGTCCTGTAAACGCTCACCTGAGTCTGCTGCATATACCAATAAACATGTTTGAATATTATGGTATTTAACCCCAGTGCAGGGGCAGATGAAGCCCTTGGGCCGTTTTCTTTTTTCAGAATATTCATCAATAATCAATATTCTGCCCATTTGCCAATTTCTTGCTGGCTTTTCCCTTCAAATGCCATTTTAACAGTTTTTCCCATTCAAATGCATGGGCAACCCATGTTGACCTTGCCATAAACTTGGTCAAGGTCATCACAGGGTCATGATTTATATATACATGTACATTGTAGTACTATAGCCATGGTTGCTTCACGCCAAGTTTCATTGAAATCAATCTATTGGTTTCAGAGAAGAAGATATTTGAAGGGTTTTTACCATATATGGGCATGGCGGCCATCTTGGTCATGTGACCTAGATTATTAATATATACATTGGTTCTCCCATCCTATAGATGCTTCACATAAAATTTGGCTTCAATTGGCCAAGTGGTTTTAGAGGAGATGTTTGAATATTAAGGTAATATACATGTATTTTGCCCCTGGGTATGGGAATATGAGTCCTTAGGTCCATTTTTTTCAGAATCATTAATATTTAGTCCTACTACCCATTTCCTGCAAGATTTTCACCTCAAATGACTTTTTAAAAGTTTTCCCCATTCCAATGTATTGGCGACCTATGTTGACCTTGTCGTAAAATAGGTCAAGGCTACCACAGGGTCATGATTTATATACACATTGTAGTACTTCAGCCATTGGTGCTTCATGCCAAGTTTCTTTGAAATCGATCCACCAGATTCAGAGAAGAAGATTTTTGAAGGGTTTTTACCATATATGGGCATGGCAGCCATCTTGGTCATGTGAACTTGATAATTTATATACACATTAGTTCCCCCATTCCATAGATGCTTCACATAAAATTTGGCTTTGATTCGCCAAGCGGTTTCAGAGGAGATGTTTGAATATTATGGTAATATACATGTATATTGCCCCAGGGTGGGGGCAGATGAGCCCCTGGGGTCCATTTTTTTCAGAATCATTAATATTCAGTCCTACTGCCCATTTCCTGCAAGACTTTCACTTTAAATGACATTTTAAAAGTTTTCCCTATTCAAATGCATTGGCGACCTATGTTGACCTTGCAGTAAAAAAAAGGTCAAGGTCATCACAGGTCATGATTTATATACACATTGTAGTACTTGAGCCACCGATGCTTCATGCCAAGTTTCTTTGAAATCGATCCACCTGTTCTGGAGAAGAATTTTGAAGGGTTTTTACCATATATGGGCATTGCGGCCATATTGGTCATGTGACCTGGATTATTTATATACACATTGATAACCCCTTCCTATTGATGCTTCACATAAAATTTGGCTTTGATTGGCCAACTGGTTTCAGAGGAGATGATGTTTGAATATTATGGTAATATACATGTATATTGCCCATGGGTGGGGGCATATGAGCCCCTGGGGTCCAATTTTTTTCAGAATCATTGATATTCAGTCCTACTGCCCATTTCCTGCAAGACTTTCACTTTAAATGACTTAAAATGACATTTTAAAAGTTTTCCCCATTCAAATGCATTGGTGACCTATGTTGACCTTGCCGTAAAATAGGTCAAGGTCATCACAGGGTCATGATTTATATACACATTGTAGTGCTTGAGCCATCAATGCTTCATGCCAAGTTTCATTGAAATCAGTCCACCGGTTCTGGAGAAGAAGATTTTTGAAGGGTTTTTACCATATATGGGCATGGCGGCCATCTTGGTCATGTGACCTGGATTTCTTATATATGTCCTATAGATGCTTCATATAAAATTTGGCTTTGGTTGGCCAAGCGGTTTCAGAGAAGAAGATCTTTGAAATTGTGGACGGACGGACGGACGACGGACGGACGGACGACGTACAACGGACGGACGCTGGATCATGGCCATCCTATAAGCTCACCTTGTGAGCCTAACGGCTCAGGTGAGCTAATAAAAGAAATAATGATACACTATATTTTTTAGCCTTGTCACATTTTCATATGCATAAAGGTTTTTATTTTTATGCTCGTTTCGGGTGGAGTTCGGCTACTCATAATTAGCATGTTTTTTGTGTGGCGCCCAGTTAAGTGCATAAATAAAAGATGAGCACGTGCTCACGCAAATCACCTAATTCATACATAAATTTTGACTTCATTAATATACACCTGTTTTATACATATCATGTAATAATCATGGTATTTATCTGTTGATGGGACGTTTAACCCCAAATCCATTACAAAAACTTGCCCATGCAATTTCATTTGCAAAAAACGAAAATTCATCAGAAAAATTTTGATAGTTTTTTTCTTTTTGCTCAAAACATAGATTGTGGGTACACATTAGAACTGCCTCGGCTTTACCCCAATTTTGCTATAGAAAAGTGGGGTTCAAGGGGGGAAAAATTATATGGACATGTTTTCATGACGTCAACCAACCAACAGGTATTATAACATGCAATAATAAAATGATATTAAATTTGAATTTTTATCTATTCATAAATGTATCACAGACTTTTTCTCTTATAATCAAGCTTTCAAATTATAAAACTTTGGTCATGCTCAACTCAGCAGAGCATTACAAGTACATGTATTTATACTGCAGATTAATAAATAAGTTGGAGTTTAAATAAGTTACTGTATTCCTGAAGTACCTTTTTTAAAATAGACACAACACAATTAGAATTAGACTGAGTTATTACATTTGTCAAATGAGAATGGCTTTAGTATTGCTTGACTAAAACCACAGTAATCTTTTTAAAAAAGTTAAATGAGCCGCCTCATGGGAAAACCAACAATCTGCATAGGCGAAAACAATGACGCAGATCAGCTTTGCGGTTACCGCGAAGCTGATCAGCGACTTTGTTTCCGCTATTCGGATAGTACAATTCCTCCTCTACTTAACTCCAAAATTTCAAGCTTCTAGCTATTTTCTGTGCTTGTTCAGGCTGGTTTGTGTCGGACCTGTTCGGAAACCACATTGTTGGTTTTCCCACGAGGCGGCTCAAATCACCAAAAGATTATGCACTGATGAGTTCAGCAAGGAAACAAATATGAGCCTTTGCATAAGAAAACCAACAATTTGGGTTTTTCAGCAGGCCCGACACAAACCGGAATGCAGTCACAGAAGGCTAGAAGCTTGAGATTTGAGAAGAAGAGGAGGGACTGTAGTATCTATGTAGTGAAAACAAAGGCACAGATCAGCTTCACAGTAGCTGTTATTGCCATGATCAAGTTTATAATTGGACCTATACTAATGAGCCGCGTCATGAGAAAACCAACAATGTGGTTTCTGAATAGTTTGACACAAACCGATCTGTACAAGCAAAGATGACTAGAGGCTGGAAATTTTGGATTTAGAAAGAAGAGGTATTGTACTATCCGTTCAGCGAAAACAAAGGCACTGATTAGCTTGGCAGTTACTTCAAAGCTGATCTGCGCCTTTGTTTTCGCATATGCAAATATCAATTTTCTCATGACGCGGCTCCTACATTCTTGGTTATTTTATTTAAGTTAATGTTGTGACATCTTTCAAAATAAACACTATAGCAAATACTATAACTTTGATTTGACGCTGTCTGATTGTTGAAGAACACCATTTTCAATCAGCTGATTAAGCTCGGATCCAGTATATCCTAACTTGAGCAACTCCTCGAGAGTATGCTGCCCTACTTCAGGCTGGTCCTCAACTGTCCCCACCCCCGGGGTCCTTGACAGGTGAGGGGCAGGGGCTGGCTCTGTATGTCCATGCTTGGAATGAATAAATGTCCCTAACTCTTTATTGTGCTGGTGTTCAAAAGCTTCAGTCATTTCTAGTACAGGTGCAAAGCATGCATCTAGGTCTTTAAACACTTCTGTCCATTCCCCACAAGTTTTTGTTAGGAATATTTCCGTAAACTTGGCATCCATGACTTTAAAATCTGTTGACTGCGGCATCTCTGATTTATCTACACCTAGACCTGTCATGAAGAAAACAGTACATTAATACGAAAACATGCCAGTGTAATATACAGAGAATTTTTAAGTTGTAAAAATTGAAAATTTTCTGAAGAAAAAAATTATGTTTTTCTTATTTTTGCTCAAAACATAGATTTTGGGTACAGTCATGTTAGATCTGCCTTGCTGAGGCGGTTCTAAGGAGTACCCACAATCTATGTTTTGGAGCAAAAATATAGAAAAATAGGTATAGTATCCCTGCAAACACCAGCTTTTCTTTTTAAAAGTGGGGTTCAATGCGGTATACTTTTCATGGACGTTTTCCTGATGAAAAACATTACTAGCTTTAATTGGTTATTACATACTTTTTAAATTATTTTTTTTTCTTTTTCAGCAGGAAAACGTGTCCATATGCAATGTATACCCCCTTCAACCCCACTTTCATATAGCGAAACTGGGGTTTGCAGGGGTATATCTAATTTTCTTATTTTTGGTCCAAAACATACATTGTGGGTACTCATTAGAACCGCCTCCGCCAGGCTATGCTTGGGGCACATAGGCAGATGTCAAAACATGATAAAATGTGACGATTTTCACATTGTTTTTGCTTCTGAAACAATCTGTTGAAAAAAAAATGTAATTTGACATCAGAGAACAGTTGACAATCATAAAAGTGTGCTGTTAGGGAAATTGCCCAAAGACAGGATGAAAATAATAATATGAAATAAATAGGTTTTACCTATTGCCGTGCATCCTAAACACACAACAATGAAAACTTTAAAATAAAATAATATAAATGCTATGCAATAAATGATCTTACACGAGTACTTATTTCACAACTCACCAAAGTATTCTTAAATAAGTTTCATATGATATGACCATGAGTGTTAGATATATAAAATACCGAAAAACCTTACCATAATAATGTAGAAAAATATTGCACCCTTTAAGTGTTCAACGTCAGAAACCCGGAGATGCACAAGGTGCAGGGTGCTAAAAGTGCAATAAGCAACTTATTATATGGTTCGTCCGTGTGTACAAACGATAACCACTCCCTTAGAGCTTGTGTAGATAAAAAAAAAGGCTTTGGTTGGCCAAGGGATTTCAGAGAAGAAGATTTTTGAAAATATGACTGTACGGACGCACGCCGACTCGAGTACCATACTATAAGCTATCTCATGTCAGCTAAAATCGTTGAATTTTGCAACAGAAAATGCAAAAGAAATACTGTCTATTGTGAAACTATACAAGGGATAATTTGACTAATTACTCCCTGGTAAGTTTCTGCCATTCCCCACTTTTGCATTTTCGATTTAGTCAAACAAAAATGAAAGTTTCATGATTCTTTATTGAAATAATCATGTGAAAAACATTAAAGAACAATTAATTTTCATATATGAGCCGCCGCATCAGAAAACCAACAATCTGCATATGCGAAACCAAAGGCACAGGTCAGGTGTGCAGTAACTGTACAGCTGATCAGCGCCTTTCTTTTCAGTACAGGAATAGTAAAATCCCTCTTCCTGTTAAATGAAATTTTCAAGCTTCTTAAATCTAGGACTGTACAGACAGATATTTGTCAGGCCTGGTAAGAAACCCAGATTGTTGGTTTTCTCGTGCGAAGGCTCATATACGACACCTGACACCCTGATTATTTGATACAAAATAATAATAACAAACATCCAACTATCAAACACAATCACAGATCAGCTTAATCACATACAAAACAAATCAGCCTGATTACTTTTCATTGCATAAAGGCCCTGATAGTACATGTATGTGTGAGTGAGAGCTTCCCTGGTATTGACTGACCTGCGTCATCTGAAAAACTGGATTTTTGCATAGCTGTTCAATCCCTATAACGTTTGTTAACCCAAATTTCCAAATCTAGAGCTATTTTCTGTGGTTGTATAATAGCTTTCAGATCTGGTCAAAACACCCAGGACCTGGTCAGAACAACCAAATACCAATTTTCTCGTAACACAGCTCGTACATTTATACTTTCTAAGAACAATGTACTGCTCATGATGCATTTACAGTGTGATAAACTAGATGGTAACGTAACAATTCTCATTTATATTGGGTAGTCATAAAATTTAAAAGAAATAAATAAAGAGAAAAAAAAAAGACATCAAACTATGACCAAAGCAAACTTTGAAATCGGTCCACCAGTTCTGGAGAAGATTTTTGAAGAGTTTTTACCGTATATGGGCTTGGCGGCCATCTTGGTAATGTGACCTAGATTATTTATATATGCACATTGATTCCCCCATTCTATTGGCTTTGATTGGTCAAGCAGTTTCACAGGAGAAGATGTGTGAATATTATGGTAATATACATATACAATACCCCGGGGTGGGGGCAGATGAGGCCCTTGGGTCCAATTTTGTTTTCAGAATCATTAATATTCAGTCCTACTGCCTATTTCCTGCAAGACTTTCACTTTAAATGACTTTTTAAAAGTTTTCTCCATTCAAATGCATTGGGGACCTATGTTGACCTTGCCGTAAAATAGGCCAAGGTCATCCCAGGGTCATGATTCATATATACTTTGTAGTACTTGAGCCATCGATACTTTAGGCCAGCTTTCATTGAAATCGTTTTACTGGTTCTGGAGAAGAAGATTTTTGAAGGGTTTTTACCATACATGGGCATGGCGGCCATCTTGGTCATGTGACCTGGATTATATTTATATACACATTGGTTACCCCTTCCTGTTGATGCTTCACATAACATTTGGCTTTGTTTGGCCAAGCGGTTTCAGAGGAGATGTTTGAATATTATGGAGATATACATGTATATTGCCACGGGGTGGGGCACATGAGCCTCTGTGGTCCAATGTTTTTCAGAATCATTAATATTCAGTCCTACTGCCCATTTCCTGCAAGACTTTCACTTTAAATGACATTTTAAAAGTTTTCCTCATTCAAATGCATTGGCGACCTATGTTGACCTTGCCGTAAAGTAGGTCAAGGCCATCAATGCTTCATGCCAAGTTTCTTTGAAATCGGTCCACCGGTTCTGGAGAAGATTTTTGAAGGGTTTTTACCATATATGGGCGTAGTGGCCATCTTGGTCATGTGACCTGGATTTCTTATATACACATTGGTTCCCCCTTCCTATAGATGCTTCATGTAAAATTTGGCTTTGATTGGCCAAGTGGTTTCATAGGAGAAGATCTTTGAAATTGTGGACGGACAATGACGACAGGTGACGGACGGACGCCAGAGCATGGCTATCCTATAAGCTCACCATGTGAGCCTTCGGCTCAGGTGAGCTAAAAAAGGCAAATAGAACATACTTTGTGGGTATTCATTAAAATCATGAATTTAAACAATTCATTCATCAACCCTCAATACAATCAAAAGTGTGACTACGTTTCAGAAATAGGCAACATTTTGTAACCCTCATTAAAGTCTCTTGTCACCCTCATTAAAGTCTAAAGGTAAACAAAGTCACCAAAATAAAATCAACCAACAATTATGATAACAAACATCGATTTTTTGGTCAAAATTGATCATTTTGTTTATATCCAATCAAATTTGTGTGCCTTGATTTTTCATCAAAAATATCATAAACTTAAGAATCGCCTATATCAACAACTGTGGGCTTCAGCTAATATCTCAAATAAACATTACAGTTGGTGAAATAAGGCCGTCTCTCACCAAGCACTGCCCTACCAGACTCTGTATCAGACTGCTCAGGCGGAGTGCAGCAATTGTGTTCAGCTAATTCCAGCTTAGGTTTCATAGGGCACTAGATTTTCCTTTGGAGGATCTAATATGAACAGCAGCTACTCGCTTCTGAATTTCACTTGAAGCAACCTTATACTTCTGTACACTTTTCTCAGATCTATGTCCAGTCCTTTGCATTATTTCTTGCTCATCCACCCCTGCCATGTAGAGTTGTGTCACACACATTCTTTTACCGCTATGATTGGTATAATTCCCAGGAAGTTCAGCATGTGCCCATATTACTTTTATCATGTTTTTATGTTTATTTACTCCAATGACTTGACTGCCATAGCGTATAGGGAGTCCAGCTAGTGGTCTTCGGTAGAAAGCGCCTCTATTTAACGCCACCAAATATTTCTTAAAAGATCTGCAATTGGTTTTCTCATCTGAAAAAAAACACCAAAAAAACACACCATCAAGAAGACATGTCCGTGAAATAAATACCCCCTTGAACCCCTATTTTATACAGTAAAACAGGAGTTTACAGGGATGTGCCTATCCAAAGCATAGATTGTGGGTACTCGTTAAAACCGCCTCAGCGAGGCGGTTCTCAAGTGTTCCTACAATTAATGTTTTGAGCACATAAAATAAACATATCATAATTTTTCTAATGAGATTTCAATTTTTACAGAGCTGCAATGATCTCAATTTCAATTTTTCGTATAAATGCTAAGAATCGGACTATTTGGTACAATTTAATTCAGACATCAGTTCCACTTGTTTACACAAATTATTTCTATAATACTTACTGTCCAAACATGGGCGGATCCAGAGGGGGGGGGGGGGACAGGGGGTCCCCCCCCCCCCCACCTGGAATTGCCAGATTATATGTTTTTGCCATGTTGAAATTTTCCGTCAGACCCCTTCTGAGAATTTGGACCCCCCCCCCCCCCACCCCTGGGAAAATTATCTAGATCCGCGCATGCCAAACACAATCTTTCAGAATCTTTTTTTTCAAAATAATTACTTCCCTTGCTAACATTTTCTCAAATTTATTTTCTCCACGGGAAATTCTTGGATTTTTTTTTTATTTCAATACAGGTTTTCATTCTATTTATGTGACAACTTTTTGAACGTGACAGAATGACAAATTTTCCTTCAGGTGCTCCACAAAAGGGTGAATTTACAAACGCAGTTTCTGAAATACGAGCCATGTTGGCTTGACATTCAATGACAAAATATAACAAAAAGATACATACCATTTAGGCTGTAAGGTCTTATCCGTTTGTTAGAGAGTTCCAAGTCCTTTTAGCCCCCTTTGTATGTTTTGGAGCTTTGTCTACTAAACTCGACATACTTCCCATGGGCGATAGGGTTTGACTTCTTTCTTCCGTGCTTCCACCACAAATCTGCTCAAATAATGGTTCATCTGCTCCACTGTCATTAACTGTATTTCCGGCATGAATTCAGGTCCAGCAGCATTTCTCCAAGAGGAAAAGACCCCTGCAGCCCAGTTTGTGTTTTTCTTTGTGTTTCTGTTCTTATGGTTCTCTATGAGCTGACGGATCTCATAATCGGATACTGTTGGCACAAATCGAGATGTGGCGGTTTCAGCACCCGTTTCAGCAACAGTGGCATCGCTAAAACAAAAATATAAATATCAAAGATTTTCGTTTTATCAAAAGGTGTTAACTGAAATTTTAAATTGATACAGCTTATAAAACCGCTGTTACATCTTGGACCGTATATCTATTTATCCTTATATTTGGCGGTTCTAGCGTGTACCCTAGATCTATGACCAATCAGTACTTTATGTGGGCAGAAACAAGAGAACCCCGAGAAAAAACACCTGGCACACCCGCAAGCAGAACTTGGCTTGTCTCACACATGCTAGTGGATAATTTCCTGTCATAAAAAGTGTTATGAACACACATGACATGTATTATCACTTTTATGGGAATATGAGACGTATGTAAAAACAATGTAATATGAATATTACACTCATGGTTATTTCCATATATATCCGTATGAAACTTATTGTTGCTTTGTATAGAGGCGTACAATTTTTCAGTCATCATGTCAGGATGGACCCAACTCTTCCTGGGTTTAACCAGTACTGTAGGGAGTTAATGTGTCTTGCTCAAGGACACAACAAGGTGACGCATGTGGGGATTGAAACCAGGACCTCTCTATTCGGAGTTCCACACTCTACCACTACGCCATCACGAAAACATGTCCGTGTAATGTATACCCCTTGAACCCCACTTTCATATAGCAAAACTGGGGTATGCAGGGGTATACCTATTTTTCTTATTTTTGCTTCAAATCATAGATTGTGGGTACTCGTTAGAAACGCCTCGCCGAGGCGATTCTAACGTGTACCCATAATCTAAGTTTTGAGCAATAATAAGAAAAATATATCAATTTTTCAGCTGAAAATGTTCAATTTTTAAAGCTCAAAAAATCTGTATATTGCATCATGGGCAAGTTTTTGTAATGCCATTGTCATGATTGTACCCCCTATAAAATTTATTAAATTTATGCAAGATGCTGGGGTGGGATTAATGCTTCGTCATCAATGTAACATTACTATCACTGAAAAACTTAAATATCTTGCGTAACATCAGAAATAACATATCAATGATATGTATGCCCCCATAAACCCCACTTCTATATATAGAGAAACTGGAGTTTGCAGGCGGTATACCTATTTTTCTTATTTTTGATACAAAACATAGATTGTGGGTGTTAGAAATGCCTAGCCAAGGCGGTTCTAACATGTACCCACAACCTATGTTTTGAGAAAAATTATCAATATTTTTCCAATGAAATTTTCAATTTTTACGGCTGAAAAGAATCTAGAGATGTATATTGTATCCATGGTAAAGTTTTCATAATGATGGCTAAAGACCATAGCTGTATGTTTCAATGTTTCATTCCAAGGTTAAAAGGATAGTAAACAAAACTTACCCAAATTACTCTGTAACTGTTTCACCAGTCTAACTACAGTACTTTTAACCTCTGTGAATCACTACAAAATAGAAAAACAAATAGAGAATCTTACACTGGAAAATAACAACATCATATGATAATTCTAACACACCTCACCTATATTACACGTGTTATAATATTGTGCAATAATTTCACTGGGCCAATACGCGTAATTACTTTGCGCCTTCTGTGATATCAGCTATTCCATCAAGCAGCGTTAGACGGGGTAACGTGGTTTTAGAGCATAAAAAACACAATAAATGTGTAAATACCTGCTTAACAGTCAAATATTTGACGGAGATTATCTACAATGCAATTGCGGAAAGCTGAACGATATTGACGTTTTCAGTGACTTATTCCGTTTATTGTGTGTTTACTGTTAGAATCGTAATAGATCAGCTTAAGTACATGTGAATTGTTGAGTAATTATTCAGTTTTTTTGGTCAGTTGTAAGAATATGCGCTCGTGATTTGATCCTCTTTACTGATCTCCAAACAGTAAATTATTACTCAACAATTCACTGCTAGAGCTGATCCAAGAGTGATCAGCATTCAGCAGTCAAACAGCTGGTATTCCACAGCTCCTGAGGTAATGGTCAGAAATTGATCGACTCGGTAAACGGTAAAAAAAGATATATCTGCTTAAGCCCCTATCTCACTGGAATGAGACAACTGGAGACTAGTTCGTGAATAGTTTGCCACTATTTTTCGACAAAATTTAAAGATACAAACACAACATTCACGTTGCAGCCTCGCTGAATGGACGTTTATGAAACAAATTCGGGAGTTTCAATCTAATTTTGAAAATATATCTCGCGACTGTCGCACGACAGTCACGAGACATTCATGAGAGTGTCTCCCGACTTTCCCAAGAATGTAGCTTATTTTCATTTTCATTCGTATAACAGTTGCGTGACATTGGAATGAATGTTGTTTAGTTTTATTTTCTCGCCAGATAGTCGCGAGGTGTTCGCATTTTTTTTCTCAAGACTGTTGCGCGAACTTCATACCACACACGCACGACATTCATACGAGCGTCGCAAAAATTTTGCATTGTAAATTTGCCAAAGTTTTGCGGCGACAAGTTCGCGACACTCCCACGAACGTCCCACGAGTAGCGTGACAGTCTTGCAAAATATTTTGGTGAAAAAACTCGCATAAAATTTTTAAACAAGTTTAAAAATTTCGTGACCAGTTCGCGACACATGAAATACTTGTGACACTCGTGCAACACTGACCAGTACGAATTTTGTGTGAAAGTCTGCGACAAAATTCGCAAAACAGTCGCCAGAAATTCGCATGCCAGTGAGATACTAGCTTTTCTCAACCCCTCAAATTATTATTTAGCTGACAGAATGAGGGACTTCGATTTCAGACCATAGACTAGTCCTGGAAGGTCGAACAATGTTTGGTTGGTATATATGGAAGCTAATATGGCGGCGCCCATGGTCAACTGTCTTGTATTTGTTAAATTTCAAAATAAGAAAGAGAGAATATTTCAGAGGATTGAAAAACATGAGAATATGCAAAACCCCCCCCCCACCCCCCCCCCCGATCATCGTTTTTCGATTAATCAAATGTATTATTATAAAGGACCAGGAAATATTTTCAACACTGTCGGTCATACCAGGGAACTGCCAGGTTAACAGTCCCTGGTCATACATGGTCCGGCGAAACCATTCAGAACTATGATATCAGGGAAATGACATCAGACAAACTGATGTGTATCAAAGCATAAAGTCTTTAGTCTCCGATCGAAGTCGGTCTATAATTGACATCTGCGAACGCAGAGCCAAGGGCGACAATGCGATTAACAGATTATACTTTATTTTTTGTTCTTCTGTCATTCCATTGACATTCTTTATATCGGACTGCAATGCACAAGTTTATGCGATGGGAATAGCTTGTACTCAGCGAAATCAATGCAATATTTAGCTGTCTGCTAGAAAGTTTTGTCTTATGTTATGCAATTCAATATTCTGAGGTGATGATCAGAAATTGATCGACTCAGTATCTGAAGAAAGAAAAGAAAGAAACAAGTCTATAATGAAACGAAACATAATCCTCGCGAGAGGGTGCTGCAGTATATATAGAAAGAAGGAAAGAGAGGGCAATTTAATCATGCAGAGTGTTTCTTGTGCTAGAGGTCCCGGGTTCGATCCCCGCCGGCGGCGAGGAAAATTTGTTGGTCCGAACTTGCTTCCCTTCGTGTCATTTGCAGGAATGACATGATACAGTGCTCCGACCTTCGGATCGGGACGTTAACTGGAGGCCCCCTGTGCAGGGACAGTCATCCCCTAGACAGGTGCAGGTTAAAGATCCCTACACAGGTTCTATCCTCATGCATGTAGGCTCATCCTGCAAAACACACCGGAGTGTACAATGTACACCTCCCATGAATAATCAGAAATGGATTGATGGGAGTAACAGGAAAAAAAAAAATGATTATTACATTAACAAGACGCCACACGTGTCCGCTTTAATTGACCGTAGCCAACATCAAAGGTCCTTGTTGTATGAGTAGGCCTATTATATCCTAGTGTAAGCAATAATCACGCACATAACACTTCCCTGCTCATTTAAAATACAAGCATAGACCAAGCAATTAATTTATCTTTTTTCTATATTCATTCATCTAAGTCCTTGCTCCATGTCCGGTGCCAAATTTAAAAAGCACCTTTTTACATGATATATCTGACTTTGAAAAATCCCAAATAAATATGGCGGCTTGCTGTGTACGTCATCAAAAATCACTCACTTCAAAAATAATTGAATTTATGGGCAGACAAACACACAACAAGTCTAAACTGTATTGCAATTTAAAACCTAGTATTTTGGCTATACAGGAAGCAAATTGCAAGTTTGCAACTGCTAAATCTTCTAAGTAACTGGTAATTCAACACAGACATAGTAACTACACAAAGAGAAACCAAGGCTGAGACTCATGAAAATAAATGACTGCTCATTCCATCATTACCGTGAAGTATCTATCTGACTTTAAAGAAAATAATTTGGCGTCAATCGAAAATATGACTTCATGCCCGATTTATTGATCATGCCTGTTCCTTGGTAAAAATTAGTTGTGATGAACTCGCTGACAGTGGTCAATGAAAATTATCATTATTTTATTTTACATAAGAAATAAGGTAAGTGTGGATGCCTATATATTCTTAAGTAGGGTGAGTAATCATAAAATGTTGACATGATTTGGTAGCCTGGATGTTAACAAACACAGCAGACCAACTGTCAAAATTTTAGGGTAATTGAAAAAAATATTATTGGCTCGAGTTGAGTTTCAAAATTTTGGGTATAAGAAAAACATACCAAAAATGACACTGGGTACATGATTTGACCATGAACTTATCGAAACATTAATTAATTTCCACATAATAACCCTGAGCGAAAGTAGAGAACATGTGGTTTCTAAAAATAAATGCGTCATATCACTTTTTGTATAAACAGCAGGAGAGGCTCGAGAACAAAGGTGCGTGATTATTGTGTAGCGTGAAAAAGCATACTCGTTTGGGATCGCACAAATCGGGTTTTGTTGGCAAGACTAAAGATTACGCTGGTCGTGATGCTCAGGTCGGGTGTCGCGCTAACGCGCGACCCCCTCTGTCATCGTTTTGAGTGACAAGTCCGTTCAATTATCAAATAAACACCTGAAACAGTGCTCTGTCTGTGGCTTTTGAAGCTTCAAAAATGGCGGCGCTAAACAGCTGACAGACCTCTGTCAGTGGGCGGAGCATGCCAATGCGCATTGCGCAGTCGAAAGATTAGCCCGCTTTCCTGGCGAGTTCATTCAAAAGATCATCTTTGATTGGACGATTGGGAGCATGCGCGAGGGTGTTTCCGCGGTCCGTGCGCGACGCAGTCTCGTGCTCTAAACCACACTTTGCACGCAATGAATTATGGGAATTTAGACATACGATGAGTGGGAAGAAAGCAAAGTACTCCGCATATATTTTCAATATGCCGCGACAGGGTTGCACCCAATTATACAGGGCGCGGCCATTTAATGAATCAGTCCGAGTCCTTCGGTTCTTTTCCTTATCCTTTTGACAGACACTTTCTTGGAGCCTAAGTACAACGTATAACGTGCAACCTAAAGGATGCACGTACTAATTACAACCTAAAAGTCATCAGCTTGACAGTTATTTGATTGTTTGTATTGACGTCCCAGTCCATAATTTTTCAGTCATGTCAGAACGGAGCCAGCACTTCCTTGGTATTAACCAGTACTCTGGGAAGTTAGTAAGCCTTGCTCAAGGACACAACACTGTGCCGCCTGTGGGGATCGAACCCAGCATTTAACGAGTGGCACAGGCGATTTTGGGATGCTTGGAAGAGCACCTGTGATGATAACATCAGGAAAACATATCCGTGACCAGAATACACCCTTGAACCCCACTTTTATGTAGAAAAATGGGGTATGCAGGGGTATACCTATTTTTCTTATTTTTGCTCCAAAACATAAATTGTGGGTACTCGTTAGAACCGCCTCATGGAGGCGGATCTATCGTGTACCCAAAATCTATGTTTTGAGCAAAAATAAGAAAAAATTTGAAAAATTTCTACTGAAAATTTTCATTTTTTACAACTTTAAAAATCTCTGTATTATAGACTGTATATTGTATGGGCATGTTTTCGTATGGAACTGAGCGGAAGGACATCTGTCAATCATGCTCACTGCTAGAAATTGGTTGGAAATGGCTGGCCAGACAATTTGGTGAGAGCTGATACAGGTCTGTACATGACAGCTGGACACAAAGACATCCAAAATGTGTGTGATATCCAAGGACCTTATGTGGAAAAACTTTGAAACATCAAATGAACTTGTCATAAATATATAAAACATCAAGTAATGTCACTGCTAAGTTGACCCCTGCCCAACAGGTTATAAAAATTTTCTTGGCATTTTAACATTTATTAGTAGGATAAATTAAGGCTTTTGAGTTATAAGCCTTTAATTTCAAAATATTTGCGCTATTTCAGTCTTTATGAGACATTGAAATTTCAAGCTCAGCTGAGTAGAGCATGAAAAATGTTTTAAAACCTTGGGACTAGGTCGAGAGGCTGTAGAAGACGTAGTAACATACTTTCGGTCAGAATTTTCATAAAATTTCATCTATTCCCTCATGAAATATTTTGGCAAAAGCAGACATATTCATTTTGATTGCATTTCTTTTTTCTTTTGAAAATATTAATGGTGTCCACCAACTTTTCTGACAACCTTGTATTGGACTGTGAAGAGTTAATATTAAGTAAGGTTTGAGAACTAATACTTTTGTCAAGAACCTATTAATAAATCTCTAAATATTTGAGCCGCCCCATGGGAAAACCAGCAATCTGCATAGGCGAAAACAAAGGCGCAGATCAGCTTCGCGGTCACCGCGAAGCTGATCAGCGCCTTTGTTTTAGCTACTCGGATAGTACAATTCTTCCTCTACTTAACTCCAAAATTTCAAGCTTCTAGCCTGCTTCTGTGACTGTACAGCCCGGTTTGTGTCAGACCTGTTCGAAAACCACATTGTTGGTTTTTCCACGAGGTGGCTCATTTAATAATGTTTGATAACCAATACTTTTGTTAAGTACCTATTAATAAATCTCTATAGAACTGTGGTTCTAGAGATCCCAATGACACGTATTTGTCATCTTTAGTCTTGTAAGTGCCATAGAATGCTGATCCACCGTCCAGCCAGTTCGTACCCCTCTCCCCGGGCCATATCACAGGCCGCAACTGCTTCGTACTAAACAGGAAGGAGGCTGAAAGACAGAATATGAGCAGTGACATGTGAAAAACGACATTGTTGTTTCTGACCAGCTAGGTCCTACACAAACTGAGCTGTACAAGCACAGATGGCTAGAGCTTGGAAATTTCAGATTTGGGATTATATTACATGTAGAGTAAAATGGAAAATTTTCATATCTTTAATCTGAAATTCTCTTTGTAGTTTACGTCCTTAAAATTGGTAACAAGTGAGCTTCTAATATCATTTAAAGTTAACAGAGCTACCTACAACAATTGACAAGATTCAAACAAAGATCTTACAGTTCCTCAATCCTTTTATTCAATAATTGAGCCAATGCACCAGGAAACCAACAATCTGCATATGCGAAAACAAAGGTGCAGATTAGTTGTGCAGTAACTGCACAGCTGATCAGCCACAGCTGATCAGCGCCTTTCTTTTCGCTACACGGATAGTACAATTCCTCTTCTACTTATATTCAAAATGTCAAGCTTCTAGCTTTCTTCTGTTACTGTACAGGTTGGTTTTTGTTGGACCTGGTCGGAAAACAAAACGGCTGATTTTCTCATGAGAATGCGCACTACATATACTGACCTACATAAGCAGATCCCTGCACCATATTGGCATCAATGACCTGACCTTTCCCTGACCTAGTTCTCTCAAACAGAGCTAACAGAATACCCAGAGCACAGGTCATACCTCCACCAGCAAAGTCACCCAGTAGATTAATCGGAGGATAAGGTTTCTCGTGTTGGCGACCTAGCATTGATAATACACCTGAAAAGAATAAACATAGGCTTACTCAATTGTCTCAAATGGACTTGCTTACCATTTTAATCATTTTGCAGAGTGTTCTTTAAGTTTTAGCTTTACCTGAGGTGATGATCAGAAATTGATTGACTCAGTATCAGAAGATAGATAGGTTTTAACCACTTTACAAGTAAAAAATGTGTTCAATTACTAATAAAAGTCATGGTGTCAAAGCTTCCAATCTTCTATGTGCCTATTTTCTGGAAATGATTTTGTGACTAATTTACCATGCAACCAAAGTTGACCTTACTATGTCATCATGAGGACATTTCTGTGATAAGAAAATTAACCCATTTTTGAAGAATGGATTTGCCCATCAGTATCATTTGGGAGAGTCCACTTTCATTGTAAGGGACATCAGGAGTGATTTTAGATTTAAATTTCATTTTTCGATATATATTTTTATTTCATTTTTTGATGAAATTCCTGTAAGCAAACAGAATGCGACATCCCATCTGGAGCTATACTGTTGTTGGCCTATGTTCCACAATAAGGACACCAGGCTTAAATGAGTTTTTAAATGCATCACGATAACATGTCCATGACATATATACCCCTTATACCCCACTTTTATACAGTAGAACTGGGTTTACAGGGGTATAATTTGGCAAATAGGTCACTGTATAGGCGGCAACTTTAATATTCGTATCTGGGCGTGGTCGGCTAGTCCATCTGTTCAAGTAGGGAGATTATAGGAAAGCCGAACTCAGTCAGCCTAGAGTGCTGTCACATACTTACCGTTAGAGATCAGCTACCTGTATTTTGTCAAATCCAGTGAATTAGACAGTCCTATTTCATTCGTACTTTCTACCGGAAACATGTGAGTTGAATCTTTCAACTGTATACCTTAAGCATTTACCTAGTTCAAAAGTAGACCATACCCAATAACGTATTCATGAGGTAGCGCCCATACAGTAACCTATTTGCTGAATTATATACAATTTTTCATGTTTTTGATCGACAACATAGTGTGTAATCATTAGAACAACCTTGGCTAGACGGTTCTAATGTGTACCAACAAGATATATTTTGAGCAACAATAAGAAAAACTATCAAAATTTTTCTCCTGAAAATTTTCAGCTTTTCAGTCTCTAAAATATCAATTTATATTGCATGGGCATGTTTTGAGCCGCATCATGAGAAAAACGGATTTTTGCCTATGCAAAAACAAAGGCGCAGAACAGCTGTGCAGTAACTGCACAGCTGATCAGCCTCTTTGTTTTCGCTACTCGGATAGTACAATATCTCTTCTACTTATAGCCGAAATTTCAAGCTTCTAGCCTGCTTCTGTGGCTGTTCAGGTCGGTTTGTGTCAGACCTGGTCGGAAACCCTGAAGACCGGTTTTCTCGCATCACGGCTATTTTCATAACAAAATAAGTCTTACCAGATGTTGCTATGTAGTTGATATCATGACCCGCTTTCTTGGACAAGGGCCCACTTTGTCCAAACCCTGTCAGTCTGGAGTAAATCAGTCGAGGATTGTCTTTAAATAATCTGTCAGGGCCTAAACCAAGCTTCTCCATCACGCCTGTAGCAGATTTTACAAGTAAATTGCTTCAAAAAGCTTAACAATAATGGCTGAAAAGATTAGTATTGGGTTTGCCTTCAAAAAAATGTTTGTTTGGTGTTTAGCGAGCTCATTACTAGTACCTACAATACAAAATGAGATTTTGAAAAAGGCAGTTTCTGAAATATGGTGTATGGACAGTAGGCTGGTCCCCATACCCTTACCCTTGTAATTCTCTGGTCATGTGGTTAAATAACATATTACAAAAACATGCCTATGTTATATACAGATTTTTCTTGAGCTGTAAAAAATGAAAATTTTAAGTAGATTTTTTTTATATACATGTATTTTTCTTATTCATCAGGAAAACATGTCCGTGAAATATGTACCGCCTCATACCTCACTATTATATAGCAAAACTGGGGTTTGCAGGGGTATACCTATTTTTCTTATTTTTGATTCAAAATATAGATTGTGGGTTTTCATTAGAACCGCCTCGGTGAGGCAGTTCTAATGTGTACCCACAATCAAATGTTAAAATATCGAAATTTTCTAACAAAATGTTCTGACACTTGTTACAGCTAAAAAAAATCTATATATACTAAATATTGCATGGGTGTGTTTTTGTAATGTTTGCTCAAAACATAGATTATGGGAACTTGTTAGAGGCGGTTCTAACATGTACATGCAATCTATGTTTTGAGCAAAAATAAGAAAAATGTCCAAAAAAAAAAAAAAATCTATTGAAAAATTTCAATTTTCACAACTTAGGAAAAATCAATATATTACAAGGGCGTGTTTTTGTAATCCATAACCCCCACGCTAACACATGAGTGCATTACGTACAATCTTAAACCTCACTTTTATAAAGAACAACTGGGGTATATAGGTGTATACCTATTTTTCTTATTTTTGATCTGAAATATAGATTGTGCGCCGAGGCGGTTCTAATGTGTACCCACAATCAATGTTTTGGGCAAAAAATATTGAAAATATCAAAATTTTTCAATTGAAATTTTCACTTCTTTTTTTTTTCAGTTGAAAAACATCACTGTATATCGCATGACATGTTTTTGTAATGTAATTACCTGGTCTGAATGGTTCTATGAGGACATCGGCTTTCTGACACATCTTCCTCACTATCTCGGTGCCCTCCAGTCTCTTGAGGTTCACGGCTACAGACTTCTTACCTCTTGCCATTGTGTCAGGGTTAAATGGACTACCTGTCTTAATAATCAAATAAATAAGATTATATCACCATTCACCTCTACAGAATGGCTAGAAACATGCTGCACGGATGACATTTACAAATTAAGAGTGCAACATTTTTTCTTACTTCGTGAGGAAAACATGTCCATGAAATAAATACCCCCTTATACCCCACTTTTGTATAGTAAAACTGGGGTATACAGGGGTATACCTATTTTTCTAAATTTTGCTCCAAAACATAGATTGTGGGTACTCACCGAGGCATTTCTAACATGTACCCACAATCTATATTTTGAGCAAAAATAAGAAAAATATTTTTTTTTTTCCACTGAAAATTTTCATTTTTTACAACTTTAAAAATCTATGTATATTGCATGGACAAATTTTCGTAATGTTTAGTACATGCAGTATACATGTATATTGTACTAGGCATGTGTTGAGAACTTGGACTCGCACTTCAAGAAAAACATTTTGGTTTTGATGTTGAAGTCTGTAGTACAGGTGGTATTCATGTTTACATTCCACTCAACAGCTTAGGAGATGAAACCTCTGTTTCAGTTTCATCCAAAAGCCTGGAGGGTGTTTTTAAGGCAAAACCACTACGCCACGAAAGCTTTAATAGATGTACCTGGTTACCAAAAACAATGTTCGAAAAATTGATTTTTAAAAAAAAAAAAAGAATCAAAACTCGAAAAATCGGTATTATATTTACAATGAACTATAGCGGAAATTTTGGGGGTATACATTTCATGGACTTGTTTTCCTGATAAACATGTCAGGACAAGATTACAGTCAGAGGGTCTTAAGAAGGAAAAACATGCTTACAATTAAATAGCTTAGATTGACTTTGCTTTAATCAGGCTGTCAACCAAGTCTTCTAAAAAATATAGGAGTTTATATAGGAATTTTTTCTAAGAAATATAGGAGGTTTTAGTTCATTTTGAGTAAAAAATATAGGAGTTTTCTCGTGAAAATCGCTTCATTCTATGCTCTTATACTATTAATCCTTACCTCCACACTCACTTTTTCTACATAAATTAATGTCTAAAATACCTAGATAAAGTAACCATTCATTTCCACAACATAACAATCCAGACAGGTGACCATTCATGTAATGATGAAGTATGCTGAAGCATTATGCAGGATGGTGATATTACACAGGCCCATTAGCTGACTCCCAAAGAATTAAAAGGTTTTTATATAAAGGCATTCTTTTGGCAATATAAATGCTTTTTCATTGAAAAAATATATATATAAAAGAATAAAGAGAAAATCAAGGTCAACTTTTTCTCTACTTCTAAACTTAGAGCTATTTTTATTCATCACTGATCATTTATAAAAGTAGAAAATATATAAACAAAAATTTATAGTGAAAGAGTGACATATATTACTCAAAGGTAAAATTAATCCACAACTCCAAAGCTTAGCTGAAATTCAAAAGCCCATAATATATAATCACGGGTGGTAATCAGGGGAACTAGCTCCAAAAAGAGTCAACGAGATTTTGTTCCCTCGACACATCCGGGAACTCACGAGCTAGTCCTCTCGACGGAAAAACAGTAAACAAAGGTATGTCTCGAAACGTTTTATCAATATTTATTTCTTTATAAGCTGTCTGCTGCAAAATCCGGCAATGGTAGTCTGTGTAGATATGATTTAACTCCACTCGCTGATAGGATTGGTCCTTGGAATATGCACGGTGCGAATATGATTGTAAAAGAGCGTTGAAGACACGAAATGAAAATATGTCAACACGAAGATTTGGGACCACTATTTTTTCATTTTTCGTCAAATATATATCCTTCCAATCGCATGAAACATCATCCCTGATAAAACTAAGCCCCTGAAACCATATAAAAGCAAAATAATCCGGTGGAAACATTGTTTTGGGAGGATATTGACTAAATTACCGTCCGAGCTAGTCCTCTCGACATGGAGCTAGGTGCCTCGTCAAGGAGATAGCACCCTCGTTGAGGTTTTACCGAGTCAAAAATGTCATTTCATGATAGCTGTCGTTCCTGGTTTTAGCACCATAGATAGGAAATGATCATAAATTGTATATAACACAATAAGCATGGGCCATGATGGTATACTATTTTGTAACTTGGACATTATGATTTACCATAAAATATCACGAGAAATGGGATAGATAACTGCAATTTTACATGTTTTACAGATGTTTACCGTTTCATAACTCAAAGCAGACCACAATTCATTATGCTACTGTATTATCTAAAAACATACGAACGAAAACAACATATTACGAAAACACGCCTATACAAAATACAGCGATTTGTCATAAGTAAAAATGAAAGTTTCAGTTGAAAATTTGAAAATTCGTATTTTTTTTATTTTTTTTTTATTGCTTCATATGGTGACTCAGCCGTTTACCGGTGTATACCGTTTACCGGTGCAATTCATAAAATTGCTGTATTTTATGTTTTACGATTTTCCTTTGCCATTTTTGCAGTTAATGTGCACGATGTGCTGTTTTAATTGGAAATAGTAGAATTAATCGAACTTGCCAAGCATTCTTCAGTATATCTTTTATCAAAATAGCGGCTTTTTGCGATTTTGGCGCTAATAAAGACCCTACACTATTGTTTCCGTGTCAATTTTGAATCGAAGGCGCTCTGTTACCATTTTTCTGTGAAGAATGTCTAAAGATGAAATTTGAAGCCTCCAAAGCTGTATACTCACTTTTGTTTTTTTGACGAGTTTTGTGTATTTTATAATAAAAAATATTTCAACTCGCTATTTTCATGTGGTTTTTCAAATGCGGTAAAAAAGATAAATTCTGTAAGCATTAGAAATTCAAAATAATAGAAATTAATCAAGCCGTATGCGGTCGTGTTTACGATTTATAAAATCAGGTATGAGATTTAAGCAACAAAGGATTTAAAGGTGTAGTGGAGTGCAGGTTAGCCAGCTGATCTATCGATCGCCGGTTTGGGCGTCAACAAAATGCATCAACAGGAAGAGGGGAGCATAATTTAAAGAAATCGACTGAGTAGATTCAAACAGAGATCAGCTGGCTAAGCTGCACCCCGTTACACTTCGGTGGCTCGTAAAAACATTTGCACAGAGGCACCACGCACGGATGACCGACGTGAGGATTCCGTCTAATTCCAACATTAAAACCTCAACGAGGGTGCTATCTCCTTGACGAGGCACCTAGCTCCATGTCGAGAGGACTAGCTCGGACGGTAATTTAGTCAATATCCTCCCAAAACAATGTTTCCACCGGATTATTTTACTTTTAT
This sequence comes from Rugalucina vietnamica, assembly GCA_964017185.1. Taxonomy (NCBI): domain Eukaryota; kingdom Metazoa; phylum Mollusca; class Bivalvia; order Lucinida; family Lucinidae; genus Rugalucina; species Rugalucina vietnamica. Next base: position 32,945,305 of record OZ024876.1, read on the forward strand.
ATGGTTTCAGGGGCTTAGTTTTATCAGGGATGATGTTTCATGGGATTGGAAGGATATATATTTGACGAAAAATGAAAAAATAGTGGTCCCAAATCTTCGTGTTGACATATTATCAGTTCGTGTCTTCAACGCTCTTTTACAATCATATTCGCACCGTGCATATTCCAAGGACCAATCCTATCAGCGAGTGGAGTTAAATCATATCTACACAGACTACCATTGCCGGATTTTGCAGCAGACAGCTTATAAAGAAATAAATATTGATAAAATGCTTCGAGACATACCTTTGTTTACTGTTTTTCTGTCGAGAGGACTAGCTCGTGAGTTCCCGGATGCGTCGAGGGAACAAAATCTCGTTGACTCTTTTTGGAGCTAGTTCCCCTGATTACCACCCGTGATAATGGAATGTTTATTTATACACACACTGTATGTAATAATCTCTTGAAATTAGGTGGGGGTCTGGGGGCCTAGGCGGCCCCCAGAAGCTCTAGGATACATACCTGTGTTTCCTGTGATCTCAGCCCTTCCTGGGATCAATTGTACACTGTATAGTTGCATCAATTTACAACAAAATAAAGTCATAGGAAGAAAGAAAATAGATAAAAAAAGACAATATAAAACCATGACAACTTTGATGGAAATAAGGATATATAATTTATTTATGGTTATGAAAATGGGACATGCTTTGGATTTACAAGTAACCCTTACTAAGGAGTGACATAATGTCCATTAATGCACTATATAATAGACATTATGAATACGATTTTATCTAAAAAATAAAGAATGAAGAATAAAAAGGCAAAAGACAGTTTCAGAGCACTACTATTTACTATACACGATCATTCATCGGCAACCAATTTTCCTAAAAATATAGGAAATATTTTCAAAATATAGGAGAATTTATAGGAATATAGGAGGTGCATAAAAATATAGGATTTGGACCCAAAATATAGGAGTTTAATAGGAATATAGCAATTGGTTGACAGCCTGTTTAATATGCCCGGTGAGCAACTTCTTATAGAACGATTTCAATGGAACATTACAAGAGGGAAAACGCTCTCAGGAAAAAATCAGAGATCACCAAGATAGAATCAATGGGCCATCATCGGAATCTATGACATTTATTTGCTATACTTACAAGTTTGCAACTGACAGCGTTGAGCTTTGGGCTTAAACAACCAACAAAGAACTCAGAGTCACAAATGATCAACTATAATATTCAAACATAAAGTCTTTATGAATTGATACTCCTTGATGGTTTTGGGACTGGAAAGTGTCTTCGAAACATCTGATAGTAAATTGTCATTCAAATTACAGAATTCTGACTGTATTTAAGAATATTAATACCAACCCTGTCTATTCTTGTAACATCAGCACCAAAGTCTGACAAAATCATACCACAGAATGGAGCTGGAGCTAGTCCGGCCATCTCAATCACTTTAACACCTTTCAAAGCCATTGTTTAATCAAAATCTGAAAATAAACAAGACAAGTTGCTTCATAATTAGAAAATCTTTTAAATACAGTGGACTCGACAATGGCGAATCACTAAGAGGTCAAATGCTATTATTTCAATGTTATTCTATTTGGTACATTGTACTAAGAACATCTAAAATATCTCAGCTTTCCACGAAAATAAATAAGAATTTTAATTCATTCAATTTCCTAATGGGAGACAGGGCTTTTTCTCTATACAAAACTGGGTCCAGTTTCCGGTTCCAATTTTTTTCCCAATTGGCTGAAAAATTCCCAATTGACCTGGAACATTCCCAATTATTATTAACAGAAAAATCCCAATTAAAAAGGTAAACTTTTCCAATTTTGCTAAATATTGCACTATTTTTTCCCATAATCATCATATTTTTTCCCCAAATCACAATTTTTCCCCAATTTCACCGGTACAAAAAATTTCCCAAAAAGGTCAGAAAAAGCCCTGGGAGAGAACTCTGTTGATATGATACCTCCTCAGTGATTTATTTACAATTTTGAGACAATGAGTCCTTGGGACTCACTTGATTCTATATCAATGGGTCCTACTGCAAACTTATATGGGTCCTGAACACTATTTTCATAGAAAAATCATGCAAAATCATTGCATCCTGGGACCCACCGAAATTAAAACTTTGCATCCTAGAGACCAAATTGTGAGTATAGGATGCAGGATGCGCAGGTAAAAAAATCACTGCCTCCTGCATTAGACAATGGCGAGCCAAACTTGACAATGTCGAATAAAATAGCCCAAAAGAAACCATTTTAGAAGGGTATTTTTTGCACACAAATGGTGCCATGATAATACGATTTCACTAAATGGTGTTCGTTAATATAGCGTTAATTTGCTTTGGTGCTTTACATTCACTGTCAACAGCAAATGCCATATCGGGAAGGTCAATTATACCGATTTAAACGTGACGTCTTATTGCTTTAATGAATCAATGTAAGCGCTAAAGGCAATATTAGTTACACCATTGGCCAAACCAATTTTTTCCTGGCCCAGCTTTCCAAAGGCAGATTATCAGTACTTTGTGCACATTCTTTTCACCACACAATGTATGACTCGCAATTGTCAAATTTACATGTACATTCTTTCCATGCTTATATCTACCTTTAAGTAATGTCAAAACTTTTATCAAAAACAAGCATACTGCATAACCAGCGATAATAGGCAAAAAGTAATGCAAAAATGGTCATAATCAAATGCTTAGAAACTAAGTAAGAAACGCATTTTATCTTAACCTCACTTTTTGCAGAACAATAAAGATCAATAAACTTGGCATCTTAGTTAATTGGTCAAGTGTTTTAGCATCCCTGATTTTATTATTGTCTCATTTGTCTGGTGGAATTTTGACTCCATTCTTTAATTTCTTTCACCAAACCTCAAGGTAAATGTGGAAGTAAATGACAGAGTTCTATAATAAATAATATTTTGTCGAAGTTTCAAGAAATTCTGAAATATCTTTATGAGTGATTCGCCATTGTCGAGTTCATTGTGTGCTTCAAACCGAAAGTAGAAATAACTGAAAATCAATAATTTTCTGTTTTCCATGTAGTTTCAAAATACATGACTGTTGTCATCTGTAGATATTTACCACTGGCATGACTGGTGAGGCTTGTATAGGGTATTTGTGGATATGGGATATTGGCCTTTTTTAGGGGATACTGGGATATTATTTGTGTTTTTTATTTTGGGATATGGGATATTCAGGAATTTTGGGATATGGGATACTGGAATTTATTTTGGGATACAAGTTAAATTAATTTTGGGATATGGGATATATTGGACGGTTTATTTTGGTACTCACTGGTACTCGGACTCAGAGTACATGTGCATATACATTTCCGACACATATACAGTGGAGTCCCCTAACATTGCGCGTCCCGCAACATTGCGCATATGGCATGTCAACCAGATTTCAAACAATATTTGACTACCAGTGCAATTTTCTCAAATATTACACCAACAAGAGTGTACAAGATTAATTTAAAGACAAAAATGATTTTCCTTCCTATCTGATTGAATAATTTAGCACAATTATGTGGTTTTGTTTAATTTTGAAATACTGTGTGGTGACATTTTTGTGCCACCATACACAGCATGAATTTCTTTGAACTTTCTTGTTTGTAATTTGTCACATGGGTGTCATATGTATTGACAGAAATGGGTGATTTTCAAAAAAATGAAGTAAAAGTGTGACATTGACCCATTTTTGGTCAAAATTGAGATGTGCATTTGTCTTTTTAATTTTTGTTCCTGGTTTTTCTATGGATATCAAAATAAGAGAAATTAACATTCAAATCTTTTTGACAATGGCCATTTTTGTGATTTTCTTGTTTATGTGCTTTTTGTTGTTTATTTTCAAAACTAGTGATATACCTTATAAGTAGTGCTACATTTGTAACATACACTTTGTGTTTCAAATTTGTTCTTAGTTTGGTAGACCCTATATTGGGACTCAGTGTCTCTATGCCATTAATTTGATAAAATTCTCCAAAAAAAAATTTTTCACACATTTATGTGATAAATTTGACTCAAAAATTGCTGTCTGCACTTATAAATGTTTCCATAACCACTCAAATGATCAATGTATTTAATGATATACAGAATCTTACCAGTGTACAATGCTTCCTGTGATTGCTATATAAATTCATAAGAGTGAAAGTAATATGTATCGTTTGGAATTAGTGTTCAATTTTTTAGACTAGAAAATATGCGTTGCACTTGTGACATCACGTTTGTTAATTATTAGAAACCAATATGCATACTGTAGGCAAAGGGTTGTTTTTGTTGGTTTCTTTCTGACCTGCTAGACTAAAAAATAAAGCAAAATGACAAGTCATACATGATATGCTTATATGGTGAGTCAAGAAATACAAAACGTTGCACTTGTGACAAAAATGGTTAACTGATTAGATCAGCTACTTTTCAAAATTTAAGAAAGGGGTTTTAATGAAGAACCTCTGATAATCAATCCAGATACATCAGACTTAATCAGTAAAAGCATACAGTAGATGTAGGGCTTACAATGATTGAACACTGGCTTTCACAAGTTTAAGCTAAGCTATTTTTACTGTAGTTTATTTTAGGGGTATGGTTATTATTTTTAAATGCTGAAGAGGTAACAAAGGCGAAATACATGCATGTTTCATTGGCAACTCTCAAGTACCTAATTGTTTGTAACTTTTTAGAGATTTTGTTTTGTTAGGTAATCAGATAATTGTTTTCTGACCATTTGAAAATGACTTACTATTCAAAATGTCACGCTAAAACGTTGCACTTGTGACTTTTTTAGGTGTATATTGTTGTATAAATCTAGTATAGATCCATCTTTTTTTATGAAATTTTGCATGGAGTTTGACACCTTGATAACACACATTTAAGATATAAATGAGACCTAATATGTATAAAGGTTATCAGTCCAGCTTTAATATTGAAAAATACTTCATTTTTTTGAAAACCACCCAAATACAACTTAATGATCATGGTTTTGATCAATTAGTCCACTTCCCTACCAGAGAAAGAAATACTTTGGACTTGATTATCACTTCTCTTCCCAATCAGTTTGTAGATATTCACTCCCCAGATTGTCTCAGTGATCATGATGTTTCTGGAATGCTGAAGATTGTTATTCCCCACATTAAGAAACCTCGGAGGAAGGTGTATCGGTACCAGAAAGGTGATTATGAATCTATGAGGGCAGAAACATTAAAATTTGCAAAGGAAAAGTATTTCAATGGCTACTCGGATACCCGTTCGGTTCAGGAAAATTTCAATCTTATTACATCTTTCATTCAGGACTCGGCAGATAAGCATATCCCATCAAAAACAAGTCGCTCTGTCTCTTCTGTCCCATGGATAACTCCTGAGATAAGGAGGAAGATTCGCAGGAAAAATATGACTCATGCAAAAGCTAAGAAAACTGGAAGTGCAAAAATTAGATCTAAATTTGAAAACTTAAGAAGGGAAATCAAAGCTGATATAAGGAAGCAGCATGACCTTTATGTCAATAACTTGGTAGGGGACGTTAAGGCTAATCCCAGGGATCCGATTTTTATAGGTATATCAATAGTCAGAGGAAAGATACCCAAGGCATTCCCGCCTTGAAAAAGAAAAATGGAAGTGGTATTGCTCAATCAGATTTCGAAAAAGCAGAAGAATTTAATGGACAGTTCACAGATGTATTCACCAAAACGGTACACACCCAAGTCCCACTTCTGGATAGGTCGGCCCCATTCATGGATGAAATTGTTGTTACAAAGGAAGGAGTAACAAAACTCCTTAAAGGTCTGAACCCATCTAAAGCCTTAGGACCTGATGAACTCCATCCTAGAGTCCTAAAAGAATTGGCAAAAGAATTAGGACCTGTATTTGCACATCTCTTCCAGCAGTCAATCAATACGGGTGAAATCCCCAAGGAATGGTCACTTGCTAATATTTGTCCACTTTTCAAGAAAGGTGACAGGTCCCTTGCTTGTAATTACCGCCCAGTTTCTTTGACTTGTATTCCTTGCAAACTTCTAGAATATATTGTCTGCTCAAATATCATGGGTCATCTTGACCAGTATAATCTTTTGTCGGACAAACAGCATGCATTCAGGAAATGGCATAGTTGTGAAACTCAGTTGATTACAGTAATAAATGATTGGGCAAAAATATTGGACAAAAAGGATCAGGTTGACACTTTTATTTTGGACTTTGAAAAAGCTTTTGACACCCCTCCACATGAACTTCTTAAAAGCAAATTGTTTAGTTATGGTATAGGTGGAAAGACACTGGAATGGATAAATGCTTTTTTGTGCTTCAGGCAGCAAAGGGTAGTAGTTAATGGTGTTAAATCTGACTGGGCCCCTGTCGTGTCTGGTGTCCCTCAGGGCACCGTTCTCGGTCCATTGTTGTTCTCCTTGTACATAAATGACATACCCATTGGCATTGACTCTCAAATCAGGCTTTTTGCTGATGACTGTGTTTGTTACCGTGAAATTAGAACAGTAGAAGATACATTGAAACTTCAGAAAGACATTGACCTTTTAGGGAGCTGGGCCCGAAAATGGGGCATGAGATTTCAACCTGTCAAATGCAACATGATGCAGCTGACAAATAAGCGGATAAATAAAATTGAGGCCTTGTACACCCTCCAGGGAACGGTATTGGAAAATGTTGATAGCATTAAATATCTAGACTAGGTGTAACAATTACAAATGACCTCAAGTGGAATACCCATATCAATAATATCTGTACTAAAGCCAACAGAACACTTGGATTCTTGAGGAGAAACTTATTTTCTTGCCCCAAAGATGTTAAAGAAGCAGCTTATAAAGGACTGGTGCGCCCAGTCCTGGAATATGGAAGTTCTGTTTGGGATCCTCATACTAAATGCCTCCAGGAGGAATTGGAGAAGGTACAGAATCGTGCCGCTAGATTTGTAACTAGGAATTATACTTTCGAGGAAGGTAGCATGACTGGCATTCTTGAACAACTCAAATGGGAATCTCTCAAGAAAAGGAGGATGGATAATCGACTTATATTACTATACAAAGGTCTGAAGGGTAAAGCCAGAATACCTACAGATGACCTTATCCCAAAGACTAGGCGTTGCAGAAATAGCCACTCCAAGGCATTTCAGCTTCCATCTGCTAGTATAGAGGCCTATAAATGTAGTTTCTTTCCCCAGACTATCAGGGACTGGAATGACTTCCCTGACTCTCTGTTTTCTACTGCTGAAATGTCAGATGATTGTGTGTCCAAGTTCGCTTCACTCGTGCGTTCAAGGGACTAATTTCTCCCCCATCCGAACCCCTTGGTGAAATAATGTCATTTGGCGTGTCACCAGTAAACTATTCAGATTCAGATGCTGTGGATATATTGCAGGTTGCTATAAAATATACATTTGATTTAGCAGTGCGCAATGTTAGGGGACAAATTGCCTCCATTTTTTTCACGGGGGTGCATATGCTTAAGCCACAATATTTCTAAAGCTGATAGAATTTGCTAACATTTCATGTCATGATATTCTAATTATTGAATCAATAAAATGTCTAATGGTAAGTGATGTTCGTCAGTGTTTATATTTCACATCAGACCTGGCATGAAATATCTTAGGTGCGCAATGTTACTGGACTGCACCGTACATCACCAAATAATATGTTCGACATTAAAATTAGTTAAAAGTCAACCTAAGGTAAGCCATCTAGCCAAAGTGGAACCAGGCACCGAAGTGGAGCAGAGTGAAGGCTAGCCAGCTGATCTGATAGCCAGTTAAACAAATGCCGGATATTTTTTAAGCGAGTGGTTTTACAGAGACACCTAATATAACGTTACAATTTATGACCTTTCTGTATTCCTAATGTATCCACTTTAAAACTGTGAATGTATGGTCAAATTTTAGATCACACTGCCGACTGAGCGTTGATTACAACTCGCCCTACTATCAAAAAGTTTTTTTTCGCACATGTGGCCTAGAATGCATAAAAAACAAATGGGCGGTGTTAAAGGCGGTGTTGATATAAACACAGCTCGGTCCGAGAAACATTTTATTTTTTACTATCAAGGTTTTCTCTTCTCGGCTTAATCTGACGTCTCGCACTTTTGAACTCTACTGAGTATTTCTAAACATACTGAAAATGAAAATAAACAGTGGTTAATTCAGCCAAAAAAGGAAATAAAGTTGAGCATTCACCGAATTTGACCCAGGGGATGCGTGTTCACCGGGAAGGAGTAAAACCCGGAACCAACGCCCGGGATCCGGTACAAAAATTACGGTCATCAAAAACAATCTGTAATTCTAGCAATTATAGGCACACCTGACGACACCTATCGAGGTTACCTTGAGTTGGTAAGGCTTGTTTAGGGGTGATGAATATCCCGTATCCCTTAAAAACACCCCTAATATCCCATAATATTTTTTAAAATATCCCAAAATATCCCCCCCCCCCCACAAAAAAAAAAAAAAAAAAAAAAAAAAAAAAAATCCCGGAATAAATATGAAATATCCCAAAATAAAAAAAGACAAAAGGTACGCAACTTATATGTTGTTGTAATGACTTTACTGTATAAAACTTAGGTTGTATTAAGTTAGATAATAAGAAAATGCATGTGATAAATGCATGTACATGTACGTAATTTAACATCGTTTGAAGCAGTCACCATAACTTGTAACACATCTTTTTCCAGTGTGGTATCAGAGGCATATATAGCAAGAAAGTTCGCATAGGTGCATGGAAGTTGCGAAGCCTTGCTTGGGGGAGGGGGGCGGGGATGAAGTCTCGGTAATGTCTGGTGGCATCTGATGCGTCTTTTGGGAATATATGGAACATAAAATAAATTCTGATATTACCAGCAGAGAAAAAACCCAGTTTTTTTCACAGACTCATGCAAAAATAAATCTTGGAGATTAATTTCGTGAAGCCTTGATAGGGGGTCAGGTTCACCATTTTTAAGGACCGATTTGCAATGATCGGCAAAGCCTTGGTAGTGGATCCGGGGCCAGATTTTTGAAACCTTAGTGCATTTTGGTGATTATCTCCTACATTAGTCCAGTAGCCATCAGCATAACCTGGAAGATGGTGCCGCATGGAATTTTATTGTGGTTTCCATATCACTGGGCCATGCCAGTTCAGAAACTGCATGATGCCACCCTGGCATCATTGAGCGTTTTGGTAAAATCAAGATGGCGTCCAAGATGGTCGCCCTAAACAAGAAAACAGCACTCAGGGTTTAATTACTCATTTTTCAGCGTTTAACATGCTCAATTTATGCTGTAAACAATATTAAAAAGATAATTCTAAGTTTTGACCCCCATGTCATTATTATGAGGCTAGATGGCGGACAAGATGGCTGCCACAATCATTCTGAAAACAATATTTTCATAATAAAACGACATTCAAGTGCTGCATAAAACAGTGTTTTGTGCTTGAAAGTCCAATTTTGTTGTACACATTATACTGGGTGTTTGTTTTGAATTATGACCCAACATCATAACGAAAAATGATGTTGACATAATTATAATTTAAAAGATTGTGTTCTCTGATTAAAACACCACTCTTGTGCTGAATATACTAAATGTAATGCATCTGAAATGCTCATATAATGTTGTGAGGAGTATTGTTTATTGTTTATTTCCACATTATAAAACTGAGCCAAGATGGCGGCCAGTTGGCCGCCATAATCATAATATATGAGTACATAATTTCTGATTGAATCAGCATTCCAGTGCTGCATTTGCTCAATGTTTTGTAATTCAAATGTTCAAATTATGTTGACAAATGATTGTTTTTTTTATTATATTGACCCAAAATGATAAGAATAAAACATGGTGGTGACCAAGAGGCCAACCACATTCATTCTTTAATGTTCTCTGGCTACGGCAGCATTCCAGTGCTGCAAATACCGAATGACTTGTATTTGAAATGATCATTTTATGTTGTAAACATCGCAATTTAATGTTCGTGTTTTGTTTTGACACCCCAAAATGATACTGGGGCAAATTCGGCGCCCAGGGATCTCCATCGTCGGGCAGCTTACTGAATCTGCTGAGTCCTTTTCTGATTCATCATGATGTTTATCATGATTTATCTGTTTAATCTTGATGATTCATTGACTAGTTAGAGATTCACCACGGGGACCGAAGAACTAACTAAATGCTATGAATCACTGCAGAAGCTGAGGGTGAGGTTATGGCCATGTAAAATCTATTAAAGCCCGCCAGTAATTTTATATTACTGATCGTTCCAAGGCGATACATCTGTGGAGGTTCTTTTTGTTTTATGTCTTGGTGTCTTGGTGTTTAAAATTTTGTGCTGTTGGCTCCTTATGAATGTTTTCATATTTTTTGTTAAGTATAGGTAACTGAGTGGCCACCTATTGGGAAAGTAGCTGCTCATTCGGCTACGATATGTTTTCATGGTATAAGTACCTGATTGTTAATTTAGTTTTTTCCCATGTCGGTTTTTGGAGTGGGATTTTTTTCCGACTGCGACTTTTCCTGATCTTTGCCTACTTGTACCTTTTTATAATACGACTGAGATCTTCTTCACTGATCAAAACATCAGTTTAATGTAAGTGTTACATACTGATTTAGCAGAATAAAGGGAGGGAAGCAAATCAATCAAAACCACTAAATGAAAGTACTCGTAACATTTACAGTTTAAATATAATAAAGAAGAAAAGAGGACTGCATTGTTTTTTCTTTAAAAGATAATTTAGTGAATCCTTAATAGAGCTATAAAACGCTAGGCGCTTGGTCTGTAGCATATTTGGAAAGGATGTAACTGACTGAGAAACGCAGATAAGGCTGGTTCACAAAGAAGAAACGAAGAGACGAACTGACGCTAAAAAAAGTTTAAAACGTGCATAGAAACTCTGAATATTGGGAAATACAAAATCACAACTTTATATACAATATGCTGTTGACACATTTCAAATAAAGACATTATTAAAAACCTTGACCCAGTCTTCTTAGCGAATGGATTTAAATTGATGGATGAATTTGAAAAAGTTGGCTGGAAAGTTTCCAAACGATGATCGCTTGATCACTTCTATGGCCATTTCAATGGCGGTACGCAGAGCCACACAAGCATTCTAGACACTTCCAGGTATTTCATGATTGTGCATGTAACTGTGACCATCTCACATTGATGAAAGGCTGTGATATCACAGACTGATCAAACGCTCACTCGCTGGTCGTGTTCGGACCTAACGCTAACGCTGTTCAGGTGAGACATAGTGGAACAATGACAAGAACTGAGATGGTTGCGAACCATTGAGGAAAATATGTAAGCGTCAATCACGAACGTCTATGTATTGCTCAAGATTAAATATCTACAATCAATGTAAACCGAAAAGAATAAAAAAAGTAAAACCAAGTCCCTTTAAGTGCAGAGAAAGGGGATGGGCCATATAAAAGAGACTTTTGAAGGACCGTATATATTGGGTGAAGTGGTAAACCACCAGACTGCTTCCTTCTTTCAGTCCAGTTTAAAATCAATGTCAAATGTTTCAAACCTGTCAAGCTTAAACTGAGTAAGTCTTTACCAGATAATATCAGGGGAATTATCGCATTGGAGGATTTTATGGCAGCAACGTAGACTTATTTCTGTAAGCAACGTAGAATTATTTCTGTAAGATATAAGATTTAATGTTAAATTGGTAAGCAAAGGCTAATAAACACTCCCACGCTTAATGCATATAATCACCATATACACAGTCGTTTACCAAAACAATGTAAAACCAACACGCTTGGACAAGGGTGCGTGGTCTTATATCCAACTTAAGTCAGGTGGTCGAAATAATGTTGAAGGGTTCTGAGCGCTTGCGCCAATTACAACAGCCGACAGTGTGGCTCCAGTAACAGATAGTATACTTCAAGTAGAATGATTTGCTGTGGGTATGCTTCTGAACAACCATGCTCATCATCAAAATATAGGGGCTTCATAAATCCATAAGCCTCCTCAGTGTTTTGCAAATGCAAATGAATTGAAGAAACAATTCTTGCAATAGTTGAACAATATAGCTAATTATTACAATAGTAATGACACAGACGAATACCTAATCTCGGTTTTAGAATAAAATGCCTATTCTATCTTTCATTATATGATGTAGATTTGCATCCCTCTGTTTACTCTGCTTACTTAAAACTTAACAAATATACATTTCGATAAGCTTTTTGAATCTTAGGCCATTTTCCCTCATACTTAGATTAAGGCGGCCATTTTGTCCACCATCTTGCAACATTGTTATGATGTTGGGTCAGAACTAAACTCAAACTTGAACTGTGAACAAAATAAAGTAAATTCAAAAACCAAACAGTTAAGACAGTTTATTACAGACCGAAGGGTTCATTATTATTTCTTTATATATCATTATTTCGGCGGCCATCTTGGTCACCATCTTGCCTTTTTGTGATGATCGGAGCGTCAAAACATAAACAAAACTAAACTATGGTGTTTTTGTTATATGAACATAAAATGAGCATTTTAAACACAGAACATTGAGTATATGCAACTCTGAGATGCTGTTTTCTTGTTTATGCCAACCATCTTGGACGCCATCTTGATTTTTCATTTTTTTCAAACACTTCATGATGCGTTTTTGATCTATCATGGTCTGATGAGCCAGAAGAAGACAGGAAGGACAACAAGAGAAGTAAGCTTTTTGCTTCACATACATGTATTATGTTGAGTTTTTGCAATATCTTCCGCCATTTGTCAGCCATGTTGAATTTTTGAATACATGTATTTCAAAATGCTCAATGATGCCAAGGTGGCATCACTCGGATTCTTCATCTGAAAGGTGTCAAGAAGTGAAATCCATAAAAACATTTTATGTGGCACACATTTCCAGGTCACAGGCCAAATCCATGTTTGGCAACTGGACTACATTAACTTAAAGGCTAGAAAATAATACGTACAGTGCATATTCTGATATAAATGGGAAAACTGTTAACAAATATGCTACATGACATTCGCACTATATAGCAGTTCATTTGGGATCTGGGTGACATGTTTCCCAGGGAAAATAATTTGAAACAATATAACAGAATGACACATCTGCAGTGATGTTGTGTTAATTAATTCATCTATTTGTATTTATTTTTTATTTTTTCAAAAATGTCATATCCCCCCAAAATAAAAAAAAATATCCCAGTATCCCTTAAAAACTGAAATAGGCCATCTCGTTGGTTACCATTTCTCCGAGTTCTACATTATTTTGTCAGCTTTTCCTGCCTGCCCTTCCTATATTAGATTGCCTTTCTCAACGAAAGTATGTGTCGTGCCAATGAGAGAACAAAAATATCGCTGGTTTAATGCGAAACCAGTGGGTAGTATGAAAATGCGTAGCGAAATCGACCCGAAAATTTGCGCGGGTGGTAAACATGGGAACGAGCTCCAAAAGAGGTAGTAGAAGTTTTTCGACACTGTTCCAAAGGTAACCAGAAATACATATAGATCTCTGCTTTTGTGTATACATTCGACGTACATGTAGTTAACTCATATAAGCCTGGCGTCCTTTTTATGGGACATAGGCAAACAGAATAGCCCCAGATGTGACGCCGCAGAACACGGCGTCCCATCTGGGGCTATTCTGTTTGCTTAGAGAATTTTCATCAAAAAATTGAATAAAATTTAAAAATCACTCCTGACGCCCCTAAAAATAAAAGTGGACTCGCCCAAATGATAATGATGGGAAAATCCATTCGTCAAATATGGGTTAATGAAATAAGAATGATTATCGCAATTGCTATTCCATTCAAAGATAATTTGTCTAAGTTCACGAACAAAAATGACGGTTGATACCGAAAGTACTTGCACTTAGTTTTTATTACCGATTCTAACATGATGTGGTGCTTTCACAAAGTAAATATAGCGCAAATTAACTCGGTTTCGACCATTTTTTTTTTTTTGCTCCGTTTGTATCAAGTGATTATCTTTACATGGAACAGCATTGCCGTTCCTGTTTTCAATAACACTTTTAAAATCTTCATAAAAACGTTGATTGATATGTTCCGCTTGGATTGATATGTTTCCAAAAACAATTATCTCCTTCATTCCAACCTTTTGAGCGATCTTAAAATTGCCGTTGGAACAAAATTGCATGACCTCTTTTTGGAGCTAGTTCCCATGTTCATCACCCGTGGTTTGACTTTGCAAATTATTTTATGGAACCAAATTTTAATTAAGAAATAGATCAGCTCTAGCAGTGAATTGTTGAGTAATAATTCCGGCATTAAGGAAGTGTCTCGGCGTCCGGTACCGGATCCCTAGACCCTGGGTCTCCGTGTCCGGCAATGCCGGATCCCGAGCCTTGTTCACTAGGAATGGCTCGGGGTCCGGCACTACATTTTTTTCTTTTATATATCGTGTTTGTAAGTGGTAAAAATCAAATCATTTGCTTATAATCAATAAAGTCTAAAAACCCTGCTCCCCCCCCCCGGGCCGCAGTCTGCTATGTTATCATTGCATAACTGCTTTTCCCCGCACTGGGGAGGGGGACAAATCATTACCATAAGTGAGGAAAATGTTATATGGTATAATTGTGCTGGTTTACCCCCTATGTTTTTGGCGCTGTCAAGTAAGACAAAGAGTTATAGGGCATGTAAAACTATACATTAGTAATAGACGCAGGGTTGCTAGTGGTTGTGTTCTTGCATAGTCTATCTTCATACACTGAGTCGATCAATTTCTGATCATCATTATAGGCTATATATATCTTGTGAACAGTGAATCATGAGATACCCTGGTACATCTAAAAATGGGCGCTTGGGTCAGATCTATGTATCTTTGTCAAGAGGCAATTTACCCGAGTGGTTCTTGTTAAAGAAAGTTAAGGAAGACTTCACCCTGCGGTCCTCCAGACATGGCCACGCGAGTCCGTCCAGCCTATCGCCGACGCTAAACCTCTTCTTCCATCGCCTGCAGATCGGGCTGCAGATCAACCTGGCCCCGAGGTTATAAAACTTTTTCCAAGCTCAGCTCAGCTGAGCATGAAATTTCAACTGCTCATAAATGTTGAAATAATCAAAATTAGAGGAAAATTCAGGTTCAAAACTCAAAAACTAGTAATTTATCCTGCTAATAAATGTTAAAATGCCAACAGTTGTTGGCATTTTAACATTTATGAGCAGGATTTTTAGTCTCAGCTGAGCTGAGCATGAAAAAAGTTTTATAACCTCAGGACCTGGATGCCGTCTTCTGCACTCTCGCCATCATTTGTGTCTCAGTGTCATTATAGGGATGCCAAAGAGGAGCTGCATACTCGAACTGAGGACGAACCATATTTTGTACCCAGCAGGCACATGACGTCATAATGACGTCAGATCGACATCGATGCGACGTCATGACGTCGCATCGACGTTGATATGACGTCATTATGACGTCATGTGCCCGCTGGGATATGCAGCTTCCTTTGTATGCCAAGGTGCAAGAGCGAAATTCCAATGTCTTAGTTGCTTTACAAGAAAGTTTAGAAAAAATGTTGATCCCATTCCAAGTTGTCGGTGATAGCTAGTCCAAGGTATTTAGCGGACCAAACCTGTTCCAATGTTTGTTGATGCAAAGGGTAGTTGAAGTGCATTTGTTTGCAAAGGAGGTGCCGGGTCACCCTCATTTAATGACGTTTCGCAGCGTTAAATTTCATTTGACAATCGGTCTGCGTAGAATCTGGCAATCAGTGCGTGAATTAACGTTCCTATACAAAACAATCGTCAGCAAAGAGGTGAACAGATGACCTGATATTGTCCGGAAGATCATTAATAAAAATCAAGAACAGGACCGATACCCAAACCGATTAAGGCATACCAGATGAGGCCGGGACTGGCTTTGAGGCTTGGCCATCCAACACCACTTTTTGATAGCGCTCAGAGAGCAATAAAGCGATCCATTGGCCGGTGTATAGATCCTCCAATCCCGCAGTAGTGTCGTTTGTTTTATAATTAGCAGTCACATATGTGATACCTTGTCAAAGACCTTAGCGAAGTTCATGATGATCACATCCGTTTGTCTGTGAACTCCAGTACAGAACTCGATCCAGCTTACGAACCATGTCATAAAAACTGAAGCAGCTGGGTCCCACAAGAACTCTGACTACAGAAACCATGCTGGCAGTCAGCAGGAAAGATGCTTATTGAACACGGTGAGGAAACTGCACAGCCGGAGCCATTGGCTCTGTTAAGGAAATCTTGTGTCAGCCTTTCCGGTTAAGCGCGGCGCCGTATTATATCGGCTGAAATCGAGAAGAGAACAGCACAAGTTTTCCGTTTGTTGTCAAAATTTGTTTTAATTATATGTTTTAGCGAAAAATGGAGAATGTTGTTCTAGGCGCTGGACTTTTGACTTGCTGTTTAGTTTGTGGCGAATTCCAAACTGCACATGGTGTCGTCAGGTAAACAAAGGTCAATTTGTATAATGACTGCAAGCTTTAAATATCGCTGTTTTCGTTAAAAATACTAAAGTCCAATTCGCATGCGCAAAAAATACACGCGTGTAAATATACTCCTGTGAAAATATACTCCGGTGTGTAAATCAGCCTGTGAGGAAATTTAAATTGCGTTCGCGTGGGTTTTATCACCAGGAGTATTTTTGTATGTAAATAAATCATTTCTGGATTAAAACATGTTCATTTACACCGCGTCCAATCGAAACGCCGGACGAACGGTCGAAACGCCGGATCTGCGTTGTTTTAACTCCGGATTGCGGTAGTTTTCGCTGGATTCGCAGCCATATTGGAAGGAAATTTTTTCGACCAGGTAACTAAAACGTTTATTATAAATATTAAAAGAGTTTATATCAATGTAAGCACTAGCCTGTTCGGATCTACATACATGCCTCTAACCGCCGATTATTCTGCTGATGCATAAGCTCCGCTAGGATATGCAAACATTCGAGGAGATTTTTGTTTTCCATTTTCGGCCATAGGCTAAAATAGTGTTCGCCCCAAACATTTTCGTACTATTGTCATTTTCTTCAAAGTATTGACAAACTGCTGGTTGATTTTGCATTTGTTCATGAGACTATATCGTAACAAGCCAATTGCTCGTGATATTTTGCCCGAACAAGCCTACGTTTCAATAAAATACCGCAAATCAAAGTAACGCCGGATAATACGGCAATCTGAATTTTCAAACTTGGCAAGTATTTGCATAGATCCGTGTCTTGCAATGTCTAGTACGCAAGTGGAGTGCTTACTTTTTTGTGCAGCATCACTTTCTTGGAAGGGAGAATTTTGCTTTCTGACTGTGACCTCCAGAAATAAGTTCGACGTACGGTTGTCATCATTGAGGTTTGATGATCTTTGACTTGTTGCTTCTTAGTCAAGATAAGCCAAGTAAGATAAGCCATATAAAATAAAAGTGGTTGATATGTTTGAAGAGTTAAAGAGGCCAGATTCTGGAGCGAGTTTTCTAAGTATGCAGTGACCTAAAACAGGTTTCCTCAATACTTCTATCGATTATGGAAGGATATTTATGTTTAGGTCGGTCTTTTATAGTACCCGAACAACGAATTTGCCGTCAGAAATATGACAAAAATGACTATATTTGCCCAGTCAAGTGAATTAAGTGCTTTTAGTTACATGTACCATATGACCGAAAACGTTGGTATACACATATATAGGTCAAATGCATTTAGGCCAGATTTTTTTCTGTTTATTGGTCTATTAACCCGACCTGGAAAGTGAAAAAGGAATAAGATTTAGAATCATTTATTTGTGTGTTTTCCCCACTCTCTAATATTTGCATATGTTTGTAGCCCAAGGGGAGCGATCGCTCACATGAGAGTAAGGAAGTACAGTCACTGGACAAAAGAACATACTTCTAAAAGAAGATACTTCTAACTTTGACATTTCTCCCACGTGTTTTGTCCGCCCATGAAGTACAAAAACTTAGCATTTATAAAATAAGCGATATCCCGATTTCCTAAACCTCTTAGTGTCACGGTTCTCTGAGTACCGCATTTCTGTTGAGCTTTCGCAACTGTAAAAGCGTGCTGTTTCTAGGAACAACAGCAAAGCTATGTTATCAAGTGGAAATTTCTTTGTCAAGACAAGTTCAAAGAAGGCCATAAACTGTTCACCTAGACCAGCTTCGTTTAACACGCTGAACGCTGAATTTATAGTTTCAGATTCTTTATTGTCGATACTGTTCATTTGTTCTGAAGTTTCTAGATTACTTAGGTTGAGGGTGTCCGCCGGACTGATCTCAATATCTTCCCATTTATTATCAGTTTCGTCAGTTCGTATTTTCTTCGGCGATTTTGCCAACTCTTCTTCAGTGACAAGCGTTTAAACGGTGAAGACATGGTTTTGAATTTCTGAACTGTTCCAAACTTATGTTTTGTTGGAGATATATGGGATTTTCTCCTGGTTTTGAATGGGCCGAACGGATCAGTACACTTGTCTCCCTCCTGTTTGTCGCCGGTGTTGTTACATGCATTCTCCTAAACACAGCTCTAACAAGCGTGTCAGCCTTGTAAGGGAAAGCTGGCTTCCTGCGACGCCGTCCCGACGTATATAGTGCCAAATTTTATTTTTTTGCGCATTTCGCTGAAAAAAGTAATGTAATAATTGTTAAGATCAATTTTAATTTCATTTATAGTATTTTATTATAGTAATTATCAAGTTCATATCAGAGAGAACGGGAGATGTTCTATCATGCTTCATATACTTTGATTTATTATTGCAAGACCCAAAGCTCTAGCTTAGAAAAATTAGTGAACATTAATGTCTCTATCTCTTGTTATTTATCTGTTGTAAATATTAATAAGCCAAGCTTTCATACATGTACAAATTAGTGATTCTGCTCAAAATTGAGTATTCCACTTGCGTACTAGACCTTACAAGACATTAATCTATGCAAATACTTGCCAAGTTTGAAAACTCAGATTGCCGTATTATCCGGCGTTACTTTGATTTTGCGGTATTTTATTGAAACGTAGGCTTGTTCGGGCAAAAAATCACGAGCAATTGGCTTGTTACGATATAGTCTTATGTACAAATGCAAAATCAACCAGCAGTTTGTCAATACTTTGAAGAAAATGACAATAGTACGAAAATTTTTGGGGCGAACACTATTTTAGCCTATGGCCGAAAATGGAAAACAAAAATCTCCTCGAATGTTTGCATATCCTAGCGGAGCTTATGCATCAGCAGAATAATCGGAGGTTAGAGGCATGTATGTAGATCCGAACAGGCCAGCGCTTACCTTGATATAAACTCTTTTAATATTTATAATAAAAGTTTTTGTTACCTGGTCGAAAAAATTTCCTTCCAAAATGGCTGCGAATCAAGCGGAAACTACCGCAATCCGGAGTTAAAACAACGCAGATCCGGCGTTTCGACCGTTCGTCCGGCGTTTCGATTGGACGCGGTGATTTAAGTTTTCTGTATTTGCAAAACAAGAATAGGCTGCATCAAGGGGTTCTTGTAGACTTTGGCAACAGGGGAGAATCATGTAATGGTCAGGCTTAACCTTAGCAGTTATACAGTTCCCTATTATCACCCTTTCACCGGCAAGGAATTACTGTTAAAATGCCCCAAAAATCCTCACCAAGAATGATGAAGCAATAGTGTGGCACTCCGTATAATCTAAAATGTGTTGATTGGCAATAAGCTCTTATTTAACAACAATGCCCACAGTTTCAGCCACTGTCACATAATTAGTTAAGAACAAATAATGTGAAAATTCATTATCTAAAAGCAGAAATTCAATATTGACTTGAAATAAAAATTAATACTCAAGGGCAAATTTTACTTTGCGTTCGCATGGGACATAATAGGAAATTTACACGTATGTATTTGTAAAAATAAAATTTACATCTGGTAAAAGACCCAGGAGTAAATACCCATATGTAAATATGCGTTCGCATTCGCCATTTGCTTACCCCAGTTAAAATTTGCACACCGGAGTATACATGTACATATATTTACACGCGTGTATTTTGGCGAATGCGAATTGAACTTAAGTGTTTTGATTGTCAAAATGTATGAATTTATTGTCTGATCTTTCTCCACTTGCGAAAAATTAAAATGAACTGAATAGAACAGGATCCTTAAAAATTTAACTATAGGGGATCCGATTAGACTTTCTGACAAACTAATGATAACTGACAACAGAAGAGTGATGCAATAGTTAAAGAAATAGTGCAATGGATTTGTTGTTATTATTAAGTCAGAATTAGGGCAAAAATGGTGAAAAATCACAAAAACTGCCAGTTTCATTTTCCTTGGGATGCTTCAGTTAAAGCCCCGTTTACACATTCACGGTTTTCTCTACGATTCACCACGATTCACCCCGATTTCTCATGGTCAGAAAAATCGGGATGGTTCGTGGTGAATCGTGGCGAAAAGTGGAAATATTCAGTATCTCTACGATTCTAGTTAGAATGTCCACGATCTTAGTACGGTGTCTGTAAGGTATCGCTACGAATCAATGACGATTCATGACGGCAACGCTACGGTCAATGAGGATTAACCACGATGGCACAACGAATGCTCACGGTGCTTGTACGGTTCGATACGGTATTAGTACGATTCACGGCGGTAGCCGTCGTGGCCAATCGTGGAGCTCCGTAGCGAAACCGTGGATGATTCGTAGGACAACCGTACACAATTCGTGGTGAATCGTGAGAGTTCGTGGTGTAAAAGATTCCACGGTTTCGCTACGGAGCTCCACGATTGGCTACGATCTCTCACGAATAGCCGCGAATATAGCTACGGTGTCAGTACGAATAAGCAAGATTCTGCTACGGTTGCGCTACGAATTAGGCCACGCCCATTTACCACCACGATTCGCCACGGTACGCCACGAATGTTTTAAACAGTTTAAAACTTCCGTAGCGTTTCCCGAATCATCACGATTCATCAAGATTCACCACGATTCACTGAGGTTCTACTACGAATGACCACGGTACACCACGGTACACGACGATTTTACAAATCGTGGCGAATCGTAGCGGCACCGTAGCCAAAAATCGTGAATGTGTAAACGGGGCTTAAAGTCATTGGGAATGCTTTGACGTCGTTTCTGCGTAGGTTAAAGCATAGGTTATTAATCAAAGAGCTTAGTTAGTGTTCATTTGTTTTTCTATGACTGGGTTGTGGAATTCTTCTCTGCTGTGACGACATATCCGGCCGGACAATTTGGCAGGGGACAACAGTCTGGTGACACCGTCCTGAGTGTGCACTCTGTGGGTAAGTTCCAGTCCGGACACCTGAAAATATGTCCCGATTATGAAAACTTGCCCATGCAATATACAGAGATTTTTAAAGTTGTAAAAAAATGTAATTTTTCAGTAGAAAATTTTGATACTTTTCAATTTTTGATCCAAAAATAGATTGTGGGTACTCCTTAGAACCGCCTTGGGGAGTGTACCCACAATTATGTTTTGAGCAAAAATATTAAAGATATCAAAATTTTTCCAATGAAATTTTCAATTTTCGCTTTTGAATCTTTTTTCTATCTTGCATGGGCAAGTTTTCGTAATTATACGCCAAAAACTTTGATCTGTGACTACTAAAAATAAAAAAAATAATATAAGATACCCATATTGTTTTTCGAAATGCAAGAACAAGTAGATCTACCGTGTGACTGTCAATGATTTGTAAATTTTAAAGCACAGTAATGGCAATGCTTTTCATCCGCAAATTTCGTTAGACAACAGACAGGTCCGTTTCAGGATTTAAACAAAGTCCTTCTAGATCAAGCGCACTAGATCAGCTGGTAGGCCTTTACTCCGCTCCACTTCGATACCTCGTTCCACTTGCGCGAGACGAATGAATGTATCACGAATATTATACCAGCAATGTCTATAAAGTGTGGTGCTGAATGACAAAATCAAACATCTTAGTGGCCACGTTGGGATTCGAACCCGGGTCTTCCCGATCTGAAGACCAACGCTCTACCAACTGACCTGTCCGGGCAAACAAAAATATACATAACAGAATAGAATCTATATAATTCTACGTCAGATTCCTATCCGAGTCCTAGCCAGGAAGTTAAAAATTTATTTCTTGCTCAACTCAGCTGAGACTAAAATTTACCCTGCTCACAAGTGTAAAAATGTCAATGCAAAATGTTAAAATGTCAAGGCATTTTAACATTTATTAGTAGGATAAATTACAGGCTTTGGTGATCTTAACCTGAAATTTCAATTTATTTTGGATATTTCAGTATTGTGAATTTAAATTTCAAGCTCAGCTGAGTTGAGCTTGTAATTGTTTTTAAAATATCGGGACCTGGCCCCGAGAACAAAAAACTTTTTTTCATTCTCGGCTCAGCTGAGGCTAAAATTTATCCTGCTCATAAATGTTAAAATGCCAACAATTGTTGGATGAATTACAGGCTTTGGTGATCTAAACCTAAAAATCGATTTATTTGGACTATTTTGTCATTTATGAGCAGTTTAAATTTTAGTCTCAGCTAAGCTGAGCATGAAAAAAGTTTTATAACATCGGGAGCGGCTAGTCTTGATTACCTGACACCATTCACTACTTTGCCTTTGATAAGTTCATGGGACTTGCAGTAACCACAGTATGCCGGACATCGGGCCTCTAGAAACCCTCGGAACTTAGGGTCATTGCATGCATATGCATATCCAGCACAGTTGTCTATGGTGTCTTCACACAGCTTCACTGAAAAAACCGGGAAGGAAATGTTCAGTTTTGGACCATGAAAGTGTCTGGCATAATTTCGTTATCATCATTATCATCAGAAAAACATGTCCATGAAAAGTATACCCCCCTTGAAACCCACAAATGGGGTTTGTAGGGGTATAACTATTTTTTCTTATTTTTGCTCCATGGGCATGTTTTCGAAATGTGAATACTACACCGTTCATGTTTATGTACGCGTAATAGAGGAAATCTGGGTGGAAATGACCTCTTGATAACAGCGAAACCGAAAAATGTTTTTTTTTGACAAGTGAGAAACGTCTACTGACTCTACCTAACTTCGGTCGGTCCCGGTCCCTTACCTGTGGTTGTAGGCTGGGTAGTGGGCATGGTTGTTACGCCAGTATCTGGAAAAAGTGTCCTTTTAAATATCAAGAATGTAAAATTACTAGAAAAGTAAACTTAAATTATTGTATGAAATAAAATGGTTAATACTATCAGGCTGATTATGTTATGTACATGTACAATACGCAAAGTTAGTTTGTATTTTTGTATCATTTTGAGCCTACCCAGAATTCTTTATTCCAGTGTGTTGTCTGGTATTGTGACAATATCAAGAGAAACTTCAGACTTCGAAGTACTGTGATTTATCTGATTTCTTTTTAATTCTTGTCTGGATTTTGATTTTATTGAAACTGCATCATTGACCTTCAATTCCTACTTCTGACAAGTCTTATTAATTCTAATAATTATTTCAATTGCCCTGAATTTATCTAGTGATGCACAAAATGAGACGCGTAACGAGGAAACCGGATTCTTGTCCATGCGAAAACAAAGGCGCAGATCAGCTGTGCAGAAACTGCACAGCTGATCAGCGCCTTTGTTTTCGCTATACGGATAGAACAATTGCTTTTATTCTTAAATCCGAAATTTCAAGCTTCTAGCCATTTTCTGTAGCTGCACAGGCCGGTTTGTGTCAGACCTCGTCGGAAACCCCGAAGACGGGTCAAATGACAACTTACTACAAACTCCACAGAACTTCCTGCAGTTGGAGTTCACCCAGGCTATGTATTCCTTCGCCTGACACACATAGGTTCCAAACGAGGCACAATTAGGAATTTTATCGATGCAAACTCCCTCAGTCGTCGGGGGTCCTGTATGAATAAATGGTAACGACCTTTATTCATATATCATAAAAATGTATATACAGATCTAGATATTGTCGTTTGGCGAATGGGTCAGGTAGAAAATCTGTATAAAATATGCCAATTTTTGTGACACTTTTGGGCTCCCTCAGAAGAAATATGTTGCTATCAGGGTTTTAAAGCCTTTTTATTCTTTGTAAGTTACCTCTGAGTAAATGAACATAAATGTTTGTGTATTTATGTAAATTTCTAACTCCTGTAGGTGAGAAATTAGAAAATTCATCTTTTTTGTGGCCATTTTGGACGCCATCTTGGATTATGGTATGAAGAATCCACTTCCAGGCTTGGCATCAAGAACTCAAAGTTTGCCCATTGAATGATACATAAAACTATCAAACCTTTTGTGTGGAGGGGGTGGAAAGAGAATTATGTTTCGCTCTGCTGGCTTCTGCGCTATATACTGTACACATATTTAATTGAGTTCGCGCACGCCCAGTTTCAAAAAAAAAAAAAAAAAAAAAAAAAAAAAAAAAAAAAATACTCGGCCAAAACGTTTTCTAATATTCAATTTTTACAGTTGAAAAAATAAAAATCTCTACACTGCATGGGTAGGAGGTATTTGTAATGATGATTTTGAGTGTTTGATTTTAATAAGAAATACTGGTGGCTGGTGTGCAGGGGTGAATAAAATAGGAGAGAACATCGTGATGCTGTCTGTGTCTTACATGTAAGATCGTATCAAATTTTTCTTAATTTATATTAACCTATATTTGAGAAATTTAATTTATATTAACCTATATTTGAGGAATGTATTCTACCATCATTATCAATTGGGTGAGCCCACTTTCATTTTTAGGGGTGTTAGGAGTGATTTTTATTTATCTATTTTTTTTTTTTATCTGATATCTCATTTTTCGATGAAAGTTTTCTGTGCAAACAGAATAGCTATGCAGTTTGCCTATGTCCCACAAAAAAGGACGCCAGGCTTAAATGAATTAAATAACAAAATACCTTTACAGAATCCACAGTAGAGAGAGCAATGAGAGTGTGCCCAGCCCCCGAAGTCAGTACACATATCCCTGCCATAGGAGTCGCAGTTATCAATGGTGTCAGTACAGTTGTTAATCACGGGAACCGACGTCGTCCCGTTAATCGTGGAATTGGTTTGGTCATGGTTTCCTGAAATCGTAGTGAGGTTAGTGGTTAGTTCTTACAACCGAGCCACCGCATCAGAGAACCAGCAATCTGCCTATGCGAAAACAAAGGCGCAGATCAGCTGTGCAGTAACTGCACAGCTGAACAGCGCCATTGTTTTCGCTACATAGATGGTACGATTCCTCTTCTTCTTCAATCCGAAATGTCAAGCTTCTAGCATTCGTCCGTGACTATACAGACTGGTTTGTGTCGGACCTGGTCGGAATACAGAATTGTTGGTTCTCTCATGCGCAGGCTCAATTTTTGTTTTATGTCTGAAAGCAGTCTAAGACTTACCTCACTCATGTGTATATTGTGAAGTTAACTTGTGCGACATTTTTTTTTTCAGGTAGTCACATTTTACGGACAACTACTGATACAGGTACCAATTTTCAATGATGGATGTGAAATTTGCAAAATGTGTTTGCGGTTCAACAGAGCTTTCTGTGTAACTGATGTAAACATTAGTACAGTTTAAACTTTAACTACCGAAAATTTTCATATGCAAACTGACAAAAATAATTATTTATCAATGTACGTTTACTTGATTTCTTTGAATCTCTTCCAATGGTAGAACTTTACCTTTGCATTTGACGTAATTGACGCCCAGCGTAACGTTGTCAAGGTTATCATAATTTGGGAATTCATAGAGGTATTTGTCTTCCGGTAGACTAGCCATGTTGAACAACTCGTTGTGGTCGGTCTGATTCCCAATACCTAAAATCACATTACAAAAAGGCTTCGTCATCATGATCATCATCATCATCATCATCATCATCATCATCATCATCATTTAGACACATTTTAGGGACATCAGTGTTCATTTCAAATTTCTTTTTCATTTTTCGACGGTATACGAACATGTAATTTTGAGCGAACAAAAATACCTTAGATGAGACGCCGCGTTCTGTCGCGTCGCATCTCGGGCTACACTGTTTTCATTATGTGCCATAAATACAACGTAGTACGCCATACATATTATATTCATAATATTATGATTTGTTTAGACTTAAAGAGGACGAGGTAAAATTGGGACAGGCCCTTTGTTATAAAGCGATGTCAAGTACTCACCAATAGCATACACTTGTATTCCCATCTGTCTGAGGAGAGCAGCCCTGACCTTGGTCAGGCCAGGGTTCCGTGACAGACCATCCGTGATTACAACAGCAATCTGAGGTACACCGGTCCTGCTGTTATCAAATCCCTCATTTCGGAGAGTCTCTAGGGCTTCAGACGTCTGTGTAGAACCTATGATGTATGGTATCTTCTCAATTGCCTGTGGAAAAAATGTTTATTCCTACGAATTAATCATGATCGTAATTGTAAAAATGTAAGAAGGGATGTAACTATTTCCCCGGAAAAAGTCTGAATTGATAGTGTTTCATTTACAATGTCCTAAAGCAAAATATAACTGTATTATTGACATAGCTGAGCGCCGTACTCTTCAAATTATAGCACAGATTCGCTAGATTTTTAATTTTTGTTACTTTGATTATCTCCCTTGCACATGCAAAAGGTCTATTCAAAATCATTTTTGGGCATAAAGTTCTTATTAGTGAAACGATTGTCAAAAGTTTTGCGGCTTGTTTTAAGACTTTTGTAATGCAAAGGGGTGACAGACAGGGTCACAATTTTCTGCAGGAGCTTCAAAATTCTGGAGAAAAAAAAAAAAGAAAAAAAAAAAAAAGTTCTAAAACCTCTACAAACCTTAAGCACATTAATCTTGGAATCCAGCTGATCAAGTTTGAACTGCCATTTTGCCTGATCATTGAATGTCATCAGCCCCACCCTGGTTAAGTCCTTGTCGATATCGAGTCTATTGACCAAGTTTTCGTATCCTATACTGCCAGATGAGTCAACAATGAAGATGACGTCGGCAGATGTAGCCTTGCATTCCGTAGCTGAAGATCATTACGAAAACATAACAATGGAATATATAGAGATTTTTTCGTTTGAATAAATGAAAATTTTCAATGGAAAAAATAACGAGTAACCACAATCTATGTTTTGGATCAAAAATAATAAAAGTAAGTATACTCCTGTACACCCAGTTTTACTATATAAAAGTATCATGTTACCAATGAATTTACAGCAAAAGAAATCAAACTATGGGCAAAGTGACTGAATGGTTCTTTTTATACTTCTTGATATTTAAATTGGTTAGGGTGGCCAAACTTAAATTTCCTACTTTTCCACAATATTCAAATCAATTGCAAATTTCTCTGGTCAACCCTGAAGATGGCCAAATCTACCGATTTCAATTGTGTACCAATCTAACTTGCTTTACGTATCAATCACCATATGAAGATTGTATGAGAAATAATTTTATTTACAGTTTATACACAATTTTTGTTTTTCTTTGCTCATGTTCATGTTTTAGATATGGTTTATGGTTTGATATAATATCTATCAAGGTTTTTAATGCTCAACAGGAATCATGATCAGACTGTTTAACATTGATAATTTGGTGACAACACCTGCATCACACACCTGCATCACACACCTGCATGAAGTTGGATAGCCTCTTGGTGGTGTTATGCAATTCAGATTCTAAATCAAACAGTTTCTGTTATGTAACTATAAATAATTGTCTGGCCTATGCAATGCTGAGTCAACATCAAAGAATTCTCTTATGTCACTATGTATAACTGTCTAGATGGTACTAGGTTACTGATAAGCAGTTCTTGGTTCAGTGTTCAAATTGGATCAGTTTAATGAACATGTCTGTTAAGCTATTATTATTCACATGGAATGTTATTAATTTTGGGATAATAACTTGTTTTCTTCTAATATTAACATTTTCCTAATACTTTCATGGATTGAATTCAAAGTGCAATGGATTAACCCTAGGATAATGACTTATATGTATTAACACATATACAAGTATATTGGATTATAAAGGATTCTTGAGTAACATTTTTCTATCATTTATCACATTATTGTGATATATTCAGTTATGATTATGGATACCATTATCATATTCCGATTATCGGAAAAGATTAGATACTTCACAAAAAAAAAAAAATGGTGTGACGTCATCAGCCATCATCCGGGTCACTCTCACGGCGGAATTATGTTGGAATCTTTCATATAAAACAGTGCATTAAATCAACAGAAAGGCAATTCCACCAATCCAGGATTCTTCATTTAGATCACCATGACTAGGCAGAGTTTATACTACATGAATTTCAGGTTCTTGTATATGGTTACATGGGATAATGTGTAACTAATGTTTTTCCTTTTCTGCTTGAATTCATGTAATCTATGGTGCATATGACTTACATTTAGTATAAAAGAAATCCCCATCTTGGACAATTTAGTATAAAAGAAATCCCCTTCTTGGAATGTGTATGGGGCAAGGCATGGTTTTGTGGAGTGCCAAAGCTTAAAAGCCTTCCGGTGTTAGAGAAAGATCAGACTCTTAACTTCTCATGGTTGATTAAGCTGTGTATCGCACGCAGGCACCCAAGTCAACAGCTCGCCTTAAACAGATTCGCTAAATTTCCATGCAGTCTTCAATTCCTTATGGTGGAATCAACAAGTGTCCAGATTAAGTGCCATCATGGGCTTTTCTATGCCATTTTTTGTGTTAAAGTAAAGCAGAGCATTTTGTTTTTAGTTAAATGTCTAGTCTGTGCCAGTGTTTATGCAATAAGCAAGTCATTCCTATTGTGTCAGCAATTTAAGGCTTTGTGTCTTTCTTTATTAAGGGTTCGGAATTATTCTTTTGGTGGAATTAGTTTATTTTAATTCTATTGGTGGAGTTTAAGGGCAGAAAGTGTTGAGATATAGTGACATTGTGTGTTTTTTGAAGCCATCTTTTGTGTTAAAAAGAAAGCAGAGCATTTTTTTTTTAAAAATTAGTGTCTAATATGTGTCAGTTTATATGGGAAAGGAAGTCATTCCAAGTGTGTCAGTATTTAAATCTGATGTCTTTCGTCCAAGTGTTTTTAATTATTCTTTTGGTGGAATTAGTTTATTGCAATTCTGTTGGTGGAGATAGGAGAGCAAGTGTTAAGCATTAGTGAAAATGCTTGGGTGCTGTGTTTATGCATGAAATATATTATGTATGTATATGTTTCCAGCACCGATCATGCCCCAATGCTATAAACCTGTCATAGTTTGTATTCTAGTTTTATCTAGTTAGCTCTTCAAGCAGCCTCGGTTGCAGTGCTGAGTACTGATCCAAGTCATAAGTTTGTTCAGATTGAAGTTCAAATGCTGGTTAATAAGATTATTATTATGGACAAATACCATAGCTCTTTGCTATTTTAAACTCTACACAAGAGAGGCTGAGAGGCATGCTGTGTGTGCAATTTTATTACCATCAGTCCGGCGGCAGAAAGTTTAAGATCGCTGTTTTCTTAATCACTTGATAATCTCACTGCTGTGTCTGGTGTGGGTTCAAGCCCCACACTGGCCACATGTAAGACAAGCCAAGTTCTGCTTGCGAGTGTGTTAGGTGGTTTTTCTCGGGGGTTCTCACATTTTTCACACAGCTACAGATTGGCCTGCCTCTTATGAGCTGAAAGAATCTTGAAGGGACGCAACACCGAATTGGAAAACAAACATTAAATAGCCTGCTCATGGGCCATCTGATTACTGGTTATTCTCCTGATCCTGTCCAGGATAAGTGATGGGTCAAACCATCCATGTCACAGATTGAAAGTTTTCATTCTTTTCTGATATGGAGTAAGTCATAGAGGGTTTCATTCAGTCTAAGATGCTTGTTTGTAAAAATCATGTTTTGATTTAGCACAGTAAAGAATGGTTTAAATTTATGTCATCAGGTTAATCTTTATTGGGGAATTGTCCATGACAAGTTCAGGACAGATGCAGTCAGTACTCTAGCCATATGATAATCTCAAGCTTAATATGGTCATGTCATGCACCTCGTCTCTACTGCTGGATCGCACAGCATCATGCACTAATATATGGTTTGCCCAACCTCTTCTCGACTGTTGGATCGACAAGCAGCCGCACAAGCGCTGGATCACCCAGCCTCGTCTCTTACTGCAGGATCACCAAGCATCATGCACAAGCCCTGAATCTACCAGTCTCGTATCCACTGTTGGATCGACTAGCAGCATGCACTATCGCTGGATCTACCAGCCTCGTCTCCACTGTTGGGTCGACTAGCAGCACGCTTTAGCGCTGGATCTACCAGCCTCGTCTCCACTGTTGGATCGACTAGCAGCACGCACTAGCGCTGGATCTACCAGCCTCGTCTCCACTGTTGGATCGACTAGCAGCACGCACTAGCGCTGGATCTACCAGCCTCGTCTCAAACTGCTGGAATGCCCAGCATAATGCACTAGCCGCTGGATCACCCAGCCTCGTCTCCACTGCTAGATCACCAACAGCATGCACTAGCCGCTGGATCACCCAGCCTCGTCTCCACTGCTAGATCACCAACAGCATGCACTAGCCGCTGGATCGCCCAGCCTCGTCTCCACTGCTAGATCACCAACAGCACGCACTAGCCGCTGGATCGCCCAGCCTCGTCTCCACTGCTAGATCAGCCAACAGCACACACTAGCCGCTGAATCACCCAGCCTCGTCTCAATCTGCTGGATCGCCCAGCATCATACACAAGCCACTGGATAACCCAGCCTCGTCTCCACTGCTAGATCGGCCAACAGCATGCACTAGCTCTGGACCGCCCAGCCTCTACTCTTTTTCATCTCAATCACTGGATCACTTTGCATCATGCCACTGGATTGCCAGTGTCATACCTGGAGGAAGGATCATGATTCTTTTTAGGAGCACAAACTAAGAGGATCATGGCCTTACTCAGTCTGAAGCCTCATATATTTGTCATATCGGCTCTGGGAAATCAAATCATTTAAAGTATTGGACAATTCCTCAGTTAGATTTTCCAAAGCTCAAATATTCAAAGCCAAGACAGAACCAATTTTGAGATGTCGTAATTTAGTGCTGTTAGCTAAGCATTTAGTAATGATTAGTATATGCTGATTACTATGGTTTGTTTATAAGTTAGAATAATTTTAGGTGTCATATACATGAAAATATGCTATGCTATTGTTTAAATATTATACACAGTGACAATTAGTGATGGTTTAACAGTATAGTTGCATTGATGCAGAGGTATCTTCTAGGCACCAATTTAAGCTGTGTGGATTGTACTCGGGTATTATCTACTAGGCAGTCACTGACCAGTACAGCATGGGGTGCATAACTATGATATCAACTGAGGAAATCTACATATGTATTATCTTCTAGGCTGACCATATCAGCAAGCACAGTCAATTTATTGGTATTATCTTCTTAGCTGAGCAATCTGTTCTATCTGGTTTTTTCTCCTAGGCAGATCACAATAATCACAGCAAGTATGTGCCCAAGTGTTCATATGCAATAAAATCTTAAGGTGCAGTCTTAATAGAATTTAATTACACCAAACACCTGTTAGAGTGACCAGCTGCAAGTCACTTAGAGTCTGTTAGGATGCGTATAATGTTCATTAAGGTTTTGTTTAACATAATAATGGATAAACGATCTGCATGGAGATTCCTGCAGATGCAGCAGGGGCCATATGATTGACTTTGTCAGCTTTGGGACTTATGATGAACAGCTATTATGGACACTGCAAAAGTAGCTTAACCAAACAATTTGCAGTTGTGTCACAAGGTGTCCATTCAGAATTTATAGAGATAGAAGTAAATAGATCTTAGTTGTGATAATGAAATTGTGGCATTTACATGTGTTTGGAACTAGCCATGTTTAGCTCATGCACCTTTGTTTGCCTTCCAACTAGGCAAACTTAGGGCCAGTTTGAGACCGCAGTTAGGCGAAAGAACTTGCACTAGGTTCCATCCAAATAACTACTTCTGTGGTGCAGTGGATAAGTCACTCTCCCTGTAAACCAGGGGTTGCAGTACTGGTCTTACCAGGGAAAGAAAAATACTTAAATTTAATGTCATGGTATTTTTGGATGTAGTAAGTAAGTAAGTATTTTGTTTGACCATGACAACCTACTGCTCTACATTATACACAGACGTATAGCTGTACCAGGATTTTCTACTACTGGTGCTGGGTTGTATCCATGAGCAAGATACACCCGTGAACAATGGCTCTGTCTTTACATGACTAAATGTTGACATTTTAGACTGGGATAATATTAAGCCCTATCAGGATAGCGTCATAGTGTGCTTATAAGGATGCAAGAACCTGCATTCATATTTCATCTGATCAAACGTAGTTATGTATGAATTTCATACCATTGATTTATATGTTTGTAATGTTTGCATGTTATAGATTGATTGACCTAGTTATTCTATTTCACTGGCATGGTTATAAAATTATACGCCGAGGAGTCTACACAAGCATGATCAACAACTTATAATGGGATCGAACAGAGGACCCTATGGTTATGCTTCAGATCATGTCTTTAAACATGCCTTTATTAGATAGCCATCAACCTTACAGTGAGTAAGGACTTGGGATGTGTTTAACAACTTGTTCTCATGTCTCATCGGAATAGCAATTAGAGTTGGCTCCATCCTGACATGACTAAAATAGTTGACTGGGATAAAGCTCAAACAAACAAACAAATGAGCAATTTTTCAGAGCTTCATTGCAAACTTATATTTACAGGGATTTGATTGTCATTGATATCCCTCTTCATTGTGTTGGTAATATCTGTACATGGGAAGAATGATTTGTTTCTCATTACTGGCAGTAAGGCCAAGGTTTCCATGAATTTTTCTCCAAAAAATAAAGATTATTTTTTGTTGGCAAGTCGATAGGGTAATCTCTTCATTACTTCACATCCATTAATGAATTTATATAGAATGTTTGCAACATTAGAAAGAACTTAGGTGCTGTATTGCCCATACTTAGTGTTCCCCAGCTGTAATACCCCCTTATCAGCTTATAACCTCCTCGCCGAGGTGGTTCTAACATGTACCCTCACTCATTGTTTCGAGTAAACATATTAAAAATATCAAAACTTTTTTGAATGAAATTTTCATTTTTTTTTTCAGTTGAAAAAACTTATATGGGGAGTTTTCGTAATGGATTATCGGAAAATCTCATAAAAAAAAAAAAAAACTTAGTGTGAATGAAATGAGCACACTTCTTCCTGATTACCAAAAGAGGCAATACGACCAGACCGCTCAGTGTGTGGTGAATTATCTCCAAAGCGAGGTGAGAGAGCTTCAACGAAAGCACCGTCTGAACCTCCGGGTAGCAACACTGACGTGTTATCTGAGTCTGTATTGGCTGCACTAGATTCAACCATGCAGCCAACAGGTGACGAGGCCGAAATTGAAACCGTCATGAACCACAGCATCGAAGTCAACACACAAACCCCTGAAAATCTGAATGACAGTATAACAACAAGAAGCTGCCAACTCTGAAACTGTTCCTGTGAATCAAACCACAAAAGACAAATCAGAACCAAGAAAACAAACAAAAAACACAAAATGCTGAGTCAGTTGTAAAGTTAAACCAACAGCAAAAAAATCATATGGCATGATCCAATGTATGTTCTGCATGGAGTGGTACCATGAAATCTGTGTAGGCATTACAACGACTGATCCTATTGCAATTTGGATGTGCTTATTATGCAGAGCTGTGCCAACAGATCTTAAAAACGAAATAATAAGTATAAAACGCAAAGTAGCTGATGTGAAGCAATTCACTCACTCTGCCGTCAAAGCCATTGAGAGTCTATCAACAAAACTGGACAATAACTTTCAGAGCTTAAATGATCGATTAACATCAATGACAAGACAGATAAACAGTAAGGAATTGTGCATATCAGAGTCAATAGAATCTTCAATCAACAACCGATACCCTCAAGTTGGCTTTTGATCAAAAGTCTTGCCAGATTGTAAATAAGACAAATGCAATTCTTGAGAAGGTTAAAACCCATAATTAAGAGCTGAAAACATTCACGAATTCAACAAACAATCGAAAAAACTGATAAACACTCAACAGAGAGAGTAGAAACAAATACCAACGCAAGAGTTAATACAACCGGTAGAGATAAAACACAGAAATCAAAAACAATTCCAAGTTCGTCAACTGGGTCTACCAATAACAAGTTACAAAATAAACGACCTCATAGCAACAAGACAAACATAATCTCGAACGATGAAAACGAACCTATTGACCTAACAGATAAAAATTGCATAAACCAGACAACATTGCTTGTCGGAGATTCCATTTTGAAAGATATTAAGAACAATTATCTTAAACCAAAACAAAACGTAAGATCCTTCTCAGGGGCAACTATAGATGCAATTACAACATTGAAAAATGAGCCGCCTCGTGGGAAAACCAACAATGTGGTTTCCGACCAGGTCCGACATAAACCGACCTGTACAGTCACAGAAAAGAGCTAGAAGCTTGAAATTTCGGATTTAAGTAGAAGAGGAACTGTACTATCCGAGTAGCGAAAACAAAGGCGCTGATCAGCTTCGCGGTTACCGCGAAGCTGATCTGCGTCTTTGTTTTCGTATATGCAGATTGTTGGTTTTCTCACGAGGTGGCTCAAATGTCAAACTGTGATTGTTCACGTCGGCAGCAACGATGCCGACAATGGTGAAGACATCGATGACTTTAGTGACCATTATATAGAATAGTTTATTAATGCAAAAAGCCATTACGGCCCATGAGCATATAAGCATATACATACATAAACATGCAGGATAGCAAGTGAATGATACTTAACAATATACTGTTGCTCACAATACATGTATCAAAATATGAACCATGTACATGTACGTGTTTCTCCATAGTGGGAGAGGTGCTGGTGAAAATGAAATCATTGTTTGGAAAAGGCGACAAGTTGAAAATTTTTCATTAGATACATTCATACCAATTCAACATACATGTATTGGCGTATTTAAAGTAACAGCGCTTCTTTACGGATCATAAATGACTTTTCTATGAATACACTAAGGTTTTTCAATGTTTTTGTATGCTCCGATCGTAACAATTCAATAAATTTAGGCATGTTTGGTCGCCGCCAATAGTAGCTATGAATATACAGTTTTCTTAAATCGTTGTACAAAGGACACTCAAACAAAAAGTGAAATTCATCCTCTAAAACATTACAAATTTGACATTTTCTGTTTTCAATCGGAGTTTTGTTGGGTTTTGTCCATCGCCCCACTTCAACTTCTAGTCGATGTGAAGAAAGTCGTAGACGGCTCAAATTTTTGCGATATTTAACAATGTTGACAACATCTAAGTATTTTTGGTATTGAAAATTTGCAAATGTTAAAAAGCATCTTGCCCTTGAAGATTTTTCTAATCTTGAGTGCCAGTCCTGAACAAAGTTATCTTTGACACGCTGTTTAAAAATATTTAAAAATGCTTTGATATTGCCAACACCTTGTGCTTCCCATACTTCTAAGAACCCTAATCGACTTAACAAGTGTTTTACACATGAAGCCCAATTTTGTTTACGAGGATGGATTGTCATATCATTGATCATTGTGTTATACATTTGCTTTATATATTTGGTTTCTTCACTTGATACTACTTTTAACCAAAATTTTAAGATAATTAAATACCTACGCGACTGAAAATTTATTCTTCCAAGATCTCCATAAACGAAATCATTTTGCGTCGACTGTTTTACCCCCAAAACCTTTTTACAATATTGAAGATGAACAATGTCTACATCAGGTGCTTTATGAAATCCCCATACCTCACTTGCAAAATTCAAAATTGGCGTCACTAATTTGTCAAACAAGTCTAATTTATGCGATGGCGACAGAGAAGTAAAATTGTAAAGGTATTTATTCAACGTAAAAACAGCTTTAAGAGCTTGTCCTGATAAAGTTTTCTGCGTTTCGGAGTTTGAGCTCTTTGTTAGATAGTCTAGTTCACGACGATCGTCGAATAATATAGTCTCCTACCACGGAAAGGCTCAAATCTAGAACCCTACAATGAGCAGCTTAAGTCACTATGTGAAGATAATGGCATTGAGTTTGTCAATCATTTTGACAGATTCTTACTCGCCTCCGGTGAATTACCTGACTCATATTTCAAAAGAGACAAAATCCATCCTAACTTTAATGGAACAAAGAAACTTTTGTCCAACATTGACAGACTTATTAAAGTTATAAAACCAGGTAACTATGGTCAAACCTCTCAGCCAAGCAATAACTTTCAGACACATGGTTCAAGGCCTGACTCGTATTTTGGAAGACCAGTTGGTCAAGCACTTCAAAGGTCGAGTCGAGGTCCTCGTACCGTTAAATTTTGTCATATCTGCTTCAGACAGGGTGGTCATACTACGCAAGAGTGTTGGTTCAATGGAAGAACCACTGGTGTACCGGCTTGTCCTTCCCGATAGGAAAGCGCTGGGCGTATAAAAAGTATTTCATCATGTGAACCTCTCTCGGATCAATCACTTAATATTGACCCCCATAAAACAAACGAATTTTGCTAACATTATCGAGAGGGAAGAATCCCGTGACACCAGTGACTCTTCCTTTGATGATAATAGTTTCCCAAGCCTATCTGCATGTAGCAGATATAAAAATAAGTCATCCAATAATCCTACCTGTTTCTCAACGCCAGCCATAGACAATGATTTAGATTTTTCTGCAAGAATATTGCATTTCTGCAATCTAAATATTCAACACCTGCTTCCTAAAATGGATGAGGTCCGACTACTTATGGCAAACGACAATTGTCCAGACATTTTTGGTTTCTGTGAGACTTTTATCAACCAAACCATTTTAGACATCAGGAAAACATGTCCGTGCAATGAATACCCCCTCAAACCCCACTTTTATATAGTAAAACTGGGGTATGTAGGGGTATACCTATTTTTCTTATTTTTGCTCCAAAACATAGATTGTGGGTACTCGTTAGAATCGCCTCGACGAGGCGGTTCTAACGTGTACCCACAATCTATGATTTGAGCAAAAATAAGAAAAAATATCAAAATTTTTCTCATGAAATTTTCAATTTTTACCGGTGAAAAAAAATCCCTGTATATTGCATGGGCAAGTTTTCGTAATGGATAACCAGGTAGCGATTGATGGATACGACTTTTTTCGCAAAGATAGAACCGAAATTCACGACAAAGAGGGTGGTGGTATCATAATATACTTCAGAAACACTATAAAATGCAAGCGCAGAACGGATCTAGAAATTTCACAAATTGAAACAATATGGATGGAAATAGAACTGCCGAACA
Organism: Rugalucina vietnamica; assembly: GCA_964017185.1. Lineage (NCBI taxonomy): Eukaryota > Metazoa > Mollusca > Bivalvia > Lucinida > Lucinidae > Rugalucina > Rugalucina vietnamica. The sequence continues at coordinate 32,982,419 of OZ024876.1, forward strand.
GCAAGCATTTTTGTTTTGTTCAACATTTCGTCCACCCAATACTTATAGCAGCTGGATTGATCTCTTTGAGGAAGAGCTTTCCATAGCGCAGGCAACCGGCTTAGAGTTTATTTTGATGGGTGACTTCAATATTCATTTGAATACGAGCACTAATAACAAATGGATTCACCTAATACAGCTGTTTGATCTTTCACAATTGGCCACGGAGCCTACGCGTGTTACAGAGACTACCGCGACCATTATTGATCACATTTATGTGTCTAATCCTGAAAATATTTCCAACTGTTTTGTGTCTAGACTATCAATAAGCGATCATTTTCCAATCTGCTTCTCGCGCAAGGTTAATCACAAATTAGCGAAAAATAAGCATACGATAAATTCCTATCGCAGTTGCAAGCATTTCGATGAGACCAAGTTTCTTGCAGACCTCTTATTAGTTCTTGACAACTTTGAAATTAGTTACACAAAGACAGTCGAAGATGACCTAGCAGCATGGTCAACCACCATGACTAAGCATCTAAATAAGCATGCATCCATAAAAACGAAGCGTGTTAAAACCAAACGTTTACCTGACTGGTTTACACCTGAAATTCGTATAAATCAAAAACTAAGGGATATAAATTGCAAACATAATAAGCAATGGGCGGACTATAGAAAATATCGTAATAAAACTAGACACTAAACGTAAATATTTCTCGGAGTCTATAAGTAAATCAAAAGATTCCAAACTCATTTGGGCTCACCTGCGCGCGTTAAATGGCGATGCAAAGTCAGTAGTAATGGGTGCCTAGTTACTACTGAAGTCCTCAGGTAAAAATTTACCTGATGAAATCATCATCAATGATCAGCGTATCACTAATTCGGAAGATACCGCTCACAAACTCAATATTTATTTTGCTTAGACAAGTCTATGTAAACTGATTTTATAATTACACCTTTTGCTGTTAAATAGTTCTACTATGTCACTGTTTCAATTGTTTTGTACGCTCATTTTGAATATGTCTTCTCAGTTTTAGGATGGCTACCTTGTTGGGAAAGAGCTAGTCATTCTGCTCTTCGAGTGTGTTGTCGGAAAATGTTTTGTGGTGTTTTATGTATTTTCTTTCCCACCCGCTGTCTATGTTGGGACTTTAAATTTAATTCCATCGATTCCTGGTCCCTCTATTCTTACTTTAAAACGCTTACATATCAATCGAGACTGTGAGATAGTATATTAATCCATTTTATTTTATATTTATAACGATTCTGTGTCATTGAATTGTTATTTCACTTGCTTGTTGTAATTTTTATTTCACGTGTTTGTTGTAATTTATGATGTATATATGTAGATTGTTTGTTACAGAGGGCCACAAGGTAAAATAGCCCATAAGCTAATTCTGCCACCCTCTTTAAATATTGTGTAAATAAATAAATGAATAAATATGAGCCGTCGCATGGGAAAACCAACAATATGCAGATTGGCGAAAACAAAGTCGCAGTCACTGCGAAGCTGATCAGCGCCTTTGCTTTCGCTACACGGATAGTAGAATTCCTCTACTTTCTAAATCCAAAATTTCCAGACTCAAACCATCTTCTGTGACTGTACAGCCCGGTTTGTGTCGGACCTGGTCGGATCCCAAATCGTTGGTTTTCTCACGCACAGGCTCATTTATAATACAGGAGCCGTGTGATTATGAATTATTTTTGTATATTTATTATATTTTAAACTACTTTTAATGTTTTGTTAATTTTGCCATTTTTGTGGATATGTTTTCCTTTCCTCTTCTTTGATTAATTTTTCAAATTTTCTTTCCTTTTCCCCATTTTGTGTTGTTGTTGTTGTTGTTGTTCCCCATTACTGCACCTTAACATGTTGAACATTGCAAATTTTCAGGAATTCTATTTGACTTCATATTGCCAAATCTATAAGGTCACTGAAGAGGCTTAAGTAGCCGATCTCATTAATATGCTCATTGCTCTTAAAGGATCTCGGTTTTATTTTTATTTATTATTATAACTTTTGTTATTTGCTGACTACAGGTACATGTACATAGGGGTCAAGAACACATGCCTACAGATTTTATAAATGAGCCACGTCATGAAAAAAACCAACTATGTGGTTTCGGAACAGGTCCGACACAAACCGAACTGTAAAAGCACAGATGTAAAACAAAGGCGCTGATCAGCTTCGCAGTTACTGCGAAGCTGATCTTCGCCTTTGTTTTCGTATATGCAGTTGTAGCATTCTTATGACATGGCTCTTGAAAATGAGGAAGAGAAACACCATTATTAAAGCAAACGAACTTCAATTCCCCACTTACTGCCTGTGCAGTGTCTGACAAAGATAGAGCTCCCCGGCGAGCCCCCTGTCCTGTTGGAGTACAGCAGTTCCAGGGGCTTGTTGAAGAAGTAGAGTTTACAGCTGTGTGGGGGAGAGAAGCTGTAGGTCCAGCAGTGTAGTCCTCGCGGGAGGTTGGCTTCCAGGCATGATCGCTGACAGAAACTGTCCAGTAAAACACACAAAGATAATAAGCATTTGCGTGTGAAAATCAACAATTTGGATTTCCGACCAGGTTATTGCGGACTTGAGAAGACGAGTGGTTGTACTATCCGTGTAGCAAAAACAAAGACGCTGATCAGCTGTGCAGTTACTGCATTACTGCACAGTTGATCTGCGTCTTTGTTTTCGCACAATCATGCAGATTGTTTGGTTTTCCCATGCAGCGGCTCATTAATATTATTGAATTGTAAACATTTAATATATGCCCAAAAATATCAGTCTTTGTATAGACTACTCTGTTGAAATTCGCAAGATTCTGTTTGGCTCCATGTTGCCAAAGGGTCACTGATAATGCACCAGTAATTTGTATCCCCGGCTCCCCCGGGGCCGGGGAATAGCGGGGCTTTTAACTTTTCAATTTTTAAAGCCCGGCTAAAAGCCCGGCACTGCCGGGCAAGAATTTTGGTAAAACCCCTGCTAAAAGCCCCGGCTCCCCAGGGGCTGACAATAACGTGGAACAACAGCTGGGAGTTGTTCTAATGAAACTGAAACATGGGAGAAGGACATCAATTTATGCATGTGAATGTTTAGGTGCATTTGGAAATTAAATAAGTACCATAAAGATAATCAAATGTTAAAAATATCATTAAAATCTAATTTGAATTAATGTGACAGTGCATTGGCGGGAAATCATAACCCCGGCAAATCCCCGGCACTGCCGGAACACATCAGACGTTAAAGCCTGGCACTTTAGCCCCGCTATGTCCCCGCTATCCCCGGCCCCTGGGGAGCCGGGGATACAAATGACTGGTGCATAAGAGGCATAGGGACTGCCGGGACACATCAGACGTTAAAGCCTGGCACTTTAGCCCCGCTATGTCCCCGCTATCCCCGGCCCCTGGGGAGCCGGGGATACAAATGACTGGTGCATAAGAGGCATAGGGAGCCAAAATCGCGGTATTGCCCATCCCATTTCTAATTAGCATTTTCACTGTTCTTAAAGGATCACATTTTTATTATGTAATCATTGAAACAATAAATCCGAAGGGTTAGAAGCAAAAAATTGATGCACGCATGGTGTAACTCACTCTTTGCCGCTTGTTAGGGTCACCGGTGGATTGAGAATGACGTCACCATCCATCATTTTGACGTAATCTGTGGCCTCAATTCCAGTGTCTGTGATTTCTTGAAAAGTACAATTGCCTACAAGAAATTTATGTAATCAGTAATGGCAGTCTCATATATATTTGAATGACGACCCGACACCATTAGATCTTAGATTTACTTACATTACGAAATGCCCATGCAATATACAGCGATTTGGCACCTTCAAAAATGACGAGAAATTCAATGGAAAAATTTTGCTCAAAACATAGATTGTGGGTACACGTTAGAACCGCCATTCCGAGGCGGCTCTAACGAGTACCTAAAATCAAAAATAAGAAAAAATGGTATACCCTTGCATAGCCCAGTTTTACTATATGAGCCTGTGCGTAAGAAAAACAACAATCTGCATAGGCGAAAACAAAGACGCAGATCAGCTTCGCAGTAACTGCGAAGCTGATCAGCGCCTTTTTTATGGTACTCGGATAGTACAATTCCTCTTCTACCTATATCCAAAGTTTCAAGCTTCTAGCTTTATTCTGTGACTGTACAGCCCGGTTTGTGTCAGACCTGGTCGGAGCCCCAAATTGTTGGTTTTGTCACGCACAGGCTCATTATAAAAGTGGGGTTCAAGGGGGTATACTTTTCATGGCCATGTTATCCTGATGCAAGCACACTCCCTGAGCCCACTTTGTATTTGCATCTATGCTCTACGCAAACCACAATAAAAGCTCCACAAGGTTCAAATGTAAGTTGACTGCTGAAAAATGGAGGCGAATCTAAAAAATGTATTTTTAGAATTAATAAATTGATAAGTTGTTTTACCAGCGGGACACACGTTGCCACATTGTTCTGTTTCCAAGGAATTGTCTGCCACACCACAGTCCTTCAAACACTTATCAAGCGTGTCATCTTCGTTACAGCACAAGCTGCGTGACCTGACCCTCGTCCCCTCCCCACAATCTTTACTACAGGTACTCCACTTTGACCAACTCTCCCACTGACACTTCTGTAAGCCCTTGCTGCACTTCAACGCACCCAGTATAGGATCTGAGCAAACCACAAGCAATGCTGCAGTGATTAAAAACCTCTTCATTTTTGGCGGTTTTGTGTTTTCGCCACGAATTCAGAGAAATGAAATCGTAAGGAAGGTAAAAAAAAATGTTTTTTACACAAACATGTCCTTTTCGTTTTTGAATTCAACAAAATGTCACTTTTGAAAATGTGTCTGTGATCGAGTGGTGTAAAATTTGTAAATCAATGATAGGTATAAATTGATCACTTAAACTAATTGAATCGCATCATGATCTAGTAGAAGCATAAATACATTTTTGTTTCATTACTTGATAAAAGAGATGGCAACTCTGAAGTGTCTTCTTTTCACAATAGATAACAGCCAATATAAAGGGATTTATATGAAGAGTAACCATTGGAATAGTTTAGTTTCCAGTTGTCACTGTTTTGCATCAGGAAAACATGTCCGTGCAATGAATACCCCCTTGAACCCCAATTTTATATAGTAAAACTGGGGTATGCAGGGGTATACCTATTTTTCTTATTTTTGCTCCAAAACATAGATTGTGGGTACTCGTTAGAACCGCCTCGCCGAGGCGGTTCTAATGTGTACCCACAATCTATGTTTTGAGCAAAAATAAGAAAAATATGAAAACAATTCTACTGACAATTTCCTTTTTTTTACAACTTCAGAAAAATCTGTATATTATAATTACTTGGGCGTGTTTTCGTAATGTTGGCACTATTTTCAATTCACTTTGATGCACCTGATGGCCTGTCACAGACATGTCTTTGACTGAGTGTTTGTTGAAAAAAAAAATAAATAAATAAAATAAAAAATAAAAAAAACGAGGACTCACAGATTCAATAAGCTCGGTGATGGAGATCCTGGGCGTCTAACAACATCACTGAAAATCTGAGGCAAGTCAGAGCGTGCGAAATTAGCCCAAATACCTTGTGTCTTTGTCAAACAGACATGTCATTTCCATTTGTCTTGCCATGCAGTGACTGAACTTTCTAAATGTCACTGACACTCAGGTGGAATGGAATCAAAATAAAAGCCGCAAACGCTTATTAGTCTAATTAATGCATCCTCCAGGTTTTATTCAGTAATCCGGTACATCAGGTGTTATAATTGAGCCGCGACGCGAGAAAACCGGTCTTCGGGGTTTCCAACCAGGTCTGACACAAACCAACATATACAGTCCCAGAAGCAGCGTAGAAGCTTGAAATTTCGGATTTAATAAGAAGAGAAAGTGTACTATCCGTGTAGCGAAAACAAAGGCGCTGATCAGCTTCGCAGTTACTGCGAAGCTGATCTGCGCCTTTGTTTTCGCATAGGCAAAAATCCGGTTTTCTTGTGACGCGGCTCATATGTTTACCCGGCTTTGTCACCTTATTAAGAAAAAACATCAATTTTCGTCCAAACTATACAGGATGGGCATGAATTCCGCCTTATTAAGAAGACCGTGCGCTAGCGGTTATAACCTTTAATATTATTTTTCATTATCAACATTCTCATTAGTATAATGTGTACCATAGTTAAGAAGAAGGTTCTCTAAATTACTGACAACAAACCGGACCATACCACCACAAGAGACTAAGAGCCTTCCGGTGCCACAGGATAACATGTCCGTGAACTTGCCCATGCAGTATACAGAGATTCTTTTTTTTTCAGCAATAAGAATTTAAAATTTCATTAGAAAAGGATTTGAAACTTAATATATTAGCTCAAAACATTGATTGTGGGTACACGTTAGAACCGCCTAGGCGAGGCGGTTCTGACGGGTACCCACAATCCATGTTTGGTATCAATTATAAGAAAAATAGGTATACTCCTGAAAACCCCAGTTTTACCAAATAAAAGTGGTGTTGAATGGGGTTAATGGGGTATAATACATTGCAAGGACATGTTTTCCTGATAAATGTCCCATTGCAACCAACTTTTGTTAAAAAAAAAACAAAAAACATGTATCCATAATCTGTGTTTCGGAATATCTTAGAAGACCGGTTCGAACTCTCGATCGTGGCCCTGTTTACAAGTCGTAGTTTATAAACGCACAGTGTCATACAGATTACTACATAAAATATTAAAGGAATTGCTGTATATTCAAAACACGTGATTGCATTTATAATCATGCGGCAAAATAACCATTGATCCATTTTCTGACACAAAAATATGAAAACAAGTATCACGCTAATAACCTGATGCGATTCCGTATCACCATTCTACGTTTTTTACACTACAAAAATCCAGCACCTAATCTGAATGAAAACCAGAGATATTTTTGTTTTATTTTGTAAAAACAACAACAGTTTCAGTTGTGTCAGTAGTTCGCTTGTCTTCACAGAATTAAAATTTTCTAGCTCTGACGTAAGATTGTCACAATGCTACATCATCAAGCAAAAAAAAAAAAAAAAAAAAAAAAAAAAAAAAAAAAAAAAAAAAAAAAAAAAAAAAGAAAGAAAGAACCAGTATACTTTCCATGTTCCATGAAGACATGAAGTGAGCCACTGCATAAGAAAACCAACAATCTGCATAGGTGAAAACAAAATTAAAGCTGCAGATCAGCTGTGCAGCAACTGGTTTTCGCTGCACGAATTGTACCATTCCTCTTCTTCGTACATCCGAAATTTCAAGCTTCTAGCTTTCTTCTGTGACTGTACAGGCCTATTTGTATCAGACCTGGTCGGAACCCAAATTGTTTGTTTTCTTGCGCACCGGCTCAAATGTCACTCGCACCGGTACTGGCTGAGATGTCGTCACATGCTGCAAAGGCTGTCTGACGGTTGGCGAAAATGGAACAACAATCTATGAACACTGGCATCGTGAAACTGGTAAGCTCATCATATTTGTCTTCATTAAATATTAAATCTCTCTCTCTCTCTCTTTCTCTCTCTCTCTCTCTCTCTCTCTCTCTCTCTCTCTCTCTCTCTCTCTCTCTCTGTGTGCGTGCGTGCGTGCGTGGTGCGTGTGTGTGTATTTTCTATCTTATATCTGTATTAATTGTTGTTTTAATATCTCCATCACACAACAAGTGACAACATAATTACCTTGTCTTATTGCTTGCTTTTGTACATTGCCGTTTTGTTGATTCGTTTCAAAGATTGGTATCCAATCAATTGGGCTACTCATTTACTTACTTACTACTTATCAAAATGATGGTGCGACGTCGTTTGGTACACCGTCACTTCACGATTTTAATGAATTCTAACGACGAATTATAAGAACACATGTAATCAGATTGAAATTATTAAATCGACATTGACTGTTTGTTTGATTTGTTGATTTACGTGTCAGTCAACAGCTATCGTCATGTCGAAACCATTATGAAAACTTGCCCATGCAATATACAAAGATTTTTTTTCAGTTCAAAAATCGAAAATTTTCATCAGAAAAATTTCGATATTTTTCTTATTTTTGCTCAAAACATAGATTGTGGGTACACGTTAGAACCGCCTCGCCGAGGCGGTTCTAACGAGTACCCACAATCTATGTTTTGGAGCAAAAATAAGAAAAATAGGTATACCCCTTTAAACCCCAGTTTTACTATATAAAAGTGGGGTTCAAGGGGGTATACACTACACGGACATGTTTTCATGATGCGGTGTCTCCATTGTATTGTAGTTTCGGAGACTAAAATGAGTCACCTTATGGGAAAACCAACAATCTGATTATGCGAAAACAAAGGCGCAGATCAGCTTCGCAGTAACTGATCAGCGCCTTTCTTTTCGCTACACGGATAGTACAATTCCTCTACTTTCTAAGTCCAAAATTTCAAGCTTGTAGCTGTCTTCTGTCACTGTACATGCCGGTTTGTGTCAGACCTGTTCGGAAACCACATTGTTGGTTTTCCCGCGAAGTGGCTCAAATAATTATGGGCGTGCCATGAACTTCTACCTATATCGTCGGCTGAATGCTATACTGTTCTATTTCATGTTTGGGTCATATTAAGTGTTATATACAGTTGGAATCAGAATCAAATGCTCCATCCCCTAGTTTAGTCAGATGTTGATATTTCTGTCAAGATTTTACGTTATTAACAGTTCTTTTATGTTCAGGGTTCCTACGGACAGTATAAAACGAAATTCCATGACTTTCCCATGATAATTTCATGATCAGATTTAACTTTCCCGGACTATGTGTTCTGTTTATTTACTTATTTTTGTCATATAACACTGTATAAAAGGCAAGAAAAGATAATTAAATTGTATAGTATATATTGCAAAAGTAACTTGCTTCAAGGTATTATCTTGTTTTCTAATGAAGAAAAAAATAGTTTGAATGCCCTGTGGAAAATCAGAATTTTATTTATCAATACCTATGGAGCGAGCGAAGCAAGCGACGAAAAAAAAAATGAATGCCAAAGACATCCAAACTGGCATTTCATAACAAAATTCCATGATTTATCCGTGATATTTCATTTTTTTCAAATTTCATGACTTTTCCCTGCATGGTAGTGAAATATTTTTTTAGCCATTTTCCATGTTTTCCAGAGCCTGTGAGAACCCTATATGTTCTATGTCCAAAATGGCCCAAAATTGTAGTGCTATACTGTTATATCTCCATTTCGGCCGTTAAAATGGCTGCATTTGGAGTAATTCAATCACGAGATGGTCAAATGCTACTATGTCAATGGTTCCATTCAGTATTGGACTTACTATATGATATCTAGTATACCTACAACATCAGGTAGGATAAGGATAATATGTCCATATAATATATACCCCGTATACCCCACTTTTATACAGCAAAACTGCGGTTTACAGGGGTATGCCAATGTTTCTTATTTTTTATCCAAAACATAGATTGTGGGTACTCGTTAGAACCGCATCAGCAAGTTTTCGTATTGATCAAGTCATTTAAGTACTTCGAGATAAATAGATTTATAATTAGTATTCAGCCTTAAAAGGCTTAATTGGGATATAGAAATGTTTTATATTTCGTTGCACTTAAAAACAAGAGAAATGCTGCATTCCTTGCTATTCACAAAAATGTTCTATCTCCAGGTAATGAAAAAAAAAAAAAAAAAAAAAAAAAAAAAAAAAAAAAATCGGGGGAGAGGGGATGACTAAGAGGTAATTGTGGTACGGGTGTGTGGCCCAAATTTCTGAAACCTACCCCAATCATATACCTGGTTATTGAATAGACCCATTCATATACTTGATTGATCAAAATATTGACCCATTCATATGCTGTCCTTTGTAGTCGCTCAGCTGAAACTGAATTTGGAAAATAAAATTACCTCATCGTTCGGAAGGATGAATTTGGTCTCAAATTAAAGATAATTGATTGTACTTTCAAAATCCGGTTGTCGTAGTGTCAAAAATGTGTAGCGTCATATCAGAAAAAGGGGAGATAACTCTGTATTTTGTAAAATTAAGAATTACCCATTGGGATGGAAAAATGTCAAAATATTTTTTTCCATTTCCATTTTTAGCCTTTGATTATATTTTCGTATTTGAACATTGATGTGTCGACACATTGCACTAGATTTGAATTTTTTGTGCCTTTTAACACACGCTTTAACGGCTGGTAACGTACGTAACACGGTAGAAATTTTGATTTTGACGCCTTGCGTTTTTATACAGAGTACAGTATTTTAGATATACCAACAATTTTGTTTCTATGTAAGGTTCAGTTCATGGGCAGTGTGTAGAGGTTTTCATTTTTTCGATATTGCATCACTCCATGTTGTCAGTACGCTTTTAAAAACCTAACCCATTCATGAAAAGTAACGCTTTTCTACATTAAATCGCAATTCGATAGATAATAATTTATTATTCACGTGCATATCTTTCGAATTTCCGACAGAAATTTGATTAACTCGATAGAATTGTTTTATTTTTCCATTTTAAAGGGGAATAAATGATAAAATAGGCATCTTGGTGTATATGGTCACGTAGACTACGTGCCTGCAGACAAATATAAACACAATTTGTAAATACAATATAAATTCAGCATTCCATATAAAGGCGTTATGCTGATCCGGGGTTCGATATGAAACATAACCTTATCGTTCAGATGGGGAAGTTTAGTCTAAAATGAAAGATGGGTGTCTCCTCGAATATTTGGTTGTTTTGCGCCCAAAAACATTGTAGCGTAATTTGACAATTATGGGCACAGTATCTCTTTCTCAAGCGTATTCATTTTTGGTGCATGGTTAGAAAACCAATTTGAAACCGATTCGTAAATTGGCTTTTCTTCCCAATACTTCTTGACTCAATACTTATATACTCATATAAAAATATGTATAGAGCCTCAAGTTGCATTCTGAAATGTTACATATGTTACTTTATAAAAAGGACTTGGGTCGGCCGATAAAAATAGTTTAAAGTTTTTACAATTTGCGTTCGTTTTTTCATTTGTTCTAGTATTCGTGTTACAGTTGTATCGGTTACATAATAGATTTAATGGAAACACTTTAAACAAAATACTACGAATCTGTCTTTGATATATATATATTTTATGATATGTCGTTGAACACTTCGACCCCTATTGAAAAGCTGGAAGATTTAAAGTCGCCCTTCAACCATTTTGCACAAATAAGAGCTATTTTTAATATCGTTCGTCTTTGTAAAACTGGGACAGTTCTCTTACAACGTTTAAATAATTTCAAGGAAGAGGTTTCCTAGAGAAATAACGTATTTCAGTAAGAGCTACGCCATGTGACATAAGTAACATTTCTTAATTTCTTAACATCAATGCATGTATTGAACATACAGTATCCCGCAATAGGATGCGTCTATTTAGCAAGAACTTTAAACTGTTACTAAATATATCATATCGATTTATCAGGGAATTTTAATGTTTTAACTAAAACCATGTGTAACACCGAATTTGATTTAAGCAGAATGAGTAAACGGGATCAACCTTGCTTACATCATACACACATGTGAATAATCAAAGAACATGTAGCTTGCAAAGATATCGATTTGAAATATATCATATAACGTTTAAGGAATAATGACTTAATGGCAGCGTGTATTTTACTCGATAAAGCCGAATAATTACATCGATTTCTCAGCATTTGGTACTTATTAAATTGTAAAATGTAACACGCGTAACACCATAAAGTAAAATGTCAAATACAAAGCATAACATGACATGAAATAAACAGCTAAAGAAAGAGGGGAAGAATGAAAGAAAGAATGTAAGAATGAAACACGTTATTGAATTTTATTTAAAGGAAAATTGTACGCATATACAATATACATGTACATGTACTCTGGGTGATATTAAGATCTACTTTGCACCCCAGGATAATTGCTCATGGGTACAAATTTGTTATTCTGAATACAACATATATATCAAAGATACTGTAAGTTAGTTTCTAATATCAAGTTAGAAATGACTAATGCTGCCATTTTATAGACACCAACAACTAACAATTTATTTGCTTTTAAATGTTGTAAACATAATTGAGCCGCCACATGGGAAAACCAACAATCTGCATAGGCGAAAACAAAGGCGCAGATCAGCTTCGCAGTAACTGCGAAACATCTCTAAACATCTCTTTGAATGTACGTTTTGAAATGATTTCACGTTTTCGCTATTATGGTAACAGCGTGGGCTTAGATTCAGATTAGTAATATATCAAACTATGGCCATATCCATATCTCTAGATGCTGATTATGCCCTGCCATGCCACTTGGAAATAATTGCGCACAGTAAACGATTGTTATCATTCTTGATAAAAACGGAACAATAACTGCACATCGTAAACCTATGATTGAAACAATGAATCTTATATTTGGAAAGGGCACATGAATACACTGTATTCTAATTATTTTTAAATAACTCCAATGACTCCACACAGTGTAGAAAGTAAATAAAATGTAACATATCATGCTTTGTGTGTAACGTATATAACACAAATTAAAATGCTGCCTCAAGATATATCGGTTTCATAGAACTCCAAAACAGAACCAAATTACGAAGAAAAAAACCTATAGGACTAAGAATAAAATGTAGGTTTAAAATGTACATCATCCATAGTGCAGATTCTATTTTTTTCCTTTGATCCTTTTGGATCAGTGAATGTATTTGGAGTAGTTCAAATATATTGTACGTTAAGAATCATCTTCTTGACATGTTTTATTGTTTGGTTCCTTTGGGAATATGAGTCTTTGATTTAGACTACTCAGATGGAAATTCTTGAAATTGCAGCAAAATTGTCTGGCTTTCGCTGCCAGTTTTGTAAAGGGTCACTGATGAAGGTTCATTACCCGAAATTGTACAATATGCCCCATCTTCTCGCTTTAAATGTTTTACTGCTTCCAAGGGATCTAACAATTATTTTTATTTATAGACATACTCTTATTTGGGTCTAAACTTCTATGTTAAGCTATACAAGTCTTCAAACCACTTTTGTGCTACAAAATGGTGTAGGTGAAAATACAAACGACGACGACAACACAACAACAACAGTCTGAGATTGCATTTGAATCAAAGAAATATCTTTTGGTAAACAGAAACGGCATGAAATGATCGAACGGACCTTAAACTTACTTTGATCCTGAAATTAACCTGTTTGAAATGCTTATCTGTTTTATTAATGCGAATGTATCCACATGGGCAATTCTTAATTTCAACGAATACAGAGTTATCTCCCCTTTTTCTGATATGACGCTACACTTTTTTGACACTACGACAAAAAAAATTACTTCACTTAAACTGCATTTTAAATGTGCTATTACCAGACGTCTGTCAGCAGCAAAAAATCCGTAAATTTGCTATTGACAGACGCCCAGGGTAATAGCAAATTTACCGACTTTTTGCTGCTGACAGACACATCATATCCCATTTACATGAACAATGCCCACTTAATAATTTTATTTGTTAACTTTTTGATAAAAACCTGGATGTCGGATGTGGAAAAAGAAATACGAGACCTGTAAGAGACACAGATACATGTAAACTCGATGCATTTTTTTTCTTTCTTTCTCCAGAAATTCAAATCTATTTTCGTTCGTGAATTTCATATTGAGCGTACATGGATGTGATGATTCAAAAGTAATAGATAATGTTTTTCTTCTATAAAATCTCTAATTTGATCGACCTTGATCGTTACAGTTCATGCTACCCAGTAATCAGATGGTCGGTCAGAGGCCGCGACTACAATTTAAATAAATACAATATACGTATTTAGAGAGCAAAGAAAAATAAATGAAAAATAAAAACGCTTTTTCGACCAGTACCGACCCAATCCAGTTGAAACACGGCTATGTTTATTTTACTAAATCACTGGGTGCTTCCTTGGTCCCGATATAAAAAAGGTTTTGTTTGACTTTTTGGAAAGTCTTGACTTGAAAGTTGCTCGATGGAGACAACTAGTGTCAATAAAGGTATGTAATTAATTAAGGTTAAGGTCATTTCTTGACCTGGGCTCAATGTCATTAAAATATCGAAATTAATTACTTGTTTTTCTCAGTAATCTCTCAGCCTATGAGTGTGAAATCATTTTTATTTGAAGCCTTCCTGCATAGGGAGAGTGAAATTTTGTTCGTGAAATTGGGGTTGCATGCTCACAATTGATTAAAAAAAAAAAAAAAAAAAAAAAAAAAAAAAAAAAAAAAAAAAAGAAAAAAAGAAAAAGAAAAACTTATCCAGAACGGGTGTGCCTATATTTTTCTATTTTTCTCCACAGCCTGTGTGCCGATATTCCTGAAACTTGACATGTAGTATCAGGGACCTAAGCCCATCATATTTTATTCAAATGTTGACATCTTTTATGGCAAGGTCAATTTTGGAAACTAGCTTTCACATGGATAAAAGTGAAAACACTGGATTTGTTTGGAAACTATTGCAGCCTGAGACTTGAAACTTGGCAGATGCAGTGACAACTTATGAAGTCAATCATTACAAAACCTTGCCAATGCCATAGACAGAGATTTTTTAGCTTTAAAATTTGAAAATTTTCATCCGAAAATTTTTGATAGTTTTGCTCAAAACATAGATTTTGGATCAAACGAAAAAGAAAAAATATATATCTGAAAATTTTGGAGTACATTTGTGTTACGTCGCAGATACGCTACGCACGCTCTATAGGCGCGCAGCAAACGTTCAACGCGCGCCTGATACACGCTTGGGGTACGTTACTGATTTTAAGCAATCTCTCATACATTGTAAAATTGGAACGCGCATGTAGCGTACACTGTCGTTCCTAGAACGTGTGCCAAACGCGTTCAAAGCGTCTTCAACGCGCATGTAACGCGCATGGACCTTATTCGAAACGTATAAGACACACGCCCGCAGCATGCCGGGCTTCGAGAAAATTTAAACATGCTTAAAAATCTTTTGAGCCCAAACACGCGTGGAACACGCACCGACCTACAGCAACATGTATCAAAGCACATCAAGCGTACAAAACGCGAATGTATCGCATTTCTAACGTGTCTCTGACGTGCTCCTGACGTACGCTGGATTTTACAATCTTGTCAACACACCCGGTGTGCCTTTGGCTTATACACTAGTATGTGACTGCTATTTTAGTCCGTATTATCAACATATACTGAGTACAAACTAAGGTCGTTCGCAGACTCTTGCATTAGATTTCCGATTGGTTCAAGAATTATTACAATGGCTTCATCTTGACCAGTTGATTTACAACTATAACAACTATTTAAGGATGTTCGCTGCCAATGAAAAAGTATTCAAACTTTTTTTCTAACCCCTCTTTTTTGATTCCAAAATACAACACAAGACATTTGATAACAAAATAAATATAGGGTAGTGTGCATTTTTTCAAGCTACAGGCCTCTGAATGAGACCTCTGAGCACCATGTTTTAAATTTAGTAAAATAAATTTATTTTTTAATTCTTTGAAACATACCTGTCTTGAACAAACATATACTTAGAATGCTTTCAAAAGTCATAGTATTTACGTATCGAAGATTATTTTGGACCAAAAGCAAAGAAAAATGTGCAACTTGAAGTGGATGACAAAATTTTACGATTCCTTTTCCAACCCTACCCCATACTTGAAAAGTCAGAAAATAGCAATATTTTGAAATGTGCCAAACCCACATTTGTTGATTCAAACTTTTTCTTGTATTTTCACACAACATAGAACTTGGTAATATTGTTCGAATAAAAGAAAGAAATATATAGGGTAGTGTGCATATAAGGGAGAACCAACAACTTGAAAATCGCCATTTTCAGCCTTTTTTCGGCTGTTTTGTTTTTTAAAGCCCATTTCATAAAACCACCTAAAATTGTATAACCAGCACACCAAAGACACATAGACTGACTTAGAAGACCATGTACACATATACTGCAGCTAAAATAAACATCGAACTAGTGCAATTAATTTGAAGATGTGTAATATTCAAGTTTAATCTACCCTACCCCCTAAATTTTACTGACAACTAAAATTTTCTGAAATGTTGCAGAAAATGGGGTGAAAAAATGAGGTTTCTTAGATTGACAATTTTCATGGCTCATTCAATGCATATCATCAATATGTATCCAAATATAAAATATTAGGAAAATATCTGCAACCGTTTACGAGATATTCAACAAAAGAAAAACCGGAAGTTCCGAAATGTCAAATGTTAGCAGCAAACATCCTTAAGCAATCTGCCAAATAAGTCGCCAAATTAACTTTTGCCAGGCGTCTGGTAATAGCAGATACACCGAAAATTTGCTATTGACAGACGTCTGGTAATAGCACATTCACCGAAAATTTGCTAATGACAGACGTCTGGTAATAGCACATTTACCGAGTATTTGCTATTGACAGACGTCTGTCAATAGACTCTACCTTTAAATTAAGCTCATTTAGACATAAATACATGTTCATGTTTTGCATGTTTACTCCAAATACATACATGTATGAGCATTTCGACCTTATTTAAGGGTCGTAAACTTTTGGAGATTTTGAAAAATGGAGATGGAAATCCATAGCACTCGGCCGACGATATGGACATGTCATAACTTGCGAAATATGCTTTATAATTTAGCTACCCCAGAAAACCACTAAAGTTTATACGTATGGATGGTTTGCTTAAACGATATTTCCTGTCCAGACAGACCTTCAGGACGGTTAACGAATAACTTCAGGAAAACATGTCCGTGAAATGTGTACCCCCTCAAACCCCACTTTTATATAGCAAAACTGGGGTACATAGGGCTATACCTATTTTTCTTATTTTTGCTCCAAAACATAGATTGTGGGTACACATTAGAACCGCCTCGTCGAGGCGGTTCTAACGTGTACCCACAATCTATGTTTTGAGCAAAAATAAGAAAAATATCTAAATTTTTCTTCTGAAAATTTTCATTTTTTATAACTTTAAAAAATCTTTGTATATAACATGGGCATGTTTTCGTAATGGAATAAGCAGAAGAAACATCGTGGCGGAAAGGTGTCGTTTTCCAGAGCCGTACTTCGGAAACGCCATTTCCAATTCCAAATTTTATTGCTCTTAGGTTATACATTCATATAACAATGTATACTGTAAGTTGCAGTACAAACAGCGAATATATATCCATGGCAACAACAGAAAATACATTTCAGACTTCATATTAACAAACCGAAAACCAAACGGAAAACCAAACGAATCTAATAATAAAATATCAATGAGCTTCATATACTCGCTTGACGAAAACCTGGATATGTTGCACTTGTCGCTCTGTTTTTTTGCTTAGAAAGAAAATTGATACTTGGTCCTCATTTCTTAGAAACCAAAATAGACCACAAGAACAACAAAGGGAAAGGAAATAATGGAGAAAAGAAATGAAAGCCTTTATTATGTCCAAATTTAAATAATTAGATACATGTGTATTAACCAGCAATTATGCGTACGTAGTCATATTCTAAAATACGTCAAACGAGTAGAATAAAATGCCGGGAAAGAAAATGATATTTCAACGAAAGTCTATTGAACTTTCGAACCGTGCCACGTCAGAACCCCAACCAGTTTAGTATACTACTGTGTTAGTTTGTGTCACATATCAGCAGAACAATAACCGACAAATGTTGATACCAACTCAAACATTGGCTTTCGAGACACCATCATCTCAGTTTTAAGGCTTAGCTTCTGAAGGAGCTATTTTTCGATTTATGGCCCTTGTTCCAGAGTATAGCAAGCCATATGTACATTGATTCTTATAACCACTCTAGTGTCCTGTCCCATATCATTGATCAGCTACTGACCCTCAATAGACAGGAATACAGGGGTTAGTAACTCAAAGCCATCTTAAGCTTAAGATAATCTTACGACCAACTTAAGTATCTCTTTGGGATTATGGTGATCTACTGAAAAGGACCTTAAGTTACGGTGACAACTTAACAGCATCGTAACTTTACGGTCAACTTAAGTCACCTTATTATCTTACGAAGTGGCGCCTTTCGTTTAAAAACGTTACGATAGTTTAGAGTAGCTGAAATAGCGAGGACGTAAATTCTAAGGCGGTCATCTTAAGATCATCGTAAGTATGTGTTTTAAAGAAGGGGAACTTACTATGCCTTCGATTTACTAACCCCAGGTCTTTAGATATACATATACACAAAATACATTTCTACGATATAAAACATGTTCATTTGTTCATTGTCGGGGAAAAACCATCGTTTAAGCTATCATTCGTAAACGACGGTGATGTCACATTAATTTAACGTTTCGGTCTGAACATACGTTCGGAAAATGTGAAGAGCCATTTGCGTAAGTTATTCTGATTTATCCAATCATACATTGTATGCAGCATTCTATGACTGTAAGAAAATTCAATGCCATTTATCTGGTAGCTGCGAACACTTTGAGATCCGTGATATCACGAAGTGCTCTAAAATGTTTTAAAAGAAGCATATTTTGCTACATATTGACTACAATACTCTGCGTATGGTAGACCGTGTGCAAAACGTTACATTGTATTCTTTAATAATGAACAAAGCAATAGGTGATTTCTGAAGCTAAGCGCAGTTCGAACGCGCTCTCAATTGCGTGATATATACACACATGACAGCAAACACAGCATTTGCCTAAGTTTAGCATTTAGACGCAAAAGGTCGGAAATATTTGCTCTGAAACAGTGTTCGTCTTTCAAGAAATATAATGCTGCTCTCCCATATACCGAATATCTCTTGCGAATGCTAAAATTTGAAATTCGCGCTGAAATTACCGAATATGATGCGAATGGACGGGGCGGGTCTTGTACAAAACGATGTCTTTGCGAAAGCGTTAAGAATGCTTGCGGATCCTTACAAATGTCTTAAGAATGTTGCGATTGATTGCCGTCCACACTACCGAATTCTTGAAAATGCCTTACGAATGTTCCGAACGCTTACAAATGCCGTTACAAATAATACGAACGTCTTGCAAACACCTTACAAATGAAGCGAATGTGTAGCGAATGCTTGCCGAATTCTTTTCATTTTTTACTCATTCGCAAACATTGTAGCCAATAATATCAATGTATAGTTCGGCAAATGGGTCACTGTATGGGCGGCAACTTTAATATTCATATCTGGGCGTGGTCGGCTAGTCCATCTGTTCAAGTAGGGAGATAATAGAAAAGTCGAACTCAGTCAGCCTAGAGTGCTGTCACGTATTTTACCGTTAAATATCAGCTACCTATTTTGTCCAATCCAGTAAACTAGACAAACTCGGATTTTCATTCTAACGGACAACATGTGAGTTGAGTCTTTCAACTGTGTACCTTTAGCTTTTACCTAGGTCAAAAGTAGACCATACCCAATAACGAATTCATAAGGTAACGCCCATACAGTGACCTATTTGCCGAGCTATATTTAATAAAATCACCCACAATGCGAAGGGACATGGAAAAAAATATATCATTATTGATCCAAGTCTTCTCTTGAAGCACACCACTTTGTTGTTTCTCTCAAATTGCTATGTACACAATAAAAAAGACAATTTTACTGGGCAAACAAAAAATTCACGGGACTTTAGTTTGTCTATCATACATTGATGGATAGTTTAAGGCTAAACACCATAAATTATGACCTTTACTTGAAAGATAGGGCCAGAATAAATAAATTATGCTAAAAACTGAGTCTTGAATGTGAAAATAGTGCGATTCACTAGCGATTCTTTACGGACATCAAAACTCAATAGAATTTAATGCTACCGAATCCTTGCAAATGGCTTGCGAGTGTTACAAATGTCTTGCAATCAATCCGAATTGTTTACGAATTCTTTACGAATATGTTAAGAATATGATTTCCTTGCGAATTTTAGGAGCATGTTCCTAATTTTCGCAACGACTTGAAATTTTCACCGAATGCTTCCGAATGCTTACAAATGCTACCGAATGCTTCCGAATTTCTAGCGATTAATGCGAATTTGCTCAAAATTGCATTCGGAAGGGCATTCGCAAGGGAAATTCGGTATATGGGAGAGCAGTATAAGACAAAACATTTTTATTTAGGCATATTACCATAATACTGCTCTCCCATATACCGAATTTCCCTTGCGAATGCCCTTCCGAATGCAATTTTGAGCAAATTGACATTAATCGCTAGAAATTCGGAAGCATTCGGTGGCATTTGTAAGCACTCGGAAGCATTCGGTGAAAATTTCAAGTCGTTGCGAAAATTAGGAACATGCTCCTAAAATTCGCAAGGAATTCATATTCTTTACATATTCGTAAAGAATTCGTAAACAATTCGGATTGATTGCAAGACATTTGTAACATTCGCAAGCCATTTGCAAGGATTCGGTAGCATTAACTTTTCTTGAGTTTTGATGTGCGTAAAGAATCGCTAGTGAATCGCAACATTTCACATTTAAGACTCAGTTTTTAGCATAAATTATTTATTCTGGTCCTATCCTTCAAGTAAAAGGCCAAAATTTATGGTGTTTAGCCTTAATTAAGCTATCCATCAATGTATGATAGACAAACTAAAGTCCCGTGAAATGTTTGTTTGCCCAGTAAAATTGTCTTTTTATTGTGTTCATCGCAATTTGAGAAAAACAACAAAGTGGTGTGTGGTTCAAGAGAAGACTTGGATCAATAATGACATATTTTTTTCCATGCCCCTTCGCATTGTGGGTGATGTCAATTTACACTGATATTATTGGCTACAATGCGTAAAAATGAAAAGAATTCGGCAAGCATTCGCAACACATTCGTTTCATTTGTAAGGTGTTTGCAAGACGTTCGTATTATTTGTAACGGCATTTGTTAAGCGTTCGGAACATTCGTAAGGCATTTTCAAGAATTCGGTAGTGTAGATGGCAATCAATCGCAACATTCTTAAGACATTTGTAAGGATCCGCAAGCATTCTTAACGCTTTCGCAAAGACATCGTTTTGTACAAGCCCCGCCCCCGTCCATTCGCATCATATTCGGCAATTTCAGCGCGAAATTCAAATTTTAGCATTCGCAAGGGATATTCGGTATATGGGAGAGCAGCATAAATCTATATTGTTGATTATTGAAAAAAAAAAAAAAAAAAAAAAAAAAAAAAATAATAATAATAATAATAATAATGTGGCAATTCACGTGGCAATTTACATACGTATCATTGCTCATTACCGGGCGAACGCGAAACAACACCAGAACCATTAATGATTTGCATAAACATCAGGGACAAGCAATGGTTCAAAACAGTAGACCTTTTACGTTTGTTGACTTCTTTTGAAAGGTGCCAATTATACATCACGCAAGCATCTCAGTATCAAAGCTATACCAGATTCGCACCTAATATACAGTAAAAATGGGGGATATCATGGGTTGGTATAAAATTATCAAGTTTTAATATTTATCCTCGGCGGTTCTAACGAGTACCCACAACCTATGTTTCGGAACAAAAATAGGAAAAATTATGTATACACCAGTCCTATAAACACCAGGGGCCAGTTATTCAAAATTAACTATGTCGTTAGTTAACGATTCATTAAAATTTCAAATAGCAATATTACAAAGTTATTTTTTCTTGTGAATTTTCTTTATTTATTCTTAAAATGTGAGAATTACAAAGGATTCTCATATATTTCAACAACAACAAAAAATGTATTTGCTTTTGAAGTCGATATATAGTTAAGAAATTGACGGCTTAACGACAGCGTTAACAAAGTTTTGAATAACTGGGCCCAGTTTTACAATTTACATGCGGGGTTCGAATTGATATATTTTACACGGACATGTTATCCTGATGTGAGCCGCGTCATGAGAAAACTGGATATCTCTCATGCGAAAGCAAAGACGCAGATCAGCTTCGCAGCAACTGCGAAGCTGATCGGCGCCCTTGTTTTCGCTACTGAGATAGTCTCTTCTTCCTGAAATCAAAATTTCAAGCTTCTAGCCACCTTCTGTATCTGCAGAGGCAGCTTTGTGTCAGACCTGGTCGAAAAACCCCGATCTCACGTCCACGTCGCGGCTGTTGTGATAGAAAAGGTTATTGTCTCCTGGTATGACTACCTGGAGTTCAAGAATTGAGCCACTTCATGAGAAAATCAAAAATCTGCATATGCGAAAACAAATGCGCAGATCAGCTTCGTGGTAACCGCGAAGCTGATCAGCGCCTTTGTTTTCGCTAAACGGATAGTACAATCTCTCTCCTACTTATATCCAAAATTTCAAGCATCTAGCAATGATTTTTCTGTGCTTGTGCAGCTCGGTTTGTGTTTAACCTGTTCAAAAACCACATTGTTGGTTTTCCCACGAGGCGGCTCATTATTGTGCGTCATAGAGTACAACAGATGCCTGATCAGATGACATCCAATCGTCATAGAGGTTGCAGGAAAATTTCTGAAGTCCTAGGGTATGTTTGTTATTTATTTTTTGATTAAAGTAAATGCTCAAATTCATTGAAAATCGAAAGTCCAACCTTAAAATTTGAAAGAACTATACATTCCCCTGAATTGAATTTAAGTGCAGTGCTAGATTAACATAACATGCAGTACTCAAAAAAGACAAACAATTCTCTTGCATTGTTTCTTTATTTGAAATTAAGGATGAACTTGCTTACTAATATAATTCAATGTTTAGTTTTACACTTAAGCAAAATTAAAAGTGGCCACCTTACTTTTTTTCTCTTTAGGGTCAATAAACCAATTATTACGGAAACATCTTTGTTTGCACAAAATGATAAATATATTTCTATATTTCATGACTTAGCATATAATCAAATACTTTATTTTAAAATTTGTTGTTGTTTGTTTCTATTCAATCGAATCTACACTCTTGACATTAAATCTGAATCTGAATGGTTTACTGTAGACACGCCAAATTGACAATACTCCATACAGGGAATGAGCCGCATCATGAGAAAACCAACAATGTGGTTTTCGAACAGGTTCGACACAAACCGAGCTGTACAGGCACAGAAGAAAGCTAGACATTTGAAATTTTGGATTTAGAAAGTAGAGAAATTGTACTATTCGTTAGCGGTTACTGCGAAGCTGATCTGCGCCTTTGTTTTCGCATATGCGAAATATGCGAAATGTTGTTGTTGTTGTTTTTTTCAAGACGCAAAACATAATGTTTTTATGCAAGCAACTTAAGATTATGTAATCCATTTTAGGATTCGAGAAGAATTACCTCAGAAGGACTCAGCTACAGCTTAACTCACTAAGGGACTTCTTTCAACACATCCCCGCTTGACCAAATCTGGGCGGCGATTTTGTACTTTTGAAGATTTTGAAGAAGACTATTATTCGACCCAAAGATTTGAAATTGAATAATTCTATAATTCAAGTTCCACAGGACCAAAAAAAAGAAGTAAGTCAGTTTTTATTAAATTGTATTTTCATTATTATTATTATTATTATTATTATTATTATTATTATTATAACATGTATTATCTGAAGTAGTAGTAGTAATATATTTAAAATTATACAGGTGCGTTCAGTTGTTAATATACTTTCGATATTCAGAAATAAATTGTAAAACTCTTCTTGTTTTTTAACCATCGTCTCTGGCAAGAAATGGACAACTGAACGAATTTGTTTATAATTATAATGTATCAAGTATGTCTATAAATATTTATTCTGTATTTAAAATTTCCAGATCTTGTGATGTTGTATGCCTAAATTGATAACATAACATATGGAGCCAAAATTGTAACAAAACTTTCGCTGATATTTGAGTTTCAAATATTCCACAAGGAACCATGGTTAATTTGTAATTTTATTTGTAAATTATGAAAGAATAACCGTCTTTGTGAGCACTATTTACAAAGTTACTACCTAATTTTCATTCATTGTACATTTTAAGATTTCATGTTAAAGCGGTTGTTACAATACAAAACTAAGCATGTCAGTGATATTTTGCAAGAAAATTAATACTCTGCTAGGATGGTTTTACGACCAAAGCTTGCTAGTGGGTTCCTTCATGAGGTAAGCATGTCTTAAAGCCTTGAGGAGTCACCAATGACTTTGTGTTCTGCCAAAACATGGGTTGGCATTTCATTATACAGTTTCATGATTTTTTCCTACGCAAGGAATACTCACTTTCCAATGTTGGATAACTTTTAGCGGAGCTGCTAAGTGAGCAAATTTGAGGGAATACTTCAGTTGATGATACAAGCATGAAATTTACACCATATGTTCTCCAAATAATGCAGATTACAAAATGATTCCTGACCACTTCGAATTCGGCCATTTTCAAGATGGCCGCCAAAAACCAAAATGGCCGACATATTTAAGAGGGTTGGTGTAGGTGATTGATCATAACTCACATTGTGATGATCACAGAACAACAATTTTGATTCCAAATTACAGCTACGGCATTAGCCTTTTGTATAAAGTTCAAAATGCAAAAATGCTAATTTGCATATTCATGAATATTAATGAATTTCTCCATTTTAGCTAAAATTAGTAGCAAAAATGTTGGAAATTTACAATTTCACATGTTTTGTCAGTTTTAAATGTCATAACTGATGCCTAAGTAAGATTGAGCCTTTTGTTCAACTGTATAATTGTTTTCATTAGGTATCCAGGTGAGCATTAGAATTTTCATTAATATTCATGATTTTTAAGAAAATGATACAGAAAATTCAGTTTCGACTTTTTAACAAAATTTTGGACTGTACGTCTACTGGTTTAGTAAAACATTCAGCTATAATAGTACATATATTAATGTCTATCGGTCAGAAGCAATATCACTATCGAGAAGCAAACTCTGTGTAAGATATCATTTGTGTACAAGACGGTGACGTCACAGTTAAATTTTACAGTTCGGACTGGACCTAAGTTCGGAAAATATGTGGTGCCCCTCGCTTTTAAGTTATATTCGAAATATTCTATCATATGCAGCATACATTCTTGATTCTATAACTGCAAAAAACTTTCAATAACCTTTTTCTTGTCACTGAGAACACTTCGATAATTTTATTGTCGCGAAGTGGTCTAAATATAGACAAAAGAAATAACACATTGCTAATTCTAACACATTTTGCCTATATAAAACCGTTATATTGTGCAACACTTCACTTAAGAATAAGCATGGCATTACGTGGGTTGGGATTTAAGTTCGTAGACTTTCTAAATGAAAGTTAATATGTCTGTCACACAGAAACAAAAATGATATCATCTGAAAACGTATTATTTTACCTATACTATAAGATATTAAGCATAGTTCTACTCATAATATTTTCTTTACAACAATGAATTAAACACAATGATCTTTCATCACCCGGGGCACGTCGTGGAAATTTTGACGTCAAAACGGCGTCAAATTGCGATAAATGTCAGCATGTAAATGTTTTGTTTGGAACAACACAACACACCATACCTTTATTTATTTGCAAGAAATCCTTCTGGGGGTTGTTTATTATTATTGTTGAAATACTGTTTTCACCAGATTTAACAAATTTTATGTGCATCATGCATATTTGAGTTTTAATTAAAGAATGTGGACTGTAGCATTTGTAGATTAATCGTAGGTGTGTGCATTTCTCATCCTGTAAAATAAAAGTACGTCCACCTGGAATCTCGCCAACCATTTGGAACACCACTGCACCATCTGTTCTACAACTGTACTACAAACCCCTATCATTTTGGATGCTTATTTGGGCTTTTATGCTACTCAAACATAAGCTTTGATCATAGCTCTTGTTTCGACGTTGACTGTTAACGCCATTTTTCTTTCCAAAGAAGCGCGACTGGCTTTTCATTTTCTCCGTTAACAAATTAAGTCTTCGACATAGTGCTAAAATTTCATATGGAAATAACAACATGATACTAGAATGCCTCAAATTAATTTACCTCACGTTTTGGCCTACAACAGGGTAACAAATGGTATGTTCTTAAACGCCATATAACTTCAGAATTACTTAAAATACGACGTGCCCCGGGTAGCGAAACCGTAGTTGCTATGGATACCATTTTTATGTGCACTGCGCAAGATTTCATGAAAAATATTGTAAACACGAAACAAGGAGACTTTGTTTCTTGTCTGTTGCTTGGCCCACCGGGGTCCAACTGGTGTTTTTCTTTTGCTCCGGTAGGTTATTCGGCGCCCAGGGATCTCCATCGTCGGGCAGCTTACTCAGTCTGTGAGTCCTGGTTTTTGATTCATCAGGATGTTTATCATAATTTATTTGTTTGTTCTTGATGATTCATTGACTAGTTAGAGATTCACCACGAGGACCGAATAACTAACTAAATGTTATGAACCACTGCAGAAGCTGAGGGTGAGGTTATGGCCATGTAAAACCGGTTTAAGCCCGCCAGTAACTTTGTGTTACTGATCGTTCCAAGTCGATACTTCTGTGGTGGTTCTTTTTGTTTTATGTTTTGGTGTATAAAAATTTTTTGTGCTGTTGGCGCCTTATGTATGTTTTCATATTTTTAGTTAAGTTAAGGTAACTGAGTGGCCACCTATTGGGAAAATAGCTGCTCATTCGGCTTACGATATGTTTCATGGTATAAGTACCTGATTGTTAGTTTGGTTTTTTCCCACCTCGGTTTTTGGAGTGGGAATCTTTTTCTGATTGCGCCTTTTCCTGATCTTTGCCTACTTGTACCTTTTTATATTGATGCATCAAAGCAGAACAACTTATGGGTTCCTAAATGGACAACACAGTCTGGTATTGCCGAATACTGTCAGGAGTTACAAAAGTGTGGTTGTATAAAGTTACAATTTACGGGAAATGCTACCGTTCAGGCCTTTCATGTGCAAAAATGTGTTCATGTAGCTGTCAAGAAGACCAATAAATCTTACAGTTGTGAACAACTCTCGTAATGACAGCAGCCATGTAAATGTATATTCTTGGCAATTGGCTTTGATATATTTATTGCAAAGCCAGTTCAGTTTAATTTAAATAAGCTGTACTGAATGCTTATTGGTTAGTAGAATTAAACAATATTTTATTTTTGTATTTTATTTCTTCAGTCAAAATATCATGGTTATTTAAGATAATTTCTTTTCCTTTATTTCTTGAATTCCCATAGCTTTCTCTTTTAAATTATAAGGACAATATGTCATTAATATTCATGACTTTATTTATAATTAACGACTAAACTCTAAGGGGCATTGGAAGAAAGGTCAGTAACAGAGTTTAAATTGTGTATGATTCATTCTTTGTATAAAATATTGAATGCTTTTGTACTGCACAGCTTGATAAACGCAAAAATTTGAAGACAAATTGAGTAATTTCAAATAAATATTCATAAATATGCAAATAAGCTTTAATTTAATCATGCTAATTTAATGTATGACATTGTGAAATTTAAGTTATATATTTCATTTGACATTCCAGCAGAGTCCATGGTTGAATAATTTGATTTTTAATATAATTTTTCGCAATTTTCATGATATTGGAGGCAAAAATATAGAACTCATTAATATTCATTAATATGCAAATGAGGCAACTTGTTGATTTGGATATAAGATAAAAAGGTGATGATTATACTTCAGTTTGATATAAATATGTTTGTTCTGTACCAAATAGAACCAGAGATATGATCAATTTATTACACAGACCCCTTACAGAAGTGTTGGCCATCTTGGATTTTGGCGGCCATCTTGAAAATGACCGAATTTCGCGTGGCCAGGAATCGTTTTTGAATGTGTGTCATGTAAAGAACATATGGTGAAAATTTCATGCTTGTAATTTCAACTGAAGTATTTTCTCACTTAGCAGCTCCACTATTTGAGGAATATTTCGAAATCAGATTAAATATGTACCGAGGGGCTAAGCGGCTTAATTTTTTTGTTAGGCAATGACTCACATCTCCTCTTCGTGATATTCCAAACCTCTTCTATCGTGTTTAAGTCATGGAAATTAACATGCCAATAAAGGATGCCAAAATACTATTTATGCAAGGCAATATTCTTTGTATTTATCCTAAATCCGCTAAACAAATTATTGATATTAGAGGAATGTCTGTCTTTGAATTTCCTGGTGATTCCATTGACTTAAAGCCTATATATAAGAGGATTTAAATATCATGAAAATGAGCTGTGAGAGATAGCCTAACAATAAAAATGTCTCTGTGATAGTCCCAGTACCCTATGGTATTCTGTGCCGAGAAAACAAACCATGAATTGTATAATGAAATGCCAACCCACGCTTTGGCAGAGTGCAAAGCCATGGGTGACTCCACAGTGCTTTAAGGCATGCTTACCTCATGAAGGAACCCACTAGCAAGCTTTGTTCGTAAAACCGTCCTGGTAGAATATTAGTTTTCTTGCAAAATAACACTGACATGCTTAGTTTTATATTGTAACAACCACTTTACCATGAAATTCTAAAATGCACAATGAATGAAAATCAGGGTGTAACTTTGTAAAAAGTGCTCATACAGACACCAAATTTTCAGCCTTAGTACAACAATGGTTGTTCTTTCATAAATTACAAATAAAATTCAAACCTTAACCATGGTTCTTTGTGGAATCTTTGAAACTCGAATATCAGCGAAATGTTTGTTAAAATTTGGCTCCATATGTTATGTAATCAAATAGGCATAAACATCACAACTTCTGGAAGTTTTATGTACAGAGTAAATATTTATAGACATAATTATTACATTATACAAACAAATTCGTCCAGTTGTCCATTTCTTGCCAGTGACGATGGTTCAAAAACAAGAAGAGTTGTCAATTTATTTCTGAATATCGAAGGGGTATATTAATAACTGAACGCACCTGTAGCAGACTCACGTCACAGATAAACCGTAATATAAATCTGAATAAAACGTATGTTCTTATGTCATTCAGAAATTTAACGTTAATTAGTGGCTGGGTGCCACATGTATATCAGACACATATACAGACTTGCCGCGGTATGACCCAACCCTTTTCTCATTAATATGCTCACTGCTCTTAGGGGGATGCCAATTGTCAAAATCTCATACTTGTATATAATTTTTACCTGTATAAAGAAAAATGACGTTTTTACCAAGGAGACTGAATATTCTTGACACATTCTTGTATGAGTCATTCAAACATCGAATACAGATTATTTTATGCCCCAAAACGCAGCTCTAGAGGGCT
Organism: Rugalucina vietnamica; assembly: GCA_964017185.1. Taxonomy (NCBI): domain Eukaryota; kingdom Metazoa; phylum Mollusca; class Bivalvia; order Lucinida; family Lucinidae; genus Rugalucina; species Rugalucina vietnamica. The sequence goes on from OZ024876.1 coordinate 33,011,422, forward strand.
CAGCAACACGCTCATCAGCATTGTTCAAACTGCTTCATGGTTTGATTCCTTTTTCATCCGTCTGGCATTCTGGATAAATTTTACTACAAGCTATCGCCATAAACATGATCTCCAACTTCTTGCCTACAGTCTATAACAGTATTTCGAACAAAAAGTCAATATTTTTTGAGAAACCATACTATGTACTGTATCTGCTGTAATGTACATATGCTGCACATATGACAAATACCATGTTTTTCCTCAAGTAGAAATAATCTCTGAGTGGATAAACTTTCAAAGTTTGTAGTGACTCATACAAGAATGTTTCGAGAACATCCAGTCTCCTTGATTTAAAAAAAAATAAAAAAAGTAAAAAAAAACTTCACGTAGTCCAGAAATAATATGTTTCAAAATTTTGACGTTCTTAAGTTTGTAAAACGACTTTGCACGGCTTTCAAGAATTTTTACGTCAAAAACGTCTGTATAATGACGCCAGGATGCATGTTTAAAAATGGTGCACCCGCGCCAGTTTTGAGAAAAGTGTGCATCTTAACCCAACTCGGTTTATGCTATACCATAAGAGAGAACGTAAAATAGGGCAAATGCAAATTTCGTTCATATTGTAAATTTGACCTCAATATGTGTTGACTATTAAAATTATAGATAACTTTTGTTAGTTCAATGCTAGAATATTGTGACAGTATAAGGGACAACGATAATCAGCAACATATTCAAAACTTAGAAAATATTCAATTAGATGCAGCTCGAATACTTACAGGCGCGATCAAAGTATGCAGTACTCAGAAGTTGTACAATGACACCTGTTTAATGACATTAAAGAATCGTCGCGATAACCATAAACTTTACCAGTTATATAAAATGATAAATAATCTAACTCCTTCCTACTACAACAACTTGTACCTCAAAGAGTTCAAGAACGAACGCGATATCCTCTAAGAAACGTAACAAACTTCGTTATACCTGCAGTTAGAACTAAATATCATTTCACATTAATTTTTACCATCTGCACTAAGACAGTGTAATCTGTCGGACCAACAAATAAAGGAATCTCCATCCTTACAAGCTTTTAAACATAAACTTAATATGCAACATACAAGTCATCCAATTTATTTCAATACCATACAAACATCACGATTAAGACAAAGTCTTCATACCCTTAAGGCTTGAATGTAGTTCTTTGAACCATCACTTATTTAAGATAGCCCGCTTTTCTCATGCGGGCACCAGAAACGACATTTCATTTCTTGTTATCCTGTGTCCACATAATGACTTAAGACAGCGTTACTTAGCAGATTTGGGCCTGCCATTGACTTTAGAAGAATTGTTAAAGGGAATATCGCATGAAAATGTTCTTGTGAACAATTCAATCTTTAATAAGAGAGTGCAGTTGTACTTACTGGCGACGAAACGATTAACATAGATTGTTTAAGAGTACCAAGAGATAGCTGCTGACTATTGAACTATCGATATTACCATTTACTTCATGGACCGCCGTACGACACTTTGACCTGATGGTTGTCTTTCACATTTCATATCACCCGATCCTCTGAGCATTCATACAAAATCGTTTTGTTTTTTTCCCATTATAAAGATTGTTCGAACTATTTGAACAATATTTACATACATATCTTTGTTAAATGCTTTCATCCTGTAATTATATCTTTTGCAACTTTGAGGAAATAAAATCTATAAGTCATAGGCTTTCGTTCTAATCCTAATTGAAACTGTATGTATTTATATGTGTTGCTTAAATGTATTTGCTTGATTTCAAATAAATATAGTTTAAACCAACACAAAGCGTTTTAATGCTGACACTTATTAAAATTTAACGTAGTTTTGACGCCAGAATTTGTACGACGTGCCCTGGGTGATGAAGGGCCATTCTGTTTAATCCATTGTTCTGTTTAATTCATTGTTGTGCGAGTACCATTTTGAGTAGAACTATACTTAATACCTTATACGATAGGTAAAAGAATGTATTTTAGATACTAGCATTTTAATTTATGTGTGACAGACATCTGAATCTTAACAAAGAAAGTCTAGGAACTTAAATCCCAACCCACGTAATATTCAAAATATTGTGGTAATTACGTTATACCAGAAAATCCTAAAATACAAAAGAGCCGGTGGGTCGGGCGCCAGGCTCTATGATGGCACAGACTTAAAGCTATTCATCTTAGTTGGTTGGGAATGGAGCATCTTGTCTGTTGCTTGGCCCACCGGGGTTCAACTGGTGATTTTCTTTTGCTCCGGATTCTCACTAACTTATTGGGCACCCAGGGATCTCCATCGTCGGGCAGATAACTGAATCTGTGAATCCTAGTTTTTGATTCATCATGGTGGTTATCATGATTTATTTGTTTTTCCTTGATAAGTCATTGACTAGTTATAGATTCACCACGAGGACCGAACAATTAACTAAATGTTGTGACCCACCGAGGGTGAGCTTATGGCAATGTAAACCTAGTTTAAGCCCGCCAGTAATTTTATAATTCTGATCGTTCCAAGTCGATGCTTCTGCTGTGGTTCTTATTGTTTTATGTGTTGGTGTTGATTTTTGTGCTGTTTGCACCTTATGTGCGTTGTGATATTTTATTTAGGTTTGTGCAACTGAAAGGCCGCCTATTGGGAAATAGCTGCTCACTCGGCTTACGATATGTTTTCTTAGTATAAGTAGCTAATTGTCAATTTAGTTTTTTTCCCACCTCCTCGGCTTTTGGAGTGGGAATTATTTCTGATTGCGCAATTTACTGACCATTGCCTACTTGTTCTATTTTATTTGTTTGTTTACAAAGGTTTTCATCAATATTTAAAATATAAAAAAATTGAACCGCCTCATGGGAATACCAACAAGCTGTGCTTGTACAGGCCGGTTTGTGTCAGACCTGTTCGGAAACCACATTGTTGGTTTTCCCACGAGGCGGCTCACATGTATACATAAGTCGAGTTTGACCTCATCGACAGGTCCGCTACACAGCACTTGAAAGGGTAGTCAGATTGCAACAGTAAATACATACGAGCCGCGACGCTAAAAAATCGGTCTTCAGAGTTTCCGACCAGGTCTGACACAAACCAGTCTGTACATTCACAGAAGATGACTAGAAGCTTGAAATTTCGGATTTAGTAAGAAAGGAAATTACACTATCCGGGTAGCGAAAACAAAGGCGCTGATCAGCTTCGCAGTTGCGAAGCTGATCTGCACCTTTGTTTTCGCATATGAGAAACTCCGGTTTTCTCATGGCGCGGCTCATAACTACACTGTATGTGTGCAACAGGGGCTCGTTTCACAAAGCGTTTTAAGACAAATTTTATCCTAAGTTTGAACTTAGGACTAATTTCAGTATAAGATATGTCTCATCCTTAAGATGTCCTAACTTTAGTCCTAACAAAGGACACAACTTATGATTGAACTTATTTTATAGTAAACTCAAAATGGCGGACGTTTTTATGTAAAGGGAAAACATGACAAAATATTACCAAGACCGGATTCGAACTCGGATCGCCTGGACAGAAGACAACATAGCTTACCACTGAGCCACCGAGTCATATTTATTTTAAATTGGTTCAGTACTGATAAAGGCCAAATTTTTATTTTAGTTTGTTTGTTTGAGTTAATGCTTAACGCCCCATTCAACAGCTATGTTCAAGCCGAAACGTTGCCTCCTATTCATGAGGCGTTCATACAAAATTAGGATGCCATGGCATCCAAAACGTGCTTCAAATATACTCAGTCAAACTTATAACGCAACAACGATTTTATTTGCTATGTAATACAAATAAACTTTATTTCCACTGGATTAGATTGCCGTGCGGTTGACACATCTCACAACATCTGGTTGTAACATTCTGTATTATGCGTCTCGAGAAATTAATCATTTTTCACGATCCAAAAGGAAGACTGATTTCCAGAATCTCTCAGGAGTCGCATGCCACCAAAATAACCGCTTTGGCCAATCTCATTCGAGCTCAATGGTCCATACTCTGAAAGCCAAATTGTACCCTATTAAATCATAGGCGATTGCTGAACAGCATATATATGGTAGACTGTATTACATTTCATTGAAAAGCGAAAACATGCCATAATCGTGATGCGTTGTGTTTGGCTCAGTATAAAATACCAAAGTAAGGCTTATGTGTATGGATGGTTTTACCTAACCATGGTTTCTAGGCAGGCTCAGACATGAACGGTTCACCAGGAAAACGTGTCCGTGTAATTTTTACCCCCTTGAACCCCACTTTTTTATAGCAAAACTGGGGTTTGCAGGGGTAAACCTTTTTTTCTTATTTTTGCTCCAAAACATAGATTGTGGGTACTCGTTAGAACCGCCTCGGCGAGGCGGTTCTAACGTGTACCCACAATCTATGTTTTGAGCAAAAATAAGAAAAAAAATCACAGATTTTCTACTGAAATCTTTCAATTTTTACAACTTAAAAAAATCCTTGTATATTGCATGGGCGTGTTTTCGTAAGGTAACCAGTAGCCTAATCAGATAGCACGTCAGTTGCGTATAAACTTTGCTTGGAGCGGTACAAGCAGCCCATGTATTATTTCTCAGGGCCCCAATGGGTCATTTTTTTTATTTTAACTGCAAACATCATGAACTGTATACATAATTGCTAGTATAACTAGACCTAAGTTCAATATGGCAAATTCCCCAAATGATAAACAGATCGGCCGCCAGATGCATCAGGTTTATCATACAGTGTATAAGGCAAACACTCGAGTTAAAGAGATTTGGTTTCGATTTGCAGACGAAATAGCCTATAGCATTACAATGAAACAGTTGGTAGATCTAAGTGCATGTATTTTTATTGAAATAGAAAGAAAAAAAAAAAAGAAAAAAGAGAGAAAAACGGATTCGATCTCGGATAGCCCGGTTCATATTATGGCAAAAATACTAATTAAATTACTTGCATAAATCCACTGAGCTATCACCAATATTAAATCAATTCTATTATTTAACTTACTTGAAACTAACTGTTTGTTGTGTTTGACCTCGAATTGAGATAAATCTTATGAGCAAGTCACATTTTCAATCATAAGACAAGTCTTACCGTTAAGATAGATCACAAGTCACTCTCAGAGTAGTCTCGATCATAAGATAAGATATGTCATAAGAGAGCTTCGTGAAACGAGCTACAGAAGTATATTTTCCTTTCATATTTTCCTGATATTCCATGGACTCGCCTAACTTTTGATGCGCTTGACACCCAAATCGACTTATATATTCATTATAAATTTTCTATTTATGTATTTTTCATAATTAGTTTTCCCGTGTACATTTTAGGAAACAAAATGCCGGAATGATCTTCAGACAGCTATAGTGATCCTTCACCGATTTCATTATTGCCAAGTTATATTCTGGTGTAAGTTATAATCAGTTTCTACTTTTCCTTAAGATTGGATAGTCACTACAATAAACTCATACACACTATACGTGACTTATCACAATAATTGTGTGACGCATATGCTGACGAAATGCAAAGCTGTTATCATTTGCTTAAAACCCGTTAAGCTAAATTATAAAACAAATATAATATCCATAAACAATATTAATACATAAAGATTTGATCGATGAATTTATTGCAATCTCTCATCGTGGCGTATCTTTTTTCTAAAGAAACACAATAGCGGATAAAAGATGTTTTTTTTTATGTACAAAACAAACCATATTTTGTTTTATATGCAAGCTGAATAATGTCCAATGAAAACGTACCACACTTTCGATGATTATTTTGGTATTACAAATCTACACATATGCGAAGCGTCACCGAATTCCTTTTCTACACTGACGTCAATTTATGCTCCTCTCCAGCGGCTTCCGGAAACGTTATTGAGTCAAAATTTCTAAAAATCGTGTTCGTACAATAAAGGATATACAAAACATCAAGTTTCCACATGTATACGATTTTAACGCTTCGCGTTATTCATTAAACGTCAAAATCCACAGCCTGTATGGTGCAATGAACACGATTTCTGGACAAAACGACTCACATCTGTGCTATTATTGCAATTTTGCTCCAGAAAGATTGCGTTTTGAGTGCCTCTGTTATTATGGGCGGTAAAAATATTGCTTATGACGTCAGGAATTGCACGTTTGATGATTTCGAAGCACACTTTTGAATTTTTAATGTATCGACATTATGCATCTTCTAAGCGCGAGTCGATGCGTGATTGAAAATTTCTGCACACCTGTCACATTCAAATACCGGTTTTGTGACTTTTTTGACGGTTAACCTCTTGGAGCATCACATATCAGACAGAAATGCAAACGTGTCATAATTTGAACAGATTACTGAAATATCAATTTAAAAAAAACTGAAATGTTCAGTCAATAACAGATTTTTTACACGTTTGTAGGTGGTACGTTTTCATTGGACATTAATACATGTTTATGCAAGAATGGAAGAATATATAACAAATGCATAGTAATACAGTTTTAGTTGAAAAATTATCTTAATGTCCTAAAACGGTAAATAGAAAGATTTAAAATATTATATATATACTGATCGTTCAGATAAGGCAATTGCGCACAAACAACACACACACAGAGTCCCAGATGACACAAGAGGGTCGTTCCTGCAAGTCATTAGTTACTAACGTATCAGGGGAACTGACTCCGGCGCGTCACGTAGGATTTCTGTGCATACTCAACCAGGCATGACTGGAACGATTAAAATTCTCAACATTTTCTATATACTTCAAGAAAACATTACGAAAACTTGCCCACGCAATAAACAGGGATTTTTTTCACTCGTAAAATTTGAAATTTTCATTAGAAAAAATTAGATATTTTTCTTATTTTTGCTCAAAAAATAGATTGCAGGTACACGTTAGAACCGCCTTGCCAAGGCAGTTCTAACGAGTACCCTACCCACGATCTATGTCTTGGAGCAAAAATAAGAAAAATAGGTATACCCCTGCATACCCCAGTTTTACTATATAGGGGGTATACATTACACGGACATGTTTTCCTGATGTTACATTCTGATTGTAGATATGTTCTCCGTCCCATAGCCACACCAACCTCTGTCAGCTTTTCCTAGAGAAAGACTTTGAGTGAGGGAGTTTTTAATGCTACTGCGATGTCAGCTGTTGACACATCCATCTCAACCTTGCATTTGAATGGAACCATTCAAGCCATGAGTGTCAACGAAACCACACCAGCCTATGCTACAACAGGCTGGTATTTTAACATCACTTCATCAGCCTTGGAGGTTAATGGAACTACGTCATTCTTTGACTTCAACCAAACTACACAATACTGGTATTTTAATGAAACAAATTCGCCATATGATGTAGCAACTGTTAGCAGCCCCATTACTGGTCTCACCTATACCTTATTCTGTATCACATGTTGTTTGACTCTCTTCGGACTGGTCGGGAATAGCTTGATTCTTGTAAGCATGTTCAAGTTAAGAAACAGATCCAAAGGTCATAGAAAATTACTTACATCATTGGCCATTTGTGATACATTTGCGCTTGTTTCATGGGCTCTAGAACAACCGTGCACACATGATGTGCTTGGGCTTGATATTAGGGCAATGGATACAGCTGTTTGTAAAATCTCCTGGGCTATCATGTTGATTGCCACGTATTCTTCATCTGGGGTGGTGTTTCTGATCTGCTTGGAAAGGTTTCTTGCTGTATGGTTTCCCCTCAGATCAAGACACTTTCTGTCAGACAGAAACATTTCAATAGCGATGTGTGTATGTTTGATTCCAATTGTCGTCATATATACTGTGACCCCTGTTCTCTACACTGAGATAAAAGATGGAATCTGCTATCCAAACTTCCCTGGAACCGAGTATAGCACAGTTCTAAACAGGTTGCCAGATACCACCTTCTATAATGCTAGTAATGGGTTTATTCTGGTCTTTTTTGCTCTGAACCTGTCTGTGTTCACGCCTTTGATCTCTATAAAGCTGTACAAGCAGAGGAACATTAGAAGACAGCTTACAACCAATGGCCCAAATGCCCAATTAAATGCTACAGAGTTTAAAACGTCAGTCAAACTTGTCGCTGTTGTTATTGCCCAATTGAGCCTTGTTGTGGTTCCAGCTATAGGCTGCAGCGTGGGTTTTGTTATTTCTGGAATCCCGTTGGACAATAATACCCGCTCAGCATGCACATTATCTCTGCTCATTAATCACTCAATTAATTTTCTCCTTTATAATGCCTTTGACTCAGAATTTCGCAGACATATCCTTGCTCTGCTTGGTTGTGCTAAGACAGACAAAACACCAACAGTTGTAATCACGGGAAACTTACATGCATCAACGTCATATATGGATTCTGATGGTAACTGATGGTAACTTTGCAACATCAACATGGGCCCAGTTGTTCAAAACTTCGTTAGCTTAACGCTCTCGTTAAGCCATCATATATCGACTTCAAAAGCAAATACACTGGTGTGTGTGTGTGTGTGTGTGTGTGTGTGTGTGTGTGTGTTTTGTTGAAAAAATGTGAGAATCCTTTGCACTGCAAAGGATTCTCACATTTATTTCAACAAGTTCTTATTATTAATTGTGCCAGTCATGGCCTTGGGGTCAAATTTGGCCACACCCCAGGGGTCGATAGTCTCCATAGACTTCAGTAGGAAAACATTCAAAATTCAATATCTCCAACGCCATTGGATGGATCTTTATCAAATTATACACACAGCTTAACTGGGCAGCAGGAAAAGTTGCATATTGTTTTGGAGCAGATTGGACCGGAACTCTGGTTGCCATGGCAACATATATGTTTTGATCGAAAAACATTCAAAAAGCTCCTGCTCTGAAACCACAAGGCCCACAGCTTTGATATTTGTATGTGACAATGGCTAATGGACCTCTACATAAATTGTGCCAGCCGTTTTGGCTACGCCCCGGGGTTCGATAGTCTCCATAGACTTACAACGGGGAAAATTTTCTTCTCTGAAACCACAAGGCCCAGAGCTTCTATGTTTTATATGAAGCAATAATTGGTAGTCCCCATTATAAATTATGCCAATCATGCCCCTGGGGGTCAAATTTGGCCACGCCCCAGCGAGTGGATAGTCTCCATAGACTTGAGTAGGAAAACATTCAAATTTCCATATTTCCAAAGCCAGTAGGCAGTTCTTGATCAAACTACACACAAAGCATCACAGGGCAGTAGGAAAAGTTGCATATAGTTTTGGGGTAGATCTGACCGGAACTATGGTTGTCATGGCAGCATATACGTTTTGATGAAAAAAAATCATCTTCTCTGAAACCACACGGTCCACAGCTTTGATATTTGGTATGCGGCAATGGCTAGTGGTCTTCTACATAAATTGTGCCAGTCATGCCTCTGGGGTCAAATTTGGTTACGCCCCGGTGGTCGATAGTCTCCATGACTTACTACTATAAGAAAACCTTCATTTTGTATAGATATCTGTGCAAGAGTAGATTCTTGACTATGTTTGTAAATGTTTGAATGTTTGAAAATGTTTCTGACTGTCATGATGTAAGATAAAAAAAAAAAAGAAACGTAAAGAATTGTTGTTGTAATGAGACACGTCGTTTCTGTAAATGCAAAACTCAAACAGCATGAGGAAACAATCCATGAAATAAATGCCCTCACAAACCCCAGTGGTATGTAGTGAAACTGTGGGTTACAAGGGTATACATTTTTTTCTTATTTTGTTCCATAACATAGTTTGTGAGTATTCGTTTAAACCGCCTCGAACGTGTACTCACATTCAATGTATTGAGCAAAAATATTGAAAATATCGAAAATTTCCTATTAAATTTTCATATTTGCTTTACAGCTAAAAATCGTTGTATATTCTATTGGCGTATTTTAATAATGATAACCAATACTACTGTACGCTGTATGAGTTTTTTCTTGTTTGTTTGTTTGTTTTTTGTTTGTTTATTTTGCTCAAAATATCGGCATGGTGGACAGGTTCCAACCCAAATGAGTCCTGAGATGGGAAAAATGGTTAAAATGAGCCGCGTCATGAGAAAACCAACAATGTGGTTTGCACATCATAACGAAAACATGCCCATGAAATATACAGAGATTTGTAAAGTTGTGAAAAATGAAAATTTTCAGCAGAAAAAATGATATCTTAAACATTTTTGTTCAAAACATTGATTGTGGGTACACGTTATAGCCGCCCCGCCGAGGCGGTTCTAACGAGTACCCACAATCTATGTTTTGGATCAAAAGTGAGAAAAATAGGTATACCCCTGTAAACCCAATTTTACTGCATTAAGGTTGGGTTTAACGGGGTATACAATTCACGGACATGTTTTTGATTGAGCGTCTTGATTCGTTACCTATTTAATTGGGCAGTACTACTTGCTAGTGGTGTTGTATATTGTTGAGATCAGTGAGGGTATTCTTAGAGCTCAGTTTCATAATTATCGGCTTATATTCAATTTTCTAACCAATGTTTAATATATTTGGCCTTGTCTTTGTATCGACTACCCTGTTGAAAGTTGGGAAATGACAGTAATTGTTGCCCAATTTGTAGGGTCAATGAAGAGGCTTAAGTAGCTGAAACCGCGGTATGGCCCATCCCCTTTCTTATTAATATGTTCACTTCTCTTAAAGGATTTCAGTTTTATTTTTAATTGTATATTGTTGATTGTGTATAATCACGGAAACGCTACAGTAACTCAAGAATTGCACCTAGCATATAGTAAAAAAGGGGACCAATCAGGGGTTTGTTTAAATTATCGATCTATGGTATTCATAAAATCATATTCTGGATATCTCTTATCATTTACTCGTGATCTAAACAGATTCTCAAAATGCACGATTTCATGAAGACCGGGGGCGATAAATGCAAAAATACAATGTCAATCAGCTTAAATGTAGAACACTTTGTGAACAATTTTAACGGAGATGTTTACGTAATAGAGAACCCACCTGACCTCATTTTCAAAATCACTATTTTTATTTTTTGGACCAGAAAAAACAACAACAACACAATTTATGTGCATCAGGTGGTATTATATATACCAATTGGAAGAAAAAATATTTTTCCAGTTGCTAGAAAGAAAAAAAAAGTATTTTAGTTCACAATTATCATCCAATCATATGCCTCCATTACCAGTTAACAGTCTCGGAGCAACCTACAGATTTTGACTTCTGGGATATGTTGACATAATTAGTCCCCTGTCTCCTATACAGCACACTTTTTAAAGGAATTCTTCTTGCTCTGTGTTGTAAAGGACAATATAATGTTTTTCGAATAAACTTGTGTGATTTTTTTACTTGTTTTTGTCTCCTTTAGTCCCAAATATCTCAGTTTAATGACCTACTCCTTCTGAAGCAATATAATGAAATAAATCAGATTTTCACAACGTAGACTAACACTAAATGCCAAAGTAAACCCCTCATTACAACAGAAATGAACATCATATTCATTTGAAATCTTCAGGAAATACTAAATGCATTATTGTATTATTGCTTTAATGAAACATTTCAGATGAAGGCATTTAAAGGACCCTACAGTGATGCAATTACCCCACCCACCCTATAATTTGCCTTTTTTTCTACACTCATGCTAGTACATCATACTATGTTAGTAGATTTTACAATGGTACTGCGGCCAAAGCACTGCTTGATGACGAAAAAAATCTGGTATGGGCAAAACCTATGTTACTTTGCAGGTTTATTTTCTCCTGGTTGCTGCCTGAGAAAATAATAGTACATGCAGAGCCAAACGACTTTTCAGTCACATTTTGACATCAAAATGACAGAAAGAGAGCAAAATTCTGACAATTTCCTTTAAAATTTAAGGGAATTCACATTTGTGGAAAAAGAATTTATTTCATTTTATAGCAGTGCATTCTTGTCAAAAAAGAGGAAAAACAAACATATAGCATATATGCATAAATTTACTCACAGATTTCTGCAGCAATACAAGGGAAACAACTCTACTCCAGTGTTCAATCTACTACTAGTAGTAGAAAAAAGCATTTAAAATTGGCCGCTTCACACTAAAATTGGTTTTACGAAGATGAAAAAACAGGTAAATCTGGATCATACAGTGCACGCGCATGCTGAGCACCTCTTTTCTTGGCATTTCAGGGGAGGCTCTGACTGCTGAATCATTATTTCATACTGGAAGGCTATGTGATGCTACCCCTACCCCCCTTCCTAGAGTTCTCCTAGAGAATCCTTTCAATTTTTTATTAAAAAATGTACATAGCATCCATATTAAGACATTAATTTATTACCCAGATGCTGCATTCATCCCCAGAAATGGATGATTTGACCGAAATCAGCCAAATTCATCCTGTTGAACAATTAGTACGGGGGACTGTATCCCATAGGCTCCAATGCTAAATCCCTGCTCTTTGACAGTTTATTCTGCATGCCAGGTAACACTTTGGCCATCAAAATATCCCTGAATTTAAAGCCAAAAGATAGATATGAAGATTTAACAAAAGAAAAAAATGATAATAATAAAAAAGTAAAATAAAAAAAACAAGATACCATCACCGGCTCTTTTCTCAGCTGTTGCATGTTGGAGAATGGCCGTCAATTTTTGGTTTTTGGGGAAAATCACTGGACCTCATTTTCAAAATCACTGTTTTTACCTTTTGGGCCAAAAAAAAAAAATATGTGCATCAGGTGGTAAATTATATACCAATTAGAAGAAAAATATTTTTTCCAGTTTCTAGAAATAAAAAAGTATTATCACCCGATGATATGCTTCCATTACCAGATAACAGTCCCGGAACAACCTACAGATTTTGACTTCTGGGATATGTTGACATAATAAGTTCCCGGTCTCCTTAAGCAATTATAACCGAATGTGATGTAAAATGTTGCGTTTCTAAAGTCCGTCAGCATATTTATTTTAGAAGTAAAAATAGCACCCAGTATTAAACATTGTTAGTGTCTTTTGACGGTAAGAACAATATTGTCAGGGCATTTAGGCATTGGGCAACACTTTCCATCAGATTTATCTAGGGTGCATACATCCGGTAGTTTCCATTGAGGACACCTGAAACGAAACCATGGAAAAACCCATTCAAGATCATATCTATGTGAGCCGCATCATGAGAAAACCAACAATATGCATATGCAAAACCAAACACGTACAGTACACTGTAGATCAGCTTCGCGGTGACCTTTGTTTTCGCTACATTGATGGTACATGTACAATTCTTCTACTTTCTAAATCCGATTTTTGCTCAAAACATAAGACGAGGCGGTTCTACAGAACGCCCCACAATCTGTGTTTTGGAGCAAAAATAAGAAATACCCCTTTAAGGGGCTATATATTACACGGACATGTTATCCTGTTCATGGGAGATGGTGGTTACAAATTAGTAGTGCATTACATGTACTTACACGATATTATTCACCATGACGCTCGGTACGGTCGTATAGGTGAAACAGAATTCGCAGTACTTCGCACACCGTGCCTTAGCCCAGTCGCCATATGCCTGACACATTGATGGTCCACCGTACTTGGAACAGTTCGGTAGCAAGTCAGAACATGTATCCACTGAAATATTATAAATAAACGAAATGTTACCAACGCTGCAGATTGGCATCTTTTTGTAACAGTAGAGTGTGTAATCCTACTATAGTGATATTGGCATACATGTACAACGTGCCGTTTAACGTTAAGTCATATATAAGCCTGGCGTCCTTTTTGTGGGAAATAGACAAACAGCATAGCCTCAGATGTGACGGCGCAGATCGTAATAAAAGTAATTCCTTAAAAAATGAACTAATGTTTCAAAACCACTCCTGATGGCCACTAAAATACCTGCCTATATTATGCTGGAAAGGTACAAGTAGGCGAAGATCAGGAAAAGGCGCAATCAGAAAAAGATTCCCACTCCAAAAACCGAGGTGGGAAAAAAAAAAACAAACACTCAGGTACTTATACCATGAAACATATCGTAAGCCGAATGAGCAGCTATTTTCCCAATAGGTGGCCATTCAGTTACCATAACTAAAAATATGAAAACATACATAAGGCGTCAACAGCACAAAAAAAAATTAAACACCAAGACATAAAACAAAAAGAACCACCACAGAAGTATCGACTTGGAACGATCAGTAACACAAAGTTACTGGCGAGCTTAAACCGGTTTTACAGGTACCTAACCTCACCCTCAGCTTCTGCAGTGGTTCATAACATTTAGTTAGTTCTTCGGTCCTCGTGGTGAATCTCTAACTAGTCAATGAATCATCAAGAACAAACAAATAAATCATGATAAACATCCTGATGAATCAAAAACCAGGACTCACAGATTGAGTAAGCTGCCCGACGATGGAGATCCCTGGGCGCCGAATAACCTACTAACTCCGGAGCAAAAGAAAAACACCAGTTGGACCCCGGTTGGCCAAGCAACAGACAAGAAGCTCCGGCCCCAACCAACTAAAATGAATAGCTTTAAGTCGGGGCCATCATAGAGTCTGACGCACGACCCACCGGCGTGCAATTAAAGAAGGCAGCATAGTTATCAACCATGATTGGGTTAAAAAATAAGCATGCAGACTGTCGCATAACATTCAAGTTATAACCTGTACGTCTGTAACGTGTTATGATTTTTCTGAACTGAAAAGAAAAATCATTAATTCCTTTAAGTTTCTTAAATTTGTAAACCAAGTCACCATGAAATTCAGGTTCCGAAAGGCCCTCACTTAAAAGCGTCTTTAACCCAACATTATATTTGGAAATCAATTCATAGTGTCTACGATAAAATTTAGAAAAGGTTTTATGATACCGATAGCCCTGTTGGAGAAGTTTTGCCGTTAAACATTTATTTCGAGCGTTGAAGTCTGTAACATGATTGCAGACTCTAGCAAACCTAATAAGTTGCGAAATGTATACACCATAAGAAGCATGACGAGGAACGTCACCATCCAAAAAAGGAAAATTTACTATATCAAAATCAAAGTCATCGCGCTTATCATAAATTTTAGAAGAAAGAAATACATTTACAACAATAAGGTTTTGATCTAAAAAGGGGGCTTATTTTATTAGTTTTCTTAGTTTATTTTTTAACTCATATAAGCCTGGTGTCCTTTATATGGGGCATAGGCATTTAAAATAGCCCCAGATGTGACACCGCAGAACGCGGCGTCCAATCTGAGGCTATTATGTCTGCTAAGAGGAATTTCACCGTAAAATGGAATCATCTGTAAAATTACACCTGAAGGCCCCTAAAATGAAAGTGGACTCGACCAAATGATAATGATGGCGATTTCATTCATCAAAATGGGTTAATCTCATCTCAAAATTGATTCTTGCAGAATGTGGCATCATCTCAGACAATACCAGTACACATTAAGGATAACGAAAATTAATCAAAGCCACAAACCACTGGCTAAAGTTCAGATAGAAGTCTCTTGGTATGTGGTGGATACGGCTCTTCAGCAAGCGGCGACCCTACCACGGCATCCTCAGAGAGAATGGATTCAACAATCATTGTAATGGATGAGTTCACTTTACTTTTAGGGGCCTCTGGTGTGATTTTAACATTTCCCCCCTTTTTTCGGTGAAATTCCTCTAAGCAAACAGAATGGCCCCAAATTGAACGCCGCGTTCTGTGGCGTCCCATCTGGGGCTATGTTGATTGCCTATGCCCCATAAAAAGGACGTCAGGCTAAAATGAGTAAAAACATGTTCCTAGAGGAACTGCAGCACAATAAAGGCAGGAAAATTGCGCGAATGTTATGTGCTACATCGCAGGAAAGTGGTGTTACATCTATTTACCCTGGGGTAGTTAAAATAACATGACATAAAATATATTAAAATAATATTATTATGCAACTGTACATATTAAATGACGGCTCGAAACCATGTGCATGCTTTTACACGGGTAATTGTTTAACCAAGCTACCTGTTGATACTGTGGATACAGTGGTCACTGGAGGGGTGGTTGTCGTAGAATGACTGTCTGTCTTGTTGCCTAACAACGAACAGAAGAAAAAAATACATTTAATAAACACTATTAAAATAGTATAATCGAGACGTGTTTTGCAAGTCTTTGATAGTTATACTGGCTGGTATTTGCAAACTCATGAAACTGTTATTGGTACACAGAAAATATGCCAAATTAACGCAAACTCAATTCCCATATCGGTATGGCACAAGGTATACATATGCATTTACAAAAAAAACATGCTATATATGTAGTAACACAAACCGCAAAATCCACAGAACTTTCTGCAGTGAGCGTCCACCCATTCATACTGGCTGGTAGACGAACACATATCTGTGCCATATGTATGACAGTCTGTAATGGTATCTTCACACGCCGGTTCTACGAGTGGAAACCCTATCAATGATAGCAAATAGGCATGATTATTGAAAATTCACATGTAATGCACACGTGCACACAATGTATAAAATAAAATACATTTATAAAAATGAATAATTATTTGTAAGAGAGATACATGAGTCTTAGTTTAAGCATATGACTATATTTTTATGATTTTTAGAATATGCAATTTTGTACGTTGTACCTTGCTGCATCATATGTTTTTAGCAAAGATTTCATGAAAATTGTTGATATTTTTAATACATTTCCTCAAAACATTGAATGTGGACACACTTCGATGCGGTTCTAACGAGTACCCACAAGCTATGTTTTGGTTCAAAACTAACAAAAATACATAGGTATACCCATGTAAACCTCAGTTTTACGATACAAAAGTGGGGTATATGGGGGTATATATTACACGGACATTTGATTAGACCATCATTGTTTTAAATATTAAAACTCCTACGAGCAATTGATGTTCCTGGAATTCATCAGGATAACAAGCGCTTGCAATGTCCACCCCCTCATATCCTATTTTTATATACATATAGTTAAACTGGGATTCAAACGGGTATACCTATATTTCTAATTTTTGATCTAAAACATAGATTGTGAGTACTCGTTATAGGTGGTTCTAACGTGTACCACAGTCAGTGTTTTGAGCAAACATATTTAAAATATCGATTTTTTGCCAATGAATAATGTATTTTTACTGCTATAAAAATCTCTGAATGTTGTATGAGCAAGTTTTCCTGAAGAAGTCTTACCGGGACAAAATCCACATTTTCTTGGACAATTCTTTCTGGCAAATGGTTCAAAGTCTGTACAGGAATCCCGGGGGTAGGACGGGCACTGGGCGTCTATGTCAAAACAGCCTGTCCTTGTGGTGGTAGAGGGAGTTGAACTCCTCGTATGGTACTCCTCGGGAAGGACCACTGAAAAATTGGTGAAAAAGTTAAAATTAAGCAATGATTAGGAAGGCTGTGCAATTATAAACAAACATCGCATCAAAAAAGCCGCGTCATGAGAAAACTAACAATGTGATGACACAAACTCAGCTGTACAAACAGGGAAGATAGCTGGAGGCTAGAACTTTTGGCTTTTCATGTAGAAAATCCTAGGAATTGTGTTATCAGAGTAGCGAAAACAAAGGCGCTGATTAGCTTCTAAGTTACTGATCTGTGCCTTTGTTTTCGTATTTGCAGATTGTTCGTTTTCTCACGACGCTGCTCAAATATCCAGTTGAAAAACATCAAAAATTACAAATAGTTCCCGATTAATAGAAAACATACAATGACATACATGTTCCATAGTACCACTTTTCAATGTTAAGTAATTGACTACTTTGGTCTAAATGTAGACTTTCTCACACATATAAGCTGCGTCATGAGAAAACTGGATTTTTGCCATTTCGAAAACAGGCGCAGATCAGCTGTGCAATAATTGCACAGCTGATCAGCGCCTTGCCTTTGTTTTCACTACACGGATAGTACAATCCCTCTTCTTCTTGAATTCGAAATTCCAAGCTTCTAGCCTTCTTCTGAGACGGTACTGACCGGTTTGTGTCTGACCTGGTCGGATATCCCGAAAACCGGTTTTCTCACATCGTGGCTCGGCGAGGCGGTTCTAACATGTACCCACAATCTATATTTTGAGCAAAACTAAGAAAAATATCAATTTCTTTCCGCTGAAAATGTTCGATTTTTGAGCTGAAAAAAAAAAAAAAAAAAAAAAAAAAAAAAAAAAAAAAAACTATATTATACGGGCATGTTTTCGTAATGTATAATTCAATACCTCCACAGGCCCTGTGAGCTACAACACCATCCAGGGTAAATAACGTCTGGTAATCCCCGACTTCAAACACGTATCTCGGACTGCTGGCAATCGCCTGTAGTTCTGCTGTCGAAGTCTCGTTCCCGATGCCGATAGAGAACATGGCTATTCCCTCGGCTCTCGCTAGCTGGGCCTGAACTCTAGTCAACTGGGGAAACTTGGATAAACCGTCTGTGATGACGATCGCTATATCTGGTGCTAGAGGTCTCTCTCTGGAGAAAATTTGGAAGTAAGCCAACATGCATGTAAAACCGAGTTTAATGCAGTATAAAGTTGTATATATACACATTATAACTTCAAAAATTTGACCTTTTTTAATTCAGTTCTACGTCCCTTTCAAGCTTTTTCACTCATATCAAGACGAATCAATCGGAAGGTGGGGCGAAAACCGGAGGGGCGAAATCCTTAAATCGTAACCAAAACGGAAAACGGCTGCATATTTTACCACGTTAAAGTAAACTGTTTCATATCCTTTGATGAAGCGGCAAGTTATGACAGTTACAGTTTTATTTGATGAAAACAATAAGTACACGTATACACATACCTATCAAATCCTTCAATTCTCATCAATTCCAAGGCGTCTGAAGTACTAGTACCACCACCGCTGTATGTGATGTTATCTATGGCATCAATGAGGTCAGTGATGTTCGTCTTCTCATTCAGCTTAAACTCTATACTAGGCGTTGTACTAAACTCTATCAGTCCTACCCTCGTATAGCGGTAGTCAACATCGAACGTGAGTACCACGTTCTTGATGAACTCTTTAATCTTCTCGAAGTTAGGACGTCCGATACTTCCGGAACTGTCCACAACAAATACGACGTCCGCGAATTTAGCTATACAGGCTGTTGAATTAAATGCAGGCATTAAATGAAACTGTCAATAAATGCAGGTAAACATGTTTAGCCTCATATCAGTTTTTAAAGATAGCTAGAAATAAGATTAAGAAAAATGATGACATGATTTACCAAAGCTACCAAGATACCTTCTGGGATGAACTAGCGTTCGCCATTCAGAAAGCACGCTACGAAATCCCATGATTTCTGATTTGCTTTAAACACATGTGCGCGTATTTCTTATTTTAAAAGTACTTATCTGTGATTTTTCAGATCTATTGACAGTACGTCGTTCTTCTACATGACATGATGATTTCGTTTCTTCTAAACTAGAGAATGACAAGTGTTTGTACATACATGGTGTTGTCGTCGAAGGCAGCTCAGTACTGGTTGTCTCCCATGGTTCCTCTGTAACAGTAGTATGGGGTTCGGTTGTGGTTGTTTCTGGTCGTGTTGTGTCTGCTGGTGTCGTTGGAACCACTGATGTTGAACGTTTAGCCGTGAGAATGACAGGGCTGGGCGTAGTTTTTGTTGGCGATGAACTAAGTTGTCTTGTGAAAGTTTTATCTGTTGGCGGCAATGCGGTTGTTGTTGTTGATGGTTCATGTGGAGGGAGGGTGCTTGTAGATTCCTGTACATAAGGCGTGGTTTTAACCTCTTCAATCGTAAATGGCTCAGAATACTGAGGTGTCGATGACACTGTTGATTTGCTTGTTCGGCTCGCTGTCGCCGGTGCACTTGTCGTCGTTGTGGTCTCTTCGGTTGTTATATCTGGGATTTCAACCGTAGTCAAGACTTCGGATGTGTGGACTCGATTGTCAGAGGTTGTGGTCTCTGGTTGTTTTGGCGAGATCGTTGTCTTTGTATGTGTAGATTCTTGTATTTTTATTGTCGTGGTACTTACAGGTAAGGTTTTTGGTGTTTGGCTAGATGTCGCCCGTTCCCTCTGTGACGTTGTCTCAGGTAATACTGTCGTTGTCGTTTGCTTGGTGACTATCATAGTCTCTGGTAATTGTGTCCTCATTGTTGTCTTCACTAGTTCTGTCGTTGTTTGAGGCCTTGTGGTTGTACTTTCTGATTCTGTGACTGATTCTGTTAACTCAGATTTTGTAGGTATTACTGTTGTTGTTGTTGTTGTTGTTGTTGTTGTTGTAGCGCTTGCTGTGGATGATTCTGTGGGCATTATAGTTGTTTCCTCTGGCGTTCGTGCTGTTGTCTTTGTTGTAGTTGTTATTTCCTGATGAGTCGACGCTGATTCACTGACCGGTGTTTGTGTTGTGGTCGACAGTATTGTCGTCGGCGATTCTGTCACTTTTGACGTCAATGCGCTTAGAATTAATGGCCTTGTTGTAGTTCGCGGAGGTGTGACAGGTTCAGATGTCACTGGTGTTGACATAGTCGAGGTATCAGTTGACAGCACTGTTGGTGGTGCTCGCGTTTCCGAACTCCCGAGAGTTGCGAGACTCGGCTTCGGTGTTGGAACGTCTGTTTGTGCCGTAGCAGGTCGCCCGGTAGGCGTCAATGCTGGAACTGACAATGGAGCTTTTGTAGCCCCTGTAGTTTGTGAGGGTGTTTCATTAGGCAGTGGAGTCACTGTTGTAGTCGGGAACTTGGTATCAGATATCGGTATTTCTGTAGTTTCCATGACTGTTGTTTGCTCTGCTGTTATTGAGAACGTGGTCTGTGTCTCTTTTGTTGTTGATTGGGTCGTTCTTGGCGGTGTTGTTGTTGGCAGTGTGGATTGGGTCGTTCTGGGCGGTGTTGTTGTTGGCAGTATGGATTGGGTCGTTCTGGGCGGTGTTGTTGTTGGCAGTGTGGATTGGGTCGTTCTGGGCGGTGTTGTTGTTGGCAGTATGGATTGGGTCGTTCTGGGCGGTGTTGTTGTTGGCAGTGTGGATTGGGTCGTTCTGGGTGGTGTTGTTGTTGGCAGTTGAGTTACAGTAGTTGGTTCAACTGTAGATGTGGTCGAATCTGTGACCAAAATAGTTGCCGGTTCTGTTGTTGGAGGTTCTGTGATTGCTGTCGTTAGAGTTGATGTTTCTGGAGCTGTTGTCGTAGCCGACATTGTTGTGGAGACTGAAAAATTTATATAAGAATAAAAATGAACATCTGCATGAGAAAACAGTCAGTCTGGGTTTCCAACCAGGTCCGATGCAAACCGGTCTGTACAGACACAGAAGATAGCTAGAAGCTCAAATTGTTTCTACATGTAACACTGACGGCAATAGGTATATCCCAAACTTAAAAAAGGTGTATAACAGTACCTTCTTTAATGAGAATCAATTTATAGAACTATACAACATTGTTTGGGGACCCTGCCTATAATTAACTTATGGGCTTTACCTTATGTCTCAACATTGAAATAATGTTGTTCTTAATCCTAAGTTAGTGAGTGGTGTAGAATATAAATGCTAGATACATTGCACAGACACCAGAGAAGAGTGAATTTCATCTGTCGAGGGCAGATAATAGTGATTTCATCAGTCGACGACAGATAAGAGTGAAATTCATCAGTCAATGACAGCGAAAAGTGAATTCCATCAGTCGAAGACAGAGAAGAGTGACTTTCATCAGTCGAGGACAGAAAAGAGTAAAGGTCATCAGCCGAGCACAAAAAAGAGAGAATTTTATCAGTCGAGGACAGAGAAATGTGAATTTCATTAGTCGAGGACAGAAAAAAAGTACAGTTTATCAGTCGACGAACAGAGAAGAGTGAATTTCATTAGTCGAGGACAGAGAATAGCGAATTTCATCAGTCGAGGACAGAGACGAGTGAATTTCATCAGTCGAGGACAGAAAAGAGTAAAGTTCATCAGTCGAGGACAAAAAAGAGTAAAGCTCATCGGTCGAGGACAGAAAAGAGCAAAGCTCATCAGTCTAGGACAGAGCAGAGTGAATCTCATCAGTCGAGGACAGAACAGCGTAAGGTTCATCAGTCCAGGACAGAGAAGAGTGAATTTCATCAGTCGAGGACAGAAAAGAGTAAGTTTCATCAGTCGAGGACAAATAAGAGTGAATTTCATCAGTCGGTGACAGAGAAGAGTAAGTTTCATCAGTCGAGGACACATAAGAGTGAATTTCATCAGTCGGTGACAGGGAAGAGTGACTGTGAATTTCATTAGTCGTGACATGGAAGGGTGAATTTTATTAGTCGTGACAGGGAAGGGTAAATTTCATCAGTCGACAACAGAGAAGAGTGAATTTCATCAGTCGAGGACAGAGAATAGCGAATTTCATCAGTCGAGGACAGAGAATAGCGAATTTCATCAGTCGAGGACAGAGAAGAGTGAATTTCATTAGTCGAGGACAGAGAAGAGTGAATTTCATCAGTCTAGGACAGAGAATAGTGAATTTCGTCAGTCGAGGACAAAGAAAAGTGGATTTCATCAGTCGAGGTCAGAGAAGAGTGAATTTCATCAGTCGAGGACAGAGAAGGGTGCATTTCATCAGTCGAGGACAGAAAAGAAGAAATTTCATCAGTCGAGGACAGAGAAGAGTGAATTTCATCAGTCGAAGAGAGAGAAGAGTGAATTTCATCAGTCGAGGACAGAGAAGAGTGCATTTCATCAGTCGAGGACAGAAAAGAGGAAATTTCATCAGTCGAGGACAGAGAAGAGTGAATTTCATCAGTCGAGGACAGAGAAGAGTGAATTTCGTCAGTCGAGGACAGAAAAGAAAAAAGTTCAAATTGCTGGTTTTATTATGACGCGGCTCATTAATAACTTACCGGGGCACTGCTTATGACTGAACACACCAATCAAGGACGACAACTCGTCATAATTATTAAGCCGGAAGAAGTATTTCTCATCTGGGTCACTGCTAATGGCACGCAACTCGTATGGGTTAAAATCATCTCCGACTCCCACAACATAAATGACAATGCCGAGGTTCTTGAGCCGTTGCGCCCACTGCTTTGTTAGCTCTGTGTGCCACGATGAACCATCGGTAACCACGATAGCGACCTGTGGGCTCGTCGTGTCATTCCGGATAACGGACTGATATAGTAGTTGCAAGGCTTTGTGGGTTTCAGTACCGCCGTGTGTGTAAGTGAGATTTCCTTCAGCTGTCAGTAAGTCTTGTAACTTGCTTGATTCATTCATAGACAGACTGATCTGCAATGAAGTCACTTATTTGAAATACATCCTATACATGTGAGCCGCCTAATGAGAAAACCAAAAATCTGCATATGCGAAAACAAAGACGCAGATCAGCTTCGCGGTAACCACGAAGCTGATCAGCGCCTTTGTTTTCGCTACACGGCTAGTACACTTCCTCGTCTTCTTAAATCCAAAATTTCAAGCGTCTAGCCTGTTTCTGTGACTGTACAGCCTGATTTGTGTTGGACCTTTTCGGAAACCACATTGTTGGTTTTCTCATAACGTGGCTCAAGTATTCTGTTAAGTGATGTAGACTGATTATGATAGGATTACTTATAATGGAAAAAAGTCTCAACCATAATACTTAACCCATATATGACGTATGGACGTCCCCATTGTTATATTTTGGAAGAGTCCCCTTTCATTTTGAGGGAATTCAGGAGTGATTTTGAATTTTTATTGCATTTTTCGGTGAAGCAAACAGAATATAGTCCCAGATGGGACGCCGCGTTCTGCGGCGTCACATCTGGTGTATTTGCCTATGCCCCATCAGAAAAGACGCCAGGCTTATATGCGTATCTGTCTGAGCGTCAAAACATCATATATGCATCCGTCAGCATGAGTGTCGGTATTCAGCATTTCTGCGTTTTTTTTCTTTTTGAGTCGCATCTTGAATAACAATCGGAACGTAGTTTTACCTTAGCTTCGTTGTTGAAGGTAATAATAGTGATGTTAAGTCGTTCATATCCTGTCTTTAGTTCTGTAGTCACATCTTTAGTAAACTGTTGAACCTTCTTGAAATTGTCAATCCCGACACTACCTGACGTGTCAATAAGGAAAGATACCTCAATACCTGTACTGCACTCGAACACTTGTCTAGGTCCTGTGAAATAGTCACATGCTTGCTTTTATTTCATGATTACTGCATACCTGAAGCGCATCGGAGTTTCTGACTAGATCCTAAAATACCAGACTGCACAGTCGAAGAGTATGGCTAGAAGTTTAAACTGTCGGACTAAGAACGCTGACTACGGGAAACTGTTCTATCTGTTAACCGAAGTCAATGCATCAGGATAACATGTTCGTGTAACATATAGTCCATTAAACCCAAATTTTATATAGCAAAACTGGGGTATGCAGAGGTACCTATTTTTTCTTATTTTTGCTCTAAACATAGATTGTGGGTACTCGTTAGAACCGCCTTTGCGAGGGGTTTCTAGCGTGTACCCACAATCTATGTTCATTTTTTACCGCTGAACTTTTAGAAAAATCTGTATATTACAATTGCGTGTCACAAGTTTCGTATTGATGATCAGCTGCATGATAACATTGTTTTCTCATAACAATGTTTTCATGATATGGATACCAACTCGAATAAGAATGTTGTGTCTGCACTGACGTCTGATCAAGTATAAAGAAAGAATGCAAAGCCTACTTTATGCACGTTTCTATGCAATCTGTCAACTGATGTTTAAAGCGCGTCCTATAAATACAAGAAAAAGACACGTGGTTGCATATAATCTACCATATCCAGAAACCTGGACCAATTTGAAGCTTTGGTAATAAACATTAAGATATACCCGTGTTCTTAG
Source organism: Rugalucina vietnamica (assembly GCA_964017185.1). Lineage (NCBI taxonomy): Eukaryota > Metazoa > Mollusca > Bivalvia > Lucinida > Lucinidae > Rugalucina > Rugalucina vietnamica. The sequence goes on from OZ024876.1 coordinate 33,036,037, forward strand.
CGCAGGATATCATCGTACATTTTTCGGATTCTTCGACTACTGCACCATTGCAATCACGTGATCTTGATCGACTTCCTTGTCCACACGTGACACTGCACGTGGACCATTTACTCCAAGGAGAATAGTCAGTTTCTAGATCAGACAAAAGAAGGTAAGAAAAGAAAAAAAAAACATGTATATGAGATGTTTTGATTTGAATATATTCAGATGCATGCTTTTTGCGCTGCAGTTACATGCAATATGTTAAAACGTTTGTCGCAAAGCAAATTATTAGCCTCCCCTAAATAGTTAGAAACGGCAATTACTGATTAAACTAAACAGAATAATCGCCCACTACGATCGTACGTTTAGTTCTACAGAACTCGACTGTAATATAAAGCATTAGAAGAGTTCAACAGTCCAATGTACATGTGTACCAATGTCCGATATCCTGAACCATGATTGTATATCGGCTATTGAAATACCTGTACAAAATGCTCCAGCCGAAGTTGGATACTCCGTCGTTGTTTCTGGAACCTGTGCTCTCGTAAAATCTGAAAAATATGGTAGTGAAAACAAATAAAGAGTACATTTTATACGCGTACATAGAGTTAAACACAACTATTGTATGATTGAGAAGAGATTTTAACGCATTAAAATTCAAAAAAGAATCGATCATCTACCGTGTACGTCTTACCCTGTCCTGTTGCACCTGACAGCAAGCGACAATAAGGATGATGTTTCGTGCGTAATCTAAATATGAGAAAATAATTCAAAACAAAAGTTGTGCAGCTGAATTTTCCGCTAAGAAGAAGAAGAAGAAGAAGAAGAAGAAGAAGAAGAAGAAAAGAGATGATGATGATGATGATGATGATGATGATGATGATGATGATGATGATGATCATCATCATCATCATCATCATCATCATCATCATCATCATCATCATCATCATCATGAAATAATAAAGAGAGACAAACGTAGAGTTGGTTTCATTATATTGATACACCTATAGTATAGTATAGATTACTGGGGAAAAAAAGCTAAGAGACATGTTTAAGTACCTGCATGACTGTACAAAATCAGGAGAAATAGTGGAGCTACCTTCCAGTGGAACACCATCTGGTATTTCGTCGGAATGACAAAATGAATCTGAAACAAAATATAAAAATGTGCCACCGCATCAGAAAACAAGCGATTTGCATATGCGAAAACGAAGGCGATAAATATACTCGTTTACAACACACTGTTACATAATGAAAATTGATATTTCAATTGGTATAGCACTCGTTATCACCGCCTCAGCGAGGCGGTTCTAATGTGTACACCCATTCAATGTTTTGAATAATAATAATAATAATAATAATAATAATAATAATAATAATAATAATAATAATAAATTAAAATTCTTCGAATGGAAACTTTCAAATTTTACAGCTTTACAGCTCATCGGGAAAACATGTCCATGAAAAATATACCCCCTTAATTAAATCCCATTCTAATACAGAAAAAAACTGGGTTTTGCAGTTGCAGGGGTATACTTATTTTTCTTATTTTCTTCCCAAAACATAGATTGTGGGTACTCGTCAGAACCGCCTCGCCGAGGCGGTTCTAACATGTACCCACAATCTATGTTTTAAGCAAAAATAAGAAAAATAACAAAAATATTCTACTGACAATTTCCAATTTTTACAACTTAAAAATTTCTGTATATTGCATGTGAGTGTTTTCGTAATGTCACAAGGACGTGTTTTCGTAATGTGATCAAACTGATGCATACCTCCATAGAATATTCCTGTGAAAGTCAGAAAATGTTCACAAACTCAAGACGTTTGCATTTTCATGGGAAATGTTAATGGTGCTTTTGTTCAGACTATCCCTCCTTAATTAAAATTTACATTTGATTTATTCAAACACGGTAAGCATGAAAGTATAATTTGTTTGATAAAATGTGATATATCTACCAATAACACTCCAGATAGAATAAAGTAGCCTAGTTACCAATGATGACTGAAATCATACATTACGAAAAAAATGCCCATGCAATATACAGAGATTTTTAAGTAGTGAAAAAGCAATATTTTCAGCAGAAAATGTTTGATATTTTTCCTATTTTTGCTCAAAACATAGATTGTAGGTACACGTTAGAACCGTCTCGCCGAGGCGGTTCTAACGAGTACCCACAATCTATGTTTTGGAGCAAAAATAAGAAAAATAGGTATACCCCTGCATACACCAGTTTTGCTATATAAAAGTGGGGTTCAAGGGGGTATACATAACACGGACATGTTTTCATAATGAAAATGTAGATATCGAATCTCCTGTTCAATATTTGAATTATTGTCGAATACATCCCAGTTTAATAACATGGTTGACGTTTTTTTTTTTCTCAGGAAGCTCACATCTAAACCGCATTCCTATAAATATTTAACTTTCAGAGAAAATGTCGTTGCAGGAGAAAGAAAGTAAAACCTTCGAGTCACTTCTACGGGTATGAAGTAGACATTCTCGATGTCTGTTTCCTATCTTAAGGCCTTATTCATTGTGAGTACATGTACCCATGTGACAAACTATTGACACTGATCCTGGGAATATTTTGTGAAATGTTTGCGTATCCACATTAAAAATATCTAACCAAATTATTTTAGAAGAAATTCTGATATTCAAAAAATCTTAGACTTTTCCCGTTAGTGGGGTTCGAACGCACTACTCATTTGTTTGACCATCGCAATGATGAACAAATTGTGTATTGCTTCTATAACCACTCGGCCTGTTTGTATAACAAATTTAGTATTATTTAAATCCACATCTGTGCATGGGTCAGGGGCATATGGGTATTTGGGTTAGGGAATTGGAGGTGACCATGGTGTTAATTGGGGTCTTTGCTAGAGGACAGCATGAGTGGACGTGATTGAGGACATGGTTGCGCATGGTGCGGTAGGGTGAGTGTGGGCCTAATGGGGCAATGTGAGGAGACGAGCTTGATGGCTTGAGGAGGCAGTGTAAAAAATAACTTAAGATTGAAGAAATGCCGCAAACATAAATTTTCTATCCAGCCTAGAGAAAGGTTCCCTGCCAGCTGTAAAAAAAAAAAAAAAAAAAAAAAAAAAAAAACTATTTTGTCGCCGATTTTTGTATTCGTTTTAGCGTGGATGTGAGCACTAAAGAGAACGATCATAAATGCTGCAAACAGATCTTTCGAAAGCAATATGATATGTGAAGTTGATCCCAATTCCTAAATAGCAAAGAATTTGTTTTAGGCAATCGTTAAATGATGGAACAAATTTAAGCTGTGTCAGCGCTATAGAAAACGTTGCTGCAAACAGAATTTTTCTATGTTACGAGCAAGCATAATTAGACAAAATAAACAGATATGTAATCCTCAATGACCTCAAAATGTTCATACATAGGTACACGTATCAGCAAAGAACAATCAAATAATTTACAAACTTAATAAATAAATAAATAAATAAATAAATAAATAAATAAATAAATGCATTTATAACTTACAGTACAAGTGTCCAAATCAATTCTTGTCCCTCAAAACTTTAATTCTTCAGCGTCCTTTGTCCTGTTTCCAGAATTCAAGTCTTGTATGAGCACAATACATGTATGTATGTCAAAAATTAGCTTATAATTCACAATAAATTATTCTGATCCAGTCTGGCGTAACAAGCATTAACAGGCTTCTGATTTCTAAATGTGAATTCATTTAGGGTTAGGGCTAGGATTAGGGTTAGGGCTAGGTTTAGGTTTAGGATTAGGGTTAGGTTAGGTTAGGGTTAGGGTTAGGGCTAGGGTTATGGTTAGGGCTAGGGTTTGGGTTAGAGTTAGGGCTAGGGTTAGGACGGTTAGGGCTAGGGTTAGAGTTAGGGCTAGGGTTAGAGTTAGGATTAGGGCTAGGGTTAAGGATAGGGTTATGGTTAGGGTTAGGGCTAGGGTTAGGGTTAGGGCTAGGGTTAGGGTTAGGATTAAGGATAGGGTTAGAGCTAGGTTTAGGGATAGGGTTAGGGTTAGGGCTAGGGCTAGAGTTAGGGTAAGGGTTAGGGCTAGGGTTAGGAATAATCTGATAGATGGAATCGACGATGAATTTATTTTTAAGTTGCCGCCAATACAGTAACCTATTTGCCAAATTAATACATCTTTATATCCCACTTTTATATAATAAAACTGGTGTGTAGAGGGGTGTACATGAACCTATTTTCTTATTTTTGATCCAAAACATAGATAGTGGGTACTCGTTAGAATCGCCTAGCCGAAAGCGAGATGACGGGTTTGCCATCGAGCATGGGGAAGACTCGTCTAACGAAGATGAAGGCTGATAAAAATAATAATAAATTGTGAGTACTCATTAGAATCGCCTCACCGAGGTGATTCTAACGTGTACCCACAGTTAATGTTTTGAATAAATATTGAAAATATCAAAATATTTCAATCAGCAAAATTGTCAATGAAAAAAATTCTCACTGTACATGTATATTGCATGAGCAAGGTTTCGTAATGAATTGCACCTTCTGTACAAAGAAATTCATCACCATGCCTGACCGTTTTGAACTTTATTTATTAAAGCATAATCTACACTAAAATCAAAATATTTGCCAAGGTTTGGGTGAAACGAATCACGGATAACGAAGCTGTGAAGAACTTTGGCCTCAATGTTTGTGCTGTTTTATCTATCTAAGTCTTTAGGTACCCTTACATGTTATAGTGGTAAATGGAGAAACATAACGACGCCGCAGAGAAGGTGGTAATTCACAAAAATATCCAAGAAACATATAGCCTTATAGTGTTGTAAATGAAATCAAATGATTGACAGTAAAATGTTCTATAGCCATGAAGTTTGATATATATATGTAGTATGATATATAAATCATTTGATTTTTAATTCCATGAGTAGTCAAGAAAAGTTACAATATTGGAGGTAAATCGCGGGGTAAAATATCGCTGTATACCTACGAAAAGGTACAAGTAGGCAATGATCAGGAAATGTTGCAATCCAAAAGAAATTCCCACTCCATAAACTGAGGGGTGGGAAAAAACTAAAAAGACACTTAGGTACTTATACAAGGAAAATATATAGTAAGCCGAGTAAGCAGCTATTCTCCAATAGGCGGCCACTTAGTTACCTGAACTGATCTAAAATATGAAAACGTACATAAGGCTCAAACATCACAAAAATTCGACTCCAAAACACAAAACATTAAGAACCACAGCAGAAGTATCGCCCTTGAAACGATCGGTAATATAAAATTACTGGGGGCTTAAACCTATCGAAGTGGTAAGATAGATAGAGATAGGAAAATACAAACTGATTGCAAACAATCCCTGAGGAAAAATTACTGGGGGGGGGGGGGGGGGGCTTAAACCTATCGAAGTGGTAAGGTAGATTGAGATAGGAAAATGCAAATTGATTGCAAACAAACCTACGAAATCGATTGCACCTTGGCTGCTGTAAAAATCTAGAGTGCCGAAAGTGGCTTCAACTGAATGTTACATAAAGGACAATGATTCATTGTCATTTAGTCTGATATAAATCATTTATTTTAATTTCATGAATAATCATGAAAACTTCCAATAGTAGAGAAAAGTAGCCGAATTTTCATTGCGGTGTACATGTACCTACGAATCTAAGAGGTCACTTGTATGTTGGCTACTACAAAACCTAGAGTACTGAAATGGTGTTCAATGATAGCAACTAAAATTGCATGATTTATACAGTAATCGGATTTAATGTTAACAGTACATTGTCCTAGCTTACATTTGGCAAAATAATGTTCACTCTATGAATATAAGTAGAAAGGGGTGTTATAGGTATATTTTTTGCTAATTTTCTAAACATATTATTTATATTTATAAATTAATGAAACCAGACCTATCATACATGTAAATTAGACTACAGACAGTAGTGCATTGCATAAGCATCCAGTTTATACAATTTTTACAATTAAATGCATATTGGCAATTCAGAAAAGGTTATCTTTGTAGGTACATGTATAAACCCTTAAATTTTACAGTTTTCAACAATTTCTTTTTTATTACACTCACAAATACCAAAATTTACTGATTTGTGTAAGTGGTAATACGGTATGCCTACTATTAAAGCAATCTTAGTGAGATAGAGAATGTTGTTGCTGTTCTTTACATTTACATCATGGGTTGCTGCGGAAACTAAGTAAGTTGACGTCATACAAATGAACCTGTGCGTGAGAAAACCAACAATTTAATGTTCCGACCAGGTCCGACACAAACCAGCCTGCACAGTCACAGAAGCAGGCTAGAAGCTTGAAATTTCGGATTTAAGAAGAAGAGGGATTGTACTATCCGTGTTGCGAAAACAAGCCTTTGTTTTCGCCCAAGCATTTTGTTGGTTTTCTTATGCAGTGGCTCATATGTTTTTTTTTCTTGCATTTGACCATTTTCCAAAGACATTACTTAATTGTTCCAATATCAGTGTGCCACAGTGATGGTTTTGGGCTGAGCATAGAACCTCATCAACATGTGGGTTTGCAATGATGTTTCTGCCATTTTAATGTTTTAATTAATATTCATGAACATCGCGGTATTCGGCGAGTTCCCTAAAAGGATTATGTCTATGTTCAACAATGAAACTTATTCTTTATCCAGTTCATAAATATTTTCCATTTGCCCATTTTCTGAAAGTTGTTCCCTTCAATAACATTTTAACAGTTTTCTGTGACCTATGTCGACCTTGCCGTAAAATCTTACAAGGTCATCATAGAGTCATGATTTATACACACATTATAGTGCTCTTGTCTTTTGTACTACATGCACATGTCAAGTTTCATTGCAATAGGCTCAGCAGTTCCTGAAGGGAAGATTTTGAAGGGGCTTTTACTATATATGGGCATGGCGGCCATCTTGATAATACATGTATGACCTGGTTTATTTAGAAAAATATTCGGGTTTACTCTCCATACAGATGCTTCCTATAAAATTTGACTTCGATTGGTCGAGCTATTTTACAGAAGAAGGTCTTTGAATATTATGATTATATACATGTATACTGCCCCAGGGTGTGGGCAGACCCATCCCTGGGGCACATTTTTTTCTTAAATCTCCAGTTCATTTGACCATTTCCTGCAAGTTTTGCCCTTTGAATGAAATTTTAACAATTTTCCCCATTCAAATGCAGTCTTGGGCGACCTATGTTCACCTTGCCATAAAATAGGACAATGTCACCACAGGGTCATGATTTATGTATAAGCTGTCGTACTCTCGTCTCCAATGCTACATGTCATGTTTTGTTGAATAAAATTTAAAGGTTTGATCCTTTGGAAGCAGTCAAACATTCAAAGAGAAGTCTAGCGGTTCCGGAGAAGATTTTTGAAGGATTTATACCCTATATGGCGTCCATCTTGGTCATGTGCCCTGAATTATTTATGTACACATTGATTCCCCCATCCTGTAGACGCTCCATATAAAATTTGGCTTTGATTGTCCAAGCGGGATAGAAGCGCTTTGAATATTATGGTAATATACATGCATATTGCCCCGGGTTGAGGGCAGACCAACCCTTAGGGACCAATTTGTTTCAGAGTCATAAATCTTCAGTCCATTTGCTCATTTGCCCCAAGTTTTACCATTCAAATAATATTTTAACAATTTCCCCCATTCAAATGCATGGGCAACCTATGTTGACCTTCCCATAATATTGGTCAAGGTCATTCTAGGGTCAACATTTGAATAAACTTTGATGGGCTGAAGTCCCCGGCCAATGTTACTTGCCAAGTTTCGTGGAAATCGGCCGACCGGTTCTGGAGAAGAAGATTTTTGAAGTTCTTTTACCATATATGAGCGAGGGGGCCATTTCGGTCATGTGACCAAGTTCCCGTGAAGAAACTTTCGTTTCCCCTTACCCATGGAGGCTCCACATAAAATTTTTAACTTGATCGGCTTAGCGGTTGAAGAAGATCTTTGAAATTGTGAACGCCGACAGACGATGACGGGCGAACGCCGGACGCCGGAGCATGATCAGTCTACAAACTCACCTTTTGAGCCTTCGGCTCAGGTGAGCTAAAATAGTCAAAATAAGAACATGGACGATGTTTACTCCTGATTTTCTCGAATATGGCAGAACATGGGGATATTATAAGCTCCCTTGTGAGCTTAACAGCCCAGATCTTAACGACTTAAAAATTAAGCCACTACATCAGTATGTGTAATGTAATTTTTGTCCTCGCACATGCGTGTGATTACTATTACACCAACAGCGGTGTTGTTTCATCCAGTGATTGCCCTGTGTCCTGTCTAAGCCCTTTAATATCATTGCATACCAGACTACTAGTGTGTTTATCTGATACACTAGTCTCTGCTGGTTCAGCTTCACGACTAGGTAATATTGAATTAGCGTTCCCATTTAAAAGGCAATCCGTTGTTATTCGCCAATCGTGGTCGAGTCTGCGTTGATTTGCTGACCACATGAAGTTTTGATCATTATTAGCACTAAAATGTTTTCTTTGTTCTTCCACTTTGTGTGTGAAATATTCATCTGGGACATTCCTTTTAGAAAAACGAGGCTCTTGGTGTTCATCTGTGGAAGAATGCCTAGCAGCAAAATACCTTTGTGCATTGATTTTCATATATATGACATGACCATCCGGTTTGATTGAAAAGTTAGGTTTGTAAATTCCGGCAGACTCCGATGAAAGGCTCTCTGAGTGCTTTACACTCGTACTTGTAGAAGAAGCTGAAAGCAAATGTGTCAGTTAATCACAAATGCATCTTTGGCGTGTTGTTTTAAAATTGGAAAAGATAAATGAACAATACATATGTACATTTACGACTCACAAATGCATACGTTTTCTTGTTTACTCAAACTGTTAATATATTTGTTATTCTGAGAAATCGTAAAGTATAATGTTAGCCATGTGCATGTAACGACAATCTATTTTGCAATGAAGCTTCGAAGCTCAAATGAGCTTCAGCCTTAAAAGAAAGAAACAATAAAAAAGTCCTTACAGAGCGCTTCCACGCCGTAGTATGATAGAGGTCCACCATAGAACTGTGAGCCACATGTACCAACAGAAACAATGACGCGACCTAAAGTAAGACGGAGAAAAAATGAAAAAAGAAAAAAATAAGTTGATAATGTCTCGACACCTGCACACGTACATGTACACATAAAAGTGCTTGCTGCTGATTAGTCTTTTGTGTTTGATTCAACTTTCATACTCAATATTTATTTTATCCGATTTTGTCATCAGGAAAAGATGTCCCCCTTATTCCCCGCATATGTATCTGTATATTGCATGGGCAAGTTTTCGTTATGTCTATTTTGCATGTATATTTTGTTTCACTTTGTTAACAAACCTTCAAGAATCAACACAAAGAAATCGCACAGTTCTCCAATGTCATAGATGTATGTCCCGATTCCTGGTGTTATTTCCACAATGCCACTGTCTCTGATCAACACCCGTAGATCAGATGCTGTGATGTTCCTCTCAAAGAAAGGTTCCACATCTTCATGGAATTAATGATAATAATTGAGCCGCCGCATGGGAAAACCAACAATTTGCATAGGCGAAAACAGACTGCGAAGCTGATCGGCGCCTTTGTTTTCGCCACACGGATAGTACTATTCCTCTTATACTTATATCCAAAGTTTCAATCTTCTAGCTTTATGCTGTGACTGTACAGCCTGGTTTGTGTCGGACCTGGTCGGAAACCCAAATTGTTGGTTTTCACATGCACAGGCTCAATTAATATAATGTTAACAAATATGGGAATGCCGTTCACTTTTCATCTGAAGGGTAGTCTGACTTAAAGCCTGGTCTTGTTGAGTACAAGGCCGAGTAAATGTTAGATATTTTCAAGAGTACAATGCTTAGAAAATGCATTCCCTTGATGATTGAAATGTTTAATTTTTTTACCAGCAGTTCGAACTTTGCTGCAGTATCTCAAAGTTGGCGTTACAGTTGCAATCTCGTTTTAGCTCCATTTAACGCTGTTCTTGGATTTGTTGTTTCTGCGATGCTTCATTTTTATGAAACGTATATCAGTGGTAAAAGAAGGCAATGATCAGGGAAAATGTGCAATCAGAAAGAGATTCCCACTCCAAAAACCGAGGAGGGAAAAAAAGGTACTTCTGCTATGAAAACATATCGCAATATTTTCCCAATAGTTGGTCACTCAGTTACCTAAATTTAACTAAAATATGAAAAGTACACAAAGTGCAAACAGCACAACAATGCAACCCCAAGACATTGAATACTAAGAACCACCACAGAAGTATCGCCTTGGAACGATCAGTAATATAAAATTACTGGTTTTACAGGTACCTAACCTCGCCCTCAGCTTCTGCAGCGATTCCATTATACACAAATAGTAAAATCATGTAAAGTAAATATTATATATATATATATATATATATATATATATATATATATATATATATATATATATATATATATATATATATATATATATATATATATATATATATATATGTACCAACATGCAACATTTAAAGGATATATATATATATATATATATATATATATATATATATATATATATATATATATATATATATATATATATATATATATATATATATATATATATACATGCAACATTTAAAGGAAAGGAGAGTGAGCAGCTATTGAAGGTAAGGTGGTCACAGTGCTGGCCCGGACAGAACAAGTAAAATGCAGAGCGCTAAGTGAACAGCCGAATGATATTCGGGTGGCCATAAAGTCATGCAACATGAAACTCATAATTTGAATAACATGGATAATTTGAACCACCACAACAGTACTGCCTTGGAACGGTCAGTTATAAATAACTCACCCTCAGCTCAAACTGGTTTTACATGTAGCTCACTAATTTTGAGCCGCGACGCGAGAAAACCGGTGTTCGGGATTTCCGACCAGGTGCGACACAAATCGACATATACAGTAACAGAAGCAGACTAGAGGCATGAAATTTTGACTATTAGTAGAAGAGGAATCGTACTATCATAGTAGCGAAAATAAAGGCGTTGATCAGCTGTGCAGGTTCTAAACGTGTACCCACAATCAATGTTTTGAACAAAAAATACTGAAAAAAAAAAATCAATGGAATTTTCAATTTTTGATTCTGAAATACTAAATCTCTGTATATAATGTGGGCAGGTTTTCGTATTTGCACTTATTATTAAATGGTACAACATTGCTGAGAGGGTGATAGTAAGAATTTTCACCCTCCGGCAATGGGAAATTTATATGAGGTGTGATAACAACACTTACATGTTGACAGGAATTCAAAGGCTACATCTTCTAGTCTAGATGAAAGTTTCTTGTCGATTTCGAAAGTTGCAGGCGTTTTATGGCTAGGAAAAGTATCCTCTTTTGGGTGATGTTTGTCTCCTGAAAGTGATATATAATTTGAGCCGCGTCATGAGAAAAGTAACGTTCTGCATATGCGAAAAGAAAGGCGCAGAACAATTTCGCAGTAACTGCGAAGCTGATCAGCGTCTTTGTACAACTTCGCAGTAACTGCGAAGCTGATCAGCGCCTTTGTTTTCGCCATCATGACGGAAATTACAATTCTTCTACTTTAAGATGCAAGATTTCCAGCCTCTAGCCATCTTCTGTGCTTATACAGCTCTTGTTTGTGTCAGACCTGTTCGGAAACTACATTGCTTGTTTTCTCATATTAAAATGCAGACAAAATAGCTTTCCAGTTCAGACATGTATACATCTTTGAGTATCTCATCAATGACAAGTATAGAGAGTCAAGTGATCTCAAAGTTGATACACCAAGTTTAATGTTCGGTTTATCTCTGCGTCGGAGAGAGGTGTTTACTTATACATGTACGTATATGAGCTGGGATATGAGACTGAAACCAACACTTTGGTTTCCGAACAGGCCAGCTACAATCCCAGCTGTACAAGCACAGAAGATGGCACGAGGCGGAAAAGGTTGGCTATAGAAAGTAGAGGAATTGTACAGTATCCGTGTAGCGAAAACAAATGCCTCTGCCAACCTGATCTGTGCCTTTGTTTTCGCATATACGGGTATACTCGTACATGTATATAAAAAGTTGGTTTTCTGTATTCAAATATACATGTATATGTTTGGCGCAAAGTAGAAATCGACGCAATTCCGGAATTCCACCTGCGCAAAGTAGGAATTCTTACTTTGTCCGCCGATTGTAGAACTGTACCGGGCAAATCTAGAATTGAATTACGGGAATATATATATGATCTGATATACTCTGTAGGCAAAGTATATACAAATGTAAATGTACATGTACTTCAATCGAAGTGTCATCGAATAGAGCAAAACTGTATGTGTTTCGACTATAATTTGTGTGTGCACATGCGCGTGATTTCATGAGTGAGCAATTTATACATGTATCAAGCTTTTTTTAATTACTTAGATCTTACCTCTGAAGTCGGTTTCATCAATAATATCTAGCTGTATAATCTCTTCTATGACGTCCTCTAACGTCACGATGCCAACTGTCTTAAAGGGCTGTGTATACTGACTGCCAGCAACTGATCTTACTATAGCAAGATGGGAGTCACCTATAGTTCAGTAAATAGTAAATACACTCGTATGTAAGAAGGAGAACGAAGGTACGTGAAGACGTGAAGTACGTGCAAATATTGTTGCTATATTGGCATAAAATAAATCCATCGACTGGAGTATTTTGCTTAAACAATTCTATTACAGAAATTCTAACATCCTGGAATTTATGATATTTGTGTATAACATGTACTATATACCATATTTTAAACAATCCATAGTAAGAAAATGATTTGATATGAGCCGCCGCATCAGAAAACCAACAATCTGCACATGCGAAAACAAAGACACAGACCAGCTTCGCGGTAACCTCTGATCAGCGCCTTTGTTTTCGCTACACAGTAGTACAACCCCTCTTCTTCTTAAATCCCAAATCACAAGCTTCTAGCCTGCATCTGTGACTGTACAGGCTGGGTTGTGTCGGACCTGGTCGGAAACCCAACTCGTTTGTTTTCTTACGCAAAGACGCATATATTTTCTTATCCAAAATAACGCAACTTCTGAAACGGACTGAGGGCCTACCATATTGGAACACTATTTAGGGGCTGATATAGAAAATACCACTTACCCTTAATAAAGTCATACAACAGCTTGTCCAAGCGCAAATCTTCAGAGACGAACATCACGCGATGTTGGTAAAACTCACAGAGTGTTTTAAGGGGTGTGGTTTCATATGGATTAACCAATGCCAAGTCCTTTACATTCAGCAACGCAACGATGTTCCTCCTATCAATATCATAGACTGGTATTCTTGAATATCCATGATTCATTATGTCTGATATACATTCGCGGTTTAGCATGCACGTGTTATATTCCAGCATAAATGCGTCGTCAATATCTTTCATAACGTCTTTGACGGTCTTATGGGTCAGCGAAAGTGCCCCTGATATTATGTTAACTTCGTGTTCGTGAAGCACATTTTTAGTTTTCATGACTCTTATTATTTCGTGAAGCTTTTCTCTGGTGAAGTCATGTCCTATCTCTTCACCTAGTACTTTATCAAGAATTAAACTTATCGGAAACGAAACTGGAAAGGTAACCAACATGAAAACATACGTTATATATCGGGTGTTTGCACCGATAGCCAGTCCATGTCTGGAACATATAGCCTGTGGAACTATTTCACCAAAACATACAATGAAAGCAGTAGCACCAATCACAGCAATAACACCATTTGATATATCGTCAAGTAAAATTGTGATTGTATTATTCACTAGAACATTCCCTATCAACAGCGTGCAAAGAAGAAAATTTCCATTTTTACGCAGCGGTAGTATAACCGAAGCATACTTTTGCTGTTTCTTAGTGCCGCATTTCCTCAAGAGTTGTAATTCAGTTCTATCAAGGGCCATCAGTCCAAGATTCAGTCCACTAAACAGACCAGACAAGCAGAGCAACACGGCGATGAACGAAATTTGAAGCCACAGTGGCAATAATGTCGCTGTTTCTGGTTCTGCTCTAAATCTAATGAGATCATTACTTCCCTGATGTATAAAATCACCTCCGACAATTTGCATGCATAGGTAGTAGTATTTGTCCTCCTCCAGAGGATTTACATCTACTTTAATAGCACCAGATTCTACCTCGTCTTGCATAAGGTCAGTAAGCAAGTATTTCTCTTCGCTGTATTGTTCACATATCTCCCCTCTTACACCCGGAGTGGTTGTTAAGGCAGCTCTTGTGTCGTTCGTAAAACCTTTTCCAAGTAAAATCAGTTTGTATTCCGCATCAGCGTGAATAACTAACGAATGTGTTTGATCCCTCTGAATGTTTTCATTACCATCTAAGATAGCGTAAATTTGTGGTACTTCAGAGCCACCACATAATGTTAGGAAACTTATTATACATAACTGATAGCGTGTATCCATTCTGATCTAAACCGAAGGAATTTCAGAAGATAAAATAGACTATTGCTATTACAATAATAGTATAAATTATCAATGATACATGTAATTGAAATTATCAATGATACATGTAATTGTACATCTTCTTCTTTAATGCAGACACAAATGATAAGCCACATCACATATGTTCGAAGGTAAACATATGAGCCTTCGCATGAGAATACCAATAGTTTGCGTTTCCGACCAGGTTAAACACAAACCGACCTGTACAGTCAAAGAATCAGGCTAGAAGCTTGAAATTTCGGATCAAGTATTAAGCATGTAAAGGAAAAGAGGTATTGTTCTAGCTGTGTAGCGAAATCAAAGACGCTGATCAGCTGTGCAGTTACTGCACAGCTGATCTGCGCCTTCGTTTTCGCATATGCAGATTGTTGTTTTTCGGATGCGGCGGCTCATTTCTAAGTGAACGAGCTTGTTAAGCGAAATGATGCACTCCTGCTTTAGTACAAAATATTTATCATTATTTTAAGATCGGGGTCAAAATGATATTTGATTATTAAATAATACTTGAAAATATACTATCTAAGTCCTTAAATTATTCATTACCTTCATTTGATTATTTCATTTGAACTTTTCATGTGTACTTAAACACGTTCGCAACTACTAAAATATTTTAATATATGTAACATTTATCATATGCAGGATTCAATCTGGGTTATCAGGACTAGAAAAATATCATTGATATACACATTCTTTGTATTTGGAAAATGGTCGTCCGTCTCTCACTAATATGACTAATGAGAAAGGCAATCATTATTTCTTCAATAAAATTGATGTGTGTAGATGAGTTCTTTGATGGCTGACTAGGTCAAGTCTAGCTCTAAACTGTTGGTTTGAAGTAGAACAAGTCAGTGTCATGGAATCTGCTGGTGGCTCATTGGTCTTGGCTTTGTTTTTTCTGCGATTTCTTTCAGCTTCACAGATTCTCTTTCCTTCATAGAGAGCTACTACTTTGTTGATAAGACCTCGCCACTTTGATCGCTCCTGTGCAGTCTGTTCCCCAACGGACCCCATTCATATGTCGAAATCCTTCAGAGAGGTTTGAGGGTGTCTTCGTAGCATTTCTTCTGGCCACATTGAGAGCGCTTTCCCTCTTGTAATTCACCATAGAAATCTTTCGTTGAATGTGGCTCATCAGGCATTCTTATAACAGCGGCCCCCGTGGCCGAGTGGTTAAGGTCGCTGACTTCAGTGCTCTTAATCATTCGATCATCTCACCGCTGTGGGTTCGCGCCTCGCACGGGGCACGAGTCACATGTGGGACAAGCCAAGTTCTGCTTGCGGGTGTGTCAGGTGGTTTTTCCCCGGGTACTCCGGTTTTCGCCCCACCTACCGATTGATTCGTCTCGATATGAGTGAAAAAGCTTGAAAGGGACGTAAAACTGAATCAAAAAAAAAAAAAAAATAACATGGCCAGTTTATCTTAGCTGTGCTATGTCTAAGACGGTATACATGCTTGGCATCCCTGCCTTTTCGGGACTTGTCTTGCCACTTGATTTTAACAGCTTTCTCAAACAGCTTACATGTATATATATAATGAGTGGAAATGGTTAAGTCTCTTTGCATGGCGTTGGTATACTTTCCAGGTTCACATGCTTACAATAGGGTTGGTACAATGTAGTACCACAGCCTTGTGGACTTTTAACTTGGTGTCAAGCTTGATTACATTTGCACAGAGTCTTCCGTATGCCACACTCAGTCTAGCTTTTGCAATCAGTCTGGCAGCGACCTCATCATCAATGTGCACTGCTCTGGAGAGAGTGATTCCCAGGTAGGTAAATTTATTAACAACGTTCAGTTTTTGTACATTCACAGTGATGGTTGGTTCATTGTACGGTTTTCCAGGTGCTGGATGGTGTACAAACTCTGTATTTGTTGTGCTGATTGTGAGATCACCGTTATCACAGGACTGTGAGACTTGATCCCTGGCTCTTTGCATTTTTGCCCCTGAGCTGGCATTTTTACCCATATCATCTACATAGAGGAGCTCATCTAGCACATCTAGCACATCAGTCTGCACTTTAGTTTTGGCTTGCAACCTTCTAAGGTTGAATAGATTGCCATCAAAACGGCACCTAATTGGAAAATCAGTGTCACTGTCTTGAAAAGCATCAATGAGCATGCAACAAAACATCAAGCTGAACAGTGTTGGTGCCATCCCTGTTTGACTGTTTGGAAATTCATCTAACAGAACATTGCACCTTATTAGGTGGCGAACATGTATGTGGCATACATATATATATAACTGACATTGTTAAGAAGATACTTCTGTTGTTGTAATTGTTTTATGCTTTGATGTTGTTTTTATGCTGTTTGCACATTTTATATACGATAAAGCTTTCAAATATTTATAAGTCCGGGTAACTAACGATTCGGTCTCTTTGACTTACGATATGGTCTCTTTGCATATGTACCTAATTGTCAGTTTAGTTTTTGCTCAACTCGGATTTGGAGTGAGTCTGTAGGTCTGAATGCGTCATTTCCTGATCTTTGTTTAAATTTACATTTTGATTTTGTTTTGTTTTGTTCAGCAAAGATTTACATTACGAAAACTTCATCTAACAGAAAATTGCACTTGATTTACATTAGGTGGCGAACATGTATGTGACATACGTAAATATTACGGACAGTTCTAAGAAGATACTTCTGTTGTTGTACTAATTGTTTCATGTTTTGGTGTTGTTTTTTATATTATTTACACATTTTATATACGATAAAGCTTTCAAATGTTTATAAGTTCGGGTAACTAATTGGTCACCTATTGGGAAACTTTTGCTCACTCGACTTACGATATGGTCTATTTGTATAAGTACCTAATTGTCAGTTTAGTTTTTGCCCAACTCGAATTTGGGGTAAGGCTGTAGGTCTGAATGCGTCATTTCCTGATCTTTGCTTAATTTCTTTTTTTTTTTTGCGTTGCTGTTTTGTTTCGTTCAGCAAAGATTTATTCAGAGATTTTTTTAAAAAACAAAAATTGAAAGTTACATTGGAAAACTTTTGATATTTTTAATAACTTTGCTCATAACATAGATTGTGGGTACTCGTTAGAACAGCCCCGGTTCTAACGAGTATCCACAATCTATGTTTTGGACCAAAGATAAGAAAATTAGGTATACCCCAACATTACCCACTTTTACTAGTGTTTTATATAAAAGTGGGGTATAAGTGGTTTACATTTCATTGACGTGTTTTACTGATGGTTATTTCTAAGTTCACATTTTGCAAAGTATACTGGTACAAATATACCAAGGTGACAATACGTTTTTTCAGAACTGGATGATTGCACGGACCATAGGGATCTCGTTTCCAGATGGATAAAAGAAGACCAAAACATAGAAATTTGTTGCATATATATTTTATATACATTTCATGGATTTCTTTTTGTCATTTGTATTGCATGTAAAGTCATTTAAAAGGATGCTGGGAAGACATCCGCTTGTAATTCAATTCAGCAAAACCTCAAAATCACCCAGGCAATTGCAAAAACTTGCCCATGCAAATTACAGAGATATTTTTCAGGTATAAAAATTAACAATTTCATCAGAAGAGTTTTGATATTTTAACATTATTGCTCAAAACATTGATTGTGGGTACCCATTACCCTCGCCGAGGCGGTTCTAACGAGTACCCACAATCTATGTTTTAGATCAATATTAAGTAGGTATACCCCCGTCAAACCCTGTTGTACTACATATAAAATTGGGGTATACAGGGGTATTCATTGCATGGACATGCTTGCATGATGAAAAATAAAATCGTAGCCCAGAAGAGAAAAATATCTCAGCTTAGTGAAGCAGAAACGCTGGCAGATTTTCGAGTCTCCACTCTTTAGTTGAGTTCGACTAGGCTGGCTTAGAGTTAAATTACTTTTTTCATGCGGATAAGAGTAAAAGGCCAACGGAATATTATTGTTATTTGCGACGGGGAAATCTTAGCCCGAGGGCTTATTTTTCTAGAAGGAAGCAAAACTTGATTCTGTAAGTTAACTAGATTAGTGTTAAACATACTGCACGAGAAGAAAAAGTAAGCACTAGTCATTGTAGGTGGTCCTCTGTTATCCAACAGACGGCACCGGAACTGTTTCTGGAGGTATTGGAGAACCGTTCCGCGCAGTAGGAACTGGCACTGATTCCGGTGGGATTGGAGAACCGCTCCGCACCAAATCCTCGTCTACACACTTGGTTGTTTGTGCGTCATAACACTGTCCCGGGTCACAGACTATCTCGTATACCAGAGGTCCTGTGTTGAGACAGTAGACGACGAGGCTGCACGGCTCGAAGGGATGTTTGTTGATTGTAAATTGTCTCTTGTCATCGCAAAATGTTTCTGGAATAAAATATGTACTGAGTAACATGGCGGAACATTAACTGCGGGATATCTAACTTTATATCGTGTCCGGCCACTAAATGTTTTCTTGTATTGCTTTTAATCAGTTTATAAAACAAGTAGCCCAAGGGCAACGATCGCTCACATGAGTCAACAAGTACAGTCACTGGACAAAGTGTTTTTTTTTTGTTTTTTTTTTTTTTTTTTTTTTTTACTATATATGGGTAGACGGCCTTCTTGGCCATGTGATCCAAATTTTGTTCCCCCTACCCATGGATGCTCCACATAAAATTTCACTTTGATTGGCCAAGCGGTTTCAGAGATGAAGATCTTTGAAAAGTGTGTATGGACGACAGACCGGCCAAGGTCAAGAGATGACCTTGACCTAAATTAATCACATACCTTCATCGACTCCATTAGTTGTTTGCATCTACCGCTATTCAGGTCGCAGGCTGCAATAGTTTTAAAAGAAATCCATGGTTTTTACTTTTCCCCATGTAAAAGCCTATGTTTCCAAAATTGACCTTGCCGTAATATAGGTCAAGGTCATCCTAGGAGGGTCATCAATTGATCAAACTATGATGGGCTGGAGTCCCAAATGCTACATACCAAGTTTCGTGAAAATCGGCCTGCCGGTTCTGGAGAAGAAGATTTTTGAGTGGTTTTTACCATACATGGGTGTGGCGGCCATCTTGGTCATGTGACCCGAATTTTCAAACAATCAAACTTTCGTTCCTCCTACCCATGGATGCTCCACATAAAATTTAACTTTGATTGGTCAAGCGGTTTCAGAGAATAAGATCTTTGAAATTGTGGACAACGGACAACGGACGGACTGACGCCGGACTGATTGGTATACTATAAGCTCACCTTGTGAGCCTTCGGCTCAGGTGAGCTAAAAACTCAGACTGTATGGAAATAGAGATATATGTATACTACTGCTGATGAGATGTTGCATTATGAAAACTTGCTTGCCCATGCAATATACAAAGAAATTTTTCAGAAGCAAAAATTGAAATTTTCATAGGAAAAAATGTTGATGTTTTTAATATATTGGCTCAAAATATACACGACTACCCACAATGTATGTTTTGGATCAAAAATAAGAAAAATAGGTATACCCCTACAAACCCCAGGTTTTTTTTCCTACATAAAAGTTGGGTTTAAGAGGTACATATTTCACGGATATGTTTTCTTGATGTTGTAAGATGGTAATCCTTAATGCTGACAAAAGGGCAAATTGTTTCTTGAAATGTCCCAAATAAGTGTTGAATGCGAGATTTATACATAATTATTATATAATTCGGCAAATAGGTTACTGTACGGGCGTTACCTCGTGAATGCGTTATTGGGTATGGTCTACTTTTGACCAAGGTAAAACGCTTAAGGTATACAGTTGAACGACTCAACTAACATGTTTTCGGTTCGAAAATAAGCCTTGAATGAAATGCGTGTTTGTCGAATTCACTAGATTGGACAGAATACAGGTAGCTGGTCTCTAACGGGAAATATGTGGCAGCGCTCTAGGCTGACTGAGTTCGAGTTTTCTATAATCTCCCTACTTGAACAGATGGACTAACCGACGGACCACGCCTAGATATGAATATTAAAGTTGCCGCCTATACAGAGACCTATTTGCCCAATCATACTCGATATTGCATACGCTCAAGTTTTGAAAACATACTTACTTGGTACTACTTTAAGAATAACACCCGCATAATCCGAGTCCCGTAATATCCTCGTGTCAGTCTGTCTCGGCTCTATCTGACACCGGAATTCAGCCCCATGCTCATACATTGTCGGCGCAAATGTAAGCGTCGTTGTTATTGTCGTTGCGCAATCGTCGTATGTGATATTATTGACAGGGGCTACGTTGAATGTCATAAAGGTGTCTGATGTCTCCGGTTTAAATTTCCAAACCAACGAGCTTTCGTTACCCCAGAGGGTAACTTTACATTCCAGGGAAATATTCTTGTTCTCTATAACTGAATGAGGTATCTCCATCTGAGGTGGTTCGTTGTTTACTGAAAAAAGATAGAAAAGTGGGACAAGTTTTTCAAAGTTTCGTTAGCTTTTTGTCATCGTTAAGACCTCGACTATGTTAATGCTGACTATATACGCAAATACACTGTTATTTTTGTTGATAAAATATGAGAATCCTTTGCACTGCAAAGGATTTTCAAATTTTATTAACAAAAAATAGTTGAAATTTTAACAAACAGTTAAATAACGATGATGTTATTTTTGAACAACTTAGCCCTAGTAATTTTAAGAAGTAAGATTAAGTCGAATTCAACAATACACATTTAATATAAGAAAATGTTCTAGCTATATTGAATTATACGTTAAATTACTTAATATGTCCACTGTAGAAATATACGTCATTTTCTTTGACTTAATAGATAAGGTGGTGTTCATGAAACTTAGAATTGAGGTAGGCCTACTGTGGAAATCATAGATGATTTTAAAATCACTCCGTTCGGTTCGAATGTCTAAATTAAGGCTGAAACGTACATTAATGTAAGCTACACATTAGCCGAGTGTGAATCTGTCATAGCTGTTAGATTAATTTTGTAACTCGGGTCTAAAATAATCTTAGATATTTGCTCCAATATTTGAATTATCAGCTTTTAAACTTTTTAAACCTTCTCAATTACAGCTCTCCCCGTACATCATCCATAGTACATCATCCATAAGTCGAATTCAACAATACACATTTAATATAAGAAAATGTTCTAGCTATATTGAATTATACGTTAAATTACTTAATATGTCCACTGTAGAAATATACGTCATTTTCTTTGACTTAATAGATAAGGTGGTGTTCATGAAACTTAGAATTGAGGTAGGCCTACTGTGGAAATCATAGATGATTTTAAAATCACTCCGTTCGGTTCGAATGTCTAAATTAAGGCTGAAACGTACATTAATGTAAGCTACACATTAGTCGAGTGTGAATCTGTCATAGCTGTTAGATTAATTTTGTAACTCGGGTCTAAAATAATCTTAGATATTTGCTCCAATATTTGAATTATCAGCTTTTAAACTTTTTAAACCTTCTCAATTACAGCTCTCCCCGTACATCATCCATAGTGCAGATTCATGATATTTTCCTTTTGGTCCTTTGAGATCAGCGAGGGTATTAAGAGAAACCAGAAAATTATTATCGGTTTAGACTCCTTTTCTAACCATCGTTTAATATATTTGGTCCTATTTGGATTATTATAGTCTTTGTATCGACTATCCTGTTGAAACTTGCAAAATTACAGTAATTTTCTTAATCTATAGGGTCACTGAAGAGGCTTAAGTAGCCGAAACCGCGGTATGGTCCATACCCTTTCTCATTAATACGTTCACTGCTCTTACAGGATCTCAATTTTATTTTTTACAACCTAGCCGAGACAACACATTTCCAATAAATACCATACATATACTGTAGTTACCTATCCGGGGTTTATTGGATCCGAGATGTTAAGAAAACATGTCCTTGTGCTTGAGAGGTCTCGGGTAATACATTTAACCGAACTTTGACGAATGAATTCTCCCATCATTATCAATTGGGTGAGTCCACTTTCAATTTTAGGGATGTTAGGTGTGATTTTTATATGTGCAAACAAAATAGCCACAAATGGGACGCCGCGTTCTGCGGCGTCACATCTGGGGCTATGTTGTTTGCCTATACCCACAAAAAGGACGTCAGACTTAAATGAGTTAATACCAGTAACGAAAACAAACCACAAATTTTATACATTTTCTTACTTGTAATTTTCGCAATAGCAGATTCCGTTTTTTCTTCTGTTGCAACAGCGCACGAGAAATTTGTAAGATCCCCACAGTCAAAGGGGTCAAAGGTCACTCGCAACAACATCTCGTACTTTCTCTCGATTTTCTTGTAGCTAATGTTTTCTGGAAAGACTAACACGGTTGTTTCTGAGTCTTGCGATACTAATATTGTAGCTAATGGCTCGTATCCATCCTTAAACTGCCGCCTGAGATCCACGGACTTTAGATTCCCTTCGTGGAACGCCTGACAGGAAATTGTTAGGGTCTTTGCACCAGGATAGAAATCGATATCCGATATCTGTGCACCTGAATATAAATGGTAAAATCAGGAAAACGTGTCCATGAAAAGTATGACCCATTAAATCCCACTTATATATAGTGAAATTGGGGTGTACATGCGTATACTCATTTTTCTGTTTCGGATACAAAGCATAAATTGGGTGTGCTAGTTAGAAGCGTTAGAAGCGAGGCGATTCTAACGTGTACCAACAATCTATGTTTTGCGTAAAAATATTAAAAATATCAATTTTATTTTCAAATGGATTTTTGTTTAATTTTTACATTGGAAAATTATTTATTGCATGGGCAAGTTTTCGTAATGTAGTTCCATGAACAAATCAGCAAATAATCATAGCAAAGCCACGCTAAGCCAGAAAAAACGGTGCATGTACAATCCACAAATGAAAACCAACAATCAAAACAATCAAGAGAAACCCAACAATTTGCCTATGCGAAAACAAAGGCGCAGATCAGCTTCGCAGTATCTGCGAAGCTGATCAGCGTCTTTGTTTTCGCTACTCGGATAGTACAACTCCTCTTCTTCCTAAATCCAAAATTTCCAGCCTCTAATCATCTTCAGTGCTTGTACAACTCGGTTTGTGTCCTGTTTGAAAACCACATTGTTGGTCAGTTTCTCGCGGCGCGGCTCAAATGTTCTTGGGAGCAAGGTGGCCTTGAAGTATCTACATAATCGGACCATGAATCGAGACATCATCGGGTCGATGCACTAACACCGAGTTGTGTCTTTGAGCAAGACAAACCAATTTTCCCATATATCATTGGTTAATACTGTACCCAGAAAGTTGTTGCGCTGCGTGGACATTACTAAAACCGTTGACTGGGTCCTTTAAAACAACACTTTAAACAACAAAGCATAATATACATATGCAAATACATTTAAGGCACAAAATACATATGCAAGAACATCTTAAGGCATAATATACATACGAAAGTACAACTTAAGGCACAATATACATACAGTGGTGTTATGGCTAAAAACCCAAATTAGCCGTTTTAACGGCTAATTTGTTAACGGCTAATTGTAAAATTTCGCGGCGATATTGTGTGTAAAATAAAAGTCAGCGCGGAATTTCGCCGCGAAATTCCGCCGCGAAATTCCAGATTTCGCGGCGAAATTTCGCGGCGGAACACGGCGAAAAAAGTTTACCTGTCATTACGCATAAAATTCAATTGACCGGCGTTTCGCGGTGTTTCGCGGCGAAAAAGACGACAGTCACATTTTTTTTGTTGTTGTTTAAAAATAATTTTAAATTGGATGTTTTTATTTCAGTTCTAGTTGTACCAATATTTTGTTTGCGTCACAATTTTGTATAATTATCGTTTTAGTCCCGACAGTCACAACAGTTTTATTGTTTAAATTTCATTTTAATTTGTATGCATCTAGTATTACTTTTCAAGTCGTATAAATATTTTGTTTTCTTTTCAATTTTGTATAATTATTGTATTTTATTCGTGTCTTAACTAGTTTGAAGTTTCTGAGACCCTGATTATCGGGTTTGTGTTTTTTCATGCTTCTTTTTCAAATTAATCAGACTTACTCGATAATATTAGATCCTGTTATCTAGCTTAATTAACAGAAAAAAGCATATAGCGACATAAGCAATTTTCATGGTATGATTGCCCACAGATTTGTTTGTTTGTATTGAGGCTGAACGTCCCAGTCACCAATTTTAGTCATGGCTGGACAGAGCTACCGTTTCCTGGGTATTAAGTAGTACTGTGGGTAGTCAATGTGCCTTGCCCAAGGACACAACACGGTGTCGCCAGTTCGGATCGAACTCAGGACCTCTCGATTTGGAGTCTGATGCACTACAACTATGGCACCGCGATCCCAACCCACATATTAATACAAGTCTTTGGATTCAACATGATGAAGCAATCGGCTTCAACTCTGTTTTTGGACATTTAATCGCCTGTGGCTAATGACACTGCTCAAAGCATCAATGATTTTCGATTACGCCAAGTGGATTCCGTTTCGTTGAAATCAATTTAGTCTAAAAAAGTACAAGTAGGCAAAGATCAGGAAAAGGCGCAATCAGAAAAAGAATCCCACTCCAAAAACCAAGGTGGGAAAAAACCAAACCAACAATAAGGCACTTATACCATGAAAACATTTCGTAAGCCGAATGAGCAGCTATTTTCCCAATAGGTGGCCACTCAGTTACCTTAACTTAACTAAAAACATGCAAACACACATAAGGCGCCAACAGCACAAAAACATCCCAAACACCAAGACATAAAACAAAAAGAACCACCACAGAAGTATCGACTTGGAACGATCAGTAACACAAAGCCACTGGCGGGTTTAAATCGATTTTACACGGCCGTAACCTCACCCTCAGCTTCTGCAGTGGTTCATAACATTTAGTTCTTCGGTCCTCGTGGTGAATCTCTAACTAGTAAATGAATCATCAAGAACAAACAAATAAATCATGATAAACATCCTGATGAATCAAAAACCAGGACTCACAGATTCAGTAAGCTGCCCGACGACATTTGGTCGCATACGACCTTCACCGGGTCCATACGATATTCGGTCGAATACGAGCAATACAGCAACATACATGAACAAAATTGTGTCGAAACTGTCGATTTTTGCTAACCGTTTTGAGTTAAACAGCGTGTTGTGTTCCTTCCAAAACCCACACGTACGGATGGCTTGGAACACGTACATGCATATCAAATGACAAAATCTCATTGTATACATGGCACAATACACTAGAAAAGGGAGGATACTGTGTTTAAAACAAAGTACTGACGTCAGTATATAAAGTTTTCAGTTAATCTTTGAACACATATATACAGTAAGGGCCGTGTACGCACCGTGGCAATATGAGCGCATGCCGCATTAGATTAATTAGAACAAAGTTGAGCGCAGACGCCTAGTGGTAGATTAAAGGAATTGACCGGAATCAAAATGTCCTGTGTTCGATTCCTATATTCGTTGGGTTTCGTACTTTAGCAAAACCGGTATACATATATTACCCTGAAAGTGTTGTCACCATGGGACTGTTGACTGTTAAACTGATCTTCGCTAGTTGTACTTCTACAAGGCAAGTATAATGTATAAATCGATATGATTGCGATTAGTCTTGTGCTGGCATTCATAGAGGGTGATCAGAGTGGTAACCAGCAAGCCAAAATGTCAATATGCCTCTTTTTGTTTTGTCGTTTTACATGGTTGAGCTCAAATTAAGTTATCGTAGTTCACATCTTAAACGCTATAAAGTGAAGCAATTGAGGAAAATTTACAAAAAAAAGAAAGCAAGGAATCTAACTATTAGCATTACCATTTAGACAATGTTTGTGCTACAACACAAGGCACAAAGTTAGATGGCCCCTGCCCATTGGGACCTTAAGAAATATATAGGCTGCTTGTGCCTCCAGGCAAAATTTTTGCTATTGACAGATCATCTGATTACTGGTTTACCGCTCAGGTCTGTGCCTGCCTAGGAAAAATGGTTTTAAGTAACCATCCATACATATAAACAGTATTGGCTTAGAGGGATCGTTATATTTCAAACACTTGTTAGATATCATGACGTCCCATAAAATGGAGGCAGCGTCCTGACATGACCATTGCTGTTGATTACGACGTAAAGCATCTATTCAAACAAAAAAACAACAAAGTTAGATTCAACGAGCTGGCGCATTACGTTATAAATATTTTCGTCTTTCCGTGATTTCGCTATCGTACCTCCTACGTAATACCAATGGAAAAGTCGCGTTATGCACGTTTTTCATTTCTATACATGCATAATCATACATATTATTATGTGCACGTAAATAACGATCTATACATGGAACAGATGAGTCATAGTGTGGTCATTAAATTAAAAATAAATTATTTTATGTTAAAATTTACAGGTATTTCGCCGTGTTTCGCGGCGAAATAGGAAATTTTAACT
Organism: Rugalucina vietnamica; assembly: GCA_964017185.1. Classification (NCBI taxonomy): domain Eukaryota; kingdom Metazoa; phylum Mollusca; class Bivalvia; order Lucinida; family Lucinidae; genus Rugalucina; species Rugalucina vietnamica. The sequence goes on from OZ024876.1 coordinate 33,062,766, forward strand.
TACCTGTTGTAAACGTTAAAAAACGAATTTCGCCGCGAAACACCGCGAAATTTCACCGCGAAAATCGGATTTTCGCGGCGAAAAAATTAACCGATTAAACGTTTAAATTTTCCCTTGGCCGGTGAAATTTCGCGGTGGTTTCGCCGCGAAAAATCACAAGTGATCAGCGCGAACTGTGCAAAAGTGGGATTTTAGCCATAACACCACTGTATGTAATTACATCTTAAAGCACAATTTACATATGCAAGAACATCTTTAGGCACAATATACATAGGCAAGTACATCTTAAGGCACACTATACATATGCAAGTACATCTTAAGGCACACTTTACATATGTTAGGACATCTTAAGGCACAATATACATATATGTAATTATGCAAGTACATCGTAAGGCACAATATACTAACACAAGTACATGTACATCTAGGCATAATCATAGAAAACAACCAAGAAATTGTGTGTGATCTTACTTAAATTTTTTGGTGTCGAGAGATCGACGAAAGGAGTGGTTGTGTCGGGTGGTCGTTGGGTTGAAGGTCTCGGTGTGGATTTCGGTCTCCAGGTTCCGGGGCCAGCAGACCTGGGCGATGTTACTACCTTTGGAGTTGATGTTGTGGATGATGCAACTAGAATGAAAAGAACCGCTGCATCAGGAAACCAACAATTTGCATATGCGAAAACAAAGACGCAGATCAGCTGCGCAGTAACCTCTTCTTCTTAATTCCGAAATTCCAAGCTTGTAGCCTGCATTTGTGACTGTACAGGCCGGTTTATGTTGGACCTGGTTGGAACCCCAAATTGTTGGCTTGCTCATGCGAAGGCAAATGTATCGCCATGATAATGTCAACAGCAATAATGCACCAGTCATTTGTTACCACTGCCCCTACCTACGGGGAAGGGCGGCGGAGATTATGGCATTGCAGCTTTCAGTGCTCTGCCATAAGCCCCACTACCAGGGGGACAAACTGAAGGTCATAATGTTTTGCTATTTGCCCTGTCCTTCGCAATAGAAAACCTCCCTCAGGTAAGGACCCTAATATCAAAACCTCGTCATTTTTCCTGTAATACGGGGATAATCAAAAAGTAATATTTTCTTACTCTAGCTCAGCTATCGTGCACCCTTCCCCGTAGGTAGGGGCCGTGGTTACAAATTACTGGTGCATCTGATGCATGATGATATATTACATCACCAACGTGTGATTATGCTTTTGCAACCAGTAAGCATGTTGCTTTTTACATGTACATTTATGTGGACAGCTGACGCTTACTGCTGGCAATGCCAGTTTTCGGTACTTCATCAGGAAAATATGTCCGAGAAATGAATACCCCCTTAATCCCATTTTTATATAGTAAAAATGGGGTATGCAGGGGTATACCTGTTTTTCTTATTTTTGGTCCAAAACATAGATTGTGGGTACTCGTTACCCACGTTACCTAACGTGTACCCACGATCTATGTTTTGAGCAAAAATAAAGAAAATATCAAAATGTTTCTGATGAAATTTTTATTTTTTACAGCTGAAAAAATCTCTGTATGCTGCAAGGGCAAGTTTTCGTAATGTGTAAAGTCCACAGATGCTCGGCAATTCCACCGAGCTCATCAGAAAATCATATCCATGAAAACTATACCCCTGTATAACCCACTAGTATATAGTATGCAAGGGTATGCATTTAATCTTATTTTTGTCCCAAAACATAGATTGTGGATACTCATTAGAATTATCTCGCTGAGGCGGTTCTAACATGTACCCACAATCAATGTTTTGAGTATAAACAAGAAAAATATCAACATTTATCAAATGATTTTTTAAGTTCAACAGGTGCAGAAATTTCTATATATTGCATAGGCATGTTTTTGTAATGTACGGTGCCTATGCTATGGGACCGGGGATACCAATGACTTACCGGTTCATTAGCAAACTTTGTTTCGCCAAAAATAATGATGCTTTTAGACTTTTGTAAAATATTATTGTATTAATTTTGAGCAGTCAGTGACTTCAAAGCAAAGCAACAAGGAAACGGAGATCCAAAGTATGCTATCAAATGCGGAGTAATCTGTTTGGGGTTTACTTGTACACTGCATAGATAATGCCAATTGTCAAAATCTAATACTTGTATGATTTTTACCTGTATAAAGAAAAATGACAGTTTTCCAAGAAGACTGGGTGTTCTTGAAACATTCTTGTAGGAGTCATTAAAACACCAAACACAGATTATTTTATGTCCAAATACTCAGCTTTAGAGTGCTCAGCATCACGCTTATCAGCAGTATCTAAGTTACGCCCTTGTTGATTCCGTTGCCATCCGTGTGACGTGCTGTGTAAATTTTAGGAAAAGTATCACCATAAACATGATATCCAACTTCCTGACTACAATCTTTGAAAGTATTTCGAGCAAAGGGTCATTAATTTGGAAGAAAACACTATTTACTGTATCTCATGTAAAACAAATGAGCAGGCATGATAAATAACATATTTTTCTCAAGAAACATGAATCTCTGAGTGGAGAAACTTTCGAAGACTGTAGTCAGGAAGTTGGAGATCATGTTTATGGTAAAAGGTTTAACTTAAATTTTACCAGCATGCCAGACGGTTGAAAACAGAATAAAACCAGGAAGTAACTTGAACACAGCTGCTAAGTGTGTTGCTGAACCCTCTCCAGCTGAGTATTTTGACATAAAGTAATCTGTACGTGATGTTTGATTGGCTCATACAGAAAATTGTCCATTAGAGCCAATTCTTTTTAAGTAAAATTGCCATTTTTCTTTTATACAGCTTGAAATTATACAATTATTAAATATTAACAATTGGTAGACCCTTAACTTATTTTGAGCAATATATTTTGACATAACGCACTATAATTTATGCGACATCTTTACACATGTCAGTGTGTCCTCTTTAGAGATTTATGTCTGACATTTATAACAAAGTATGTGTCAACGTTTAAGACACTCTGACCTCCTCATAGCCTGAAATGCGTATATGTGAAAAAATGAAAGTCAGCGAAACTACATTACGAAAACGCGACCGGCATGTAATATACGTTGTTAAAATTGAAAATCTTTAGATGAAAGTGCTATAGATCTATACTTTTTCCGAAGGCTTATTTTTGCTCAAAACATTGATTGTGGGTACACGTTAGAACCACCTCTGTGAGGCGGTTCTAACGAGTACCCACAATCTATGTTTTGAGCAAAAATAAGACAAATAGGTATACCCCTGCATACCCCAGTTTTGCCATATAAAAGTGGGGTTCAAGGGGGTATACAAATACATGGATATGTTTTCGTGATGGAATGCATATGTGAAAAATTGAAAGTCAGCGAAACTATGATAGTATATACATTTAAAGCAAATCATTTGCCCCTGATTAATAAGAAACTTACCGTTTTTACCGTTATCAGCTTGGACATTCTGTAGACTGTGCTCTGTAAGGATAAAATTTAAACAGTGAAACGAATTTCATTCAGTTTTACGTCCCTTCCAAGTTTAGTGAAGCCAAGGAAAAAGCGAGAGTGCATGTATCCCGAGAAATACGACCTTACACCCCCACAAGCGGAACTAAGCATGTCTCACAACCGGTTTTATAAATTGTTGCTCAGGTCAAACAACATCTGGACTAAACAGTCGCTGAATACGACGAGACTCTCGAAAGGTTATTACTTGACACAAAACAGCTTAGCGCGATTCAGAAACATGCACCAGGGATGCTAAACACAAGTACGATCAGTTTAAAAAATGACAAGAATTTGCGTTAGGTGCTGGGGTATGTTTTTCTTAGTTTGTTCACATGCGACATATGTATTACAATACTCAGGAACCCATGAAATCCTCTTTTTTTTTTTTGAAAGAACATGTTTGGGGCGCCCGGATAGCTCAGTCGGTAGCGCGTTTGGCTTCTGACTAGCTATATACCTCTGCCATGTAGGTTCGAATCCCACTGGCGACGCCAGTAAAAATTATCAATTATTGAAAAAAACTATCAATGGTTCCTGCATCGGTATGTACCAATGGTTTGTCTGTCACCTTCCGGGCGCGGTGGTTTCACAGGGTATTTCCCGACCGAACGTCGAGAACTGCTGTGGCTTTCCCCCACCACTAGACAGTCGGCGTCTAAGAAGCAGAATTGCTAAAGCTAAGTAGAAATGCCTAGCTTGACGTCTATCTCCAGTAAGTAAGTAAGACATGTACGAGTTCGTATAACGTTAGAAATGAAAAGGCTGGGGAGTTTGAAAACAAATCTCACAAAATAATGAACTTTGCAAATTTTGAAAATGTGAATAAAATGTTAAAGTTTTCACTGAAGGGGGCATGTGAAGATAGGTTAACAGAATTTTCAGATTATGTTTAGTTTTGAAGAAATTCGATAAAATGTAAGTAGCCGGTAAAAACTTTTGGCCAATCAAAGCAAAGAAAAGCTGGCTAGTAAAAGCAAAGAAGACAAATCAAATGTTTGTATAATTTGTGAAAAGCTGAGGTTCCATGTGTATTGCTTGCAGATAGTGCAAATAAATGTGGTTTCCAGTGAATGAAGTTTACTTATAAACCGACTAATTTACGATGTTATAGGAGAACACTTCCGTAACGCAAAGTTCGCGTTATGAATAGTTTTGCACATAGCGTTCAAATGTCAACCTACCGTCACTTTCCGAGTTCAAAACAACCACAGCTGCACAGATTGCGGCAATAATCAGGACCAGAACGCATATTACAACTATTAGCACAATCCACCGTGTCCTGCCATCCGTCTTTAGTTTCATGTTTAGAAACCTCTTGACGGACGATGTACTTGATGCTGAGCGAGTGTCATGCTGTCCGGACTCGTCCTGCAACGAAACAAGTGTTATTACTAGTACTTCTACTACTACTACTACTACTACTACTACTGTACTACTACTATTATTGTTATTATTATTATTATTATTATTATTATTGTGATGGTCGTTGTGGTGGTGATGCTGCTGCTGCTGCTGCTGTTGTTGCTGCTGCTGCTGCTGCTGTTGATGATGATGATGATCTACCAATGGTGGCCATCATAAGTAACCTCATTTGAGGAATCTTATCGACACCCCTTGCCCAAACATTTCCATATTACAGATACAGTCCATTGGTGCACGATGGGGAACTGGTGGCTAGATTTAATGCCCAAAAAGCAATAAAATCATACAACTGTGAACTAATTGTTTATACCTATTCGAAGAAACTTTGAATGAATATTTTTCCAGTAGCTTGAAAGAAAGAAAAAAAAAAGTATTTTAGTCGACAATTGAGCCTGTGCGTGAGAAAACCAACAATTTGGGTTTCAGTACAGGTCCGACACAAACTGGGCTGTACAATCACAGAAAAACACTAGAAGCTAGATATTTTGGCATATGCAAATTGTTGGTTTTCTCATGCGGAGGCTCAATGCAATTATCATCAAACATATGCTTTCATTACAAGATGACAACCTCGAAGTTCCCTGCAAAATTTGATTTCTAGATCTATGTTCACATTATCGTATTCCAACATATTTTTTCCAGAAAATGTCTGACTAGACGACAAGTTAACCATTATGTACTATAGTGAAATTGTGGCCGATCACTTTTCAAGATGCAACGTTTTTGGACTAGCATGTTGATGAATCATTTTTAATTTGACCTGGCTCATTGGTGGTTTGCATTTTTCATTAGTGTAACACTGTGTCAACTTTTAAATATATGTTAATATCTTCTTAATATATCATAAGAAATGCCATTGTGTCAAGCATTTTGAATAAATCAAACTATTTTTGTTGTTGATTTGTGGAAATTAAAGACTATTTGATGAAGCTGAACAGCTATTATTTGAGCCGCCGCATGGGAAACCAACAATCTGCATAAGCGAAAACAAAGGCGCAGATCAGCTTCGCAGTAACTGCGAAGCAGATCAGCGCCTTTGTTTTCGCTACACGGATAAGTCAATTCCTCTACTGTCTAAATCCAAAATTTCCAGCCTCTAGCCATCTTCTGTGCTTGTACTGCTCGGTTTGTGTCGTACCTGGTCGGACACCCAAATTGTTGGTTTTCTCACGCACAGGCTCATTTATTCTTTTACATCATAGTAGTAATGAAGATGACCCCCACTGTGACGCTGTGGTCTAAGATCAAAATTGAACTTCTTACTTCCAAAGATAGCAGCCACACACTAGCGTATAAGCCAAACGCGTGCCGGGTGTGTCGACAAAAATGTAATATTCAACAAAACGTCAGGTGCACGTCGAAGACACGTTAGAAACGCGAACTACATGCGCGTTTTGTACACTTGGTGTTCGTTGATATACGTCGCTGTAGGTCGGTGCGTTCCAGGCGCGTTTGGCTCAAAAGGTTTTTTTAAGCATGATTTATTTTTTTAGACTTTTCTAGAAGCTTGGCGTGTAACATACGTTTCGAATAAGTTCCACGCGCGTTATGGATGCGTCGAATACGTTTTGAACGCGTTTGATGCACGTTTTATGCACGTCAGTGTACGCTTTTTATATATGCGCGTTCCGATTTGACGAGTTATTGCTTCAGTAAAGCGCCCCAAGCATGTATGCGACGCGTGTTCAAGGTTTGATGCGCGTCTACAGCGCGGCGTGCTTAACGTGTCTGGGACGTAACACAAACGTGCTCCAAAAGTTTCAGCGTTTTGAGTCAAGCTGTTGAGGTTGTTTTTACGTCCGGCTTACTTCAGTCACACAATGTGTGACTGCTGAAACGAGTTTAAGAAACAGATCAATATTTATACGTCCAAAATCTTCAGCGTGTTGAGATTTTTCATATGCCCGGCGCACGTTTGGGCTATACACGCTCTGAATGTGACTGCTCGTAGTTTCTGCAGGAGCTAATAGTGTAGACTGGCTCCAGTCGTTACTGTTTTTTATACCTACATGAAAAGAAAAAAAAATACTCAGTGGCAAAAATTTTCTAACTGGCCCAACAGTAGCTTTGAGTTTCTGAGGGGAGATTATATTATCAGAAAAAGGGTCAAGTAATAGTCAAGTAAGAATAATTCACCTTTGCTAAAACTCAAAGCCTGGTGCCAGGCTACTAATAGTGGTACCATTGTATATTCAATTTATGACCTCTTCTCGTGCAATGCACTGTTCAGTAAACTCGGAAGTAAATAATGAGTAAAACGTGTTCAAAAATAAATATGATGGTCCAAGACATGTTTGAAGCATGACTTCCAAACGCCGGGTGAAAAAAAAAAAACGAAAAAAAAAAAAAAAAAAAAAACGTTGCAAATTCAAACTGTTTTCGAAAGTGAGTAAAGATAATGGGTAAAGACAGAGAGCCTGCTTACAGTGGCTGAGGACTACCTAATGTAAAAATAACCTCAGGGAGAGGAAATGCTAAAGTAACCTAAGGAGAGGACTACCCAAGGTTGAAATAACTTGTTTCCAATCCCCTTGATACATGTATCTGTTTTATTATTATAGGTGTAATCATAATTAATCATAATCAGTGGCTGATTTGCACATCCCTTGTTGAGCTGTTAAGTTCGAATACTCAGTTTTACATGAAAAGGCGCTTGTGGACGTTGCAATCACTCAGTTATTTCATCTTAGATTTATTTCCTGTAGTTTCGACTTTATTATAGCTATTGAAACACGTGTTGACATAAATGGTTGCAACAATACAAGGAAATAAACCTTACAACTAATTTGCTAGCTACATATACATATTTAACTTCTATCTCTATCGTGTGCCAAATGTGATTGTAATTGCTATTTGGGGAATATATATTATATACACGTATATATATATTCATACATAAACTATGAAAAATAAACAAGAGAACCAATGGTCCTGAAAACGTTCACCTGAGATTTGGTCTTTGAAAAATGATAGTTGGCTTAGGTCATTTTAGTCAAGGTCAAAATAACCATGACCATGAATACTCAAATATAATTCGCATTCGGGTGTACTTTGGCACCCCAGCTGTATTTTTTCCATGTGAACAGTGTTTTAAGAAAATACACTAGGGTGCAAAAATGCATGTACACTCCAGAGTGCCTAAACAATGCGTGGCGTTAGAAACTATTTAATATAATTAATTTTGGTACCAAATTGTTCATCGCGAAAACATATCCATGTAATGTATACCCCCTTTATATTTAAACTGGGGTTAACAGGGGTATACCTACATGTATTTTTATCCAAAACAGATTGTGGGTACTCTTGCGGATGAAAATGCATACATAACTATATTTTACCCTTATAATAAAATATGAAAGTCAGAAAAAGACACCGAAACGCGTATAGTGGAATATTTGATAGTATACTTACATGATCAGATTTGTAGGCTGGGTTTTTGTACTCCTTTCCGTTTTGCTCTGGCATGGCGATCTCTAGATTTTTGTATTCTCAAAGCTTTAGCTCATAAGCCACAATCCAAACCCGTTACACTGGCCAGTACTTCATGGTGTTGGTTTGGGTAAATGTTACTACTCGATGTACGTTGTGTTTTGTTTCAAATGCCAGGCTTTTAGTGTAATCAATTGTATCTTCTTTGACGTTACGCACACCATGAAAACTTTGTCAGTTTAACCTGAAACAAGGGAAAATGTCATCACGAAAACATGCCCATGCAATATACAGAGATTTTTAAAGTTGTAAAAAATGAAAATTTTCAGTAGAAAAATTTTTGCTATTTTTCTTATTTTTGCTCAAAACATAGATTGTGGGTACAAGTTAGAACCGCCTTGCAAAGACGTTTCTAACGAGTACCCACAATCTATTTTTGGAGCAAAAAGTGGGGTTTGAGGGGGTACACATTTCACGGACATGTTTTCCTGATGTGTTCAACAGGTGCGTAAATGACACTTGAAATTAATAATTGTTAATTAGCGAGTCAAAATTGCACTATGATGTGGCTGTATGACACCATTTTTTTTGTTTTGTTTTGTTTTGTTTTGTTTGTCACGCTGCAGATGCAAAAGTAGCCACAGATTCTTATGAATGATAAAACACATTAGACAGCTACAAATAAATCAACGACGCGTACAAATAAATATTTATAGGTATTGCGAGATGAAAGAGTTCTGTAACAATCATCTGTGTATTTAAATCCTCTCTTCGCGGAAGTGGTTTATAATCTCTGTTTGGTGGCATCGGTAAGAGCTCTACAAAATTTATATAAATCATGACCTTGGAATGACCTTGATCTATTTTACGGCAAGGTCAACATTGGTCGCCCATGCATTTGAAGGGGGAAAATTGTCAAAATGTCATTCGAAGGGGAAAACTTTATGGAAATTGGCAAATGGACAGAAGATTTATGATTCTGAAAAACTGGACCCTAGGGGCAGGTCTGCCCCCACCCCGGGACAATATACAAGTATATTGCCATAATATTCAAAGATCTTCTTCTCCTTCTCTGAAACCGTTTGGCCAATCAAAGCCAAACGTCATGTGGACCATTCTTAGGAAGTTAGGAAGGGAGAATGAAAGTTTATATAAATGGTCAAGGTCACATGACCAAGATGGCCGCCATGGCTATAAATAGCAAAAACCTTTAAAAAAATTTCTTCTCCAGAATCAGAAGGCCTATGATTTTTGAAACTTGGCATGAAGCATCAGGGAGAGGAGTTCTACAAAGTATATATAAATCATGACCTTGGGGTGACCTTGGCCTATTTCATGGCAAGGCCAACGTAGGTTGCCAATGCATTTGATTTGGGAAAATTAGTAAAATGTCTTAAGATGGTGGAAACTAGCTGGGTGTATGCAAATGGACAGAAGATTTATGTTTATTGAAAAAAAAATGTCCTCAGGGTGTTGTCTGCCCCGCCCCTGGGCTATATACATGTATATGACCATAATATTCAAACATTGTCTTCTCTGAAACCGCTTGGCCAATCAAAGCCAAACTTTATGTAGAGCATCGTTAGGAAAGGGGATTGAAAGATATTATAAATGGTCGAGGTCACATGACAAAGATGGCCACCATGCCTATAAATAGCAAAAACCTTTATTAATCTTATTCTTTAGAACCGGAAGACCTATGATTTTGAAACTTTGCCTGAAGCAGCAGTGGATGGAGCTCTACAAAGTTTGAATAATCATGACCTCTGGATGACCTTGACCTATTTTATGGGAAGGTCAGCTGAGGTCACATATCCCAGATCTCAGGTGAGCTTTTACAGGACCATTGGTCCTCTGGTTCTTATTTTTGCTCCAAAACAAAGATCGTGGGTACTCGTTAGAAACGCCTCGCCGTGGTAATCTTATGTATTGAGCAGGAATAAGAAAATATAAAAAACAATTTCTGCTTTAAATTTTCACTTTTTTTTACATCTTAGGAAAAATTTGTATATTGCATAGGTGACTGTTTTCGTAATGGTTAAGTACACTTAAAGTACAAGCTGAAGGCACAGGAATTGATACAATTCAATTTAAAATTCCAACCCAGTCAGCAAAGTAAGTACAGAACGTCAAACATGTTTCCTCACTATTTGTAGCTCTTTCCCAACAAGGTAACCATCCTGCTAGTATCAACTATGTACAAGGGTGACGAATACAACAAGACAAGGACATAATACACAGTAAAAAAATCAAGATTAAATCAAAGTAGATCCGCCTTGTAACGGTCAGTAAAGAAATCACTTGATGGCTAAAATCGATTTCACGGGGCTCCAATCTTCGCCCGAACATAGCGGCACTGTTGGAAAACATTCAGATTCCTATATGTAACACTGGAAGTCAAATATTAATTAGAGTTCAAATTTATATGTATATCCAGAGAGTCTTAGAGATTTGCATGTAGCAGATATGCTACATTGTGCATAATGTTTACAGACGTACCAAATTCAAGGGCAAATAACTCAAGTGTAATGTTTCATCTATCAGTTTTTGGGTTTCTGTTTGAAATAAAAGAAAGAAAAAAAAAAGAGAAAATACAGTTGGATTAAATACTTTATCAGACGTATCTCAAAAGACATACGTTTTGGTTTTAGAAAAAAAAAATGTATTATGATGATATGCATATGATGCAATTTGTGTTTTGTACTTTCATCATGTTTAGAAATTAATAAAATCCACTTGTACTTGCTGTATATCTTCTTGCAACATATCAACATATCCAAATGATATTATTTATTTATTTATTTATTTATTTATTTATTTATTTATTTATTTATTTATTTATTTATTCTGGTGATATATTACACTAGGTTTTAGCAGTGAAAACTTAATCTATCAATACCCAGGTTACGGCACCTAAATATATGTAGTGCTATGTAACAGATATGACACATCGGGCACTAAAGGGTTAGTGTTGTGCCGTAAGTTTTAAGGTTACGTATAAAAACACAAACTGAATAGATGGTAGAACTAATGAATAAGTAAATAATGGTGCTGAAAAATAGAAATATGAAAAAAAAAAAAAAGGATTATTGCACTTTGGGCCACTTAAGAAGACAAAGAGCCAAATTTGCACAATGATTTTTTATTACTCTGCATGCTTGTGGCAAGTTTTGACAATTTTGAAGTTTTTGAAATTTACATTGTTTGATTTCAATTCATCCATCTAGCGGTGTATTTTTAGCTTAATTGTGGCTCGGCCTAAGGGCCGGTGCCATCTTGTCAAGACAGATCCCCCCCACCCATGGCGTCTTACGGCAGTGCATGGAATGTGCTTTTCATGTGGCTCTCAGTATTCACAACTGTTCACAATCCAGACTTTTATAACCTAGGCGGTTCATAAATAACTTATACTTTAACGTTCTTATGATAATTGAGCCCATCTGAAACAATAGCTGCTATGTTAAATTACTATAATTGTGGCCGGCATGTCATTTGATTCATCATTTAAAATGAATTGATACATACATTTACATGGGTGTCAGAACGAATTATGAATACGTATTCAATAATCTTACAGCCGTGTACTTTCCCCGTACAGAGTCAACCTTGGCTCCATAGCACAGCCCATTCTAAGGCGTTGCTTTAGCGTACATAATATTATATGTAGTTTAAAATTTCTGGTCATCTTTCCTGGTTGGAACACATATTCAGTCAAAAGCGCATGTCATAATGTTTCACTAAGTATGTTCTTTGATTGAATGCATATTTTACAAACATACTATAAAGTATATGTAGAACCGAATATATAAGTACACTTGAGCCGCCGCATTAGAAAACCAACAATTTGCATATGCGAAAACATATGCACATCTGATAAGTGCCTTTGTTTTTGCTACACGGATAGTACCATTCCTCTCCTACTTATACATCCAAAGTTTCAAGCTTATAGATAGCATTCTTTTGTGACAGTCCAGACCGGTTTGTGAAACCCAGATTGTTCATTTTCTCACGCGCTGGTTCATTTTGTTTGTACTTGTCACGTGTTCAGCCTATTCATAATTACTTTGAAAATCACAGCACCTCATTAAGATATGACCGAAAAAAAATCCTTGCTTTCCTGTCAGATCCTGTGGCTCGTTTCATGAATGATTTTATGGCATGTCTTAGTCTTAGTCTGGCTCTAAACTGTTGGTTGCAAGTAGAGCTAGTCAGTGTCATGGTATCAGCTGGTGGCCCATTGGTATTGGCTTGGCGTTCTCTGCGCTTTCTTTCAGCTTCACAGATTCTCTTTTTTCATAGAAAGTTGCTCCTTTGTTGATGAGACCTCGCCACTTTGATCGCTCTTGTGCAGTATGTTCCCAAGACCCCATTGGTATATCGAAATCCTTCAGAGGGGCCTTGTGAGTGTCTTTGTAGCGTTTCTTCTGGCCACCTTGAGAGCGCTTTCTCTCACGTAGTTCTCCATAGAAAACATTCTTTGGAAGTCGCTCATCAGGCATTCTTATAACATGGCCAGTCCACCTTAAAGTTAGCTGTGCTAGCTTTAAGACAGTATGCATGCTTCGCATACCTGCTTTCTGCAGGACCTCTGTGTCTGGAATCTTGTCTTGCCACTTGATTTTTAACAGTTTTCGCAAACAGCTCAAGTCTTTTTGCATGACGCTGGTATACTGTCCAGGTCTCACATGCATAGAAGAGGGTTGGCAGTACTACAGTCTTGTTGATTTTCAGCTTGGTGTCAAGCTTGATTCCATTTCGCTCCCAGATATTTGCATGGAGTCTTCCGAATGCCACACGGGTTTCGTAATTCTGGCAGTGACCTCATCATCAATGTACACTGCTCTGGAGAGAGAGTGCTTCCCAGGTAGGCGAATTTATCAACAACTTTCAGTTTTTGTCCATTCACAGCGATGGTTAGTGCATTGACTGTGAGACTTGATCCCTGGCTCCTTGCATTTTTGCCTCTGTGCTGGAGTTCTTATCCATATCATCTGCATAGAAAAGCTCATATAGCATATCAGTCTGCAGCTTAATTCTGGCTTTCAACCTTTTAAGGTTGAATATATTGTCATCAAAACGGTACCTGATTGAAAAACCAGTGCAACTGTCATGAAAAGCATCCATGGGCATGGGAGAAAACATCATGCTGAACAGTGTTGGTGCTAGTAACACACCCCCCTTTGACTCCATTCGTTACCTCAATGGGTTCAGAGAACTCTCCATCATTTTGAACACGTGCCTGCATGCCATCATGCAATTGCCGCACCATTACTATGAATCTAGTTAGACAACCAAACCTGGCCATGATTTTCCAGAGTCCACCACGACTAACTGTGTCAAAGGCTTTGGTGAGGCCGACAAACGTCATGTATAGATCTATATTCTGCTCTTGGCATTTCTCATGATGCTGTTTTGCTGTGAAGATCATGTCCATAGTCCCTCTATTTTTTTCTTAATCCACATTGACTTTCTGGGATAAGTACCTTCTGATCAAGGTGAACATTCAGGCGATTCAACACAATGTTTATCAGCACTTTCCTATGGAGGGAGATGCCTCTGTTGTTGTCACAGACTTGAGGATTTCCTTTCCGCTTGTATAGGTGGATTATGGATGCATCCATAAATTCTTGCGAAATAGCCTCCTTCCTCCGCATGCAGTGAAACAACTCTGTTTCTCTGCCACGGGTAGCCCTCCGGCCTTATAAACCTCTGCAGGAATTGCATCTGCACCTGGAGCTTTGTCAGATGACAATTGTTGAACTGTTTTTCTTGTTTTCATGACAGTTGGAAATTCATCTAACAGAACATTGCACTCTATCTGTGAAAGTCTGTCGATTGCATCCTCATCAGCACACTATTGAAATGTTCTGTCCACCTTTTCAAGATAGCCTCTATAGCTTCCATCTGCACTGAGCAATGTGGTGGCTCCAGAACTCTTTGGGCCATAAATGGTTTTCAGTGCATCATGAAATTTATTCATGTTCTTTCTGTCCGCAAAAGACTGAATTTCTTCTGTTTTTCTTTCTCAGCTAGGAATCTTGCATGCCCCCTAAGCTTGGTCTGGGCTGTCTTACAAATGTTGCTGTAGGCTGCTTTTTTGGATACTGAGCTAGTGTCATCTTGATGTGCCTTGTGCAATCGGTTTTTTTTTTTTTCAAGAAGCCTCTGAATTTCATCATTATTCTCATCAAATCATATTTGATGTTTGCGAGATTGATGACCTAAAGAAGTAGCAGCTGAAGAATGAAAAAAAAAAAAAAAATCATATCTGCCGATTTCGGTATACTTTTAGTATATTTATAATACAGGTCTATAGTTATTGAAAATAAAAAAAAAAATGATTTGTGTTGCAATTTGTTTCGGGTCCTCCTACCATTTTACTGGGCTAAAATAAGTTTGCATTGAATTGATATAAAACTGTGATGTTTTTCACTTACGTGGTTAGGGAAATGCGTGAGAAACGCCTTGTTAAACAATTTACACGCACGTATCTCGCTTATCTAAATCACAATCACTCCAATTGAATCAACACGTTGATGTTTAAACAATAAGAATTCCGTTTTGAAATATTCTTGTGTTCGAAATTAATCATCACAAATCAAATTGCTTTCATTTTTGGAGATGTATTGTTTTGACCCCGGTAATGCAAATTAACAAAGTGACAATTGGAGAAAAAAATCTGAACCACCGCA
This sequence comes from Rugalucina vietnamica, assembly GCA_964017185.1. Classification (NCBI taxonomy): domain Eukaryota; kingdom Metazoa; phylum Mollusca; class Bivalvia; order Lucinida; family Lucinidae; genus Rugalucina; species Rugalucina vietnamica. The sequence goes on from OZ024876.1 coordinate 33,077,766, forward strand.
TCAGAAAAACCAACAATCTGCATATGCGAAACCAAAGGCGCTGGTCAGCTGTGCAGTAGCTGCACAGCTAACCAGTGCATTTGTTTTCGCTACACAAATAGTAAACCCCCTCTCCTTCCTATATCCGATATTCCAAGTACATGTATCTAGCCTACGTGCCGGCATGTGTCTGACCTGATCGAAAACACAGATTGTTGGTTTTCTCATGCAAAGGCTCATTAATCTTTATAATGACAAGGGTCGTTCAATAAACAAAAACGGGAAATAAAGCGAGTCGAAGACGAGCTGTTTTTACTTATTTCTCTACGAAGTAGATTTACTTCAACGGTACATGTAGCTACTCTGCGTTTACATACCTTGTATTTTTGCAACATGAAATTCAATACAAGAGGCGGACTTACATATTAATAACTCATGCAGGAGGCCGAATGGAAACTGTACTGTAACTTCTTGATATTGGTGGTGTGTCATACTGCTTCATGCCCTCGCCTGACCTTTGATTCGTCAAAGGTCAAACTCGAGCTATAATGTTTTTGCAGTACACAATATATGAAACAGTACAATGTATTGTATTTAATTCACCATTTTATTTTACACAATTTGCAGTTGATAACGACCCTTCTTATCTTGACTGACATATGACTTGTCATTTTGCATTCTACGCTCGGTTGCCTTGAGCAATATTTGTTCAACAACAATAATTTCTAACCTTTGTGTGTTTATTAAAAGCCGACGTTCATAATAACGTCAATATGTTTATTATTACCATCAGGAAATCATGTCCATGCAATATACCCCCTTAAACCCCACTTATATATAGAAAAACTGGGGTTTGCAGGGGTATACCTATTTTTCTTATTTTTGCTCCAAAACATAGATTGTGGGTACTCGTTAGAACCGCCTCGCCGAGGCGGTTCTAACGTGTACCCACAATCTGTGTTTTGAGCAAAAAGAAGAAAAATATAAAAAATTTACTACCGAAATTTTAGAAATCTCGATATGGCATGGGCATGTGACTAATAAAGAAACCAAACCGGGCGAGTGACATAAATGTGATGTTTCCTCTTTGTATTTTGTTCGAATTGTTTTAAAAAAAAAAGATAGGGTCGAAAGAAATGGATGGGTTGCTTATGCCCCCAAGGCAAAGCTTATACGCGACAGACTCGCAGGTTAACCGCTAGTAGCTGAGCTTGCCCTGGAGACGGTGGTTTCAAGTCAACCATCTTAATGACTTTCTTGGGTAGTTATATTTGAAGCACTATTTGGATGCCATGATATCCTAATTTTGGTAAAATGGAGGCAACGTTCCGACATGATCCGGGACGTTATTTAAGCATCAATTGAAACAATAATACATGTGATGTGGTCTTTTTTTCTGCATGTGTCAACATAATAGTGACGTCACATATCTGACGTTAGCAATATGAACGAAATTAAATAGAACCGCATCATGAGAAAACCGGATTTTTGCATATGCGAAAAAGCAAAGGCGCAGATCAGCTGTGCAGTTACTGCACAGCTGATCAGCGCCTTTGTTTTCGCTACTCGGTAAGTACAATTCCTCTTCTACGTGTAGCCGAAATTTCAAGCATCTAGTCCGCTTCTGTGACTGCACAGGCCGATTTGTGTCGCACCCGGTCGGAAACCCCGAAGACCGGTTTTTTTCACGTCGAAGCTCAATATATTTTACCAATTGGAACAGACATACAATTCAGGACCCAGTTGTTCAAAGCATCGTTAGCTTAACGATATCGTTAAGACATAAATTTGTTAAGCAAATATCAGCTAAAGTAACAAATACACTGTTATTTTTTGTTGAAAAAATGTGAGAATCCTTTGCAGTGCAAAGGATTCTCACATTTTTTCAACAAAAAATAACAGTGTATTTGTAATATTAATGTTTGAAATTTTAACGAAACGTTAACTAACGACGTCGTTAGTTTTGAACAACTGGCCCCTGATTTCTAACTACGGTAAACATCGTATATGTAAGACGTAAGATTTCTGCTGAAATCCGACTACTGTTACTATTGTAGACGTATATAAGATCATATAAGCATTCCTTGTTTTGGTTTAGCCTGGCATTGACTGAACAGTTGATTTCTCTATATAAAGAGATATTTGACTGTAAGGAAATCTGAACTGCAACTAATTCACAAATTCGTTTTTGAATTAGATCGTTTATTTATTCGATGTAATATAGTTTCAAACACGTGGTTGTCTCTCATAACGTCCAGGAAAAAGTTGTTGTTGTTGTTGTTTTTTCCGTGTGGGACATATATAAATGTTTGATGTGACATTACGAAAATTTGCTCATGCAATACACAGCAATTTTGCACCTACAAACGTGATGAGAATTTTATTAAAAATCGATTATTTAAATATGTTTGCTAAAAACATCGATTGTGGATACACGTTAGAAGGCGCCTCTAACCAGTACCCACAATCTATGTTTTGAATCAGAAATAAGAAAAATTGCAAACTCCTACATTTGTATATACCCCAGTTTCACGTTTCACTGTAAAAGTGGGGTTTAAGTGGGGTATATGTATATTGCCTGATGTACATGTATCTCTTGATCAACACTATCAGGCCCTAAAGGAATTATTTATACATGGTGTTGGTCATTAACAAGGTAATCAACAGCATCTAATTAGCCACTGGACAGGTACGGTGAAAATATGAGGTCAACCTTAAAATAATGCCCACCCGCACCTCGTGGTCAGATACAAGATACGATAACAAATTCTACATTTGTTTATTCGAGCCTCATCATTAGAAAACCAACACTCTGCATATGCAAAAACAAAGGCGCTGATCAGCTTCGCAGTAACTGCGAAGCTGATCAGCGCCTTTGTTTTCGCTATACGGGTAGTGTAATTCCTCTACTTTCTAAATCCATAATTTCCAGCCTCTGGCCATCTTCTATGATTGTACAGGCTGGTTTGTGTCGGACCTATTCGAAAACCACACTGTTGGTTTTCCCACGAGGCAGCTCAATTTTGTTTATTTGTTAAATAGAGAGTCACACTGAGCATTGTGCAAAGCCGTGATCGTACACATTTTTTTCATCTTTTGCTCAGAATAGTTCATGATCAATTTAACAGAAATATAAGAATGTTCCGAGGAATCTGCTGCTTTCAGAAGCCGTTAATCGACAAAGAGTTTACAATCGGGAGATTTTTTTTTTTTTTCAGTTTTACGTCCCTTTCAAGCTTTTTCACTCATATCGAGACGAATCAATCGGTAGGTGGGGCGAAAACCGGAGTACCCGGGGAAAAACCACCTGACACACCCGCAAGCAGAACATGGCTTGTCTCACATATGAATTCGTGCCCCGTGCGAGGCGCGAACCCACATCGGTGAGATGATCGAATGATCAAGAGCACTGAAGTCAGCGACCTTAACCACTCGGCCTCGGGAGAATTTGGCTATTCTGTGACAGGTTTAGTTTTTGTGCCCCCGCCCAGTGGGGCCATGAGGAATAGATGGGCTGCTTGTGTCCCATAGTACTGACTGGTCGTCTGATTACTGATAAACCGCTCAGAAGGATATAAGAGATGGATTATGTTTCACCTTAGGATATGTGAATATAAGTTTAATTTAGTTTCGGCATGTGAATGTCCGTTTTTCAGAATTAATACTGAGAAGCTGCTGCTGGACTAGCGCAAGATTATCTATGTTTGCTGCTTTTCGTCAAAGGGCATTACCTTTAGACTTGCTCAAGCGGACCAGTCTGTGCAATTATAGAACGGATTTTCTCATGACAATATTTCACCTGATTTCTATATTATGTTGTTTATTGTGGAATGTATATCTGCATGTATGTTTATATGTTTTGAGGGCCTCGGGGAAGATTGGCCTAGCCAACCGTGTTACCCTCTCTAAATAAAGAAATTACTTACTTACTTATGTTTGGTGGAAGTCCTATAAAGTGAAGACAATTAACGTCCCGACATGACCTTAGCTGTTGACTGTGACGCCAAGACACAAATTAACAAATAAAACAATGTTTAAATGTTTCTATCTAAGTAGTTCTTAGCTACATGACAACAATACCAGTCGATCATATTATTCGGCTCTTATTTTTAAATATTTTATTTTCCGGTTGTTTGCAATTTGAGCGGCATCATGAGATTTTTGCATATGCGAAAACAAAGGCGCAGACTCAGCTGTGCAGTTACTGCACAGCTGATCAGCGCCTTTGTTTTTATTTCGCTATTAAGATAGTACAATTCCTCTTCTACTTATAGTCAATATTTCAAGCCTGTAGCCTGCTTCTGTGACTGTACATGCCGATTTTATGGTGCACCTGGTCGGAAACGCCCAACGCCCATTTGCTCGCGACGCGGCTCACTTTAAGAGTTTTTTATGGAAAGAGGGAAGTAAAATCTCTGTTTCGGAGAAAAGGTAAAAGTAAGCAACGATCAGGTTGGTTGGTTGATTGGGGTTTTACGTCCCACCAACAGCTAAGGTCAGACGGGACCTCGGTTTACAGTCCCATCCGAAGAAGCCCATCTGGAGAAGCCCAGGATCAAACCTTCGACCCCTGGTTTACAAGGCGAGTAACATCACTGCACCACGGAGGCTTCTTAACAACGATCAGGAATTGGCCAGTGCAATCAGAAGTAAATCACATCCTAAAACCTAGGTGAGAAAACACAAATTGACACACAGCAGAACGTACCATAAGCCGAGAGAGCAGATTTTTTTTTTAAGATTGTATCAGCGTTCACTTCAAGTTAGCCTAGCCACAAAAATATTTATCAGACTAGTAGCTAGTCTAACTTCAAGTAACAAATAAATTCTTTTGCACGAAAACATGTCATTATTGTTGACCCAGTTTAGGGCGTGACAGTATTATAGGCTTGATTGAACGATGCCTTCATTCATGTTACGCATTGCAATAACATCTACATGACATAAACAATCAATTGTATCAAGTAGCTAAGGTGTAATGTGCATTTGAATTAAAGGAAAATAATAAAGGCTGTATTTAAAACAAACAGTTCTATCGTTACTGTCTTGATATCCAATATTTGAATGAGATTGATCTTTTTCGAAACCCACAAAGCTGTTTAAATGGACTATTAACATTTGAGCCGCCCCATTGGAAAACCGACAATCTGCATAGGCGAAAACAAAGGCGCAGATCAGCTTCGCGGTAACCGCGAAGCGGATCAGCGCCTTTGTTTTCGCTACTCGGATAGTACAATTCCTCCTCTACTTAAATCCAAAATTTCAAGCTTCTAGCTCTTTTCTGTGACTGTACAGGTTGGTTTGTGTCTGACCTGGTCGGAAACCACATTGTTGGTTTTCCCACGAGATGGCTCATTTATTTACTATTTTTTCATATTCTGACCTGACTCGAATATTTGAGCCACCTCGTGGAAAAACCAACAATGTGGTTTGCGAACAGGTCTGACACAAACCGATCTGTATAGCTACAGAAGCAGGTTACAAGCTTGGAATTTTGGAGTTAAGTAGAGGAGGAATTGTTCTATCCGAGTAGCGAAAACAAAGGCGCTGATCAGCTTCGCGGTTACCGCGAAGCTGATCTGCGTCTTTGTTTTCGCATATGCAGATTGTTGGTTTTCTCATGAGCAGGCTCATTTTTTGGACAACGGTTCTGATATTTCAGTGCTCGGCAGCAATTGCTATGTTTCTATTCCATCATATGCGCCGTCTCATGAGAAAACCAACAATCTGAATATGTGAAACCAAAGGCGCAGATCAGCTTCGCAGTTATTCCTCTTTTTTCTTAATCCAAAATTTCCAGTCTCTAGCCATATTCTGTGCTTGTACAGCTCGGTTTGTGTCGGATCTGTTCGGAAATCATATTGTTTGTTTTCTCATAACGCGGTTCATATATATATATATATGTAAGAATTTCTTTAGTTACAGTAACGGCTATTTGTCTGAATTGTCTATAATCTCAGACACTTACAAGTTAGTTTTCCAATTTCATTTTCAGGAGAACAACTTCCCCGCCGCCAACTATACTATTCAAACAATGATTACAACAAATTGATTAAACAATACATATGTTGGAACAAATCTCAACGGACATTCAGTCTATTCCATGTAATAGAAATCTAAAGCCAGCAAATCCTAATCAATGAAAAGGCACCACGTTGTTGATACTGAATATTTCATAGAATAAGATAAAATACATTTACTTTAAAGCGTTTAAGAGCCGAACGGAACTCTGACCGTCACTATTTCACTGGGATAGAGACCTGTAATTACCGTGCCCATAGACGCCCATTGTAATTTGCCCCAAAACAAGACTCATTTATATGCTTCACAACTCATGGTGGACCCCAACACATTCAGTAGACGAGAGATCGCCCCAGGCCGCGTACAAGTGGAGCAAAAAATAGGGTGTTAGCCAGCATCCAAGGACGGTATTTTTCGCTGTTTAGGGACACACCAAAATCGCTCAACAATGAAAAATGATTATTCAAAAATCACTGCATCCGCAATTTGGCCATTGTTCCAAAATATTCAAGAAAAGTTACACTATCAACATCATATCATGTGACAAAAGACTGTTGATAGATACGCATTTATGACCAATCGTAGGTAGCGTTACATCTTAAATTTATCATAAATCAAAAATATTAATAAAGGCAACAAACCCCCCTTAATTCATGTTTTAGGTGATTTTAACGTTAGAGATATTGTATGGCCGGACAGACTCAGCAAATCTGGGTCATCATTGAGCCAGACGGAGGGTCAGATTTTGATAGATATCATGAATGACCATGGTTTGGAACAATTAGTCAATTTCCCCACCAGAGAAAGAAATACTTTGGACTTAATTTTGACCTCTCTTCCTGGTCAGTTTGTAGACATTCATTCCCCGGATAAGCTCAGTGATCATGACATTGTTTCTGGCACATTGAATATTGCTATCCCCCCCCCCTATAAAGAAACCTAGGAGAAAAGTGTATCGTTATCAGAAAGGTGATTATGTATCTATGAGAGCAGAAACACTTAAATTTGCAAAGGAAGGATACTTCAACGGTTACTCGGTCGGTCCAGGAAAATTTCAATCTCATTACACTGTTTATTCAGGAATCGGCAGATAAACATATCCCCTCAAAAACTAGTCGCTCAGTTTCCTCTGTCCCTTGGATAACACCTGAAATAAGAAGGAAGATTCGCAGAAAAAAATGCAACTCATACAAAAGCTAAAAAGACTGGTAGTGCAAAATTTAGATCTAAAATTTGAATCTTTACGGAAAGAGATCAAAGCTGATATCAGGAAGCAGCATGATCTTTATGTGAACAACTTGGTAGGAGATGTTAAGGCTAATCCTAGAGATTTTTTTTACAGGTACATAAACAGTCAGAAAAAAGATACCCAAGGTATTCCCCCGTTGAAAAATAGAAATGGAAGTGGAATAGCACAATCCGAATTTGAGAAAGGCGGAAGAATTTAATGTCAGTTCTCGGATGTTTTCACTAAAAGTGAATACAAACAGGTCCCTCTTATGGATAGATCTGCCCCATTCATGCATGATATTGTGGTCACAAAGGAAGGGGTGACCAAACTTCTCAAAGGTCTAAACCCGTCTAAAGCCTTAGGGCCTGATGAGCTTCATCCCAGAGTCCTAAAGGAACTGGCTATGGAATTAGGGCCGGTATTCGCCCATCTCTTCCAGCAGTCAATTGATACAGGTGAAATTCCTAAAGAATGGTCTCTTGCTAATATTTGCCCCCTGTTTAAGAAGGGTGACAGGTCACTTGCCCGCAATTACCGCCCTGTTTCTTTGACATGCATTCCTTGTAAGCTTCTTGAACATGTTGTATGCTATATTATGGCCCATCTTGATGAACATGAACTCCTGTCGGACAGGCAACACGCATTTAGGAAATGGCATAGCTGTGAAACTCAGTTAACTACAGTGATAAATGACTGGGCCAAAATCTAAGACAAAAAAGCCAGGTCGACACTTTTATACTCGATTTTGAAAAGGCTTTCGATACTCCTCCCCATGAACTCCTTAAAAGCAAATTGTTCAGCTATGGAATAGGTGGAACAACACTGAAATGGATAAATGCTTTCCTTTGTTTCAGACAACAAAGGGTAGTGGTAAATGGTATTAAATCGGATTGGGCTCCAGTTGTGTCGGGTGTCCCTCAGGGCACCGTTCTCGGCCCCTTGCTGTTTTCCTTGTATATAAATGACATCTCAGCAGACATTGAGTCTGAAATAAGACTCTTTGCTGATGATTGTGTTTGCTATCGTGAAATCAAGAATGAAGAGGATACATTGAAACTTCAAAGAGACATTAATCGCTTAGGCATTTGGGCTAGAAAATGGGGAATGAGATTTCAACCCGTCAAATGCAACATGATGCAGCTGACAAATAAACGGTCTAGTAAGATACAGGCTAACTACACCCTTGAGAGCACTTTACTGGAAAACGTTGAAAGCATAAAATACCTGGGTGTAACTATCACAAATGATTTGAAATGGAATACTCATATTTCCAATGTTTGTACAAAGGCTAGCAGAACTCTCGGATTCTTGAGGAGAAATTTGTATTCTTGTCCCCCAGATGTGAAAGAAGCAGCTTATAAAGGACTGGTGCAGCCGGTCTTGGAATATGGAAGCTCAGTTTGGGACCCTCACACTCATGGCCTCCAGGAAGAACTGGAAAAGGTCTAAAATTGTGCGGCAAGGTTTGTGACGGGAAATTATGTTTTTAAAACTGGGAGCATGACTGGCATTTTGGGTCAACTGAAATGGGAATCTCTTAAGAAAAGGAGGAAGGATAGTAGACTTATATTGCTATACAAAGGTCTAAAGGGTAAAGCCAGAATACCCACAGGTGACCTTATCCCAAAATATAGGCGTTGTAGAAATCAACACTCTTTGGCTTTTCAGATACCTTCAGCTAGCAAAGAAGCGTACAAAAGTAGTTTCTTTCCACAGGCTATCAGGGACTGGAATGACCTCCCTGATCTGCTGAAATGTCTGATGACTGTGTGTCCAAGTTCGCTTCAGTCGTGCGTTCAAGGGACTAATTTCTCCCCCATCCGAACCCCCTGGTGAAATAATGTCATTTGGCGTGTCACCAGTAAACTATTCAGATTCAGATTCAGATCATGGTAGATCGTGGAGCCTATCGCTGACAACGTTACAATTACATGTCTCTGTCCTCTTGCAATGTTTATTGTCGTGTCAAAGATGACCCCATAAGCTCAAGTTAACCGGACTATACAGGTCACATGGATACATGTACGATTGTGCATTACTCTACCATAATGAGTATTCAAATATGATCACACCTTAATATAAACAATGATAAAAAAAATAAAAAATAAGAAATAAAATAAATATACTGACGTCAACAACAACAACAACAACGAAAAAAAAAAAAAAAAAAAAAAAAAAAAAAAAAAAAAAAAAAAAAAGCCCAAGTTGAGTTTTAAATGGCTTACTGCCTAGTTTCATAACATAAATTTTCATGTATGATAACATTTTGAGCATTCGGAAATGCTGAAATGAAAATTTTCCGACAGCTGTTTGAAAAAAAAAAAACATGCCGTTGAAAACATACACCCCCACACTGGTCATAGTAAACGCATAGGCAACATCTGAAACGCACAGGCACTCGTTTTAGGACGCACAGGCTACCTCATAAAATGGCGAATATTTGACAGGTGAAAAAGGTATGATAAATACTTTCTAACTGTTTCACCATTGTTACACGATTGTAAAATCTGACACATGCCTTAAAGTACCCTCTATTCATTTCCCTTTACAACGGTAGTAAGTTTAAGTCAAATTGTTTCAAAATGAAAATAATAGACCCAACTTTACTTTTTCGGGTAACGGCATTTTGTCACACTGGTAAATGTAAAAGTACTGGTGCTAGTTGCAACGCACTGGTGCAGATTAAATTACGAACTGAAGTAAGATTAAAATGGCGGAAAAGGTAAACACAACTTGTACCTCTCTTCCTTATCATTCCCTTATAAATTATGTGTGTGTTATTTGCCATGTCACCTGGCGCAGAGAAGGGCGGAAGCATTATAGTTTATGATTTTATCATGCAATATGTGATTTGTTTCATGGGTTAGAAGCCAAATCCGATACAGTTTTACCGACATGACTGGTGGCATGTGTTTTCGTGCCAAAATTGAGGGAAATATGCATGTCTGAGCATAGTTTTTGTTATATATTATATACTTATGAATAAACATTCAAGAAACACGATTTCCGATCGCCAATTTTTTTCTTCGTACCGAAGCAAACGTTTTATTGAGGATTTTCTATTACAACGCACCGGGAGCATCTTTTGAAGCATTGGTACAACGGACTGGTGATTACACAAACACAGACAAAACATATAACTAGCCCAGAAAAAACAACAACATTATTTTAAAACGGTCATTTATAAAATTCTATGTAAACTACAACATAAACTTGTCTGTACGAGTCAACATATCCTTTTTATAGGTCATATTGTAAACTGAATGCGTAACAAATGTATTGACTAAACATTTTAAAGGATCATTGAGTCTGAAATGAATGAATGCACGCATGCCACCATCAAATTGGATACATATGAAATCTAAATGCCTTCTGTTGTTAAAATGTTCCTACACTGATCAAATATTTTTCAATGTTAAAACTATGGCATATACACCCCTATACATGTACCTGTTTAGCTATAACACGCCCTCTATCTCTTACATTATGCACAGCAATGAAATGTATAGAGTAAGAAGAACTTCAGTGAAATAGTGTTGGTCTAAATGAGCCAAGACATACTATCAAGAGTAAACCAAGATGATACCACTTAAGTATTTGACTAGATTAATAGTCCATGTAAATCGTGGATTAAGAAATTTGATAAAGCAAATGCCTAAAGTAGTCAAAATCTTCATGTCATGATGCTGACACAAGGATGCTTAGAGATCATCCATGGCACAATTTTAATACTGACAACTTTCCCATGTATAGTCTAAGTGCATTGAGGGACAAATGCCCCGATCTTTTCCCTTTAATCAAGGTTGATCGCTCCACATGTTGAATCCAGCGATTAGGGGGCGTGTACAGCTGTATGTGTAAACTTGTATTTGTATAGACTGGTGCAAAAGTTTGTTCCATGAAATGTTATTTCTCTATTTTTGGATGCATCAAAAATGAAAAATGGTTAAAAATCATTTTTTCCCTATCAGATGATAAAACTAGTACATGTACGTCTCGCTTAATTGTACCTTATAGGAAAGAACCTAATTTCTGCCATTCTCACCTTATAAAGTATTCATAACTATTTTATACACATATACACAGTTTTCGGGTTACATTTTTGACTGGTCAAAAATGTTCCCACCACCCCCGAGTATCAACACGCCATTTAAATATAATATGTTTTTTTTTTATGATGACCTATCAACATGCAAAAGGATTTTTGGTACTCTTTGGGGCAATGTTCAAAAATAGTTTCCTGTTGTTATGTCCCATCGCACCTCTCATTCATTCGAGATCACATGATGCGTAGCTTCTATAAATAGCACAGCTATTCGATACAATGTATCATATAAGTACAATCTCTGACATACTGCGTCAGAGAGTCGACACCGGGTTCGAATCCCATCAGGGACGTGGGATTTTTTCAAGCTATGCATCATCTCTTAGTTACGAATTTTCATATTCGTAAGACCGTTTTACTATATGTTCAATATAAAAAGTAGTAGGTTTAGCCCAAAATGAAGCCATACATGTATCAAAATGGGGACCAAAATCCATTATGCTAAAATATGGTCTGACAGCGAACTAACGTATGATGGTTGAAGCATTTTATCGACTTTTATTTATTTTATTTTTTTTTTCAAAATACAGGGCAGCTTTACATTGTAACTCCTCTTACCACTGTCAAAGATCTTTCATAAAGCGTTAAAACTGTTACAGCCATATTATTCTATTACAGTTCGGTACTTCGTACCACAACGAAACACCCATTGAGCTACACATTTCATCTGTGCGATCAGTTTTAGTACTCACTGCATGAAAAAACGCGTTTAATTTCCAATTAAATTCACACAAAACGTTATTAAATTTCAAATTTAATTGAATTTGTGTAAATTTTCGTTGGAATTATATTTCAAATATACTCCCCGTTTGCTTTAAGTTTAATGTAACGTAAACTGTAACAGTTTACTGGGTTTATGTATAAATTAAACTCAAACAAAATTTGAAAGCTAAAGAACGTAAACTCAAATTATATGTCTTGTAAACGCGAAATAGTGTTCGCTTAAAGTCGTAAGAAACTCGGTGTTTAATTTGACGTAAACTTGACTTAAATTTTACAATTATACATGCAGATTTTTAATTGTCATTTTAATAATTTCATGCATTTTTCTATATTCGAGCTACCTTACAAAGATAAAGTGGTTCAACGAAAATAAAAAAGAAGAAAAAGAGAAACAAAAAAAATGAAGATGACAGGGGATTCGAACCCACCGCTTTTGGTGTCCCTATATGCAGTACCTCCCCCCTTCCCCCAGCCTGCACCTTCCCGTTACCCGGCCTTAGGTTCCAAGTCCGTTTTCATACCGGTCTAAGCATGTAATTATACCAGCGGATCTTCGACTGAAAGAAACAAGACATGTAGGTGATCGGGGTAGAACATACAGTACGCTACACAATGTACCCTAACAATGTAGTAACACATTCCGCCATATCAGCAGTTGAAAGGAAGACTGAAATTGAAGCTAATAAGCTCTCGTTTAGAAGTGTCGAAGTTTAATGAGATTTATGGTCATCAAAAACATCAAGATTTAGTACATTTAATTTTTGACTCAAACATGAAATTTTCATGCCGTTTACTTGTAGTTTAAAGGAACAAAAACTTCACATTTTTATTTGGATTAATAATTTGAATTATATCATTCTAACCGAATTGTTTAGCATATAATTGTTCATTATTGTCTTTTAAATGAGAAGTTTACTTCAAGTTTAAGTGTTCCAACAATTTCTCGTTTGCTTTTTTTCTAAAATCTTAATTAAATCTTAAAGGTCAAATTATTTCTAATTTAATGCATGCTTCTACGCAAATAAACATGAAATAAAGAGCACAACTAATTGTTACAACAATGTCAAGTTTTATGCCACCTAAAATTTGAATTAAATCGAAAATGCCGAGTTGTATGGAATTTTACGAAATTGTAAACTTACTTAAACGCGTTATTTTATGCAGTGACTTGAAATTGGATTATAGCACTTCTCACAAAGAATATGTATAAATATAAGTAAAGCCGGAAAGAAACGCAATCAGTGCATCTGCAGACCAACCAAAAAAACACAAACAAGCCCCAAAAATTGATAAATGATTGTAAGCATTAATAAAACAAGGCACAGTCTTCGCCATATACAGTTAAAATAAAGTCCTTAAAAGTGAGATGGACCTATTTGAAAACTAAGACATAATGCATTTGTACCTTTCTTTTTTTCTGGCTGATCTGGGTGCTCAGGTTGATGGACAAGGACTGTTAGTAGGATGATGAGGATAAATTTGTCCTAGTTCTGAAAACATGGAACGTAAAGCAAGAAAATGCCTCAAAATTATGTCCGAGAACCTCAGACCCCACACTATATAGCTAAACAGGTGATACAGGGGTAGGCATTTTTTCTTATTTTTGCTTGACACATAAATTGTGTGTACTCTAACAATCACCTATGACGTGTTTTTAATTTAACAGCCTTGTAAGTCTTTGTATATTATATAGCATAATAAAAACACAGTTGTGGTCAATGTCATCAATGTATAAAAATGCAGTGTTTTTTTCATAAATGAACACTGTAAAATAATGTCTCTGTTTTTCTGGACGAGTTAGACGCAACCATAAAGCAAGTTTGTGTAACCACCAGTGCGTTGTACCAATGCTTCAAAAGATGCTCCCAGTGCGTTGTAATAGAAAATCCTCAATAAAACGTTTGCTTTGGTACGAAGAAAAAAAATGGCGATCGGGAATCGTGTTTCTTGAATGTTTATTCCTAAATATATGATACTATAACAAAAACTGTGCTCAGACATGCATTTTCCATCAATTTTTGCACGAAAACACATGTCACCAGTCATGTTGGTAAAACTGTACCGGATTTGGCTGCTAACCCATGAAATAAATCACATATTGCGTGATAAAATCATAAACTATAACGCTTCCGCCCTTCTCTGCGCCAGGTGATATAGCAAATAACACTCACACAAATTTATAAGGGAATGCTAATGAAGAGAGGTACAAGTTATGTTGACCTTTTCCGCCATTTTAATCTTACTCCAGTTCGTAATTTAATCTGCACCAGTGCGTTGCAACTAGCTCCAGTGCTTTTACATTTACCAGTGTGTTTGTAGGAAAAGTCCCTTTTATTACCGATTTCTCTCTTAAATACATGGTCGAAGCGCTTGATCTGCCAAGAACATCGACAGCCAAGATAATGATGTCGAAAGACAAACACCCAAATAATGTCACAACTTTTTAGGAAAAAAATATTCAAGAATTTCATTCACTACGCACCTGGCTTCTAAATCTAAAACAACGCAGATGATTCACACGAAATTTCAAATTGATGAAAAAGAAGGTATTTCATTGTATTTTATTTCCAAGGCTTATTCACCATTTTTGTATTATCTCCTGGTTCCCAGCATACATATAATCAATATTGGAAATACAGGTAACCACCCCGCCCCCCCCCCCCCCCCCCCCGAGAAAAAATAATAATCCAAGGGGGGTTTGGCTACCTATATTTCCAATATTGATTTCAGTAAGCTGGGAATCAGTCGATAATACAAAAATGATGAATAATCAGATGTTACATCCAGCGTTTTAAATGATAGTGGCTATAGATATGCCCAGGCCCTATAAATTTGTAGATTGTCATACAAAGTTTACAAATATGCTTTTAGTTTAAATATTGCGGCAAGAACAATGTTATGTCACATCATTAAAACTCAAATACTCAAGTTAAACAACATTCGTTATGTAAGGGCATTGCATCGTAAATTCTTGACTTCCTTCTGACTCTTTGTGCTAGCTATAGATTTATATATATCAAGGCAGGTAACTCCAGCTTCATTCAGAAGATCAAGGCAGATCCATTAGTCTAGAAGACTCTATGAGGATGTGGAGACCACAGTTGTCTTTTGAAGCAACTGATGATTGGGGTATTCCACTTCTTATTAAAGTATTTATAATGTCATGTTTCAAAATTTAGAAATGATATAACTTTAAAACGTCAGTATGTTAATCAAACAATATTGTTATATTTTTGTTTATAATAAATATATATGTGTGTGAAAATGAAATGGAATAAAATCATCATTACCTCATCATCTACATATCATTACCCCTCATCATCTGTCATATCACCTCATCCTTTGGAGAAGCTTGTGGAAAAAAAACAAAAAAAAAAAACAAAAAAAAAAAAAAAAAGAAAACAAAAAAAAAAAAAAAAAAAAAAAAAACAAAAAAAAAAAAAAAAAAAAAAAAAACATTCGTTACAAAATACGACGCGCCACCCTTTTAAAATACGTGTGTTTTCACATCTCACGTACCTTTTTAGATATACAACGATCAGGTTTTCATGGTAGCAGAACAGATGACTCCAGTAGTTAGCTATCCGTCTTATATGATGATTGGTCGCATAACTAGGACAGAATCTACCATAATCAAATACGTTTTGTTAATTTCTGAAAATGCCTCATGTTAAATATATGTGTATTGCCTGGATATATGAGTTTTGTGACAGTATAAATGGTTCATCGATTTAATGCAATTTCTTTTGTAGAGATGACGAAGCTGAAAGTCTGTCGTGCGTTAACTTTCCTTCGTCGACGTAAGAAACAGTAGTATCAGTGCTAAACAAGAAAATGATATGTAGGTATGGATGGTGTCTTTCTTGGCGTTACAGATGGTGTAACTGTTGTCTATGGAGAAGTCACGCTATAATGTTGTCCCTCAGACGATTTTCTTGTTGAGAACTGATGTTTCTTACGTCGATGAAGGGAAAGAAACACACGGCGGACTTTTATCGTCATCTCTGCAATACAAATACAAAGGAATGGCATATATCTGACACAAAATTCATACATCCAGACAATATATACAATGTATTTGATATAGCCAAGTTCAGAAATTAACAACACGTATCTTATTATGGTAGATACAGTCAATCATCATATAGCTAACTACTCGAGTCATCTGTTCTGCTATCAAACCAGAGCTGGCATGAAAACCTGATCGTAGTATATTTTAAAAGCCGTGTGTTTTGTAATACCCTTTGATGAAAACTCAACGTATTTTAAAAGGGTGACGCGTCGTATTTCGTAACGAATGTTGTCCATTTTGATTATCTGAGCTAAATGATGTGACTTATAGCATTGTTCTTGTCGAAATATTGAAACAAAAAGCATAATTGTAAACTTTGTATGACGATCTACATAGGGTCTAGGTGATTCTTCGTGGACATTTCTCTAGCCACGCATTTAAAACGCTGGGTGTATCATCTCATTATAAGCCTTACGCATAAAATACCATGAACTATCTTCTTTTTCATCAATTTGAAATTTCGTGAAAAGCATCTGCGTTGTTTTAGATTTAGAAGCCATATGCGTTGTAAATGAAATTCTTGAATATTTTTTCCTTAAAAGTTGTGAAATTATTTGGGTGCTTGTCTTTCGACGTCACTGTCTTGGCTTTCGATGTTCTTGGCAGAGCAAGCGCTTCGATCGTGTATTTAAGAGAGAAATCGGTAATAAAAGGGAATTTTCCTACACTATACTGTTACCCGAAAAAGTAAATTTGGGTCTATTTTTTCATTTCGAAATAAATTGACTTAAATTTACTACCGTTCTGGTTGTAAATGGAAATGAATAGGGGGTACTTTAAGGCATGTGTCAGATTTTACAATCGTTGAACAATGGTAAAAGAGTTAGAAAGTTTGTATCATACCTTTTTCACCTGTCAAATATCCGCCATTTTATGAAGTAGCCTGTGCGTCCTAAAACGAGTGCCTGTGCGTTTTAGATGTTGCCTATGCGTTTACTATGACCAGTGTGACCCCTTGCAAAAAGCCTAATTCCGTTTAGGAACTGGTCTATCAGGCATCGCTTCTTTTGATTACAGAAAGTCTATGCATAAGACATAGAAGTCTCCTTCACAATGCCAATGCATACTAGTTAGAGTGAGATATCCACATTTGTTGCTGGAACCCAGTGTTTGAAAATCAAATTTCGTTCGTCGTTATTGACGTCACTGCAGTTTGTTCTATGCTTAAATGGTTATCGCCTCCAAAATGGTCAAAAATGTTTTTAAAGGCTATCATGGTGTCGCTATTTAATAAAGAATTTTATCGTTGTTTTTCGCTGTCTTTCAACGTCACGCGAACTTCCTTATAGTTAACGTGTTTATGACGTCTAGGGAAATAAGCGTCAGAACACCATTGCTTCTTTCTCGGCTATTCAATTGAAATAATGCGACTTCATTATGAAAATAGACTTATGTGTGTATCTGAATATAACGGCGTCGTTTGTGAAATGTTTCAACTAGCATTAGAGACGTCAAATAGATTTTGCTGCAGGTGCGTAAGCGAAAGCGGTACAATGACAAACAGCGACAAAGGGATACCGAGGAAAACGATGGTCCCGGACTATGGAGTCGCTCCGCGCAGCATCAGTTTTTTTTTCCGATGTTTCTTTTCCTGTGAAAAGTCTCATATTGTTACTTTTCAAAACTTTGCTGTTTTGGGGTTTGTAAAACGACTTTGCAGGCCTTTCACGAGTTTTCACGTCAAAAACATTTGTACCTGGACGTCAGGGTGCAAACTTAAAAATGGTGCACCCACACACGTTTTGAGAAAAATACACACCGTAACCGAATTCGGTGAGAGAGAAAATTAAGAAAAATACAAATTTCATCCATATTGTGTATCTCTTGGCCGAGTTATGCTACACTAGTTTTCGAAGAGGCGATTTTTATTGACGTCAGTATATAAACAAACAAACAATTTTAAAATTAATTCTAGAAATTAAGTGCATTCCAGAATGTACAGCACTGAACATTACGAAAACTTACCCATGCAATATACAGAGATTTTTTGAGCTTTAAAAATTACAAATTTTCAGCTGAACAGATTTGATTTTTTTTTTTTTTAATTTTTGCTCAAAACATAGAATGTGGGTACATGATAGAACCGCCTCGGTAAGGCGGTTCTATACCGATGCGGTTCTAACGAATACCCACAAGCTATGTTTTGGACATGTTTTCCTGATAAAAAATGAGAACACAGGTCAAGGGAATGCATGCTCGAATGGTATGTCAATGACAGTTTCTAAGCCAAGTTTCATGCTTGCAGCTATTCTTTATACATCAGTAGAAAAATACAGTGGGGTTCTTTGTAAACTAGGCATAAAAAATTAACAAAGTCGCTGGTGAAAAGAAGCGGAAAATGTCAGGGTGTGTGCTTGTAGCGTATGTCAATGACATTTATTGTACAGGGTAACAAGCCTAAATTTATCACTGCTACTGAGAAATACTGTTATATTCTAGACTGAACATGAAGTTATCTACAAAGCAGCTGGGTATGGTCAATATGCGTTGTTGAAGAATTATTACATGTATTCAGTGTTTCATGGTTACATGTACGTCTGTCACTGCTACAAAGAAATACACTTGTGTTCTATATAGACTCGATGCAATGCGACGTAAAATTTTACAAAGTCGATGAACCGTGAAATATAGGTCAATAACACCGTGTCGAGATGCATTGTTAGAGCATTTAAAGGACAATCTCTACACAATTTTTCATAGAGCAATCATGATTACTGACAAATACGCTTTAAATAGTTCTCGACTCGGCTCAACTTGAAATGCGGCAATTCGACGCTAATTGTATCGAGTCCTTCGACCGTGATTTACAGGTCAAGGACATCTGGTGATGGTTGTGGTTGAAGAGTATGTCAAGGACAATTCTATGCAGGGTTTCGTGCTTTCAGCTATCTTCTGTGTTATAGCATCGACGCAAATCGACTTTAAATGTACATGGGCTTATCATTCAAGACGATCTTTCTAGACGTGTTATAGTTTTAGTTTTTCTTAAGCTGTTCACTTTAACCTTTATAAAACTGTTTAAAACTAATCACAAGTTCATGCAAGGGAGAAAGAGAAACACTGAAAATGTATCCTCAGTTTATCCAAAACGATATTTCGCAGTCTTTGTGGGTGCAAAAGAGAAATAAACTGTACTAGAAATTGAATCGATTCAATTTATGTCTTCCAATTTCGGCAGCGTGTGAAACTCCATTTTGTTATTTGTTAGAAAATAAGCTGCCGTGATGATGTTAATAAATCTGTCAAAGCCGAAAAGCATTTCACAGAATTATTATCAGTCAATAATATAACAGATATTTCCAAACTGTAACAATTTAAATACATTCTATGTTAGGTGTTAGTAATTTATGGGCCGAACCATGGAAATCACCGTGAAATGTTTACCCCCTTTAAAACCCAACTTTTATATAGAAAAACTGGGGTATGTCGGGATATACATATTTTTTCTTATTTTGGCTCCAAAACATAGATTGTGGGTACTCGTTAGAACCGCCTCGTCGAGGCGGTTCTAACGTGTACCCACAATCTATGTTTTGAGCAAGGCGGTTCTAATGTGTACTCTCGGATCTATGTTTTGAGCAAAAATAAGAAAAATATCAATATTTTTCTGATTAAATTTTCAATTTTTACGGCTGAAAAATCTCTGTATATTCCATAGGCAAAATTTCGTAATGTGGTTAATGCTAAGATCGCAGCGGTGGATCCGTATCGAAGTGAATGCAAAATTGTTGACCGGGACGTTAACCCGTCATTAATTAAATCACGACTTTGTTTTTGACTTTTCATGGCGTTCAGTATCACAAAGTATTTGTAAAACCAAGGGAAACATCACAGATGATGAGCACTGTCTTTACGTCAGATTTATAGTAGCCTACAATATTTACATTTCTGTAAGTCTTAATGAATCTTTGGAACTGAAATGCTGTTCATATGTCCACGAACAACATCGTGTCAGGCGACGTCACATGATCCAAATTTTACGTATCACTCTCACTGTCCAATGTGATTGGACGCATGACGTCTTCGATGCTGTTCCACTGTTTGGACACACAATGTGTGTAAATTCTCTATGTGCTTGTAAATGTGATCACCTTGATATTTTTCAACGCGCGATAGAGAGAAATGAATGTAAATATAAGCAATGACTTTTCTGGTGTCTATGGAGCTATGAACCACAATGGGTCGCGTGCAAAGTGAATAAACCCCGAATGGGTTCATATAAACTTTCCTAGCTAATATTCATCATAGAAATGCATTTTATTGGTGTGATGTTCATGGAGCTATAGACCACGGGAGGTAAAGAGAAATAAGCACGAAGGGGTTCATGTAAGCTTCGCTAGCGACCCACTGTGGATCATACACGTGTATATAGCTCCATGGACATAAGAAAATGAAAATCAGTTAGCTCTCTAACAGTGGAAAGTTAGCGCAAGAACTTGACTCAGTGTACCTTTAAATTTGGCAACGTGCGTTTTGATGTTACTGGTGTCTACATACGACTACTTACATGTATATTGTCAAAATCGTTCTCCCCGAGACTTAAAAGAAAAACCCTTTCTTCATATAAGATCAACCTATGGAAACGGTGTATTAGAAAAACGGTGAATCAACGGGGGTTAATCGGAAAAGTGCGAAGCATCGGGCGATGTGTCGGTGAGACATCGGGATTGGCACTAGATAAAAGGTATGTTGTTTGTTTACTTCTATTTTGAAGCGAAAGCTAAACATACTGCAGAAAATAAAAACAAATCGAACACTTGCAGGAGCTGTAAGGGTCTTTGATGCAGCCCCGGAAACCCTAAAATTGTTGAAAATGTATTTTGTTTAATCGCCACGTTGCGCCCAATTTTACCACTCAAACATTTCAGTTGACTTTCGGTTGTATTTTTGTTTATTTTTTATGCTTACATCGAATTACGAATGTAAACAACCTTAATTCAGATTGGTGAATATAGAAAAGTAAGCTCCTGATTATCAACCTTCAGAAAATTTGTATAAAAAAACTGGGAAAATCGAGATTCAGCCGGGTGATTGATTATTTGGTGAGTCTCCGGGCAAGTTGTGTGTGTCGCCGGGGAGCAACCAACTTTTGATGGAATAAAACTTTATTTTCTTAATTCTAGCCAGTACAGGTCTCACTATAGTAATAGAAATCCAACAGTGTTTAATCATTTAAAACTCAAACTATGTGTATGAACTGCACTTTTCTGGCATACAAATAGCATTTATTCGTGTTGATAATCATTAGAAGAACAAAATAAAATCAAAATGAGTGGGGGTTGACCAGCTTGGTTTTTCACAAATTCTCTCAGTAGTGTGACACCGTCAGAATTTTTAAATAAACCGCTTTTCGCGCCCACTAATACACTGGATTGGCAAAAGTTTTTTTTCCCACAGTCAAAATAGCTCTGATTTTATTCAAACTTCCTGGGAATGCCTGGCACAAAGAGAGCTTCTGGCCTGAAAAATAAATTGTCAACAAGACTATGGGAATGACAGATGAGTAAAGACCAAAGTACACAGAACTATTTTTTAAGCGTCAAAATCCCATTGCACCCGAGATCAGTGGTGCTATTAGTTTAGTGATACCTACATGATTGTTGTTTTTTTAACTTTTAGTTTCTATCCCAATTACGGATGCTATAAACACACGTTAATCACCGGCAGTGATGAGAACTCGGACGTTCCTCGTCCGCAGCGTCCGTCATATCGCACTGTTCGCATATATATAGTTTTTTTACGCTGGTTAAATGAAGCTGAAGCAAATGAAAACGTGTAAGTTCTAAATAATTGGAAAAGATACTGTCTCCAATTCTTAAATTTCTTTGGTTGCCGATTTGAAGACTGGGAAAATTATAACAGTACTCGCAGGTCCAATCTTTGGAAATAACATGGAACAGTATCTATTGGGGTAGCTTCTTTCCCAAAATTATCAGGGCCTGAAATGCCCCCATCTGATGTCTACCACTCAGGCGCCAGATGATTGCGTGTCGAAGCTTAACGTTTCTTGTGAGATCTAGGGACAAAGATACCACAGTCACAGCCCCCGCTAGAGCGCGGTAGCTGAAGCGGTAGAGCGTCAGACTGTCACTCTGGAGCGAGAGGTCCTGGGTTCGATCCCCACGAGCGCCATGTAGGGTTCGAGCCCCGCACGGGTCACATGTGGGACAAGTCAAGTTCTGCTTGCAGGTGTGTCAGGTGCTCCTATTTTCGCCCCACCTACTGATTTGTTAGGCCGTGTTCCCATGGACAATGTTTCTTTGTCAAAGATTCTTTGTCACAGAAAATGTGGCAATGAGATTTTTGTTCACACACAGCAATGATTACGTATACTACTTAGCTCGCTCACCTTTGTCACAGATATTTGACAATGAAACTTCGCCACAGAATTGAGTTTACACGGGCATTTGTTTCTGCGACAAACCTACTTTGTCAAAGAAAAATTGTCCGTGGGAACTAGGCCTTAATGAGTGAAATAATTGGCTTTTAAGGCACGTAAAACTTAATCAATAATAATAATAATAATAATAATAATAATAATAATAATAATAATAATAACAATATCAATAATAATAACTGATTCGTAAAACATGACATTTCGACAGGTTCCCAAGTTTGATAAGCTTTACAATATACCGGGACAATGCATACCTGACGGTATTAATTGATGTTAACTTTAGGTTCGGTCTCCTTTTGTTGCTCAGTTCACACGACTGGACATTTATTTTCTCATGGGAAAAATGAGGATTTTCGACATGACTATCCGAGTAACACAAGTATAAGCGTGCGATCTCTCAGCACTAATTTCACTGTATGACCACGTATAAATCCACGGCGATAACCACAGACCGAAAAGACTCTGGCAGCTCGGTTCAACGTGAGCTTTCATACCCGAGCCGGCATGCGCTATTTAGTGCGACCCAATCGAAGCTGCCTTGTCCAATCAAGTACAACCGGAAGTGTGGTCGATTTACAACAAGATTCCAGCCCTGTTCAATTATATATGCGCTCTCGCCGTGGCGAGATCGCAAAAAGTAATAGCTCTGTCACACATTCACGTATCAGCGGCGTATCGCTCACGTATCTATGAAAATGTTGATACGCCGAGGTCTGAGCCGTATTTTGCTCGAGAGACGTATGTACCACGTACGTGTGACGTTCCTGCTACGTTCCCGTGGCGTATCCGTGACGTATCTGTATTCGTATGGAATTTCACTTTCGTATGTACGGCGTATCAGTGCGTATGTGCTACGTACGTGTGACGTATGTATGGCGTATGAAGTGTACGCGTGACGTATCTACGGCGAATACTGCGTTACATTCTTACCTGCGGCGTATCTGTTCTGTACCAATTGCTTTTTAATACCTATGAGGACAAACGGTTGTGTTCACTTTGCTCATGCAATTCGCACATTATAGTTATCAAATATGAGCTGCCGCATGAAAAAAACAACAATCTGCATAGGCAAAAACAAAGGCGCCGATCAGCTTCGCATTAACTGCGGAGCTGATCAGTGCCTTTGTTTTTTCTACATGGATAGTACAATTCCTCTACTTTCTAAATCCAAAGTTTCCAGCCTCTTACCATCTTCTGAGACTGTACTTGCCGGTTTGTGTCAGACCTGATCGGAAACCAAATTATTGGTTTTCTCACGCACAGGCTCATAAAAGAGGTCGAAGATGCCACCGGAGAAATCTAGATAATCTAGATTAACACCGAAAAAACTCCAGGTGGTGGTGGTGGTGGGGGGGAACATCTTCAAGCTCTCCATCCTGGTCGTAAGACCACATGAACAGAGACGGAGGCTACACCAAGCGTAGCCATGAAAGAACCCTGCACGACACCCCGAACCGTGAGAAACATTTGATCCATGACTTCGGAAAAAACGAAAATATACATATAGAAGCATTAAGATTCTCTTGGAACGCCACAAAATATTCCTAATACCCCTAATACGTCACACATACTCCACAGTAGCGAAACGAACGTAGCGCATACGTAGCACATACGTTGCACATACGCCATTAATACGCGAGATACGCCACACGTACGTCGCTGATACGCCGTAGATACGAAAAGACATTCGAGGATACGCCACACATACGTCACATATACGTAGCAGATACGAATGGTACGCTGTACATACGTCACGGTTACGTGGCATTTTAACCGCTACGTACGTGTGGCGTATCAGGAGAATGAGCTACGTATCTACGACGTACCTGCCACGTTGCTTTCGTATGTACCACGTATGTGTGACGTATGTACGGCGTATCGGACCTGCTACGTACGTGCTACGAATTTTTAAGTGCACACATAAAAAACGTAGCACCTCGGAGTATGAGCTACGTATGCCCACGTATCTACGACGTACGTGTGACGTACCTTTCGTATCTCAATACGCCGTAGATACGTGAGTCGATACGCGAATGTGTGACAGCCCTATTACTCGAGTAACAAGGCCAAACAGCACGAGTTACAGTAATGCGCATACGTATCTACGTCATGTGCTTGCGTATAACTGTAACTCTCACTTAACTCGTGTCGGCATTCAATGTTACTCGAGTTACTTGTGTTACTCGGAGTGCTGAATGCAAATGGTGATTTTATCAGGAACAGTGATAGTTCTTTCCATATTTTTGTATGTGCAGTTGGAACATCAGACACAGATTAATTTGTGCCCAAATATGCACTTTTAGAGGTCTCAGCAAATTGCTAATCAGCCATTTTCAAGTTGATTCCCGGTTTGCTTCAGTTTCCATTACTGTGGAATAGCCTCCACATGGTGCACTAGGTCACTCACTATAACAACAAAGAGAAAACAGATTTTGAAAGATCGAAAAAATGTCCACCAAAACTATCCTATGTTGCACCCCTTGATATTACCATAATAATTAAGTACTGTGTGAGATTTGCCATCTCTTGTGTAAATAGAATAACAAAGGTTACATTTTTGCCAAACACAAATTACAATACAGCACATGTACTGGATTTCCCATTTTCGTTGGATATTCAGACTTGAAGGTAAAATCATATATGTATACTTTTTGTTTTGTTTTTTACTTCATTGATCATAAGTATGATGAATTCAGTTTAATTGGCTAGCATGCATTATTTTCGATTTGCCGTATCAACCAGAACATCAGCATACATAAAACATTTTTTTTAATCACGGAAACAGCTCCGTAAAAAGGAACGTATCGTAATCTATAGTTTAGTTCTTTGACTCAGTTACCTGGGTCCAGTTGTTCAAAATTGCCGACTGCGTTAGTTAACAATTCGTACAAAATTCAAACATAAATATTCAAAATACAGTACATGTAAAAACTGACATTACGAAAACACGCCCATACAACACACAGCATTTTTTTCTGCTGTAAAAAAATGAAAATTTTCAGTTGAAAAAGTTTTATAATGTCCTTATTTTGGCTCAAAATATAGATTGTTGGTACTCGTTAGAACCGCCTCGCTGATGCGGTTCTAATGAGTACCCACAATCTATGCTTTGGAACGAAAATAAGAAAAATAAGGATACCCTTGCTACATAAAAGTGGGGTAAGATGGACGGGCAGTTCTGCATAATGAGAGAGGATTCTCACATTTCTTCAACAAAAATAACAGTACATTTCATTATGTAGCTAGTTTTGTTAACAACGATAGCGTTAAGCCAACAATGTTTTTAACAACTGGGTCCTGATATTTCTGTATTTGTTATTCTAGAATAGTGTATGAAGGTATTTCCACCAAGATGTACCATCATGGAAACATCTCCGTATGAAAGCTACCCCAGATTTGCACCTTGCATATAGTAAAAATGGGGGAAATCAGGGGTAGGTATTAAATTGTCGATTTTTATTATTAATCCATAAAATCATACATTAAGGGTGTCCGCTATCATCGAATCAATGAGTTGGTCATACCAGACACTCAAAATACATGATTTTATGGACAACAAGTGTAATTAATGCAAAAAATCAGCTGAATTATGGAATACTTTGTGCAAACGGAGGTGTTTCCGTAATGACGTATGTATTTCTAGCAGAAAACGTATTATTCGCCATTTTTGCTGATAATAGGAAACAGCAATATGGTAAATTTTAAGCTTTCTACCAGAAAATTGTAGCTCGGTGTGGAAATACTTTCAAACATTGTAGTTAGATGACTGCAGATCCTGATTGTGGTAACAGTTTTGTCTAAAATTTATCCAGCATTCCACACAGATGTGAACAGAATCAAACAAGGGAGCAACTTGTAAATGGCTGATAAGCAATTTAGTGAGACCACCAAAATACATATTTGGACATAAATCTGCATTTGTTGGACCAACTGCACATACATGCACAAAAATATAGAAAGAATTACTATCAGTATTCCTCATAAAATTACAATTGAGCCACCGCATGAGAAAACCAACAATTTGCATATGCGAAAACAAAGGCACAAACCAGCTTCCCGATAACCGCGAAGCTGATCAGCGTCTTTGTTTTCGCTACGCAGATAGTACAATTCCTCTTTTTCTTAAATCCAAAATTTCAAGAGTCTAGCCTGCTTCTGTGACTGTACAGCCTGATTTGTGTCGGACGTGGTCGGAACTCCAAATTGTTGGTTTTCTCATGCACAGGCTCAATTTTCCTTTGTACAGGTAAATTTTATAACAAGTATTAGATTTTAAGATCGGCATCCCCTTTAAACTCCGACTGTTTTTCGCCTCGGAGGTAAAATTCCGACACGTCCCCGCTATATGGGGGTGCACATTCTTTTGTTGTTAAGTGACAGAATAAACGGAAGAAAGGTCATTGTACCAAAGCATGACAGAAGTTCGTGTATTACATTAACGATCATACATTAGTGGTAATTTCATAGGCGTGTATCATAAATTTCATATGAAATGTAAGATTTTTATTATAAAGGTTTAGAGATTTTTTTTTCTTTGATAAAATATCGTTGTCACGGACGTTACTAATTAATATGTTATTACACATGTGGTCATCTCATTTTATGGCATGACCTTATCCACTGAATAACATAGATGTGATGCGATATATGAACGTTCGTTGAGCTACGGGCGTGGCAGCTACTTCGGTCATGCAGCCCAAAAGACGTTTCTTTTGGGTCACATTTTTATGTATATACCGTAATTTTACCAAATCTGTCATTTTAACCTATATAAATGTATACACCCTGAATACTGTCGGATGCAACCAAATTCTTACAGCGCAGATTGTTGCAATATCACAAGACACATGCCGAAAGGGAATGTGTTGACTGGAAGCCGGATAAATTAGGCAACAACCTACAACATAGCAATGAACTTTTCACTGTAGGTTGTTGCTCAATCGATCTGACTACCAATCAGTAAACTCCATTTTTGTCAGGTTTCGTGTGTCGCTGCATCAATCTGCGCTGTCTGAATTTGATTGCATCCAGCGGTATACGGCGGGGTAAATTTAGCCCAATTTGACCTTGCTGTACCATAGTTGGTTTGTTTGAATTTAAGGCTTTACGTCCCAGTCAACAACTATTCAGTCATGTCTGGACGGGGCCACCGCTTCCCGGGTATTTAACAAGAACTAAGGAGAGTTAATGTGCCTTGCTTAAGGACACAACCCGGTGCCACCGGTGAGGATAGAAAGGTAAAGAAATAACCTTTAATAATCAAGAAAGTCAGACTTTAACGATGGTCAGTCCTAAAAGGGAATAAGTCACGATTAACGACCGACATTAACATTGTCACATTTTTTAAACAACAAATCACTGCCAGCACGAATTAACAGAATTCGAGGCTAACGCACAAGCAGACTGAAAAAATAAACAGATCCACTGTTGATACGAATAACATAGAATGCAGAAATGCGTATCAGTCAGAAGGTTTATTTTCATAAATTTAAAGTAGTTCCCCTGGGGGTGTTACTACCCAAGCTCTGGGCCTATAAACGAGGACATATAAGACCGTATATAAAGTTTCAGGTGAGCGCTCTCATGGCCATTGGTCCTCTAGAATATATCTGGTAAACTGAGACTATGTGGTAGCGCGTCGGACTCCAGAGCGAGAAGTCAGGAATTCGAACACCATGATCATCTTGTAGTGTCCTTGGACGTGACACTTAATCTCCCCAAAGTATATGCCAACTACCCTGGAAGCGATGGCAATGAAAAATTATTGACTAGGACGTTACACAACAACACCATTCAATCTCGATATTCGCAGTTCAGTGTCAAAACATGGTTATGACTTGAACCACTTTCAGATCATGGAACAACTTTGAGTTCTGGAGAATATTTTTAAAGGATTTTACCAATATATGGACGTGGCGGCCGCCTTTGGCATGGGCCGTTTATATACATGCCAGTGAGGCTTCATATTTTTCTGAAATATGAGTGATGTTTGAAAAACTGCAATTTGTAGTTTCACGGCAATCACTAATATTTCCTTAGAAGCCTCCGTGGCATGGTGGCCAAGCTACTGGCCTTGTAAATCAGGGGTCGTGTGTTCGATCCCGGGCTTCTCCAGTCTTTCGGATGAGACTTTAAACCGAGGCCCCTTCTCCATATGACCTGACAGCTGTTGGGTGGGAAGTAAAACACCAATCAAACAAAGAAACATTTCCAGATGTCGTTAGCAGTTAACGGACGGCTCATCGGAACTAAAATTGCAATTTGGTGATGACGCTATGTAGTTGCTCAAAATATTACTGGACTTTACAAAATTACTACAGTTGGTGTTGAGTTTAAAATGAATATATATACATGTACATATTTAAAACAACAAACGGTAATCCGTTTGGGAACGATTTTCACACAAGTGCGTCTGGCACTAGCAATGATTCAGGTCTAGCACTTTAATTTCCCAACAAGAAAGGGTCGAAGATGATGCGGAATATGAAATTACCGGGTCGAAGATGACACGGAATATGAAATTACCTTGATCAAAAATAGCTCTAGAGTGTTTATAATCGGAAATTAATGCAATAAGTTTTGATTGCCGGATGAATTACAAAATTCGCCCCGTTGTCTCACACAACTTGCCCGATGCCTCACATTATGTAAATGCACCTAGCATTAAATCCCTTTGCAATGCTTGGCGAGATTTTATTTTTTGTGGGAATTTTCCAGTATACTATTATTCATTTGCAAATACCAACGTGACCTTCTTGGTCCATTTCTTTTACTAGAAAATCAAACGAAAATGTGTTTTCGTGGTCTTGAAAGGCATGCCCTCTAAAATGGGGCGCACAATCACGCGTTTCTTGGAATATCTATTTACAAACTGTTTACATAATAAAGAACAATAATGATTTCTACAGCTCCTGCAGCAAACAGAATTTTGACATGCAACGTCACCCAGCCATGTCGGAACAAAACAAAAAGAAGATTAAAACTACGTACCGTGTCGCCATTGTAAATCCCGATGTCTCACCGACACATCGCCCGATGCTTCACATTTTTCCGATTAACCCCCGTTGATTCACCGTTTTTTTAATACACCGTTACCATAGGTTGAAAATAAAAAATTTGTATTCAGTACACTGACCGTTTCAAAGCCACTACTGGATTGATCATTTCCACGTCTATGGTAATGTGATGGCGTGCATAGATAATCAAATAGACTGTCGCATAATATTACGTAAACTACACCTAAAATACGTCATGCAGTACATATACAAAGTATGATGTAAATAATTCTCGACGGAAACTTCAAATGTAGCCGCGGATGATCCACTAGCCAATAATTTTCATTTAGACAGCTTTCATATTAGTTAATTTGCTGTGAAGATAATTACGCCTATTCTATGAAGATTCCTTTTCTTCATGAAACTAGTTTTGATATGAAGCTGGAAACGAAATATTAAGAAAGGGAATATGATTCAATTAACTACACGGCTATTTTGGCGTTTTATAAAGATAAATGAGACAGCATAGAAAAGCAATAAAGGAAATGGAAACTAATTCATCACAGCTCTGTCGTCAGCAAATAGTACAGCACCACAAGAGATCAATGACGGGACTCTGTTAATATTTTGCCCATATCTGAATCTGGCTTTATACACTCAGAAAATGTGTTACGAAAATATGTTGACTCCGATATAAACATGATCAATGTTGTCCATTGTATGTCCCTTATGTTCAGTCATTTATATTCACTACCCCTTTGCCGGGGACCGAGGAGTAGGCGGGGCTATTAATTTTTCATTGTTTAAAGCCCGGCAAAAGTCCGGCGCTGCCAGGTCTAATTTGTGGCAACAAATCCCTGCTAAAAGCCCCGTCATCCCGAGGCTGGCAATAATGAAAAACAACAGCTGGGAGCCGTTCTGATGAAAAGTATGATAGATGGCTTGAATTTCTGTATGTAAGTGTACTGGTACAACAGTATATTAAATAAGGGCCATAAAAGTAATAAAATGTGTAAAATATAAATAACAGTTTATCTGAATTTATGTGACTGCATATTTTGCTGTTCAAAAATGAAAACCCCGGCACATCTCCGGCACTACCGCAACCTATCGGCATCCCACTGCTTTTTCTACCTTTTAACTATTTTATTAGATTTTTACAGATAAACATTTAAACTTAGCAGAAGTGTTCTTTAAAACAATGTTTTCAGTTATGTGTTAACTGTCATAATAATCTTGGATTATTTTTTTTTCGTTATAATGTACTACTCATCTTTTCCAGAATGACATCCCTTCTTGGTGACAATCGAAAATATTACATGACATTGTGGTCGTCCACTTCCCGTTTTGGGATTGAGTGTCCTTTTTAGCACATTTTGTCAATTTTTAAGAAACCCTCTTGCTTTTCTAATTACTATACCTTTTACACATCTTTTAAGGAAGAGTAATTATTAAAGACTTGAGCACTTGAATATTACATTTTGTTCACTGCTTTCCAGTTCCAGGAATGCAAGTTGTAGCATAAAACAGGAAGTGACGTCACAAATTTGTTATGTTTTATGGTTAGGTTTTTGCAGGCTGTTAAAATTGCTTTGCGGCATCGAAATTACCTCCCTTTGATATAAACCAACAGTAAACTTCAACTATTTCTTAAAGTGTATCGAACGGCTTTCATTGCGAATTGTTGGGGCCTCATGAGAATGTGTGGCACATTGGCTGGTGAAACAATTTCGAAAGAAAAATGTCAAACAATTTTCAAAGGGATTTTCTATTGAAACCATTGTTTATGTCGCAAAAAGAGCATTGGACCTGCAATAGAAAAGTTTTGATATTTTTCGTATTTTTGCTCAAAACATAGATTGTGGGTACATGGTAGAACCGCCTCGTCGAGAACGACGTGAATCCACAATCTATGTTTTAGAGCAAAGATAAGAAAAAAATAGGTATATCCCTGCAAACCCCGGTTTCACAAAAATTCGACACCAAATCATAAAACAAATAGAATTACAACAGGAATATCGCTTTGGAACGATCAGTAATATAAGATTACTGGCGAGGTTAAATCGATCTCACAGGGTCCTAACCTCACCCTGCAGTGGTTCATATTAACATTAAGTAGTTGTTCGGTCCGCGTGGTATCTGGTAGAATCGGACAGCAGAAATGAACACATATGTTCTTTACATATTACCAAAATCAAAATTATTTAGCAAAACACCTGGACAAGAAAGAGAGCTAAAGCTATTGAGATTGACGAGGTCTTTGAATATAACAGTAAATTTGCCTACCCCACTGTACACTGTTACCTAAATACTTTCAATGAAACAATTGATATATTAACAGAGAACAGTTTATGTATTTGAACTACCATTATTATCATCACCATTATCATTGCAAACACCATCACCATCATCATCAACAGCATCATAATTTTCACAACAGATTTCATTATTTTTTACCTATTTTATAAAGATTCCTCCTGTAAAAATCAATACTTCAATACAATTTATTTGTTTGTTCTTGATGATTCATTGACTAGTTAGAGATTCACCACGAGGACCGAAGAGCTTACTAAATGTTATGAACCACTGCAGAGCTGAGGGTGAGGTAAGGATCCTGTAAAACCGGTTTAAGCCCGCCAGTAACTTTGTGTTACTGATCGTTCCAAGGCGATACTTCTGTGGTGGTTCTTTTTGTTTTATGTCTTGGTGTTAAAAATTTTTTGTGCTGTTGGCGCCTTATGTATGTTTTCATATTTTTAATTAAGTTACGGTAACTGAGTGGCCACCTATTGGGAAAATAGCTGCTCATTCGGCTTACGATATGTTTCATGGTATAAGTGCCTGATTGTTAGTTTGGCTTTTTCCCACCTCGATTTTTGGAGTGGGAATCTCTTTCTTATTGCGCCTTTTCCTGATCTTTGCCTATTTGTACCTTCCTTTGACATTTTTTATCTTAAGATCAAATACAAAATTTACTGTTATGATTTAAGGACATGTCAATCACATAACTCGGTCTCTTTGATGTTTAAATTGTTCACTGGATAGGCCGACTGCTTTTTTTTCTGGTTTGCTAATAATTTTAATTTTGGTAGTATTTGCGGGTAATGTAGATGCTTTCTCTAGAATGGTGTCTATGGGTGACTTAAGAAACAGGCAGTACATTATGTCCCAAATTTCAAATTTAATTTGACAACGTATCAGAAACATGTCGATCGAAACACAGTAATTTGGACGATAATTTACTATGATTCTTTCTAGAATTGACAGAAGTCTGCAACCACTGATATTTCAAATTAATTCCGTCAATCACATGAGCGGTGACATGAAACCAATAACGCGTCAATATTGGGCAAAAGTTATAACAAATATGTGTGTGTGTGTGTGTGTGTGTGTGTGTGTGTGTGTGTGTGTGTGTGTGTCTACATACACATGTGTACCGCTGTGAGCCAAATTTTCACTATGAAAAATGGAGTGTAGTGCATTTTCAGTTTTATAAACTTAATTTTCACATAAGTTTAAGTAGCGATAATGATCCATATAATAATACATATGAGCCGCGTCATGAGAAAACAAATATTTTGTGTATGCGAAAACAAAGGCGTAGATCAGCTTCGCAATGTCTGCGAAGCTGATCAGCGCCTTTGATAGTACAATTGATAGTTCAACGAATAGTACGGCACGGATAGCCGAAACATTTCCAGCCCTATAGCCATCTTCTGTGCTTGAACAGCTCGGTACGTGTATTAGTTATTAATGAGAAAATTCACCATCAGCAAATACACGATTCCAAGACAATGTGTTAAATCTCGCAAGTTGGGGTATTGCCCACGCCATTTCAAGTTTGTGTACCTGAATGTGTAAAATCTCGCAATTTGGGGTAATGCCTACGTCATTTCAAGACTGTGTGAATGTCATTTGCGCTTGGCCATAAAGCAATCAGCTATGCGAGAGTTAATAACATCTGTCATTATAGCTTAAGAAACTGTATGCTGATTTATACATTATTTCATAAATACATAGAGGATATTCAAGTTTTTGGAGTGAATATGAGTTTTATTTCATTGAGTGAATTGAAAAATTTTTATATTTCATGAGTGCCGAAGGCACGAATGAAATATATAATTTTTCACTTCACGAGATGAAATAAAACTCGTATTCACGACAAAAACTTGAATTTTCTTTTTATTATATTGCATGTAGTCATTGTAACGTTGCGCGCTAAAGCATATGACGTCAAAATCTTAAATGACGTCATTACGTCACGTCATTACGTCGCCATTGTGTGTGAACGTTCATTGCGTCAACAACAGCATAGATTATAAAATTTAGTTATGTATAAATTAGAAATGAAACGGTGGAATCATAATTTGCGTATTCCTAAATATTTTATTTTCACATGTGAAAATATAACTTTTTATATTTTCACATGTGAAAATATAACTTTTTCAAATATTGGTTATATTTAATACATATTTCTCTATATTTCATCACTTGCCATATAATAAAGTAATATATCATATGACGCCGCTTTTTCCAGTGGATAACGTCATGTAATTGAAAGTGTTATGACCACACTTGTATTAAATTGGCACCTTTGCGTGAACACGTAATGTCATTTGCGACATCTGTAACAATGTGAATTCTTATTGAAAATATAGAGGATATTTGCTTTTTTGAGGTGAATACCAGATATATTTCATCGAGTGAGTTGAAAACATCAGAGTTTTCACAAGTGCGCAGCACGAGTGAAAGTTTTTATGTTTTCAACTCACCTGATGAAATATATTTGGTATTCACCGAAAAAAAAGAGCAAATTTTCTTTTAATTTTATACAATACACGAGCATTTTCCAATTCAAAATGCAGGCGGTGAAAATGCAAAAACCAAAAATTTTTGAAAACACAAATAATTTTGGTACCATATTGTTCCTTACGTTCTAACTAAGAAAATGAATACCCACACTTTATGTTTTCGTTCATAAATAACGGAGTTATAGGCGTTTGAATTCCTGAAGTGAGACACATTTAATGACGCCAAGTACATGTAAAATTAATGGAAACGTCAGAAGTAATGCAAAATCTACAGTGAAGATATAGGCTGATATCAGTCACATGTGACTTTTGATATCAGTGAGCTTTGATATCAGTGAAATTTCATATCAATGACAATACCAATTTTATCAAGTTTTGATATACAATGGTTTTCACTGTAAAGTATAAAATAAATGTTCATTTTAAGGCGATAAAATTCTGTTTTAAAAGTCATATAAATATTTTGCATAGTATATATTACCTGCAATGGTGGTCTCTCAGAAAGTTTGGTGAGTGAAACTGTTTGCGTTTTTGTTAGGTATATCAGACAATGATATTGTACGTATTTCCACAAACTGTTCCACAGGTAATTCACATGTGCTAAATTCCACTTAATTTTACGTATGCATATCATGTCCTGGACATTGCTTGCATTTTAGTTTGAACCCGAAACCGCGGTATGGCCCATCACATTTCTCATTAATATGCTCACTGCTCTTAAAGGATCTCAGTTTTATTTTATTTATACCCCTGTACCATTCATAATAT
This sequence comes from Rugalucina vietnamica, assembly GCA_964017185.1. Taxonomy (NCBI): domain Eukaryota; kingdom Metazoa; phylum Mollusca; class Bivalvia; order Lucinida; family Lucinidae; genus Rugalucina; species Rugalucina vietnamica. Next base: position 33,112,868 of record OZ024876.1, read on the forward strand.
AAAAACAAGTAGAAACACTCGAAACGCTAGCATGACACCATGTTGAACTGGCTTTTACCTAAATACGTGTAATGTGGACAGAACTAATATTGCTCAGCTTCATCTTAAGATTTCATTATTTTTTATTAACTCATATGATTTTTATTTAGTTCATGTATTTAAAAGTGAGTATGTATATATTCGACAAAATCAAAGCTTATTACTGTTTACATTATGTATGTACAGTTTTTTTTTGTCTGTATGTCAGGTCTAAAAGGCAAGGTCCCTCAGGATCTTCCCTTGGACATAACACAGACTTAGTCGCATTGTAGTCTCTAAGCATTTTCTTATGGAAAATTGTTATGGGACCTCGGTTTATTGCCTCATTCGAAGGACCGGAGAAGCCATAGATTGAACCCACGACTCCATATTTACATAACGAGTGACTTAGCCACTGCGCCACGGAGGCTTATTTTGCGCTACGGAGGCCACGCCCCTCTCGTAGCTGATTATGCCCCCAACTTTGAAAAAGTTGGAAGGGCATATTGCTTTTGGCTTGTCTGTCTGTCTGTCTGTCTGTCTGTGTGTGTGCGTGTGTGTGTGTGTGTGTGTGTGCGTGTGTACGTCTGTTAACTTTTGAAAGGTGAATGTTAGGGATTTGAAATTTCATGTGTGTATTCCTCATGAAAAAATAGTTGACCCGTATTTTTTTTCTTGTCAGAATTATGCCCCTTTTCTGAGTTATTTCCCTTTGAAAACAAAATTTGAAAATCTTGTGTGCAAGATATCTCGAAAAGTGTTTAAGCTAGAGCCTTCATATTTGATATACTGGTTGGGGCTGATGATTAGATGACCTGATTAACTTTTGAGAAAAATACGGAATTTTGAAATTTTGATTGATTTTTCCTCTTTTCGGTGAAATTTGAAACTTTTGAATGGTGAACACTAGGGTTTTGAAATTTCATATATAGATTCCTCATGAAAAAATAGTTGACACATATTTTTTTTTGTCCAAGTTATGCCCCTTTTCTGAGTTATGTCCCTTTGAAAACAAAATTTGAAAATATTGTGTGCAAGATATCTAAAAAAGTATTTGAGCTAGAGCCTACATACTTGATATACTGGTTGGGGCTGATGAGTAGATGACTTGATTAACTTTTGGAACTTTCTGTGAAATTTTGACAAAAAATACGGAATTTTGAAATTTTGATTATTTTTTCCACTTTTCGATGAAATTTGAAACTTTTGAATGGTGAATGTTAGGGTTTTGAAATTTCATATACAAATTCCTCATGAAAAAATAGTTGACACATATTTTTTTTCATGTTCAAGTTATGTACCTTTTTGGAGTTGTGCCCCTTTTAAAACAAAATCTGAAAATCTTGTGTGCAAGATATCTCAAAAAGTATTTAAGTTAGAGCCTTCATATTTGGTATACTGGTTAGGGCTGAGAAGATCACCTGATTAACTTTGTAGGACTTTCCGTCAAATTTTGACAAAATAACTCCATTTTGAAATTTTTACTCCATTTCTAACTTGTCTGCAAAAAGCTTACATTCTGTTTCTGGATCGAGGTCAAAAACAAGGGCAACCGAACAGCTTCTTTTGGAAATTAAAGTTCACTTCATTCAGATGAAATAAATGAATCATACAAGCTGTCAGTTTAGGGACAAGCATACAGTTGGGGGCATAGTGTTTTACAAACACGCATTTCTAGTTTATTTTATACTACTACGAAAAAGATTTCATGGATTCTCTTAACCATGACAATCAAGCTGGCTTTTAATTGGACTTCTAGGTACCTCGAAGACCTTTTAAACATTAACAATACTTATTTTGAAGACATGGTCAATGAAAATTATCCACCTGAACTACAGTCGAATAAAGCTAACACCACAGATACCTTTTATAATTTATACCTTTCTATTTTAAATGGATTTATTTCTTCTAAAATTTATGATAAACGCGATGGCTTTGATTTTGATAAAGTAAACTTTCTGTTTTTGGATGGTGACGTTCCTCGCAGTGCTTCTTATGGTGTTTACATTTCGCAACTTATTAGGTTTGTTACAGTCTGCAATCATGTTGCGGACTTCAACGCGCGAAATAAATGTTTAACAGCCAAACTTCTCCAGCAGGGCTATCGGTATCATAAACTTCGAAAAACATTTTCGAAATTTTATCGCAGGCACTATGAGTTGATTTCCAAATTTACTTTTGGGCTAAAGACGCTTTTTACGTGAGGGCCTTTCGGAACCAGAATTTCATGGGGACTTGGTTTACAAGTTAAAACCAGAGGACAAATGGTCCTGTAAACGCTCACCTGAGATCTGCTTCATATACCAATAACATATTTGAATATTATGGTATTTAACCCCAGTGCAGGGGCAGATGAAGCCCTTGGGCCATTTTCTTTTTTTAGAATAATCAATATTCTGTCCATTTGCCAATTTCCTGCTGATTTTCCCCTTCAAATAACATTTTAAAAGCAGATGAGCCCCTGGGTCCATTTTTTTTTTCAGAATCATTAAATTTCCGTCCTACTGCCCATTTCCTGCAAGACTTTCACTTAAAATGACATTTTAAAAGTTTTCCCCATTCAAATGTATTGACGACCTATGTTGACCTTGCCATAAAATAGGTCAAGGTCACCACATGGTCATGTTTTATATATACATTGTAGTACTTGAGTCATCCATACTTCATGCAAAGTTTCGTTGAAATCGGTTCACCGGTTCTGGAGAAGATATTTTAAGGTTTTTTACATATATGGACATGGTGGCCATCTTGGTCATGTGACCTGGATTATCCATATACACATTGGTTCCCACTTCCTATAGATGCTTCATATAAAATTTGGCTTTGATTGGCCAAGTGGTTTTAGAGAAAAAATCTTTGAAAAGTGTGTATGGACGACAGACCGGCCAAGGTCAAGAGATGACCTTGACCTAAATTAATCATATACCTTCATCTAATCCATTAGTTGTTTGCATCTCCCACTTTTCAGATCTCAGGCTGCAATAGTTTTCAAAAAATTAGCTAATTTCCACTTTTCCCATTATAAGTCTATGAAAACTTAAAGTTACCATAGCAACCAGAGTTCTTATCTGACTTGAATAAAAAACACAAATTATGTAGAGGCTACTGTCCGGAACATGTATACAAAGTACAGGATTCATCCACTTCACAGTTTCTGAGGAGAAGATTTTTGAATGTTTTTTTTTTTTTTTTTCAAAATTTTGCCCTTTATGGGGCCCCAGCAACCAATCAAAATAAAGGATTAGGACAAAACTCGCAAGAAACGTCAAACACTACTCAATAAACATTTCTGCAAAAACAAAATTCAAATGTCTGCAATTTTAGCGGAAAAATAGCCGATTTCCACTTTTCCCATTATAAGTCCATGGAAACTTTAAGGTACCATAGCAACCAGAGTTCTTATCCGCCTGGAATAAAAAACACAAATTATGTAGAGGCCACTGTCAGGAAAATGTATACAAAGTATAGGCTTCATCCCCTTGACAGTTTCTGAGAAGAAGATTTTTGAATGATTTTCGAAATTTTGCTCTATTGGTTGCCCTGCGACCAATCAAAATAAAGGATTAGGACAAAAGTCACATGAAACGTAGAGGACTACTCAATAAACATTTCTGCAAAAACAAAATTCAAATATCTCCAACAAGACAGCAAAAACTGGCAATTTTCACTTTTTTCCATTATAAGTCTATGGGAAGCATAAGTTGCCATAGCAACCAGAGTCCTTATCCGATCAAAACAAACCAGAGGACCAATGGTCCTGTAAACGCTCACCTGAGATCTGCTGCAAATACCAATAAACATGTTTGATTATTATGGTATTTAACCCCAGTGCAGGGGCAGATTTCCCTTCAAATGATATTTTTCCCAATTCAAATGCATGGGCAACACATGTTGACCTTGCCATAAACCGGGTCAACGTCATCACAGGGTCATGATTTATATACACATTGGAGTACTTTAGCCATCGATGCTTCATGCCATGTTTCCTTGAAATCAGTCTATTGGTTTAAGAGAAGAAGATTTTTGAAGGGTTTTTGCCATATATGGGCATGGTGGCCATCTTGGTCATGTGACCTAAATTATTAATATACACATTGGTTCCCCAATCCTATGGATGCTTCACATAAAATTTGGCTTTAATTGGCCAAGAAGTTTCAGAGGAGAAGATTTTTTAATATTATGTTAATATACATGTATATTGCCCAGGGGTGGGGCCATTTAAGCCCTTGGGTACAACTTTTTTTCAGAATCATTAATATTCAGTACTACTAACCATTTCCTGCAAGATTTTCACCTCAAATGACTTTTTAAAAGTTTTCCCCATTCAAATGCATAGGCGACCTATGTTGACCTTGTCTTAAAATAGGTCAAGGTCACCACAGGGTCATGATTTATATATACATTGTAGTACTTTAGCCATCAATGCTTCATGCCAAGTTTCTTTGAAATCAGTCCACCAGTTTCGGAGAAGAAGATTTTTGAAGGGTTTTTACCATATGGGCATGGCAGCCATCTTGGTCATGTAACCTAGATTATTTATATACACATTGATTCCCCCATTCTATATATGCTTCACATAAAATTTGGCTTTGATTGGCCAAGCGGTTTCAGAGAATAGATCTTTGAAAATGGTGGACGACGGACGGACGGACGGACGACGGACGGACGACGACGACGGACGGACGCCGGAGCATGGGTATACTATAAGCTCACCTGTGAGCCTTCGGCTCAGGTGAGCTAAAAACTTATAGGAAGAAATAATTTTTAACTTGTTACAGACGTATAGGATATTACTTCAATGTTATGCGACAGACTGCATGCTTAGTTTTTGGAGTGGGGATTTCTTTCTGATTGCGCTATTTCCTGAATATTGCCTATTTGTGATAATTTGCACCTTGTAAGATGTATCGTGTTGTGCTTGTTGTGATTTTAAGCTTGTAAATAATTGTTGATTTTAAGCTTGTAAATAATTGTGGATTTCAACTTGTAAAGTAATTCCAACTTCACTAATTTCCTACATTCTGATTGGTTGTTTATAAGACTTTATACTTCGATAAAAGCAATGCGTAAGAATACTTGGTTTTCACCATAAAAAAGGCGCGACGTTACGTGATTACGTGACGTTTCCTCGAGGAAACGTTGAACGTCACCAAATCTAAACGTCATAAAACAATGGATGAACGCGTTTTGAAGGCGTCGAAATGAATATTTGGAATTTTTAATAAACATGGACGATTTTTCTTTTAATACAACATCGTAAAGTAAGCGTTTTTATCTTCTTGTTGTGTGTTGAAATTTGACGTTTGAATTTCTAATGTTCCGAGCCCCAGTTCAAAATCGACATGTCTTTCTATCGGCCCAGACGGCGACATTTCCTCCCAAAAAAACAATTTTGAATGAAGGGGAGATGTTTTAAAGCTCCCGCTGTTACAGCTTGCCTTTAGGAAGCCTGTTATAGCTTCTATTATTTGCGAGAAGTGAGTTCTATGCCTTGGAAATTTTCAAGATGGCTGCCTCATGAACATCCGTTTTGCTCTATTTTTCCTTCCGCTGGCTATAAAAAATGAAATCAATGTAAATAAATGCAGTGTAATGGGACAAAGTTGGAATTATAAGGAATGAATTATTATTTTTTGTTGATTTTATCGATGTGTAAACTCAGGCGAATCACTCACAAACTTTTTCATAAAGCCCTTCGGGCTTTATTTAGTTTGTGAGTGATTCGCCTGAGTTTACCCATCGATAAAATCAACAAAAATAAAATTCATTCCTATAATAATTGCTTGTCCATAAACAATTTATCTACTCTGTATATAACATTGTCACGTAATCTGATTAAATAAATACTCGATTTGACAGAGTGGACATTCAAAAGAGCATTAAAACATTATGGTTCACTTTATTTGGCTTGTAATAACAGAATAGCTATTCTCACTTCCTCTGACCAAAGTCGATGTACACTTTGGTCATGTCAGTATGTATGCGACGCCTTAATAGAGTAAGTAAGTAAGTAAGTAAGTATTTATTTATTATCGTGTCACATGTTATCAATACTATACATAATATACAATTTAAAACAACACATGCAATGATAACATCCAGCCAATACGACTTATGAGACACACATTAGCATTTACAATAATCATAAAACAATAAAAAGTGCTTAATATTTAATAACACTAAGATACATCCTATTATAAAAGAAATATATATTGCATTATATCAGCTGCAAAGTTGTGGTATTAAATATAGTAATGTATAAAAGAGTCCTATAAAATCATGCGATATTAAAGTTAATGGTTTTATCAAATTAAAACTTCATATGAAATTGCATCAAGGAAAAAAAAAAAAAAAAAAAAAAAAAAAAAAAAAAAAAAAAAAAAAAAATCACTGAAGACGTTTTCTTCTGTTAAACATTTGGAGAAGGGTTGAGGCTAATATAAACTGCATATTTACATAGTTCATAATAAAAATAAATTTGTCTTGTAATAACATATTTTGAAAATCTGTATTACAACTTCGGGCTTTATCAAATAAAGGTCTTCTTAGGTCTGAGTAAAAATCGCAGGATAACAAAAAATGCATTTCATCCTCGACAGTATTATCGCTACAAAATTTACAGATACGGTTTTCAAGTGGCACCTTAGGCACAATAGATCTCTTGGATATATATCTCATGTAAAACCGGTTTAAGCCCGCCAGTAACTTTGTGTTACTGATCGTTCCAAGGCGATACTTCTGTGGTGGTTCTTTTTGTTTTATGTCTTGGTGTTTAAAATTTTTGTGCTGTTGGCACTTTATGTATGTTTTCATATTTTCAGTTAAGTTAAGGTAACTGAGTGGCCACCTATTGGGAAAATAGCTGCTCATTCGGCTTGCGATATGTTTCATGGTATACGTTTGGTTTTTTCCCACCTCGGTTTTTGGAGTGGGAATCTTTTTCTGATTGCGCCTTTTCCTGATCTTGCCTACTTGCACCTTTTTATATTAGTATACAGGCAAATTGTTGAAATTGCGCCTCTCTCGTAGCTGTTCTATTTTTGTACTGCCACGAAAGATAACAATCGAGCTGATAATATCGAGGCTTATAATTCGACTTCTAGGTTCCTCGATGATCTTTTGAACACTGACAATCCTAATTTTGAAGGCATGGTCAAACAAATTTATCCCCCTGAACTACAGTTGAATAAAGCAAACATCACAGATACCGAAGCCCCCTTTTTAGACTTACATCTTTCTATTGCAAACGGATTTGTTTCTTCTAAAATTTAGGATAAACGAGATGACTTTGATTTTGATATAGTAAACTTTCCGTTTTTGGATGGTGACGTTCCTCGCCGTGCTTCTTATGGTGTATACATTTCGCAACTTATTTGGTTTGCTAAAGTCTGCAATCATGTTGCGGACTGCAATGCCCGAAATAAATGTTTAACAGCCAACGTTCTCCAGCAGGGTTATCGGTATCATAAACTTCGAAAAACATTTTCGAAATTTTATCGCAGACACTATGAGTTGATTTCCAAATTTAATGTTGGGCTATTTAAAGACCCTTTTACGTGAGTGCCTTTGGGAACCAGAATTTTATGGTGACTTGGCTTACAAATTTAAGAAACTTAAAGGAAGGAATGATTTTTCTTTTCAATTCAGAAAAATCATTACACGTTACATACATGTACGTATAGGATATAACTTAAATGTTATGCGACAGTCTGCATGCTTAGTTTTTAAGACAATCATGGTTGATAACTATGCTGCCTTCTTTAATTGCACGCAGGTGGGTCGGATGATGGCCCCGGCATAAAGCTGTTCATTTCAGCTGGTTGGGGCCAGAGCTTCATGTCTGTTGCTTGGCCCACCGGGGTTCAACTGTTTTTCTTTTGCTCCGAAGTTAGTTAGTTATTTGGCGCCCAGTGATCTCCATCGTCGGGCAGCTTACTCAATCTGTGAGTCCTCAATTTTGATTCATCATTGTGTTTATCATGATTTATTTGTTTGTCCATGATGATTCATTGACTAGTTAGAGATTCACCACGAGACCCGAACAACTAACTAAGTGTTGTGAACCACTGCAGAAGCTGAGGGTGAGGTTAGGTACCTGTAAAATCGATTTAAGCCCGCCAGTAAATTCTATAATTACTGATCGTTCCAAGGGGATACTTCTGTTGTGGTTCTATTTGTTTTATATTTTGGAGTTGATATTTTGTGCTGTTTTTATTTAAGTTCAGGTCACTGAGAGACCGCCTATTGGGAAATAGCTGCTCACTCGGCTTACGATGCTACATAGAAGTACCTAATTGTAAATTTAGTTTTTCCCACCTCGGTTTTTAGGGCGGGAATTTCTTTCTGATTGCGCCTTTTCCTGATCATTGCCTAGATGTGTTGTGTTGTACTTTCTTTTCTGTCTGGTGTCTACGTGCACATATGTTGGAATTTTAAGCTTGTAAATTATCAGGAAAACGTGTCCGTGAAATGTATACCCCCTTAAACCCCACTTTTATATAGCAAAACTGGGGTATGCAGGGGTATACCTATTCTTCTTATTTTTGCTCTAAAACATAGATTGTGGGTACTCGTTAGAACCGCCTTGACGAGGCTGTTCTAACGTGTACCCACAATCTATGTTTTGAGCAAAAATAAGAAAAATATCAATTTTTTTTCAGCTGAAAATTTTCAATTTTTAAACTCAAAAAAATCTCTGTATATTTCATGGGTAAATTTTCGTAATGTAAATGTAACGATTCCTGAACTCTCTATTCTTACTTTGCATCCATTTTTTTAAGAAAAAAATGTCTTCAGTTAGACTTTTGAATCAAATCAAGTGTTAAAGATAAACTCGTTTTTCGGTGAAATAAGGACTATGAAATGAATTACCAAATTGACAAAATTGATTGAAAAAGCGATCTAATGCTTTCTCAAATATCGTAAAGTCCCGTATTTATGCAAAGTGGGAGTTTTATTAAAGCTTTGACTCCGAAGCAATCCTTTAGTGATACGTTTGTATCGATTCTAGATCTAATTGCCTTTTATCAGAATGACTAAGTTACGCCTCTTGACGCTAAATGTATTGGTCCAAAGCAGTCAGATGATCTTTTTGAATGCTAGATTCGATAAGATGGTTTTATTTTGCCCGCGGCAATCAGAGAAATTTGAGCCAGAAAGGCTGTATTTTGTCTGTGCATTACAAAAACTTGCCATGCAATATACAGTGATTTTTTAGAAGAAAAAATTGAACATTTTCAGCTAAAAATTTTGATATTTTTCTTATTTTTGCTTCAAAACATAGATTGTGGGTACTCGTTAGAACCGCCTCGACGAGGCGGTTCTAACGTGTACCCACAATCTATGTTTTGGGCAAAAATAGGAAAAATATAAAAAAAATCGGATGAATTTTTCAATTTTTTTGAGCTGAAAAAATCTCTATATATTGCATGGGCAAGTTTTCGTAATGCAGAAAGACAGTATTTTGTCTGTGCCAGAACAATGGCGCCGGCCACAAACATGTGGAAGCAAAAATCTGTTGCGCACGGCTGTTGCGACTGCATTCTAGAACGTGTGCTAATCCATCTACTTCCAACAACATACAGTCACCAAGTCTTTACTCTTTATATGTTTTTAAAACATTATCAAAACCAGAGGACAAACTTTTTTTCAGGAAACGACTTATTTATTCCCATAAGTATTTATGTGTTCGACGAATTTTATTTGAGCCGCTGCATGGGAAAACCAACAATCTGCATAGGCGAAAACAAAGACGCAGATCAGCTTCGCGGTAACCGCGAAGCTGATCAGCGCCTTTGTTTTCGCTACTCGGATAGTACAGTTCCTCTTCTACTAAAATCCGAAATTTCAAGATTCTAGCTCTTTTCTGTAACTGTAGAGACCGGTTTGTGTCGGACCTGGTCGGAAACCCAAATTGTTGGTTTTCTCATGCACAGGCTCATTTGTCTGATCTGCTTATCCGTCGTATATCATTATGTTCTTCTTTTTACGAACATGCACAAAAAATGTGGTTTCCTAGAATCCTAGTTACATTTGGTGAATGAATAAAATACTAAGAGTAATTACATGTAATTAATTTAACGCACAAAAGAGCCTTGGTTTCTTTTTGTATCAACGCACAAAAGAGCCTTGGTTTCTTTTTGTATCACCACAGTGTACCCTATTGATTAGATCTACATTGTATATCAACTCCAAGCGGAAATAAGACTAAAAGATACTTCTGGGTTAAACGTTCCATATTGTTAAGTTTCACATTGAGCTTTCTGTCCTATTTATTTGTACATGTAACTGGCAGTGCGACTATTCTACTTGGCATTTTCTTCGAGTCGCCATGTAAGATTGGCATTTCCAGATCAAAGAGTGGTCTAGATTATACACATCAACAATTTTACTACAACAGCAATAGTTTGCTGCTGCAAAGTTTCTTCTAACTTTACCGAGCTAGTTAGATTGACAAAGCTTTTTGCTTCTAACTTTACCGAGCTAGTTAGTTTTACATAGCTTTTTTGCTTCTAACATTACCGAGCTAGTTAGTTTTACAAAGCTTTTTGCTTCCAACTTTACCGGGCTAGTTAGTTTTACAAAGCTTTGTTGCTTCTACATGTAACTTTACCGAGTTAGTAATAGTTTTACAAAGCTTTTTTTGCTTCTAACTTTACAGAGCTAGTTAGTTCTACAAAGGTTTTTGATTCTAACTTTACCGAGCTAGTTTAAGTTTTACAAAGCTTTCTGCTTCTAACTTTACCGAGCTAGTTAGTTTTACAAAGCTAAATAGTCCACTGCAGTTGTCATTCATCAACGAAAGGTAACAATTACACCACTGTGACCGACGGACGTTTTGTTACGTATCACGCTAACATGCCTATGCCGGAAATATCTACATGTACCCTCTTATACCTAGATCCAGACCTTCAGCTGCAGTTTACAATCTATATGTACATACATACACAGTGGCCTTCCGACTGTATCACACAGCGTCAGTTCCATGCGTATACTAAGTTGGATAAAATTTAAATCCATAATTTCTGTGAGATTTACTCATTCAGCTTACGCGCCTGCGGTCATCTCTCAAACGCTGGGCTCCAGTCACAGAAAGCAGCATTAGTGACACACATTCAAAGTGTATATCAGATATATCACACTAAAGCGCGCGCCGTGACTTCAAGGTCAAGGCACTCATCACGTGTCAACCATGTATCATCTTTTTTTTTGCTTATTCAATCGGAAATTGTTCTTGTTTATCAAGGTCCGCAACGGAACATGTTGGAGTGAGGTTTCGCAACTACATTATACCTCGCTTTTAAATAGTAAAATTTGGGTCTACAGGGGTATACCTTCTGTCGTATTTAAGATCCTAAACATAGATTGTTGGTACTCGTTGGAACCGCCTCGGCGAAGCGAATTACTGCTGTTGCAGCTGTCACGGTTACGAAGTGGCTACTGAATATAAAACTATTCAGTATTTCCTAACAACAAACAAAAATATGGGCGCTCTTAAATTGCAGCTAGATGATATTTATTTGTCAGTACAATCCAATTCTACTAAATCTCTAATGCAAAATGCCGTTTAATGGATGTTTGTAATTCTTATTTTCGACAGCATGTTATTATTCTGATGTAACCAACAAATATAATGGCCGGGCTTACAACCAATTTGTCAGATATTTTCTTTTTTATTGCTAGGATTTCTCCAGAATTATTGTTATTCGTTAGAACATAACAGTTCCAATGCGCCTAATAGCTATAACATTGGAAACAGCTTGGAAGTGTAGTGAAATGTACAGAACTACACCTAATAGCTTTTTGAAAATTGAACGGAGAATCAACCAGAATGCGTCTACAGAGGTCTTCGGGCCTGGAAGGACGTCGACTACGTAAGAAACGTAAGAAGCATGTGAGTTGAGTCGTTCAACTGTATACCTTAAGCTTTTACCTAGGTCAAAAGTAGACCATACCCAATAACGTATTCATGAGGTAACGCCCATACAGTAACCTATTTGCCGAATTATACCTATTTTTCAAATGACAATTTTCCGATGATTTTCACGACCAAAAAAAAATTCTGTATATTGCATGGGCGCGTTTATATAATAGCAATTCTAAAATACTGCCATCAGGGCATCTAAAATAAAGACGTGCATAGCTCTGTGTGCTTTCTAAATAGGCACCGTCTGAGCATTACGAAAACTTGCCCATGTAATATATATATAAAAAAATTCATGCAGTAAAAATTGAAATTTTCTTTGGAAAAAAATGCTATTTTCGACAGTTTTGCGCAAAAATTGATTCAGAGTACACGTTAGAACAGCCTCGCCGAGGCGGTTCTAACGAGTACACTCAATCTATGTTTTGGATCAAAAATAAGGAAAATATGTATACCCCTGTAAACCCCCGTTTTACTTTATAAAAAACTGGGTATGAATTATATGAACATGTCATCCTGATGGACACAGTATAACGGGTCTGCTTAGCGCTTTTAAAGGCATCGTTTCCACGGACAATTTGTCTATGACAAAGTAGGTTTGTCGCAGAAAAATACGCTCGTGTAAACTCGATTCTGTGGCGAAGTGTCATTGTCAAATATCTGTGGCAAAGGTGAGCGAGCTTAGTCATATAAGTAATCTTTGCTGTGTGTGAACGCAAACCAAAGTTTCTGCGACAAATATTCTTCGTCAAAGAAAAAGTGTCCGTGGAAACTTGGCCGTAGCTGAAGCATTACTTGCAGTTGCTGTGCTTTAATGAACTGGCAAACAGTACATGCAGCTATAGGAAACAAACTCTAGCCTTCGAAGTCACCATTAGGAAGTGATTGACAAATCAAGAAATCAAGTAATTGAGACGATAATTTATAATGATTGCTGCTTGAATTGACAGCAGTCTGCAACAACTGATACTTCAAATGAGCCTTGACGCGAGAAAACCGGACTTCGGGGTTTCCGACCAGGTCTGACACAAACCGGCCTGTGCAGCTACAGAAGATGGATAGAAACTTGTAATTTCGGATGTAAGAAGAAGAACAATTGTACTATCCGTGTAGCGAAAACAAAGGCGCTGACCAGCTTCGCAGTTACTGCGAAGCTGATCTGCGCCTTTGTTTTCGCATAAGCAAAATTCCGATTTTCTCATGATGCGGCTCAAATTAATTCCGTCAGTCAAACTATCATTAACAAGGAATAAGGAAAGAATTCATTTAAAGTCCCGCTTACAACGCTCGAGATTTTTTCATGTTAATAGATTCAAGAAATACAAGATACTTTGGTGGCAGGTGGGATATCCAAACGTTGTCCAGCCCTTGTTGGATGTAAACCAGATGGACAATGGTCCTGTAAACGCTCACCTGAGATCTGGGATATGCGATCTCAGCTGACCTAGCCATAAAATAGGTCAAGGTCGTCCTCGGGTCATGATTATACAAACTTTGTAGAGCTCCATTCACTGATGCTTCAGGCAAAGTTTCTAAATAATAGGTCTTCCGGTTCTGAAGAATAAGATTTATTAAGGTTTTTGCTATTTATAACCATAGTGACCATCTTGGTCATGTGACCTTGACCATTTTATAATATTTTTCATTCCCTTTTCTTACCGATGCTCCACATAAAGATTGGTTTTGATTGGCCAAGCGGTTTCAGAGAAAAAGATGTTTGAATATCATGGTCATATACATGTATGTAACCCCGGGCCAGGGACAGACATCCCCCTGAGGACATTTTCTCCATAAACATAAATCTTCTGTCCATTTGTATACTCCAAGCAAGTTTTCCCCCATTTAATTACATTTTACTAATTATCCCCATTCAAATGCGTGGGCAACCTATGTTGGCCTTGCCATAAAATAGTGAATGTCATCCCAAGGTCATGATTTATACAAACTTTGTAGAGCTCCTCTCCCTGATGCTTCATGCCAAGTTTCAAAATCATAGGCCTTCTGGCTCTGGAGAAGAATATTTTTAAGGTTTTTGCTATTTATAGCAATGGCAGCCATCTTGGTCATGTGACCTTGGCCATTTATATAAACTTTCATTCTTCCTTCCCAAGAATGCTCCACATGACGTTTGGCTTTGATGGGCTCCTCCCCCTGATGCTTCATACCAAGTTTCAAAATCATAGGCCTTCTGTTTCTCGTTCTGGAGAAGATTTTTTAAAGGCATTTGCTATTAATAGCCATGGTGGCCACCTTGGTCATGTGATCTTAACCATTTATTATAGCCTCAACCCTTCAATGTACTTTTCTATAGCTATTACTGTAATGGAAAAGGTCCATATAGATATTCATCCGAGAAAAAAAGAAGTCCGGTTTTAAAAGATTGTTTATTCGTCAATATGATTATTTTAGAATATAAAGCTGTAGACATACAAAAAGTAAATCGATTGTTTTGTCAACTGGGACACTTAAAAGTTTGAAAGTTACTAACGTTTCAAATTAAAAAGAATGCTTAGAGGCCATGGGAGTGATTCGGTCGGCGGTCATCAGTCTGCGGTCTTTGCAAGCCTTAGGCATATTCGTCTCCCAATTATTTCGATACAAATGGTTATTTCGGTTTCTAATCTATAAACGACATGCTTAAGACATGATTTCTATCATTGATTATGCCTGTAGTGCCTGTCTGTTCTTCATAATAATAATAGATCATCGCGGTTTGTATTTAACGCTACACTGCCGGGGTCACTTCAATAGTTTTTTTATGATAACCTCGAAGGTACGAATGAAGCCGAGATAGCCTGATTCTCTTTCTCTTTCTAGGGCGGGAAAATGATTCGGTATCAATTATGCATGGCACTGGTTCCTATTCCGAATATATTTACATATAAAATAAACCTGATAACGGGAAACCAGCCGATAATGGCAACTATTTTTAGATTATTATTTATAGACCATAAATGTTAATAATAACATGAGTAATGCCGTTAAAAGTCTGTCGGCCCCATTAGCTCAGTGTCTTAAGCATCGGTCTTCTAATCAGACTCTTACAGGTTCGAATCTCGCCGCATATCCGCTATTCATTTTTTTTTTTTTTAATTTTATTTTATTATTATTCTTTGTTATCATAATAAGTTTCTTTTCTTTCTTCATTCGTTTTTATTCTTCCTTTTTTTATGGAGTCTATTTAGCAGTACGCTGAAAAAAGTTGTTCAGTACTGGCGATAACTGGTAGGCCCAGACAGATGAATATTGCATTATCAAATGAGCCGCGTCACAAGAAAACCGGAATTTTGCCTATGCGAAAACAAGCGAAGCTGATCAGCGCCTTTGTTTTCGCTACACGGATAGTACACTTTCTCTTCTTATTAAATCCGAAATTTCAAGTTTCTACGCTGCTTCTGGGACTGCACATGTCGGTTTGTGTCAGACTTGGTCGGAAACCCCGAAGACCGGTTTTCTCGCTTCGCGGCTCATTAATATTGAATTTTGAAATGATGTATAACCGTATCTTCAATGGCAAAAAAGATAAATGTATTACATAGGTGCAAATTGTGTAAAGTGTATGTTGAGATATCTGATGATTTTCACAAGTGATTGATATCAGCCGATATTTTAACTGTAAATTTCTGATAACTTCTGACGTTTCCATTCACTTGACGCCATTAAAAAGTGTTTCACGTCAGAAATTCTAACGCCTTTAACTCAGTTATTAAAGAAATAACATAAAGTATTGGTGTTCATGTTCTTAATTTTTTTTATTTAGATCGCAAGGAAGAGTGTACCAAAAATATTTGTGTTTTCAATATTTTTTTAGCTCACCTGAGCCGAAGGCTCACAGGTGAGCTTATAGGATAGGCAGGCATCCGTCGTCCGTCGTCGTCCGTCCGTCCGTCGTCCGTCGTCCGTCCACAATTTCAAAGAAGAATATTTCTGAAGCTAGTAAGCCGATCTTGATCAAATTTAATGTGAACCATAATTGGGTTGGGGGATTGATGGCATTAGGTTTTGGAGCAGATTGTATCAAAATTGTGGTTTCCATGGCAACAGATAGGTCCCATAGACTTACAATGGGAAAAACTAAAAAATCTTCTTCTCTGAAACCACTAGGCCCACAGCTTTGATATTTGGTATGTAGCAATGGCTAATGGTCCTCTACATAAATTGTGCCATTCGTGCCCCTGGGGTCAAATTTGGCCACGCCCCGGGGGGTCGATAGTCTCCATAGACTTACTATGGGAAAAAAATTAAAAAATCTTCTTCTCTGAAACCACAGGGCCCACAGCTTTGATATTTGGTATGTGGCAATGGCTAATGGTCCTCTACATAAATTGTGCCAGCCATGCCCCTGGGGTCAAATTTGGCCACGCCCCGTGGGTGGATAGTTTCCATAGACTTACAATAGGAAAAACTAAAAAAATCTTCTTCTCTGAAACCACTAGGCCCACAGCTTTGATATTTGGTATGTAGCAATGGCTAATAGTCCTCTACATAAATTGTGCCATTCATGCCCCTGGGGTCAAATTTGGCCACGCCCCAGGGGTTGATAGTCTCTATAGACTTACTATGGAAAAAAAAATCTTCTTCTCTGAAACCACAGGGCCCACAGCTTTGATATTTTGTATGTGGCAATGGCTAATGGTCCTCTACATAAATTGTGCCAATCATGCCCCTGGGGTCAAATTTGGCCACGCCCCGGGGGTTGATAGTCTCCATAGACCTACAATAGGAAAAAACTAAAAAAATCTTCTTCTCTGAAACCACTAGGCCAACAGCTTTGATATTTGGTATGTAGCAATGGCTAATGGTCCTCTACATAAATTGTGCCATTCATGCCCCTGGGGTCAAATTTGGCCACGCCCCGGGGGTCGATAGTCTCCATAGACTTACTATGGGAAAAAAAAATAAAAATCTTCTTCTCTGAAACCACAGGGCCCACAGCTTTGATATTTGGTATGTGGCAATGGCTAATGGTCCTCTACATAAATTGTGCCAGCCATGCCCCTGGGGTCAAATTTGGCCACGCCCCGGGGGTGGATAGTTTCCATAGACTTACAATTAGAAAAACTAAAAAATCTTCTTCTCTGAAACCACTAGGCCCACAGCTTTGATATTTGGTATGTAGCAATGGCTAATGGTCCTCTACATAAATTGTGCCATTCATGTCCCTGGGGTCAAATTTGGCCACGCCCTAGAGGTTGATAGTCTCCATAGACTTACTATGGGAAAAAAATTAAAAAATCTTCTTCTCTGAAACCACTAGGCCAACAGCTTTGATATTTTGTATGTGGCAATGGCTAATGGTCCTTTAAATTGTGCCAATCATGCCCCTGGGGTCAAATTTGGCCAAGCCCCGGGGGTCGATAGTCTCCATAGACCTACAATAGGAAAAAACTAAAAAAATCTTCTTCTCTGAAACCACTAGGCCAACAGCTTTGATATTTGGTATGTAGCATTGGCTAATGGTCCTCTACATAAATTGTGCCATTCATGCCCCACGGGTCAAATTTGGCCACGCCCCGGGGGTTGATAGTCTCCATAGACTTACTATGGGAAAAAAATTAAAAAATCTTCTTCTCTGAAACCACAGGGCCCACAGCTTTGATATTTGGTATGTGGCAATGGCTAATGGTCCTCTACATAAATTGTGCCAATCATGTCCCAGGGGTCAAAATTGGCCACGCCCCGGGGGTCGATAGTCTCCATAGACCTACAATAGGAAAAACTAAAAGAATCTTCTTCTCTGAAACCACTAGGCCCACAGCTTTGTTATTTGGTATGTAGCAATGGCTAATGGTCCTCTACATAAATTGTGCCATTCATGCCCCTGGGGTCAAATTTGGCCAGGCCCCGGAGGTTGATAGTCTCAATAGACTTGCTATGGGAAAAAATCAAAAATCTTCTTCTCTGAAACCACAGGGCACACAGCTTTGATATTTTGTATGTGGCAATGGCTAATGGTCCTCTACATAAATTGTGCCAGCCATGCCCCTGGGGCCAAATTTGGCCACGCCCCGGGGGTAGACAGTCTCCATAGACTTACAATGGGAAAAACTAAAAAAATCTTCTTCTCTGAAACCAAAAGGCCCAGAGCTTCTATATTTTGTATGTAGCAATGTTTGGTAGTCCCCATTATAAATTGTGCCAGTCATGCCCCTGGGTCAAATTTGGCCATGCCCCGGGGGTCAATAGTGTCCATGCATAGACTTTCATTGGTCGATTCTCAATTAATTTAAATCTCATGAGCTTACAATGTGATAATCTCTCAGGTGAGCTACAGGACCAATGGTCCTCTAGTTTTTGTTTTGCATTTTCACCGCCTGCCTCTTCAATGTGAAAATTTACAAAATCAACACACTAGATTAAATATATTTGGTATTCAATTCAAAAAACACAACATGAAAATCGTCACATTTTGTTGACGTTTTGGCACCTGTCCCGTGTGGCCCTACGTACGCCTAAGTAGAAAATATGTCATATTTAACGTGTTGATACTTCAAATTGAAACAAATTCCTCAAATATGCTCATAAGATATTGCTGCTTATAGTTATACAAAAACCAAAAAACTTAAACAACAGCACTTTACTTTTCCTGCTAGCCAAGGTGTCCACAAACCTCGTACATGTGCGTTCTGTACGCTTGGTGTACGTTAAAGTATTTTAAGCATGCAGCTTAAAGCTCGACGTGTCTCGGGTATGTGTCTTATACGAATAAGTTCAACACGCGTTACATTAAACGTTTGATACGCGCCTATACTGTATTGTGTGCTTAACATAACTGTATGAAAGTACATGCAATCCAAAATTTTCAGCATGCTGAGATTATTATACGACCTGTACACACCTTAGACACACGCTAATCATTTGTGACTGCTAATTACACCATATAGACAATGGGCCCCCCTCCCATTGGGGCCTAAAGAAATAGATATAGGCTACTTGTGCCTCCAGGTAAAGCTAAATACACTGCTGACTGACCGTCTGATTACTGGTTATCCGCGCTTGTCTGAGCCTGCCGAGGAAACATTTCAAGTCAAACCATCCATACGTATAAGCTTTTTGGGTCTTAGTTGGATAGTTATATTTCAAGCACTTGTTGGATGTGATGACATCCTCATTTTGGGTAAAAGTCCTGTAAAATGGAGGCAACATCCCAACATGGCCTTAGCTGTTGACTGGAACGTAAAGCATCAATTCAAACATACAAATCACGCCAAGAGGTTGCAAAAGTGGTCGGAGATTTCTCCATACTTCCATGTTGTGGTTTTACTAGATTCTAGTAATTTATAAGCCGTAAGTCCTATACTATAGGTAATAAAAGTTTACTGAGAAGCAAATTTTCTTATTCAGCGCGTTGAGATTTTTTCATACGCCAGGGTCGCGTTTGTCTTGTACGTTAATGTGCGACTGACTTTTCAAGATTGACGTGTATGTATGGGTATGGGTATATACTTAGAGGATATTTTACTTTTTTCCCTGTCAAACGGCACTTAAATATGTTATAACATTAAAATATTTCGTCCTAAAACCATATAACACTGACTTCAGTTTCAGAAAGATTCCGACTTGGCGGCAGTGTAGTTTCATTTATGTGAAAAAAAATCAGAAGCAGACCGAAAAATCTGTTTGAAATAATGGCGTAATTTGACGTCGGAGAACAGCCGACGCCGATTGTATGTTTCGTTAAGGAAATCACCCACAGATACGATGAAAATGTTACAAACAACAGAAACGTCATCGGTCTGTCAGTTACTATTTAGTTCACAGTAGTTGTGGCACAGTCGATTTTCAGCTGCTCAGAAGTCCACCTATGAGGATAAACGGAATATCACCTGTCTGGCATGCTCGCCGCAAGAAATTGTTACACATGTTCAACAGATGGACGAACAATTTTGCGAGAATTGGTACGGCGTATCTGCATTTGACAGCTGGATACAAAGACATAAAAATGTTGATAGCCAAGGATCTTTTGTTAAAATAAAACACCCTGAAACAAATGTATAACGCGCTGGCGGCTTAAAATGTCAAGTAACTTCATATAGAGACGTTGACATTTGCCCCGCACTCGGTTCGGACGTGCAGGGAAAAGGCTGTAGATGACGTGTTTTTGTCTGATTTCAATAAAATTTCTTGACATATTTGCTTATAAAATACTTTTGCAAAAGCAGATATATTCATTTTTCTGTTGAAAATATAAATAGTGTACACGAACTTTTCTGACAAACCACGTATGTATTAAACGTGTTACGTGTCTCCGGCGTGCTTCTGATGTTTGTTGAATAAAGGTATCTCTATGTCTATGGAAAAACATTGGTTGAATTTGCGGCATACGTGTATTTTTCCACACGCTCGGTGCGCGGTTTGTCTTATACGTTATTGACTGCGATAGAAAATTGAGGCTATTGATATGACACTTGTGTCATATCTTTTCTTGTATAAATTTTTGTTCCTCCATCTCAAGGATATATATAAAATTTGGCTTTGATTGGTCAAGTAGTGGTTACTGAAAAAATAAGCTTTACATTTAACTTGCAAATGACCTTTGACCAAGGTCAAATAATGACCTTGACCTTTTATACTCACATCACTTCATTAGCTAAACATGTTTTCTGTATCTACCAACTTTCAGGTCACAGGCTACAAAACTTCCTCAAAAATTCAATGTTTCACATTTTTCCATTGAAACGCCTATGTGACCAAAATTGAGCTTGCCGTAAAATAGGTCAAGGTCAACTAAAGCTCATGATTTATATACTATGATGGGCCAGAGTCCCCAGTGCTACATACCAAGTTTCGTTGAAATCGGTCCACCGGTTCCAGAGAAGAGGATTTTTTTATGGTTTTTACCATGTATGGGCATGGCGACCATCTTGGTCATGTGATCTGGACCATTTATATAAACTTTCGTTCCCCCTTTCTAAGGGTGCTCCACATGAAGTTTGGCTTTGATTGGCCAAGCGGTTTCAGAGGAGATCTTTGAAATTGTGAACGGACGACGACGGACGACGACGGAGCATGGCCATCCTATAAGCTGACCTTGTAAGCCTTCGGCTCAGGTGAGCTAAAAAAAACTTTTAACAGGGTAGTGAACCCTACATGTGCCTTCATCAACAGTCTAAAACGGTTTGGAAAATGTACATACAGCTCCGTCTCAAAAATAGCATACCCCTGTAATGTCGAAAAATAAGTTGCTCCCCCCGACCCCCTCTTCAGCTGCATCACATCGATAGCTTCCTATCCAATCGGACTTCTCATGATCCATGTAAACTAAATACCAGTTTCATTCAAGCCCGATTAATAGCCATCCAGCAACGATCTATGTAATTCAGGTGACGGGGTCAATTTATTTTGCTACATTGCAGGGGTATGTTATTTTTGAGACGGAGCTGTACGTATATTGACCAAATGTTATACCGTAGATTGTATACACCATGTATAGTAGGGGAAAACTTGTGAAAGTGAGGTAATTTGGTTTCGTAATGTGATGACACTTTTTCCTAAAATGTTAAGAGCAATGACCAAGTACTGGTGCAATTTCTATGGGAATTTAATGTATGGTAAAGAAAATGCGTCATGAAGTCGTTAATTCGAAAAATATTTTAATAGGTATTTTAAGAATTCTAAACACACAAGAACATACCCTACAACATCGTTAGTTAAGTGCAATGGGGGTTCAACGTGCGAATAAAACGAACGATCACGGTAGAAGTATTAATTTTTGAAACATTACATTAAAAGAGTAGTTTGCCGTTTAAAATAATTTTGAAGAAAAAGTGTTGATTTGGTTTGTGTAATATTGGAAGTTTAATTGTTGTCATATTCAGAATTTTAAGTGACTCGTTTTGTACGCATGCGCATAACGCAGTTTGAACGCCAAATTGAATCTGATCAATAACAAAATTAAGAGAAAAATTTATCCATGCAAATATCATAGTACAGTTTTTTTTTTTTTTTTTTTTTTTTTTTTTTTTTTTTGTTTTGTTTGTTTGTTTGTTTGTTTTTTTTTCAGTAGAAAATGTTTGATATTTTTGTAAGTTTTGCTTAAAACATTGATTGTGGGTACACGTTAAAACCGCTTCGCCGAGCGGTTGTAAGAAGTACCCAAAATCTATGCTTTAACAATAACAAAAAATAGGTAAAGCCCCGTATACCTCAATTTTGCTATATAAAAGTGAGGTTTAAGGGGGTATTTATTTCACAGACATGTAATTCTGATGTTATGAATGCACTTTATTCTTGAAAAGCACAATTGATCGTTTATATTTTTGACTGAGCTAAGCAGCCATTTGCAGATACATGTACACGTATGACCATTTATTTTCTGTGAAAACATGTCCGTGTAATGTTTACCCCCTTATACCCCACTTTTATATAGCCGGGAAAACTAAGGTTTGCAGGGGTATACCTATTGTTCTTATTTTTGATCCAAAACATACATTGTGGGCACTCGGTAGAACCGCCTCGACGAGGCGGTTCTAACGTGTACCCACAATGTATGTTTCGAGAAAAAAATATTAAAAATATTAATTTTTTTCCAATGAAATTTTCAATGTTTTCTTCTGAAAAAAAATCCTGTATTATAATTATATTGCATGGGCAAGTTTTCATAATGATTTGTGCGCTTTTGAAACTGCATCTTCTCCGCTTAAGTATCGATTATAGAAAATGATTTGATGTCTTCGGTTAAAGTTCGGCTTAGCTGTGATTTTATCTTCATTGTAATCAAATAAGGGGAGACGAAGTTTCGTGTCCGTCGGTAATTGAGTGCCAATACGCAAATCTAGATAGATATTACGAGAACGCAATCTTAATGAAAACGTATCATTCATCTGAAATACGTTCTCGTTTCACGGACATGTAACAACTTGATAACAACAATTACATGTTTCGGACCGAAACGAACTTCATTTTGAGTAAGTGCAAACACCCAGGATTACATGAGTATACATTTTAAAACTTAACTGAGCCGCTCAATAAGAAAACAACCAACATGCATAGGCGTAAACAAAGACGCAGATCAGCTGTGCAGTAACTGCACAGCTGAACAGCGTCTTTGCTTTCGCTACATAGACAGTGCAACCCCTCTTATACTTAAATCCAAAATAGGACCTGGTCCCGAGGTTATAAAACTTTTTTCTTGCTCAGCTCAGCTGAGACTAAAATTTATCCTGCTGATAAATGTTGAAATGCAAACAATTGTTGGCATTTTAACATTTATCAGCAGGATAAATTACAGGCTTTGCTGAGCTGAGCCTGAATATTCTACCAATTTTGATCATTTCTGTATTTATGAGCAGTTGAAATTTCATGCTCGACTCAAAAACTTTAATAACCTCAGGGCCTGGTCGGAAACCGAAATAACTCACATTATATCTGAAAACTCATAGGAACCGAGATTCCAAGTGCTTACACGCTGTGTGTAAGGCGTACCTTTTGTCACGCATCTACGTGTACATCAATGTTTAAGAATTATACTAATTTCTAGTTTCAGGATGCGTTGTCTCCAGCCACCATGGCCGTCGAAAAAATGACTGTGGGGTTAAACAAAAAAAAAAAAAAAAATAATAAATAAATAAACAGATAAATAAAGCCTCTGAGAAGAAAATACATTGATGATGTACTTTACATTCTGTGATCTTAAGTGCTATTTATATTCATTCTTTTTGATAACCAATGATTTCATGAATTTTCCTTTTACATGTTATTTCATCATTATGAAAACTTGCCCATACAATATACAGAAATATTTATCAGCTGATAAACAAAGAAGAAAATATATTAGAAAAACTTTTGATATTTCTCTTATTTTTGCTCAAAACATAGATTGTGTTTACGAGGCGGTTCTAACGACGACCCCACAATCTACATGTATGTTTTTGAGCAAAAATAAGAAAAATAGGTATCACGCATTTTTACTATAAAATACTGGGGTTCGAGGGGGTATACTTTTTATGGACATGTTTCCTTATGTATTTTCGAGAATGTTTCCAAAGTCATTTCAGGAATGTCTCCAAAATACAAATAAATAAAAAAAATAATCCAGGTGACAAATCTAACAATGTTCCAAAAATACGATATTATACCAAACCAACAAATTTAATCACATGTCTGCGACGATTCATTTGTAAACCTGTGCATTTAATTTTGCTGCTGAAATGGAAGCTTTATTCATTACGAAACCATGCCCATGTGATTTACAGAGTTTTTCAAAGTTGTAAAAATTGAAAATTTTCATTTGAAATTTGAATATCTTGATATTTTTCTTCTTTTTGCTCAAAACATAGATTGTTGGTACACGCTGGAACCGCCTCGGTGAGGCGGTTCTAACGAGTACCGACAATCTATGTTTTGGAGCAAAAATATGTATACCCCTGCATACCCCAGTTTTGCAATATAAAAGTGTGGTTCAGGGGGTATACATTACACGGACATTTTTCCTGATGTAATATCAAAACTGTCCCCATAGGTTGACATTACGAAAACATGCCCATGCAATATACAGAAAAAATAGTTGTAAAAATGAAAAATTTCACTGGGGAAAAAAAAAGATATTTTTCTTATTTTTGCTCAAAACATAAATTGTGGGTAAACGTTAGAACCGCCTCGCCGAGGCGGTTCTAACGAGTACCCACAATCTATGTTTTGAAGCAACAATAAGAAAAATAGGTATACCCCTGCAAACCCCAGTTTTACTATATAAAAGTGGGGTTTAATGGGGTATACATTACACGGACATTTGTCGCCATAGGTTGACAACAGCCGACACTATGTTCATTTAACGCTTTCTGCGAATTTTGCCAACAAATTAAAATGGGTTGCAGTAAAAATGCGAACACGCACAAAGCTCGTAGAACTAAAAATTAATTCTTTTAGAATTGCTCTTGCTTTACGTGGAGAAAGAAGCCGATGATCTACACTGAAAAAAAGTTATAAGAGGCCTCATATTTTTTCTTCTAGTTCAGAAAGTAAAATATGATCAATTAAAATTCATGATCATATGAATAAACCGCTCTGTGAGTTTCCGCATTCCAAAATGCGTAATACATCTCACACAGACGACGCATGAGTAAAGGTACCCTCATTTCAAAAAATCACACTTTATTAACATCAAATAAAATGGCATGTTATGACGTTGTGTTTTACATTTAAATTTGTTTGAAAGTGCTACTGACTGCCATGATGCAATGTAAAATTAAGTCAAATGTGTTGCTGAAATAAGAATCTTCGTTTCTGTTTTGTACATGCATGAAGACATCAACATGAAAAACAGGAATTCAGCTTTTTTCATGCAACTGCATACAAACTTTGTTCTTCTCCGGTTGCGTTATTATCAACACCATGTCAATGAAATTTTCAGCGATTATTTATGTCTGACAAACTTTGAAAATTTAAAAAATCATCCACAAATTCTGTTATTTTGTTCGTTACAAATTGGCATTGAAACCGGAAGTTAGAGTCAGCCGTTACCTGTCTGTCCTCGAAAATCGTCTAATACAGCTATTTCGAGTTATATCTCTCATTTACAGGCCTCATCAAGTGAATTTGACAGGAATTAACATGTTTAAGAGGCACATTGTCGAATTTTCCAAAAATCTCGAAAATAGCGATTTTTAAAAATGCGTAAAAAATCTACCAGTAGATAAAATTCGAATGTTTGATGTTTTTCCAAGCGAGAAGGAACCATTTGATGACATCCGCTCCTCATTACAATAAATGTTGTGCTTAAATCGATTTTTATTAAAAAACATTGATTTTTGCATTTTTACTCCAAAAACGCGTTTAGTGAAAGAAAATTATTTTTGAGCAGTTGGAAACTTTACCTACTTGAAAGACACGTCTCTAGGCGAAAAAACATGTAATTTTAATCATGGCTTAGAAAACAAAAATGAGTTTGAAAAGTGGCCTCTCATAACTTTTTTTCAGTGTATGAGTGTGAACCACCCACAATGGCATAGGCTCGGAGTTCAGCAGTTGTAAGCAGACTGGCTCACTTCAAGTTTTCCTGTCCGGTTTGGCATATATCAATGAATCGTTGAAGGAGATTGCTTGCTTAGAACATAATTAGACTGAGAGAGGAATTGAAACTGAATCATCTTAACAATTCACTAGGGTATGGTTGTTTACTGTAATTGGTTTTCAGCGGTATGACTAAATTACGCCTCTTGATATTAATAAAACTGACCTTCAGATGTCTGGTGATGCCGACTGAGGTCTGTAGACCGTATTGGGAAAATATGACCTTTGTCAATCCATTACGAAAACTTGCCCATGTAATACACAGAGATTTTTAAGTTGTGAAAGAGGAAAAATTTCATCAGAAAATTTTTGATATTTTTCTTATTTTTGCTCAAAACATAGATGGTGGATACACGTTAGAACCGCCTCGGCGGGGCGGTTCTAACGAGTACCCACAATCTATGTTTTGAAGCAAAAATAAGAAAAATAAGCATACCCCTGCAAACACCAGTTTTTTTCTATATAAAAGTGGGGTTCATGGGGGTTAACATTTCACGGAGATGTTTTCCTGATGCTGTCGCTAGAGCGAAATATTGTTTGTATGCTACATTTTGAGTGCGGAAATATTGATACTTAGATTTTGTTTGTTCCAATTGTTTAGGAACTTGAAAGTTGTTTTATTGCTTAGCTTCTTAAATGATTCTTTATTACAGAATGCCATATACACATACAGGCCCGTTTCAAAAATAACAAGCTCTTGCGATGTCGCATTTGAATCGACCTTTGCCAGATAGATTTCTAACATTCTATATTTTGAGTACATGTAAAGGGTTTGTATTGGTTTAAATAGATCATGAGCTGACACGTTCACCTGATCAAGTAAGAAGCACATTACTATATAAGTAACAAAAACTGTTTGATGCTAAATGATATTTGCAAATACATACACCAAACAAGGACGAAAGGATCGGTTATTCTAGCTATGTTTATCTGTAGATGAATCTTTGTTGTCAAATATTTCTGTTCATCCGGGTGCGTGAGACTGCATTAGGAATTTTCGTCTTAAATCAATACACAGTGCGCTAATATATACATGTACATACAGTGTGTACTCCTTCCGGTTTAAAGGCAGGTCTGCACATACCTTTACGGAAATCTAGTTTTTTTTTTTTCTTTAACTTAAAGAGTCCCCACAAGATTTTTTTTTTCTTTTTCGGTGGTCTCTGATGGTCAGGACAATCATGTAGTCAAATTTCATGCGTATTCTTCACATGAATAAAAACATCCATTTGATAGTCTTTGCCTTCGATTCCAATTCTTCATAGCATAAGATGTGAAAAATTGGTACCAATTTCTCACACCTAAGAAACATTCATACCAGTTCTTCGCAGACAGAATGAATGCGGCTTACCGATTCTTCACATGTAAAAAAACCACTGAACCTTCACGTATGTGAAACCGGTACGTGTACATGACCGGTACGTGGACAATTCGGACCTTGGCTAATTCGGATCCGATTCGGACCTCGGCTTTGAACAATCGGACCTTGTCCACTGGTCAATTCGGACCTCGCTAGATCGAGGTCCAAATTGACCAATGCATTTTTAGCTCACCTGAGCCGAAGGCTCACAAGGTGAGCTTATAGGATGACCATGATCCGGCGTCCGTCCGTCGTCCGTCGTCCGTCCGTCGTCGTCGTCGTCCACAATTTCAAAGATCTTCTTCTCTGAAACCGCTTGGCCGATCTAGTTGAAATTTTATGTGGAACCTCCTTGGGTAGTGGCATTTCAAGTTTGATCGCGAAATTCAGGTCACATGACCAAGATGGCCGCCAGGCCCATATATGGTAAAAACCCTTCAAAAATCTTCTTCTCCAGAACCGGTGGGCCGATTTCCA
Source organism: Rugalucina vietnamica (assembly GCA_964017185.1). Classification (NCBI taxonomy): domain Eukaryota; kingdom Metazoa; phylum Mollusca; class Bivalvia; order Lucinida; family Lucinidae; genus Rugalucina; species Rugalucina vietnamica. Next base: position 33,140,656 of record OZ024876.1, read on the forward strand.
CGAAACTTGGTATGTAGCATCAGGGACTTCAGCCCATCATAGTTTGATAAAATGATGACCCTTGGATGACCTTGACCTATTTTACGGCAAGGTCAAATTTGGAAACATAGGCTTTTACATGGGAAAAAGTGAAAACTATGGATTTTTTGAAAACTATTGCAGCCTGAGGCCTGAAAAGTGGTAGATGCAAACAACTAATGGAGTAGATGAAGGTATGTGATTAATTTAGGTCAAGGTCATCTCTTGACCTTGGCCAGTCTGTCGTCCATTCACACTTTTCAAAGATCTTCTTCTCTGAAACTGCTGGGCCAATCGAAGTGAAATTTTACGTGGAGCATCCATGGGTAGGGGAGACGAAAGTTTGATTGCGAAATCCAGGTCACATGACCAAGATGGCTGCCACGCCCATATATGGTAAAAACCACTCAAAAATTTTCTTCTCCAGAACCGGCAGGCCGATTTTCATGAAACTTGGTATGTAGCATTTGGGACTCCAGCCCATCATAGTTTGATAAAATGATGACCCTACGATGACATTGACCTAATTTACGGCAAGGTCAATTTTGGAAACATAGGCTTTAACATGGGAAAAAGTGAAAACTATGGATTTTTTGTAAACTATTGCAGCCTGATGCCTGAAAAGTGGTAGATGCAAACAACTAATGGAGTAGATGAAGGTATGTGATTAATGTAGGTCAAGGTCATCTCTTGACCTTGGCCAGTCTGTCGTCCATACACACTTTTCAAAGATCTTCTTCTCTGAAAGTGCTGGGCCAATCAATGTGAAATTTTATGTGGAGCATCCATGGGTTGGGGAGACAAAAGTTTAATCGCGAAATCCAGGTCACATGACCAAGATGGCTGCCACGCCCATATATGGTAAAAACCACTCAAAAATCTTCTCCTCAAGAACCGGCAGGCCGATTTCCACGAAACTTGGTATGTAGCATCGGGGACGTCAGTCCATTATAGTTTGATAAAATGATGACCCTTGGATGACCTTGACCTAATTTACGGCAAGGTCAAATTTGGAAACATAGGCTTTTACATGGGAAAAAGTGAAAACTATGGATTTTTTTAAAACTATTGCAGCCTGATGCCTGAAAAGTGGTAGATGCAAACAACTAATGGAGTAGATGAAGGTATGTGATTAATGTAGGTCAAGGTCATCTCTTGACCTTGGCCAGTCTGTTGTCCATACACAATTTTCAAAGATCTTCTTCTCTGAAACTGCTGGGCCAATCAAAGTGAAATTTTATGTGGAGCATCCATGGGTAGGGGAGACGAAAGTTTGATCGCGAAATCCAGGTCACATTACCAAGATGGCCGCCACGCCCATATATGGTAAAAACCACTCAAAAATTTTCTTCTCCAGAACCGGCAGGCCAATTTTCGCGAAACTTGGTATGTAGCATTTGGGACTCCAGCCCATCCTAGTTTGATCAAATGATGACCATAGGATGACCTTGACCTATTTTACGGCAAGGTCAATTTTGGAAACATAGGCTTTTACATGGGAAAAGGCGGAAACAATGGATATTTTGGAAACTGTTGCAGTCTGAGACCTGGAAGTTGCTAGATGCAGACAACCAATGGCGTCAATGAAGGTAAGTAATTAATGAAGGCCAAGGTCATTTCTTGACCTCGACCCAAAGTCATTTAAATATCAAAATTAAAATTGTGGTTTTCTCATAAATCACTGGGTTTGGAAACTATTGCAGCCTGAGACCTGAAACTTTGCAGATGCAGACAACTTATGAATTCAATAAAGGTGTGTGAGTATTCAAGGTCAAGGTCATTTCATGATGACTTAATACTGCAGGATCAGGCTTCAGGTGAGCGTTTTCAGGACCAATGGTCCTCTGGTTTGAAATAGGGTCCGAATTAGCCAAGGTACGAATCGGTTTAAGGTCCTTAGCCAATGTTACAATCGGTTTAAAGTCTTGATCTAAATATGACGTTTCTTATTTTGTTCAGTATATTTTGAATATTAACAACATCAATACATCTTCGACGAAAATAATATTTTAACATAAGCTCTCTGTTAACCTCCACATCCATTACATATTTAACATTTTGTTGATGCGAAATGATGATAACAGGTGCTCTGTATATGTCATCATAAGATAAGCCTAGCTAGTGAGAGAGGTTTTATCAAAGCTCAACATTGAGATGTGATTAAAACATTATGAAATAATATGACTAAATAAATTTGTTATAAAAAGTGTAAAGACGTATTTTTTATGATTTAATCATCCTTCAAACTGTTAAGGGACAGGATTCTCTGTTTTTCAATTTTATATAGCACCTCAGCGAGAAATTGTATGTTTCCTTGCCACATGTGTTTGGCAAGGGTTGTCTGAACCGCAAAATTCACATTTCGCAAATTCCACACCTATGTGAAAAGGGTTTCTGTGATGTTACACCTTCTTTCTAACGGTATTTAAACGGAGATACCATGCGGAAATGTCTTATTTTTTAGCCCTTTTTCGTAACGTTCGGTCTTCACAAATACAAACGTATGGTACTTGCTTTCTTCTTACATAATGCAATAATTGGTACGTACAGCAATAAAGGAAAGAAACAATATGAAGACAAATAGTACATTTATTATATATAACCCAAATTGAACAATTGCTGCTGAAGCCCTAAAGCGCGCAACAAATGGTCATCGATAATTTTTATTGTTCCGTTATTGATAGACCATAAGGAAGCAAGAAGCAGCTTTGTGTCTCTATAATGAATAAAAACAGCCGCGACGCGAGAAAACCGGTCTTCGGGGTTTCCGACCAGGTCCGACACAAACCGGTCTGTGCAGTCTCAGAAAATGGTTAGAAGCTTGAAATTTCGGATTTAGGAAAAAGAGAAATTGTACTATCCGTGTAGCGAAAACAAAGGCGCTGATCAGCTTCGCGGTTACCGCGAAGCTGATCTGCGGCTTTGTTTTCGCCTATGCAAATTGTTGTTTTTCTCATGCACAGGCTCTTATCATTTTGTTCTAGTACATGTACGAATGCAAGTTTCAGTGTTATCATTTGATGCGTATTTTTATTTAGGCAAACTGGCTAAATATTGTTAAATTGCATGGCTTATGCTCATGCGTCTTTACGGTTTATATAGGAGAACCGCTAAATCTAATAAAATATAATACGCAATATAATATTTGTAAAAGAATCCTAGTGATAGAAAGCAACAGGCTTACGCGTTTCCAAATGATTAGATATAATTTTGGATTAAATGTAACTAGATGCCAGAGTTTCCAGGAATGAGAAGTCATCAGTTCCTCTAGTAAATATTGACCGACAGCAAAACAATCTCTGCCAAATCGGAATTAATTAAATCAGCAACAGTTGATCAAACTTCACCAGCTGAGTACCACAGTGAAACTTTCTGAAGTCCTGTGTGTTCTTAGGTTCTGCGAAACGATTATATAATGTATATAATGTAGATTGTTGAATTTAACGTGTTCTATAAAATGAGTGATTTATTTAATAGAAAAAACTGAATAACTGAAAAAAAGTTTTGGAAGAAGATTCTGCAAGATATTACCGACTTCCCAAGATAATGGATATGTCTACATTCTTTACTTGGATTCTGGTTTCTGTTTTAACAATTTGTGAAAGAACAACCTCCGTATTCTGTAAGTGTATATTTTGCAATTTTGGGTGTTGTTGTGTTTACCTGGCGGATCAACATCTTGTCGGGGACAATTGTACGTATTTGTATGTAGCGATGATAAAACGGAAAAATACAATTGCAATTTGCAATAATTGTAAATAGGTAAGTGGGGACAGTGTCATGCTTTTATTTTTGAAAAGCACATACATTGTCTCGCTATTAGATATCAAATTAAACATAAATAATAATTCTTATTCGCAAAGGTTTCGAATATATGCAAGTAAAATTCTAAAAATGTCCAGGAATCATTTACAATGCTTTGATAAATACATTATTTTGTTATGCCAATTTATCTCAGTCTATTATGTTATGTACATATATAAGTATAATAGACTGACATAAATTGACATTTACAAGGTTTCGAACATACATGAAGCTAAAATGGTAGAATAACGATATAGGTAAATGTCTTAACCTTCTCTAACTAACTAACCAACTAACTAACTAACTAAATATTTAAATAAGTAAATAAATAAATAAATAAATTAAAATTCAGGAGAAATTGACATCTGAATTTTTGCTATATGCATTTTTGATAAGAAAATGAATGTCAAACGTGTCTCAAATTTAGTCATCTGACCTGGCCTCGAGGTTATAAATGTTTTTTCAAGCTCAGCTTAGCTGAGCATGAAATTTAAATTGCTCATAAATGTTGAAATAGACAAAACTGGTGGAAAATTCAGGTTCAAAACTCAAAAACTAGGATAAATTTAAGTCTCAGCTGGATTGAGCATGAAAAAAGTTTTATAACCTTGATACCTGGGTACTATACTTTTCAAAATAATTGAGCCGCGTCATGAGAAACCCGGATTTTTACCAAAGCAAATACAGTGACTGCACAGCTGATCAGTGCCTGTGTTTGCGCTACACGGATAGTACACTTCATCCTCTACTTATACCCACAATTTCAAGATTCTATTTTTCTCTGTGGGTGTACAGGTCGGTTTCTGTCAGACCTTGTCGGAACTCCCGTAGACTGGTTTTCTTGCCACCGCCGCGGCTCTTGGCACAAGGTAACAACTTCAGTGCCGGGATAACCTGTCCCCTACTTCACAAGCATGGCTTCATTGTGATTGGCTATCGTATATATTAGGAAAATACCATCTTGACCACTTGACATGATAATACCAACATCCGCGTTTTCATTACGAAAACTTGTCCATGCGATAAACAGAGATTTTTTTGGCTTTAAAAATTGAAAATTTTCAGCTGAAAAATGTTGATATTTTTCTTATTTTTGCTCAAAACATAGATTGTGGGTACACGTTGGAACCGCCTCGGCGAGGCGCTTCTAACGAGTACCCACAATCTATGTTTTGGAACAAAAATAAGAAAAATAGGTATACCCCTGCATACCCCAATTTGGCTATATAAATGTGGGGTTCAAGGGGGTATACATTACACGGACATGTTTTCCTGATGTTTAAGTACGCGTATATAAGTTTATTGAGCTTTCTGTGTACTCGAAGTGATATAAATAATAACCAAACCACATATACAGCTGTATGTAAGCTGCAGAAAACAGCAGGGCAATTTCTGTAACCATTAAAATAATTGACGAAATATTATTTGGATTAGCTATACTCCAAAATTACAAGCTATGGATGTTTCATAAAAAAGTCGCCATGATCAATTTGATGCATACACATTTTCGCGTTATTAACTTAAGGTTAACTCAATGGGTAAGACTGGCTCCCGTCATTTATTCACCTATATTTTCTACATTCACTTTACCAAGAAAAATAACCTCATGATTTTTTCATCTCTTTCTTATCTCTTCAAGAACATATGTTAAATTCAGCCTTGACTGGAAGATATCATTTCAGAATACCAAAATGCTTGATCATATTATAAATATTTTTATTATTATGAAAAGCTACGACGGTAACCAGTCTATCTTGGATCGCAAGATCGACTTTGGCCTTCCATCTCTATTTAAGAAATGGTTTTTACTTTACGGTGAATTATCGTTATTAACGCGGGATGTTGGAGGACAGATTACACGACTAATAAATAAATGCTAACATTTCAAAATGTTATCCAGTGGACTCATTCTCGGTGGACATGTGGACTCATTCTCGGTGGACATGAATGTTTATGCGCGACGTCACAAAAGCGCCACCTCACGGGGCCCCGTAATTTTGTTTATGTACGGTGAATATTTTTAAGGATCAACCATGGTTCTCAGTGTTCAAACCCTTCCGAGTGATCCAGCGAATGTTAAACGCCTTGTCAGAATTCAAGATATCTTGAAATAAAAGATTTATCTATCAACAAAAATCCTTAACATATATACCAACTAAATTGTTGTGAGACATATCATTCGTAGTTGACATTTTCTTTTATGATTGATATTCGTTCACTTCAGTCTGCTATAATGTTGATTGCTTTGACAATTATACGTCAATAAGGATATTGTTTTGTGGTAGCACGCTATATCCTTTGCCCTGGTAATTAAAGTCGACCGTCTGTTTACACTTATCTCCGACTTATTACACAAAGGTTTCTTGTAAATAATTAATGGAAATCGGTACCTTGGTTTGTTTAACATTTAAGCAGCAATGTTTAATGGAGAGGTACACCTGTACAAGGGTTTTGTTTGCAAGTATTTCAAGTTGCAGTAATGATAAGCAAATATTTGTTTCGGTCTTACTAAAGACCATAATTATTATATAAATTCAGTTCTAACGATTCTACTTGATTGAAAGACTTAAAATTAAATTGATTCATTACTTCAGAGTCTTAACTTAGCAAATAAGAAATCAAAGGAATTTTTATGGATTGCTTATCACACTACATTGCAGCAAACGCATTTATGTATCAGGTTTATCAGGAGGACATGTCCGTGAAAAAAAGATTACCCCCTTAAACCAAACTTTTATATTGTAAAACTGGGTGTACATGTGTATACCTATTTTTCATATTCAGTTTGCTCTAAAACATTGATTGTGGGTATATGTTTTCTTTAGAACCGTCCCAACACCGCCTCGAGGGCTAGGCGGTTTTAACGTATACCCACAATCTGTGTTTTGAGCATTTATATATTCAGGGTTTAGTTACTAGGGGAGCTAACGTATCACGTATGTGTTAGTGTTGTCACATTTTGAGAAATACTGGGATATCGTACATGTATATTCCCTGTATTATATTTATATTTGAATCCATCGTTTTCGGTCTGGAATTTATGCCCTCGTCCCACCGAAAGAATAAAAAGGTTATTAAAGTTGAATGGTTGAAGAAGAATATTAAACATAGCGAGATACTGAAGTGGATGCCTTCGTTCATGCATTATCCAATCGCGACCGAACAAAAGTAGAAATATGTTTAAACGCTTTGAGTACTACTCGGTGTAAGACATCAGCGGTCTTCGTGTTCAAATGTCACGTCGTCCACTATCTAGACATCAAGGTGGCATGACACATCTGTCACATCGCTGGCTTTGTTGCAAAGTAATTCAAATTTTGATGCAAACGAAAACTACGGATCCACTCGTGGTGATGAGTATGTCCCAGTTTTCAGGAAAACAATACATGATGATTATTTGTTGCATGGAATGCAGTAATAAATTCCCATTATACGTAGCAATCAAATTACGCAGCGGTATCTGATAGCCTAATACAAGAGATATTTGGCATTAAACCCTGTTTATAGTCTTTATTTGGAGGGGGAATCTTAATTAATCAACTATACAGCGGCAGTATCTATTTGGAAGACAAAGTAATAGCCTTTTACCGAAATGTAAATAATCAAATATAAGAATTAAACCATGAGAAGGCCCTTTTAGTAGATTGATTTTGAAACACGTGCAGTATACGGTGGTTTAGAAGAGTTTATAAAGCAAAGAACCCTCAAGCCAACTGGGAAAGAGCCTTATCTGCCCAAGCTTAGTTGATATGCCTTAAAATTACCAGGCATCAGGATAACATGTCTGTGACATGTATACGCCTTTAAACCCCACTTTTATATAGTAAAACTGGGATTTACAGGGGTATACTTATTTTTCTTATATTTGCTACAAAACATAGATTGTCGGTACTCGTTAGAACAGCCTCGGTGAGGCGGTTCTAACGTGTACCCACAACTTATGTTTTGTGCAAAAAGAAGAAAAATATAACAAATATTCAACTGATTATTATTTTCATTTTTAAAACTTTAAAAAATCTCTGTATATTGCATGGGTATGTTTTCGTAATGTATCTGCTGATGTGTTGTCCGTTGATGTGTCAGCTTGGGGTTGACAAAATCAATTTTATCAGTTTCTATGTTCTCTTATTCCTATAAAGGTCACCACACAAATATCTTTTTAAGTACTCTTAGATCATAAAATGAAAGTTGATAGTTCAGACGTAGCGTATAAAACCATTATACATGTAGCCTCCATTCAGAAGTAATGTCAATTGATAACCAATAATTGCATATATGAAGTTTTAACGTTAAGAAAGACGGCCTTGAAGTCTTGAGGTGAAGGTTTCTCTATTCAAGCAATTAGTTTTCCATAAAGCGGCGTATTCTTCAACTGCAACTATTTTTAAATCAGGACAGCCATCTTGCAAACATCAAAACTGGTTGGACGAGAATGATGTTTGAATTCGGAGAAAATTTAAAGAAAACACCTATTGCACAAGATCATGCTTGCTCAGTATCCAGGAATGCATCTTACCACATTTGTACATGTACATGTAAGACAGTCCAGACCAAGCGCAGGGACATGTAAGACTCCTGTAGAAGAAATACAGCTTTTTGCAGACAAAAAGACACGAAGACAGTTCATGATGCAATGAAAATAATTTTTTGCCCAAAGTGTTCTAGAGCCACATGGATGCAGATGGAAGCACTCATATTACAGATAAAGATTATATCTTGGAAAGAAGGACAGAACACATCAATAGTGTGCTCCATCGCCGATCAAGTACCAATAACTCCAACATATAGAGTGCAACGTAATGAAAACAAGAAAAACAGTTCAACAACTGTCATCTGCTAAAGCACCAAGTTCAGATGCCGGGGGATTACCAGTGGCAGAGAAACTGACTGAGTACTGTTTATGGAGAAAGGATGCTATCCCAAACGAATTTAAGGATAATCCACCTATACAAGCGGAATTGAAATCCTCAAATCTGTGATAATCACAACCACTGAAAAGATACTAGGCCGCGGAAAATCCTTATAAATAACGTGAATATTTATCTTGATCGGATGGGACTTTTCCCAGATAGTCAATGCGGATTCAGGAAAGACAGAGATACTGTAAAATATACACGATCTTCACATTAAGACCACTTCAAGAAGAATGCCGGGAACAGAAAGACATCGATTCGTGACGTTTGTGTACCTCATCAAAACTTGCAACGCATCAGGAAAACATGTCCGTAAAATGTATACCCCCCTTGAACCCCACTTTTTTATAGCAAAACTGGGGTATGCAGGGGTATACCTATTTTTCTTATTTTTGCTTCAAAACATAGATTGTGGGTACTCGTTAGAACCGCCTCGGCGAGGCGGTTCTAAGGTGTACCCACAATCTATGTTTTGAGCAAAAATAAGAAAAATATAAAAAAATTTCCAATGAAATTTTCATTTTTTTAAGCTGAAAAAATTCTCTGTATATTGCATGGGCAAGTTTTCGTAATGCACTTAGTCGTGATGGCGTCGGAAAAGACATGGTCGGGTTTGGCTGCCCACCAAGATCCATAGCGGTATTCAGTGCGGTAATTTCATGACGGTATGATTACATGTGTTCAGAATGATGGAGAGTTCTCCGGACATTTTAAGGTGACAGCATTACGAAAACTTGCCCATGCAATATACAGAGATTTTTTCATCAGTAAGAATTGAAAATTTCATCAGGAAAATTTTGATATTTTAATAGTTTTGCTCAAAACATTGATTTTGGTACGTGCATATTTTCCGCGCTCTTGGACACTTTTCGGGATCGTATTACTGCCATTCAAATCCAGGACCGCTTTGGTGGCAAGGAATTCAATCTCAGGAGTTTGTAAGCTAGCCAAAATTTAATTGCAGACGGATGTGCTAGATGAGTTCCTGTGTGCAGATGACATAGACAAGAATGTCAGTGTAAGGGGAATTGAATCAAGTTTCACAATCATGTGATAACTATGACCTTAAAATCAGCACCAAAAGGACAGAGGTTGCACACCAACCAACACATTACGAAAACATGCCCATGCAATATATAGGATTTTCTGAAGCTGTAAAAACTGAAAATTTTCAGTAGAAAATTTTTGATATTTTTCTTATTTTTGCTCAAAACATAGATTGTGGGTACACGTTAGAACCGCCTCGCCGAGGCGGTTCTTACGAGTACCCACAATCTATGTTTTGGAGCAAAAATAAGAAAAATAGGTATACCCCTGCATACCCCAGTTTTGCTATATAAAAGTGGGGTATAAGGGGGTATATATTACACGGACATGTTTTCCTGATGACCTAGAAATCCTTACAATAAGCCAACAACCACCGTAAAATCTTTAAAGTGTTGAGATATATTTTTTTTTTACCTTGGAGACACTCTTTAGAGTGCATTGTATATTGATGGTGAGATTATGAACTGCAGGGTCCGGTGTGGCGTTTTGGGCTCCGCGCGGATGTCTAGGTGTGAAATGGAGCAAGGATTGACGACAAGCTAACATTCTATAAATCTGTGATATTTCCAACCCTTTTATATGCGATTGGGTCCTGAACAAGATACATGTACATGTACCAACGTCGTGCTAAGAGACTTAAACATTTCCACTAAAAACTGTTTCGGTAATCGGAATTTTCAAATGGGAAGAGAGGATTTCAGACCCAAAGGTCCTGAAGGTGGCCGCGATGCGGTATTAAGGATAATCTATCGGACATCTTGGTCTTCAATTTGGGAAATGTACCAGGATTTCATCTAATTAGAGCAAAAGTTGGTGGCGCTTTTAAATTGAAATTTCACACAACATACCGTAATATGATTATCTATTCCTCGAGACTCGATACACAAAATCCAGATGTCACAGTGCAACGCATTTCGACATTTAAGCATGTCCAAGCACATGTTTTAATTTATTTGTGGTTCCGAAATGTTTGAAACACACCCTGGGATACCATGACACAACAATTTACCATATATACTCACCAACAAACACAGAAGGCAAATGCATAAGATATACTTATTTTTCAAAACCCTTACTATAGTTTTTGTTTGAAATGATGCTTAACATCCCAGTCAATAGCAAAGGTCATGTCGGGACGTGGCCCCCATTTTATTAGACTTTTACCAAAAAATGAGGATGTCATGACATCCAACTTGTGCTTCAAATATAACCATCCAACTAAGCCACAAAGGCTTATACGTATGAATGGTTCGACTTGAACCACTTTTCCTGGGCAGGCTCAAAGGCAGTAATCAGCTGGTCAGTGAGTAGCGTATAAGCTTTATCTGAAGGCACAAGCAGCCCATTCATTTCTTTAGGGCACAATCATTGTGGTTAATGTTGCTTTATGGGAATTCTCGCGGCGTTTGCACGGCGTTCTTAAATTTTCCAGAACGCCGCGAGAATTCCCAAGAACAAAAAATTATTTGTGAAAAGAGGAAGCCATGAAGTCCTCACCCCGTCCTCACGGCGTCCTCGTCTAGTCCAATGCATTGCTACGGAGTTCGCACTGTGTTCTACCGCGTTCCTGCGGCGCTCTGGGTGGCATTTCATGGCGTTTGCACGTGGCGATTTCAGTGCGCTTGCGCGACGCTTTTGGTGTATGCACTGCGTTTCCATGGCGTTCGCATCGCGTTTTCACGGCGTTCTGGCACTGCGTTGACGGCTTGTAGGCAAAGCAGATATGATGTCTCAATCATTTGTTCGTTTGCTTTGTCTGCTGTGCCTGCATATACAAGTACACACATAGAAAACCAGTTCGTTGTATGGTATTTTTATGGTCAGGAATCATTTTTACGGTTCCGCTGACATGTCACAATTCAACACAATTTACGACCTAAGCCTAACCCTATATTGGCTGCTCTACCTTAAATATCACTTGAGAGAGTCAAGTACTTATTTTCCTCCCGACGCAACCCATCCTGATCACGGATTGTCAATTTGGTGTGTCACCAGTAAACCATTTAGATTCAGATACCTCCATAAATACATTTATCCTCTAATGCAGTACAGTAACACCCAAGAAAAAGCGAATCTTCTAGCATAAGGCGGCATACGCGGATCCAGAGGGGGGGGACCGGGGGTCCGGACCCCCCCCCTGGAATTTGAAAATTTTACCTAAAAAGGTAATTTCTCAGGGTTTGGGGTGGGGTCCATCCACCCCCCCCCCCTCGTCCGTGACCAAAAATTACCATTTCCGTTGGACCCCACCTCATGAAAATTTCTGGATCCGCGCATGGACGGGGAGCCTGGTTTGCTAGTGCACAACTGATAGGTCATGGGTTCGGTCCGATTCCCGCCTCCACGGGTAAATAAATAAGTGACTTGACACAACCATCCTATTAGTTAGTATTTACATTGTATACATGCATTAGGCCCAAGGTTTCAACTGACGTGTTTACAAATTAACATTTTGCGTGGGTTGCTTGTTTGGTCTTAATTTCTTACGTCCCGCTTAATAATATAGCTATGGTCACATACGGATAAGCAAGCTCGGTTTGAAGTCTCATCAGAGAGGCTGAAGAATTCTTGTATCAATGACACCCTGGATACATCCCATTAGGCCAAAATATATAATTATTAGATTCTCATCCAAATTTTTGCCAGTGAAAATTCTTTGGTGGGTGCATGGGTGAATTCTATTGTTCATTTTAGGACACCCACTTTGACTCTCTACAAAGCCTAGTGTCTTAATATTTTTTTTCATTTATCCATTAAAAGACACACTCTCAGACCGCTACACTGGCACGGCACCATTTGCGTCAAGCGTTCTGGATTTTTTTGACCGTGTGATGGTCTCGGGGTGTATGTGTCCATTGTGCAGCAAATTCACCTCTTGCTCGGTTGCACCATGGGGTTGAGTCTATCAAGGTTGGATACCAAACAACAACAGACTATTAAGCGAATTGAATTTATGCACAATTATCTTTAATTTCTATTTAACACATGTTTTTAGTTCTTTTACGACCAAATTAAAACTATGATTTTGTGCAGGTTTTGAACAGGGGCGGGTGGGAATGAGAATCTCAAAATTAGTTTTCTCTGGCCTTAGACTTATTATACCAGGTTGACCAATGTTTTGCTTGACCGACTTTGCCCAAGGACTATCCTATAAGGGGACACAATATAAGCAAGTTTCAGAGGTCATTTTTCGTTGTCTTTTTTTTTTTTTTTTGGCTTTGCTGTTGGTGTGAGTAACCTAAAGCAACAAGTTCTATAATAATAATAATAATAATGATAATAATAATAATAAATAAATAAATAAATAAAGAAATAAATAAATAAATGAACTTTATATATTTTAGGAAGACAACACATTTAGCACAATTGCCAATCTTCCATACGGTCTTCCAGTGAATACAGTCAGGCCTTTTTTATTATTCATTCAGTTTCATATATTTTTGTGATTTAAGTATAAATACTATATTTTGATAGAAGAGAATCCAGTGCTTGCCTTATAATGCTGAGCGCCTTGTAGCAAAGTAACCACTGGTACCATTTCAACCGTCTTATTTATAACGTGACCCAGGATCCAACCTACGACCTCCCGCTCCCGAAACGCACACTCTAACCATTACACTATTGGGACCGGTGTGACGGTGTTACATGGCTTTAATCAACTGATAATGTTAAACTTACGTTTGTCCAGGGAGCTACCATACAATCTGCGATTTCCATAATAATATTCAGACATTATACATGTAGGTAACCACGGACCAACATGTGTTGGCGTATGGTATATACCAGCATCTTGCGATATCTTCCTATGGCTTTAGTCGATGGTCTGGGACAATGCCACATACGGAAATCACTGCAAACTTAGACTGGAAACATGTGGCTTACATACGGAACATGTATATGTTCGAACGAACGGAGACCGTGCGATTTTCGATTGCGACCTTGTTTGCTATGGCTTGCTTCTTTTCCAAGGCTGACAAGGCTTGAATTATATAATCTGCTCTTTCACAGTTTGATCTGACAAATACTCATCTATAATATTCACATATCGTACTTGGCGATGGCACGATAGAAGTTGCGGCGGCATGCAATGTCTCATTTTTTTTCCGATCTTGCAGCAAGTGAAGTTTCATGAAAAAGAAATGTGGGAATCGCTGTTTCCCTTTCTCAAAAACGTATAAATTTATATGCTATAGAGTCCTTGTAGAATCGTATGAAATGTGTGCAGAAGGTCGCCATATGGGCGCCACACGGAAATGGTAAATCTTGCATAGTTCGAACGCCGTGAGTTAATTAGTAAGGAATCCATTACTTAAACCCCGCTGCAAACAACCCTGAGTTGGCAGACTCGCTTGTTACTGGTTTCTATTTGAGTCGCCGCTTGGGAAAACCAACTCTGCATAGGCGAAACCAAAGGCGCAGATCAGCTTCGCAGTAACTGCGAAGCTGATCATCGCCTTTTTTTCGATACACAGATAGTACAATATCTCTTCTACTTTAACCCAAAATGTGACTGTACAGGCAGGTTTGTGTCAGACCTGGTCGGAGCGCATATTTGTGGTTTTCTCACGCACAGGCTCATTTATGAATGACATCAACAAAGAGAAGTGACAAAAGCGCCACAGACATTAAGTAATGGGCCCTAGGTAGTGCTTACGCAGCTGTTACGCACCTGTAGGTAATCATCAGTATGTCTCGCATACGCCATGTACATACGTCGTGATATGTCACAAGAACAGAATTTGTATGTCAGCATGCGCAGCTTGACCACCAATTGCAGATTAAGAGGGGTTCGAAGCGACTCCGTCCCCCACCCCCATTTTGAACCCATTTCAATTTCGTGGGGGAAATAAGAGCAATCAGGGATGTTGTACAAAACGATCCCGCCCCCAGTGGGTTTGAATCCCCCCTCCCTCCTTTTCAAATCCTAGATCAGCCACTGACCGCAATAAGCCTCAGACCCAAGCGTTTAAAAAGTTCACACACATCACTGATACTGCTCTGACATAAAAATAGTGAGACAGTATCCGTGAGTCTACAATATGCAGTTTCATGACCATCACCAGTATTTTATATACATAATTATCATATATTACATTTTTCAGGCACCGTTAGCAGTTTGAAATTTCCCTATCACACACTAGCATATACCTACAGTAAGTCAAACAACAAATATAATTTATTTTAAAATAATAAATCATTTTGACCACCGAAACCTTCTACACTATACCCCCTGTCTAGGGCCATCTCACATATTACAAAAACATTTATAAGATAAAATGGAGAAAAAAAATGACATGTATTTTTTGCACACAAATGCTAAGACAACGACAAGTAGCATCGTTTCATTTAAAGTGGTGTTAAATAGTGGAATATCTTATTTATCTAGTCGGTCCATATTTCTGACATTTACGTGTTTATATTTGGCTGTATCACGGATTTCGCTTGAACTCATGGAGGTAAGAGCATCCAAAACACTAAAATTCGTCATTTTTTCATGGCGCTTATCTTCTAATTGGCGTTTTGTAAGACTAAAATTTTAGGCTTTAGAAATAAAGAATGACTTTAATTAGTGCCGACGACTAATATTTTGGACAAAATCATGCTTATTGTCTCTCCAGTGCGATGGCCAGAAAAGTGTCAACACCGTCCAAAAATGGCATATGTGTATGTGTACTTTTGATTTACCTTAAAGCCAGTACAGCTAAGATCGATGAGTACTGCTGTAAATAGCTTTCCTAGCTATTTCACTTTACATGTAACAGTAGCATCAAATCAGGAGACAGAAAATTGTTATTTTACTACAGAACTCTCTTCCCCTTTTAGAGATTTACGGACTAAGACAGTGACGATGAACGAGCTCGGACTTCGATTAAAACACATGTACCAGGTCGTCTCAAAAGTATCTATGTAAAATCAATTCATATAGGCCAAGTAATAAACTTATTAGTTTTGATAAACAATTAATAAACCTCGTACATTTGAGTAAATATCCAATCTACCGAAATTGGCAATCCCTTATTTTTTTCATTGTTGATTTTTTCTATCTTATAAAGAGTAATACAGTATCAGCTAGATCAAGTTAGCAGCAAATTTGCTGCAGCAATAAAAATGTCAAGTAAGCAACAATTTTGCTGCAGCGAAAAAACGGCCAAGTTAGCAGCAAATCGTCAAATTAACATCAAAATTGCTGCAGAATTTTTTTTCGACAATTTTTTATATTTTAAGCTGTCTATGAGCGCTAAAAGATGATGAATATCGCAAACAGAACTTTTCTAACAAACCTATGACCCGAGTTATGGACCGACATTTCCTGTGAACAGTAAAAGTGGAAACAAAATTAATATCGACAAAAACATCATTCATTTTTGTCTGGCTGTGAGCGCTATAGAAAACGGCAATAAATGTCGCAAACATAACATTTCTATCCTACCTATAGCCTTAGTCATTTGTGCACAAAGTTAGCAGAAAATTTGCTGCAGCGAAAAATGGTCAAGTTAACAGAAAATTTGCTATGGTGGGATAGAAAAGTTATCTTTTCGGTAATCTTCATCGTTTTTTATATAGCCCTCACAACCAGACTAAAACGAAAACTATTGGCGACAAACAATTTCGCTACAGCAAATTTCCTGCTAATTTGATCGATTTTCGCTGCAGCAAATTTTCTCAAGCGGCTAACTTGGCCGTTTTTTGCTG
This sequence comes from Rugalucina vietnamica, assembly GCA_964017185.1. Taxonomy (NCBI): domain Eukaryota; kingdom Metazoa; phylum Mollusca; class Bivalvia; order Lucinida; family Lucinidae; genus Rugalucina; species Rugalucina vietnamica. The sequence continues at coordinate 33,157,131 of OZ024876.1, forward strand.
CAGCAAATGTTCTGCTAACTTGACCATTTTTTGGCTTGCAAATTTTCTGATAACTTTGTGAACAAATGACTCAAACCATAAGTTGTATACATACTGAGAAATGTTATAGCCCATACAGACAGACTAAAACGGAAACAATCGGCGACAAAAATTTCGCTGCAGCAAATTTTGTGCTAACTGGACCGTTTTTCGCCGCAGCAAATTTTCTGCTAACTTGGACCTTTTTTCGCCTCAGCATATTTTCTTCTAAATTGACCGTTTTTCGCTGCAGCAAATTTACTGCCAACTTGACTCGTTTTTCAGCTAACTTGACCGTTTTTCGCTGTGCACAGCAATTTTTCTGCTAACTTAACTGTTTTTATTTCTGCATTAATTTTCTGCTAAATTGGCCGATTTTCACTGCAGCAACTTTCTGCAAATTTGACCGTGTTTCGCTAAAGGAATTCTTCTGCTAACTTGCCCGTTCTTTGCTGCAGCAAATTTTCTGCTCACTTACCTTTTTTCGCTGCAGTAATTTTCTGCTATTTTCACCGTTTTTTTTTTTCCTTTGCTGCAGCAAATTTTCTGCTTACTTGACCGCTATTTTTTGCTGCAGCAATTTTCTTCTAACTTGACCGTTTTTTCTTTTTCTGTTCATTTCTTTCTTTCTTTTTTTGCTGCAGCAAATTTTCTGCTTACTTGACCGAGGTCAGTTAAGACACCAAATTCTGCTGCCCAGATCCGACAAAGGAATGCGCACCAACGACAGAAGACAGTGCCATAGTTTAACAGCCTATTCAGCTTTCCCGCATTTGTGTCGCACATGCAATGTCCCGCGTTGTGACAATACGTGCCGTTCTTGAATGCAGGAAGAAACAGGATGGTTTAATAGCGTGAAGATTTGTTTAATGATGTGAATTCAATTGATACATGTACACATAAAATGTCATTTCACTATTTTGAAACGACCCTGAGTTTTAGCTTGATTTCAATCGAGGTATCGAGGTTCGATCGCCGTATCCGTCACCGTTTTTGAAATTCGTAAATGTCTAATAGGCGGAACTGTCATGATGAGTAAATATTCATAGTCGAACATCAAGTATAAATGCTTGAATGCCAACAGATACTTACAGAGACTTACTTCGGATCTGTACAATATTTTGTTATCTTTAGCAAAGATATATTCGAGAGAAATCATTAATTTATTCCCAAATGAAAATTTATATCATTATTGAAGTATTTTGGCAGAGCTAATTAATTTTCACCGCGAAACAGAAAGTGAGTGCTGTGCTATGCACCTTTGTTGAATGTTTCATATTCATTTGTGAGGGTTGAACAGTTCTGATTATTTGTTAAGGAAAGTCATCAGGAAAACATGTCCGTGCAGTATATACCCCCGTAAACCCCACTTTTATATAATAAAACTGGGGTATGCAGGGGTATATCTATTTTCTTAATTTTGCTCCAAAACATAGATTGTGGGTACTCGTTAGCTAACGTGTACCCACACTCTGTGTTTTGAGCAAAAATAAGAAAAATGAAATTTTCAATTTTTACGACTGAAAAAAAAATCTCTGTGTATTGCAAGGGCAAGTTTTCGTAATGGTTAAGCTTGTTATTACCAAGAATCAAGTATTATCCAATTATTCCGGATTTGGACTGGGTTTCAAGCTCTACACATGTTATGTTATTTTCAACCTTAACCCATTTATGGCGAATGGATTTTCCCATCATTATCAATTGGGTGAGTCCACTTTCATTTGTTAGGGCACAAGGTCAGGAGTGATTTTTTATTTTTATATCATTTTTCGATGAAATTCCTCCATGCAAACAGAATAGCCCTAGATGGGACGCCGCGTGCTGTGGTGTCTCATCTGGGCTTTACTGTTTGCCTATGTCCCACAAAAAGGACGCCGGTTATATCAGTTAATCTCTGCTAAAGCAAGGTAAGTTTAGGTTGCATATATATACATGTACTTACGGAATACATAAACGCAACAAACACTTTGGGTTATTATAAGCTGGCTTTGTTATGCAAGACTATTATGTCACTGATTTATTATTACTTTTTAAGCATTATCTAAACGTCAAGTAAAACAGGTGAAGTCACCATGCCGATACATATGCTTGATAGCATGTGCGTACTGACCCACAGTAGCACACCGTGGAAACATGATCTATGATCAGTTAAAGCCAAATTTCAACCAAAACCAATTGTATTGGTTCCATAACTGCTAAATGTGATAACCTATGTAACCATTGACCCGTTGGTAAACTTAGGTTATAATTTGACACGCTTAACGTCACCAACGTCAATGCCAAAACAAGCGCTATGTGTCCCGTTTCTACGTTACCCCCTAATGTCGAGAAACAAAATCCGTGTTGGCTAACATTTGTGTACACGTTAGTGACGTTACAGATAATTTAACAGTTCGGTCGGAATTTTTGGGGGGCTATCTGCGTAAGTTATATGTGAAATATTTTACCTATCGCATGTTATTGATTGTTTACCTTTAACGTCTTTCACATTTTTTCATATGGTCGATGAGAACACTTCGGATGCTTTAAATGTCGTGTCGTCTCTAGCGATAAATACCGTATATTCTAAATGACTTTAATTACTCATCGTTAAATTATTGTGCACGTTTGCAATCAGTTAACCAGTTTTTATGCAACATGGGCTGGCACCTAAGTATGCAATGACGCCAATCGTTATTACTCATTATCAAGTCGACGTCATATTACATACAAGCATACATAATATTTGACAACTTGTCACGCGAGGCAAGGAAACCGTCTTCGGGGTTTCTGGCTAGCCTAGGGTCTGACATAAACACAAGAGGAGGCAAAAAGCTTGAAACGTCAGATTTGACAGGAAGAGGGATTGTCTGGTCCATCAAGTGAAAATTAAGGCGTTGATCACCTGCACAGCTGATCTACACCATTGTTTTGGCACATTCAAAAATCCGATTTTCTCAGTTATGTTTGTGGGATAGCCTTGACCTATGTTATGTAACGCTCCATCCTAGATGTCTATGGGTTCGCAAGGGAAATGTGTCCAGAACTGTATATTGGATTTTCCCCCACAATGACCTATAGATCCATGATCCATCATGAGCATCGAGCACCACTTCATGTCTTACAGTAGATATAAAGGCAAACATTGAGGTCTTGTATAATTTTTCGATACACTTTATAACTCTGATTGTTAAACAGGCGGATTTTTCGGGTATCAACTATTTGCGGATTGGTAATATATTCGGTGGCCAGCATCTGACTGTGGGTTTACCTGTTTGCGAATCTCGACACTGGTTGTACATGTACATGTATCATGGGATCCCTTCATGACCGTTTTATTGTTAACATTGTATACGATCATGACGATTTGACAACTGTTTTAGCGTTCATTGAACTCCCGTGTCCATTGCATGCAAATGATAACTTTCTGAAAATCAAATTTGCATTCTTATACAAATAGAACTCATACATATATTGTTTTATGGACTGAACGTTTGAGTGCAGACAAAGCTTAATTACTTATGTTCAGATTACCTAACAATGCCTAACACTAGCAGCGTTGAATAATTCATAAAGTAGAAAATCAACAATATTCCATAAAGCTCTCTAATACCAACCGTCTCTGCTTCCTGACACACACAATAACAACCACTTTAGATAATAAGCGTTATTGATAATAAAATATTGGTTTACAGTTCATAGGCGATATTATTGGACACGTGAGACACGCCGAGGTTTACGAGCTGCTAAAATTACTGTTTTGTCTTCGGCTAGTCCCAATACGGCCATATTCTGACTGGTGATAGAACCTTGCATGTTTTGGACTTTCTGGCAGTAACGAGTGAAATTCCATTAAAAGTAAAAGGTCCTTAACACGAAACTGACCAGTAACGTGGCACATATCCGTGTTAAGAATTAAAGTTCCAGTCATCTAACAATTATATGCACCACATATGACGTGGGGCTTACCAAACGCATGCATACCACACAGAGCTGAGAGCGATCAATCCCACTTCAATCACACGTGAACAATATAATTATACCAACTAATCAGATATGAATTTGGCTTTCGCCAAGTGTATGTGACTTACACAAGAATGAAGTATTTTCAGTTAAACACGTGTTTGCTGGTTTGGACGAAAAATTGATAAATAAAACAGTCACTTGTTTTTGGAATAAATCTAAAACCTTATTTCGGTCTGTTTAGTATAAAAAAGTACAAGTAGGCAATGATCAGGAAATTACGCAATCAGAAAGAAATTCCCACTCCACAAACCGAGGGGTGGGAAAAAACTAAAATGACACTAAGGTACTTATACCAAGAAAACATATCGTAAGCCGAGTGAGCAGCTTTTCCCCAACAGACGGCCACTCAGTTACCCGAACTTGAAGGAAAACATTACAGTAACTATTTAATTCCCGCATATGATTTTCATGAAACTTCCTATGCTTCAAGATATTGTATCCTTGGACTAAAATCGAAATAAAAGTGGGGAGTCACCGGCCTCGTTTCCATGTTATCAGAACTTTTTAAACGTTTCTCGTGCATTTCAGAAAACCGCACCCGTAGCGGAAAGGTGTTTTAATATATATGTTATTACTGCAAAAACAACTTAAACACACGATGAGTGTTATTTTCTTACATTTTGATACTATTTGCTCTTAATCTGAGGAGATTACATGCAAAATTTACTTTCCCGCCATCTTTTCACTGAACCTGGAAAAAAGTTCGTAATTTTGCGATATCTCATAAGCTACGCATATGATTTTGATTAAATTATACCAACAGATAGGAAAGGTGCTAACCATTTAAAAGTTCAAATAAAAATTGGGGGTCACCGGATTGCATTGGAAGATATAGAGAAAAAACTTTCAATATTCCCGCCTTTTTCGCTTTAACGCCAAACGTTGCACTGATGTCGCGTATATTAATGCGACGTCATCAACAGCGAAATAAACGTTTTCACATATAATTGACGAATTTGTGCATGTCAATTGCCACAGAACTTCTTTTAAAATAAAAATGAACAATATGTTTACCCGCTTTAGGACTTTATTATGCAGAAACAAACAGAACAAGATTCTACAGCTTGCAATGTCATAGAGAAATCAAAACAAAACGATCAGATGTTAAAAACTACGCGTAACATGCACATACTAAACGCCGACGTTGCGCAAACAGTGTGCTCATAAACAATAGTAGTGTTTACCCTTAACCAAAAATATGAAAGCATACATAAAGCTCAAACAGCACAAAAATTCGATTCCAAAACACAAAACAATTAGAACCACAACAGAAGTACATGTATCGTTTTGGAACAATCAGTAATATAAAATCATTGGGACATGTTCTTTTTATAAGAAATATTGGACACCCTATCACGTGACAAGAATTAGTATTCAGAACTTGCCGTTTGTCTTATACAATTATATTGTCCAATTTTTATCATGTATCATAAAATATTTAGGGGCAACTAGCCAATTTTAATTTTTCCTCCGTTTAAGCATGGTGATCGTTTAAGCATACCATGCCATTAAACTTTTGATATTTGCAAAATTAAGCGGTTGGCTGTCGAGTTTATCACACTAGGGTATGTAAATAATTATGAGAAAAAAAAACGCTACCCGCTATAAAATTTTGTAAAACGCCTGTACAATATTCTTTATTTCAAATAATTAGTATTCCATATGCATCGTTTGAATAGTTAACATAGAAGAAGTCGGTTAAATAAAATTCCTATATTTACTAAGCTTTGTAACGACTTCTATCATAAAGCTCTCTTAACAAATGGCACATCGCAAAATCATTATCTGCATGCGTAAACACAATACGGCCCTCAGATCCGAAAACAATGGAGCAATCGACAATTTCTGAGGAAGCATTTATCTTTCGACATTTTGATAAATAGCACAATTACATTATTGACAAACATCTAAATAAGCGTAGGATATGTTCTCTCTTGAAGAAGGTTTGGTTCTCGCACACGTTGAAAACAAGAGCCACTCGTCGTGTTAACCAGAGGTCGCAGGTTCGATCCCGGGCTTCTCCAGTACTTCGGATAAGACTATCAATCGAGGTACCGTGACAATTGTCCAGGACAAACTGGTAACAAGGCCATACTGTGAAGAGGCTGGAGACTATGTTGTGTCAAATATGATTAGTCCAAGGGACCTAGTCTTTAGACCTGACTTACTGACAACACATCATGACTCACTATTAAACTCATTAATGGAATAACCTGGATAGATAAGAACCACAGCAGCAGTACCGCCTTGGAACGGTCAATTATAAATAACTGTGTGGCTTAAATCGATTGTACAGATGGCTGTCACCTTTACCACATTGGGGTACATGTACATGTATGTAAAAATCATGAGAAAAATCGCTACCTATAACATTTTGTGAAACACCTGTACAACATTCTTAATTTCAACTATAGAGCAATAAATAATTAGTATTCCATATGAATCGTTTGAAAGCCAAGCCTAGCATTGAAAAGCGCATGTACATTTTATAAGGAATATTGGAAGGTACAAGTAGGCAAAGATCAGGAAAATGCGCAAACAGAACAAGATTCCCACTCCAAAAACCGTGGGGTGGGAAAAAAACTAAATTAAAAATCAGGTAATTAGACCATGGAAATATACCGTAAACCGATTGAGCACCTATTTTCCCAATAGGTCCTTAACTTACAATGTAACTAAAATATGAAAACATACATAGGGCGCCAACAGCACAAAAAATTTTAAACACCAAGGCATAAAAGAAAAAGAACTATCACACTTTACATAGAGAAGTCGGTTAAATAAAATTCCTATATTTACCAAGCTTTGTAACGACTTCTATCCTAAAGCTCTCTTAACAAATGGCACATCGCAAAATCATTATCTGCATGCGTAAACACAATACGGCCCTCAGATCCGAAAACAATGGAGCAATCGACAATTTCTGAGAAAGCATTTATCTTTCGACATTTTGATAAATAACACAATTACATTATTGACAAACATCTAAATAAGCGTAGGATATGTTCTATTGAAGAAGGTTTAGTTTTCGTACACGTTGAAAACAGGAGCCCCCGTCTTATAAACCAGGGGTTGAAGGCTTGATCCCGGGCTTCTCCAGTCCTTCGGAAAGGACTTTAAACCGGGGTCCCATCACAAGTTTTAGGACAAACTGCCGACAATGACATACTTTGAAGAGGCTGGAGACTATGCTGTGTCAAATTGCGTTTAGATCAAGGTACCTAGTCTGCAGATCTGACTTTGTCAACATCAGGCCCGGGAAACGTAAAAATCCATGAAAAGTATACCCCTTTGAACCCCAATCTAAAGCTGGGATGTAAAAGAGTATACATTTTTTTTTTGTATCCGAATCATAGATTTTGGGTACTCTTTAGAACCGCCTAGGCGAAAAAATGTATCAGAAAATTCTATATACACATATTGCATGGGCTTGTTTTCGTAATGAAAAAAAAAACGTACACAGATACACGCGTAGCAGTGCGGCAGAAGTCTTGTTAAGGTCAGGGTGTTGTAAAACGTCGTTATGCAGCATTACGTGCAACGTTGCTTTGCGACGCCAGCGGAACGAGAAGCGACGCTCTTATGTTGCGCCTTTTTAAACCGGAGAACGCTGTAGCTTTTTCGTCATTTAGAACGAATTTTACATTTTTCTCCATTAAAGACTGCCATAAATTTTCATCAAAACACAGAAAATGAGAATTTCTGCCGTAAAGGGCATTTATTGTAGTTCTTGCGTCAGTTGCAGATTGAGATGAAACGCGTGTTCGCGCCACGACGTTGCGTTACGTCGCAGAAAATGCAAAAAAAAAACAAAAAAAACAAAAAAAAAACAAAAAAAAAAAAAAAAACAAACGCACTACCATACATTATCAAAACCTCAAATAGCACGAAAACGAGCATGGTTGTCAAGGACTTTTATTCTTGCAACCTGTTCCTCACTTATTTACGCGGATGATATCCGTTTTTTTTGAAAAAAAAAAAAATCATCGTGGAATTTAGGAGAAAAATATGTTTATGTGCGAAATCCTACATTTATTTCCCTTTTCCCCATTGAGTTCAATGGCAAAAATGGCGTTTTTGGATTGCCTAATCCGGCAGTCAAGGAATATTTTTGCATATTCCGATGGGGTAGCATTTAAAATAATTGAAAATAAAAAAAAAGTTCAACCTAACTAAACTATCAAACCAAAACAATATCTATATCTTGGAAGCGTTGCGATTATGCATAGATGTACCTATACCAGAAATAGAAATGCTTCCCCAGATGCTTTTTATGGGAAGCTTTCTGCTGGCGTGCGGATATTCATTTCCTTGTTTCATTGCTCCCTGGGAATTTATTCCAGCCCAATCATGGTAATAAATAGTTTATTGATACCGCTTACTGGAAAAAAAAAAACGGGCAAACTCTTAGTATTCGTTTAGCGTCATACAATGCACAGACCACCTCTTTGGGTCCCAATGTTTCAATGTTAACCGTTAACGTCAAAGATAATTTCTCCTGAAAATTAACGTTGTTTGCGCAGGACGTTGTGTCTCGTCCAGCTCTGGCTCAGTTCGCTCTCTATTCCATTAAAGAACAAAACCAACTATTATTTTATTGGTCTTGTTGTAAATCCTTATTGATGACAAACTGATTGTTTATCTAAGTGTATCGACCATTCTTGAAGACGCTTTAACACTTCAAAAGAGGCTATGATAGGATTTAGAAGCAATCGTATAATTTTCTTTTCACTTCAAAGTGAACTTGAATGCACTCAGCAATGTTTAATTAGCATTTTATTTGTTCTCGTAACGCAGATTTAATGCCCAGCATTAGCTACAGAGATTCCTCATTAATGGATTGAATAACGGAAAGGCATGGGATTTTATGTTTTACAGTTTTGCTAGCGAGGAAGGGAAAGGTCTCCATTATTGTCTAGATGGTTGTTGCAAGGTTTAATATAGGAATCTCATGATACTAATCGTAATCTGCTTACTAAATGTAGGACAAATTCACGTCCATAAATCTGTAAATCTGTGCTGTAAGATGACACAGATTCCACAGATTCATGCGCATGAAGCTTTAGGCAGCTCGGTTTGATTGCATCCAGTTGGTTGCAAATGTCCGTTAAGAAAGCTTGTCTCATGCTGTCTTGATTCAGCTTTGATACATCCAGTTCTTGCCTTGAGGTCGCCTTGCATGCTGGATTCTTAGGTTGAGTTTGCTGACAACCAGTCTATAATCTGTCCAGCAGTCTGCACCACACATTGTCTTTGTAACTCTGACATCCTGCTTGTCTATTCTCCGCACTATAACATAGTCTATGAGATGCCAATGTTTGGAACTGGGATGCATCCAGGATGTTTTATTTCTGTTAGGTAGACGAAATACTTAGTTGGTGAAGATCATGTTCAGCACACTTCCTCAGAAGCAAGAGATCATTGCTGTTGCACTTTCCAACACCTTTTGGACCTATAACTCCTTCCCAGGTCTGGTGGCCTGTACCGACTCTTGCATTAAAGTCACCAAGAAGGATAAGCTTGTGTGTACGGGATGTTGCAGAAATAATATCGTCTAAGTCATTATAGAACTTGTCTTTAACCTCATCTGGATTGGCCATCGTGGGTGCATATCACTGACAAAAAAATAGTTGCATGTTTATTGCCTGACAAAGGAAGTCTCAATGTCATTTGGCGGTCATTGATGCCTTTTGGTAATCCTGAAAGCTTACCAACAAGTTCTATTTAATGACAAAGCCAACTCCTGCTTCACACATCTCTTCGCTTTTGCGTCCACTCTATTGAGGAAGAGGTGCACAGCGTCAACCTCACTCACTCGTCCTCACCCAACTGTGCACAGAGGCAAGACACAAGTAAGACGTCTGGAGTTGGGTTTGGATGTAGTGGATTACCGTAACATCTTTCGTGCCTTATCACGCTCTGCATGTTCCACAACATGTTGCTGTATCGCTTTCTGAACCATTGAATCAGCTGATTTCTTCCGCTCCGTCCACCGAAACAGTCTTTGCATATCTGGACTAGACATATCCAGACACACAGGTTTTATTTTGGAATTACCTTTTCCTAGATGAATTGCTGACCACTGCTGAAGGACTCCATCTACCCTTTCATAGATTTTGTTTAGAGACCTGTAAACTCCTAGGAGGACTGTCAACCAAAACCAGTGAGTCCCTCCTACCCAGCTAGATTTTTGTGTAGAGAACTAGCAAACTCCTAAATGGAGTCAGGTCAGATTAACTGCTACTGTAACATGTAATCAGTACTATCTGTTGTCATGCGGTGCGGATGGGGCTCGTTAGCCTTGGACGGCAACCCATCTAGGAGTTTGCTAGTTCTCTACAAAAAACCCCCCAGTTTTGCCATATAAAAGAGGGGTTCAAGGGGGTATTTATTTCACGGACATGTTTTCCTGGTGTGTATCTTGTAAGCGTTGCGATTATGCGTAGATGTACCTATACCAGAAATAGAAATGCTTCCCCAGATGCTTTTTAATGGGAAGCTTTCTGCTGGCGTGCGGATATTCATTTCCTTGTTTCATTGCTCCCTGGGAATTTATTCCAGCCCAATCATGGTAATAAATATTTTATTGATGCCTCTTACTGGACAAAAAAACGGACAAACTCTTAGTATTCGTTTAGCATCATACAATGCACAGACCACCTCTTTGGGTCCCAATGTTTCAATGTTAGGCCGTTGACGTCAAATATATTTTCTCCTGTATATTAACGTTGTTTGCGCGGGACGTTGTGTCTCGTCCAGCTCTGGCTCAGCTCGCTCTCTATTCCATTAAAGAAGAAAATCAACTATTATTTTATTGGCCTTGTTGTAAATCCTTATTGATGACAAACTGATTGTTTATCTAAGTGTATCGACCATTCTTGAAGACGCTTTAACACTTCAAAAGAGGCTATGATAGGATTTAGAAGCAATCGTATAATTTTCTTTTCACTTCAAAGTGAACTTGAATGCACTCAGCAATGTTTAATTAGCATTTTATTTGTTCTCGTAACGCAGATTTAATGCCCAGCATTAGCTACAGAGATTCCTCATTAATGGATTGAATAACGGAAAGGCATGGGATTTTATGTTTTACAGTTTTGCTAGCGAGGAAGGGAAAGGTCTCCATTATTGTCTAGATAGTTGTTGCAAGGTTTAATTTAGGAATCTCATGATACTAATCGTAATCTGCTTACTAAATGTAGGACAAATTCACGTCCATAAATCTGTAAATCTGTGCTGTAAGATGACACAGATTCCACAGATTCATGCGCATGAAGCTTTAGGCAGCTCGGTTTGATTGCATCCAGTTTGTTGCAAATGCCCGTTAAGAAAGCTTGTCTCATGCTGTCTTGATTCAGCTTTGATACATCAAGTTCTTGCCTTGAGGTCGTCTCGCAGGCTGGATTCTTAGGTTGAGTTTGCTGACAACCAGTCTATAATCTGTCCAGCAGTCTGCACCACACATTGTCTTTGTAACTCTGACATCCTGCTTGTCTATTCTCCGCACTATAACATAGTCTATGAGATGCCAATGTTTGGAACTGGGATGCATCCAGGATGTTTTATTTCTGTTAGGTAGACGAAAGACTTAGTTGGTGAAGATCATGTTCAGCAAACTTCCTCAGAAGCAAGAGATCATTGCTGTTGCACTTTCCAACACCTTCTGGACCTATAACTCCTTCCCAGGTCTGGTGGTCTGTACCGACTCTTGCATTAAAGTCGCCAAGAAGGATAAGCTTGTGTGTACGGGATGTTGCAGAAATAATATCGTCTAAGCCATTATAGAACTTGTCTTTATCCTCATCTGGATTGGCCTTCGTGGGTGCATATTACTGACAAAAAAATAGTTGCATGTTTATTGCCTGACAAAGGAAGTCTCAATGTCATTTGGCGGTCATTGATGCCTTTTGGTAATCATGAAAGCTTACCAACAAGTTCTATTTAATGACAAAGCCAACTCCTGCTTCACACATCTCTTCGCTTTTGCGTCCACTCTATTGAAGAAGAGGTGCACAGCGTCAACCTCACTCACTCGTCCTCACCCAACTGTGCACAGAGGCAAGACACAAGTAAGACGTCTGGAGTTGGGTTTGGATGTAGTGGATGACCGTAACATCTTTCGTGCCTTATCACGCTCTGCATGTTCCACAACATGTTGCTGTATCGCTTTCTGAACCATTGAATCAGCTGATTTCTTCCGCTCCGTCCACCGAAACAGTCTTTGCATATCTGGACTAGACATATCCAGACACACAGGTTTTATTTTGGAATTACCTTTTCCTAGATGAATTGCTGACCACTGCTGAAGGACTCCATCTACCCTTTCATAGATTTTGTTTAGAGACCTGTAAACTCCTAGGAGGACTGTCAACCAAAACCAGTGAGTCCCTCCTACCCAGCTAGATTTTTGTGTAGAGAACTAGCAAACTCCTAAATGGAGTCAGGTCAGATTAACTGCTACTGTAACATGTAATCAGTACTATCTGTTGTCATGCGGTGCGGATGGGGCTCGTTAGCCTTGGACGGCAACCCATCTAGGAGTTTGCTAGTTCTCTACAAAAAACCCCCCAGTTTTGCCATATAAAAGAGGGGTTCAAGGGGGTATTTATTTCACGGACATGTTTTCCTGGTGTGTATCTTGTAAGCGTTGCGATTATGCGTAGATGTACCTATACCAGAAATAGAAATGCTTCCCCAGATGCTTTTTAATGGGAAGCTTTCTGCTGGCGTGCGGATATTCATTTCCTTGTTTCATTGCTCCCTGGGAATTTATTCCAGCCCAATCATGGTAATAAATATTTTATTGATGCCTCTTACTGGACAAAAAAACGGACAAACTCTTAGTATTCGTTTAGCATCATACAATGCACAGACCACCTCTTTGGGTCCCAATGTTTCAATGTTAGGCCGTTGACGTCAAATATATTTTCTCCTGTATATTAACGTTGTTTGCGCGGGACGTTGTGTCTCGTCCAGCTCTGGCTCAGCTCGCTCTCTATTCCATTAAAGAAGAAAATCAACTATTATTTTATTGGCCTTGTTGTAAATCCTTATTGATGACAAACTGATTGTTTATCTAAGTGTATCGACCATTCTTGAAGACGCTTTAACACTTCAAAAGAGGCTATGATAGGATTTAGAAGCAATCGTATAATTTTCTTTTCACTTCAAAGTGAACTTGAATGCACTCAGCAATGTTTAATTAGCATTTTATTTGTTCTCGTAACGCAGATTTAATGCCCAGCATTAGCTACAGAGATTCCTCATTAATGGATTGAATAACGGAAAGGCATGGGATTTTATGTTTTACAGTTTTGCTAGCGAGGAAGGGAAAGGTCTCCATTATTGTCTAGATAGTTGTTGCAAGGTTTAATTTAGGAATCTCATGATACTAATCGTAATCTGCTTACTAAATGTAGGACAAATTCACGTCCATAAATCTGTAAATCTGTGCTGTAAGATGACACAGATTCCACAGATTCATGCGCATGAAGCTTTAGGCAGCTCGGTTTGATTGCATCCAGTTTGTTGCAAATGCCCGTTAAGAAAGCTTGTCTCATGCTGTCTTGATTCAGCTTTGATACATCAAGTTCTTGCCTTGAGGTCGTCTCGCAGGCTGGATTCTTAGGTTGAGTTTGCTGACAACCAGTCTATAATCTGTCCAGCAGTCTGCACCACACATTGTCTTTGTAACTCTGACATCCTGCTTGTCTATTCTCCGCACTATAACATAGTCTATGAGATGCCAATGTTTGGAACTGGGATGCATCCAGGATGTTTTATTTCTGTTAGGTAGACGAAAGACTTAGTTGGTGAAGATCATGTTCAGCAAACTTCCTCAGAAGCAAGAGATCATTGCTGTTGCACTTTCCAACACCTTCTGGACCTATAACTCCTTCCCAGGTCTGGTGGTCTGTACCGACTCTTGCATTAAAGTCGCCAAGAAGGATAAGCTTGTGTGTACGGGATGTTGCAGAAATAATATCGTCTAAGCCATTATAGAACTTGTCTTTATCCTCATCTGGATTGGCCTTCGTGGGTGCATATTACTGACAAAAAAATAGTTGCATGTTTATTGCCTGACAAAGGAAGTCTCAATGTCATTTGGCGGTCATTGATGCCTTTTGGTAATCATGAAAGCTTACCAACAAGTTCTATTTAATGACAAAGCCAACTCCTGCTTCACACATCTCTTCGCTTTTGCGTCCACTCTATTGAAGAAGAGGTGCACAGCGTCAACCTCACTCACTCGTCCTCACCCAACTGTGCACAGAGGCAAGACACAAGTAAGACGTCTGGAGTTGGGTTTGGATGTAGTGGATGACCGTAACATCTTTCGTGCCTTATCACGCTCTGCATGTTCCACAACATGTTGCTGTATCGCTTTCTGAACCATTGAATCAGCTGATTTCTTCCGCTCCGTCCACCGAAACAGTCTTTGCATATCTGGACTAGACATATCCAGACACACAGGTTTTATTTTGGAATTACCTTTTCCTAGATGAATTGCTGACCACTGCTGAAGGACTCCATCTACCCTTTCATAGATTTTGTTTAGAGACCTGTAAACTCCTAGGAGGACTGTCAACCAAAACCAGTGAGTCCCTCCTACCCAGCTAGATTTTTGTGTAGAGAACTAGCAAACTCCTAAATGGAGTCAGGTCAGATTAACTGCTACTGTAACATGTAATCAGTACTATCTGTTGTCATGCGGTGCGGATGGGGCTCGTTAGCCTTGGACGGCAACCCATCTAGGAGTTTGCTAGTTCTCTACAAACCCCCCCCCCCCCAGTTTTGCCATATAAAAGAGGGGTTCAAGGGGGTATTTATTTCACGGACATGTTTTCCTGGTGTGTATCTTGTAAGCGTTGCGATTATGCGTAGATGTACCTATACCAGAAATAGAAATGCTTCCCCAGATGCTTTTTAATGGGAAGCTTTCTGCTGGCGTGCGGATATTCATTTCCTTGTTTCATTGCTCCCTGGGAATTTATTCCAGCCAAATCATGGTAATAAATATTTTTATTGATGCTTCTTACTGGACAAAAAAAAAACGGACAAACTCTTAGTATTCGTTTAGCATCATACAATGCACAGACCACCTCTTTTGGTCCCAATGTTTCAATGTTAGGCCGTTAACGTCAAATATATTTTCTCCTGTATATTAACGTTGTTTGCGCGGGACGTTGTGTCTCGTCAAGCTCTGGCTCAGTTCGCTCTCTATTCCATTAAAGAACAAAACAAACTATTATTTTATTGGTCTTGTTGTAAATCCTTATTGATGACAAACTGATTGTTTATCTAAGTGTATCGACCATTCTTGAAGACGCTGTAACACTTCAAAAGAGGCTATGATAGGATTTAGAAGCAATCGTATAATTTTCTTTTCACTTCAAAGTGAACTTGAATGCACTCAGCAATGTTTAATTAGCATTTTATTTGTTCTTGTAACGCAGATTTAATGCCCAGCATTAGCTACAGAGAATCCTCATTAATGGATTGAATAACGGAAAGGCATGGGATTTTATGTTTGATAGTTTTGCTAGCGAGTCCATTATTGGCTAGATTGTTGTTGCAAGGTTTAATATAGGAATCTCATGATACTTTTTAATATATATATTGAATGTTCAACTGACCTTAATCTGCTAACTAAATGTAGGACAAAATCACGTCTATAAATCACCTGTGCTGTAAGATGCCACAGATTCATGCACATTCAGCTTTAAGCAGCTCGGCAGTACATGTATATTCTACCACACACACACACACACACACACGTTTCGGCTCGGTAGTGTATATATATTCTACGACACACACACACACACACACACACACACACACACACACACACACGCGCGCGCGCGCGCGGACGCGTAGCGTGTTTCATTTACAATTAAACATATGCTACGATATTGTGATGATCTTTATCGCCTACAATTCAAATAAAGCAGTAGTTGTGGTGTGATCAATGATAGTCCGTCGTTTTTAGTATTAATGTTTCCTATACATACAAATTAATTCATTTGTTTAGGTACATGTATGTGAGATGCTGCCTTTCAGGAACTCAAAAGTTTAATAATTGTGTCAATAACGGGTCACACACACCTATATTTTACTTTGTCAACCGCTTCACGTGTACGGGATGGTTACCGTTATGAAAACCAAATAAAGTATCTGGCACGAAACTGAAATTTTATTCTATGCAATTGCTTCATTTTTGTTCTTTTCAGCTGACGGAGAACTACAGTGGGTATCCTCGTAAGTAGTGAAAAAGTACAAGACATGAATGGGAAATTTAAATTTACTGATAAAAGTGTTTTATAATTTTATGAATTTCAGCTGACGGAGAAACACTATCCCCAGACTTTGATGTTCCCATCGTCAACGTTACTGCAACCTCGGGCACCACCGCCGTACTACCGTGTACTATCAACTACATAGGAGATAAAACGGTATAATAAACTCCTCTCTCTCTCTCTCTCTCTCTCTCTCTCTCTCTCTCTCTCTGTGTGTGTGTGTGTATGTGTGTCTCTCTCTCTCGTGTTGTCGTGCACCATAAACTACATTGACACAGGAGACAAAACGATATAAATTAGATCAGCTTGCTGGCTGGCCTTGACTCCGCATTACTTCGGTACCTCGTTCCACTTTCGCAACGGTTGTGGATGTATAAAGAAACACCGATGATAACATCCCGTCTAGATATAAATTAATTCAATAAATTTAATTTACTACTGTTTGTATACAATCTTTCAGTAACTGCATTTTTCAAAATCTAATTTTTCTGAAACACGACAAAAAAATATGAACATGTCATCCTTTTACAACCTAGAAGTCGTAAAAAGTGCCACAAAAATTTTGAAAATCGGTTCACTAATAAAAATATGCCCAAACATTCTTTTGAATAGGCTTTTTGCGTGTGCAAGGTGGGGGAGGAGATAATCCAAACACCTTAAAAACTGAAAATCAAGCAAATCTGTGGAACAGTATAAGCCATGTATACTATACACGTTTGTTTTGGTTCCCGCATTTTAAATGAAAACTAATAATTTTATTTTATTTATTTTTATCGGGGAAATTATTTTCTTGCATAATTGATCATCATTTATTCTATTTTATAATCGATTTTCAAAATATTTGGAAAACAGCCGCTCATTCGGCGTATGATATCTTTTCATGGTATAAGTACCTGCTTGTTCAATTTAGTTTTTTTTTGGAGTGGGATTCTCTTTCTACTGAATTGCGCCGTTTCTTGATCGTTGCCTACTTGTACCTTTTCGTAATGTCTTCGTTACGTAGCCATACATAAGTGATGTTTGTTTTACAGCAGGCCTCCAACGTACCAAACTAGTGTGCAAAATATAAAAATAGTAAATTTCAATGTTTCATTTGTCCGGCATAGTTTTGAAATTACGTGTACTATTTTATTTATATTAAGAACACTCATTACTTATTATAAATGAGCCACGTCATGAGAAAATCGGATTTTTACCTAGATGCGAAAACAAAGACGCAGATCAGCTGTGCAGTTATGATCAGCGCCTTTGTTTTCGATTCTAGCTTTCTTCTGTGACTGTACAGACCGGTTTGTGTCTGACCTGGTCGGAAACCCTGAAGACGGGTTTTTCGCGTCGCGGCTCAAATAGAAAAGTAGCCTTACCCATCTCTCTTGTCAAATCGCGATGTACTTAAAACTATGGAGAGCCAGTAAAATATCGTATTTTCTTTGGGGTAATATTATTTCGACCAATGTCTATAAAACAATTGTTCAGACACTTAGGTGTAATTTCTAGTTACAATGGTGCCTGAGCGGCTTAGTTCTAGCACGTTACAGCAAACGATCATTACGAAATCTTGCCCATGCAATTTACAGAGATTTTCTTTTCAGATGCAAAAATTGTAAATTTCGTTGGAAAAAAAAAACGATATTTTTTATATTTTTACTTAAAAACATTAATTGTGGGTACACGTTAGAACCGCCTCGGCGAGGCGGTTCTAACGAGTACCCACAATCTATGTTTTGGATCGAAAACAAGAAAATTAGGTATACCCCTGTTAACCCCAGTTTTACTAAAATACAGTGGGGTTTAAGGGGATATACGTTACACGGACATGTTTTCCTGATGGATTTCCGAGAAAAACAGTGCCTTTTAAAATGCTCCTTGGTGCACTACGCAGTACAGTATGACCAGAACTAGGCCGATACGAAGGTGTTTCCAATTACGCTGACATTTGTTTTATACGATGCAAAAAGGTATGCATGTATGGTTGTTTTTAGCCAGCCAAGAATTTTGAATTGAAAAACAACGAAGCTACATGTAACAAATATAATATTATATTGGGAGACTTTTTCTCCGATTCGCTTACCGCAACGAGACTATAACTTCTGAATCATTTGATACCATAGATGACAGCTCATTTACTGAAACTTCTTAATTTGGCGGATTGATTTCGGGAAGATGATTAATACCGAATGGAGCATATTTATTGTTTACTCAAGGCGATGAATCCGCGCGATAAAATTTGATGAACGATCGGCTTTGACATCTCGGGGACCCGCAATATTGTCTGACGCGGGAACATCTCGGATCGAATTCTACATGTATCAGCTGCAGCTAAACCTGGTGTCTTCTTCGATGGAATGTGGTCGCCATAGAACCTGCAAACACGAATTGTTATACGTGATTGGTTTTTCAGTTTCTTTCACTCACGCATACAGAGTTTTTTTTACAGTCTTTCAACTGGAAGTCATCAGGAAAATATGTCCGTGAAATGTATGTAGCTCCTTAAACACCAATTTTATATAGAAAACTGGCACCAGGCACAATCGTTACTAGAGATTACATGTACACCTAAATGTCTGAACAATTGTTTTATAGACATTACTCGAAATATTATTATATGATATTTTAGTGGCTCTCCACGGTTTTTATTTATCTTAATAGCCAAAACATAGAGTGTGGGTACCCGTTAGAACCGCCTGGCCTTGTGTATCCACAATCTATGTTTTGAGTAAAAGTATTGCAAATATCAACCTTTTTCTATTTGAAATATTCATTTTTACTGCTGACAAAAATCACTGTGTATTGCATGGACAAGTTTTCCTAATGGTATGTCGATTCCTTTTTAATCAGTGATGACATTGCCATTTTCAGACGTTATATTTGTAAATGAAAACATGGGTGATCCGTATAAAACTATATGTAGAAAATAAACACATTTAAAAACAAATATAGTTCATGTTACCAATCTTGCTTGTTTGGCAAGCTGATGTTATCGAGGCTTTTAATTCCACATCTAGGTACCTCGATGACCTTTTGAACATTGACAACCCTTATTTTGAAGGTATGGTCAATCAAATTTATCCACCTGAACTTCAGTTAAACAAAGCCAATATCTCAGATACCGAAGCCCCTTTTTAGCTCTACATCTTTCTGTTTCAAATGGATTTGTTTCTTCTAAAATTTATGATAAGCGCGATGACTTTGATTTTGATATAGTAAATTTTCCTTTTTGGATGGTGACGTTCCGCGTCGTGCTTCTTCAGTATGGTGTATACTTTTCGCAACTTATTAGGTTTGCTAGAGTCTGAAATCATGTTACAGACTTCAACGCTCGAAATAAATGTTTAACGGCAAAACTTCTCCAACAGGGCTATCGGTATCATAAACTTCGAAAATCCTTTTCTAAATTTTATCGTAGACACTATGAATTGATTTCCAAATATAATGTTGGGTTAAAGACGCTTTTAAGTGAGGGCCTTTCGGAACCTGAATTTTATGGTGACTTGGTTTACAAATTTAAGAAACTTAAAGGAATTAACGATTTTTCTTTTCAGTTCAGAAAAATCATAACACGTTACAGACGTATATGTTATAACTTGAATGTTATGCTTAGTTTTTAACCCAATCATGGTTGATAACTATGCTGCCTTCTTTAATTGCACGCCGGTGGGTCGGGCGTCAGACTCTATGATGGCCCCGACTTAAAGCTATTCATTTTAGTAGGTTGGGGCCGGAGCTTCTTGTCTGTTGCTTGGTCCACTTGGGTCCAACTGGTGTTTTTCTTTTGCTCCGGAGTTAGTAGATTATTCGGCGCCCAGGGCTCTCCATCGTCGGGCAGCTTACTCAATCTGTGAGTTCTGGGTTTTGATTCATCAGGATGTTTAACATGATTTATTTGTTTGTTCTTGATGATGCATTGACTAGTTAGAGATTCACCACAAGGACCAAATAACTAACTAAATGTTATGAACCACTGCAGAAGCTGAGGGTGAGGTTAGGTACCTGTAAAACCGGTTTAAGCCCGCTAGTAACTTTGTGTTACTGATCATTCCAAGTCGATACTTCTGTAGTGGTTCATTTTGTTTTATGTCTTGGTGTTTAAAATTTTTTGTGCTGTTGGTGCCTTATGTATGTTTTCATATTTTTAGTTAAGTTAAGGTAACTGAGTGGCCACCTATTTGGAAAATAGCTGCTCATTCGGCTTACGATATGTTTCATGGTATAAAGTACCTGATTGTTAGTTTGGTTTTTTCCCGCCTCGGTTTTTGGAGAGGGAATCTTTTTCTGATTGCGCCTTTTCCTGATCTTTGCCTACTTGTACCTTTTTTCAGAAAAAACATAGACGAATGCGGAGTATGATCTGTTGGTAAGCACTGAGGGCAAGCATGACACAATTTTGAGTTTATAGCCCAGTTCGTTAAGATCTCGGCATTGATTGGCAAAGAAAAGTGAAAACATCGCAGTTGATTTGTTTGTTTAATTGATTTGTTGATTGGTGTCCCAGTCATAACTTATGGTCATGTCGGGACGTTGCCTCCAATTCAGGGGACTTCTACCTGACAATGGATATTCCTACTTCACAACTGTTCATGGGCAAGCTAAAAACTTGAACGAGTCACCAGCATTCAGATGGTGAGCCAGTAGATGATGATAAGCTTAGCCAACAGGGACACTGTCACGAAGCCGCCATTTGCAGAGGGGGTGGGGGCACCGCACTTGTATAAGTTATCAAAACCAAATAAAAGAAAGGTCCAATTTCAATATGAGCCGCCGCATGGGAAAAACCAACAATCTGCATATGCGAACTTCTATCTGACAATGGATATTCCGACTTCACCACTGTTCATGGACAAGCTAAAACTTAAACGATTCACCAGTATTCAGATGGTTAGTCAGTAGATGATGATAAGCTTAGCCAACAGGGACACTTTCATGAAGCCGCCATTTGCAGATGGGGGTGGGGGCACCCCATACGATGTTATCAAAAACCAAATCAAAAAGAGGCTATGAGAATTATGGTCTGATTTCAATTTGATTTAACTCATTTAAGCCAGGCGCCCCTTTTATGGGACATAGGCAAACAGAATAGCCCCATCTGGGGGCTATTCTGTTTGCTTAAACAAAAATTCATCGAAAAATGAAAAAAAAAAATAAATAAATAAATGTCTCCTAAAGCCCCTAAAAATGAAAGTGAACTCATCCAATTGATAATGATGGGAAAATCCATTCATCAAATATGGGTTAATTATGCATTGTAGGTTGTGTGGATGGCCCCAAGAGGCAAGATGTTGACCCTGTCAGATAAGAGGATAATCCATGACCAGAGAATCAGTGTAGAACGACCCTTCATGAAAGACTGGAATCTTCATATCAGACAAGTCAATCAGAGCGATAGTGGCGAATACCTGTGTCAAATCAATACAAAACCCGTAAAAAGTAAAAAGATTTTGCTTCATATAAATGGTAAGTACGTGTATACGGTGTCGTACTTCTCTGCACAAACATTAGTCCTATTCAATTACGTTTTATTCCTGTTTAGAATCACATTTGAGCCTACGAATGAGAAAACCAATGATTTGGGTGTCCGACCAGTCCGACACAAACCGGTCTGTACAATCACCAAAGTAGGCGTGAAGCTTGAAATTTCGGGTTAAAGTAAAAGAGATATTGTACTACCTGTGTAGCGAAAACAAAGGCGCTGATCGGCTATGCAGTAACTGCACAGCTGATCAGCGCCTTTGTTTTCGCTTAAGCATTTTGTTGGTTGTCTCATACAGTTGCTCATTTCTTATTCGAATCAATGTCGTCAACAAATGCTTGTCATTTAGTTCATAAATATTCTGGCAGAGTCAAATTATTTACAAAATTACATTGCATGCCATTTCACAAACATGCAATATACCTGTACCGCAATTCGTTCAGCAGTACAAGACACGTAAAATTAGTAGCAGTTTCTGCTTATTTTTAATAGGTTTATTCTTCCTCAAAATATACATTATGAGTACATGTTAGAATTGTCTCGCTGATGCGGTTCTGACGAGTACCCACAGTTTATGCTATTGAACAACGATAAGAAGGGAAAAAACATATACACCCCTGTTAACCCCAGCTGTACTGTATAAAAACGGGGGATACTTTTCATGGACATGTTACCCTGGGCCAGTTGTTCAAAATTAATGATGTCGTTAGTTAACGATTCGTTAAAATTTCAAATGGCAATATTACAAATACACTGTTATTTTTGTTGAAAAAATGTGAGAATCCTTTGCCATGCAAAGGATTCTCACATTTTATCAACAAAAATAACAATGTATTTGCTTATGTAGTTGGCATTAACTTAAGAAGTTGAGGTCTTAACGATGACGTTAAGCTAACAAAGTTTAGAACAACTGGGCCCTCGTCTTTTCAGAGCCCCCATTGATCCTGGACAAACTGTACGGGAAGGGGAAACAGTATCACTATGGTGTAGAGTCAGCGGTATACCCTATCCTAAGATCCATCAGGAAAACATGTTCGTGTAAAGTATACCCCCTCAAACCCCAATTTTATATAGTAAAACTGGGGTATGCAGGGGTATACCTATTTTTCTTATTTTTGCTCCAAAACATAGATTGTGGGTACTCGTTAGAACCGCCTCGGCGAGGCGGTTCTAACGTGTACCCACAATCTATGATTTGAGCAAAAATAAGAAAAATATCAAAATGTTTCAGCTGAAAATGTTCAATTTTTAAAGCTCAAAGAATCTCTGTATATTGCATGGGCATGTTTTCGTAATGACCCCTGTTAACCCCATCTCTACTGTATAAAAACGGGGGATACTTCATGTACATGTTATCCTCGTTTTTTCAGAGCCCCCACTGATCCTGGAGACCTCTGGTGATCAGACAGTAAGGGAAGGAGAGACAGTGTCACTATGGTGTAGAGTCAGCGGTATACCCTATCCTAAGATCACGTGGTTTAGAAAGTTTGCAAATGACGATAATACGCCAAAAGAAGGTATTGAAATGTCCAATACATTCAAAAAAGTTTTCCTTCATTTAGTACTTGTATTTTTTAAACTACAGTCCAACGTTGTCTTAAGCAAGCCTTGTATTAAGCAAGCACCTGTCTTAAGCAAGCACTTTCGTGTCACCCTAGTGGGCTGAAATGTCCTATACATGTATATATGAATACTTCAAAAAGTTTTGCTTCATTTAGTACTTGTACCTTTTTTAACTATTTAGATCATTTTTCAAATTTACACTGTTGGAAAGATTTTAATTTACTGTGTGATAAAACAACAAATCGTTACAAAAGTAGTTGACAGCAAAGTCTAAACTTCCCTTGTTTTTGTAAATACGAGCGTCAAAAATCTGAAACAATACAGTGTTCAGAACCCGATTTTGTTTTCAACACAAAGAAGAGAATATTAAATGGCAATGTACTTAAAACAATAGCGCCCGAGGAAGTTTAAGCCAACAACTTAAGATAGAAGGAATTTTGAGACACTGAACAAGTTTGGTTGTTGAAGTCGCGCTGCGGAACAGGAAATATATACCTTCATGACAGACGGATCCGCAGAACAATTTCTTGTACAGCAGATTATAAGAATCTTACATGAGTATCAGGTATGGATAGACAAATCTGTCCTGAGGCTCACAGTTTGGCATCTGGAGGCTCGCCGAGTGATGCTAAACTGTAGCGCGAGAGACAGATTTGGCTATCCATACCTTACACGCATGATGGATTTTTTTCTTGCACGCCTTAATGCAGCGAAGCTTGACGTCCTATACAACCAATGTTAAAAAGAACACGTGCACGTAGGTGCGCCTGGGGCGAGATAACAAGGGTGAGATAAGAATTTCTCACGTGGGGAAAAACGTAGGATTTCTCTATCTTGTGTGCAAGAAATTCTTTTCTTACATACCCCATGTGAAAAGATCGATTTATTCCCTGATTTTCAGTTATTTTCTGACAAGTAGCAAAATCTATCTTACACCGCTGTCACGTTTCTAATAAAAGATAAGAAAAACACAAGGTTAACTTCGATCGTTTCTATCCAAAACAACTGCATTCAGCAATGACAAAGCCAGACAAAACTGGCGTGAATTCACAGCGAATAGTCTTGATTCACGCTCGTTTTAAGACAAAAAAATCATCTCTATGGACTGTGACAACGATTTATTTACATTTGACGTCATTGCCGCAATATACACGTCACTAGTGGTAAAGCACGGTACCAGGTGACGTTACCAGTAAAAGAAATTTAAACGGAGTATGTAAGAAAACGAATCCATCATTGGTGTTCAGTGTTGAAAGGAAAATCCCAACCCGAGGGTCTACCCGTTCAAGTGGGAAAATTTGCCTAACCATATCTGATACTCTTGTAAGATTCTTATAATCCAGCATGCCTACAATGCACAGAAATCCAATTTATGTGCACGTATCATCCATTACGAAAACGTGCCACACAAAATACAGAGATCTTTTAAGCAGCAAAAATTGAACATTTCATTCGAATAAGTTTGATATTTTCAATATTTTTGATCAAAACATTGATTGTGGATACTCAAAATCTATGTTTTGGATTAGAAATACGTAAAATAAATATACCCCTGCAAACCACAGTTTTGCTACATAAAAGTGGAGTTTAATGGGTTACACAATGCACAGACATGTCTTCCTGATGATTCACGTAACCTCTGTTTTGTATTAGAAATAGGTTCGAGTGGCGAAGAATTGAAGATTCACAATATATCCCGGTACTGCGAGGACGTCTATGAATGTGTGGCAGACAATGGTATAGGAACAGAGGCGAAGAGAGAGATGAAAGTCACAGTACAGTGTAAGAAGTCTCCATGATTACAAATACGAAAACTCGCCCATGCAGAAGGCGCCGTCCCATCTTTTACTATTATGTTTGCTAAGAGGAGTTGCATCGAAAAATGGAATGAAAATTTAACGTCACTCCTGATGCCCTATAAAATGACAGTGGACTGTCCCAATTGATAATAATAGGCAAGTTCATTTGTCAAAAATGGATTATGATAAAACGAGGCCAAGTTTTGGTAGGCTGCTGATAAGTACATGTATAATAATTCTCAATCAAAATTCATCTGCTCCGCATAGAATGATGTCGCCAAAATGTCCGGATTCAACAAAAAATATTAGTCGAGGTGTGATGCGTACATGCGTACCAGGATAACATATTCGACGAAAACATGAAACGTGAAAAGTGAAAACTATGGATGTTTTGAAAACTAGTGCAGCCTGAAACCTGAATAGTGGTAGATGCAAACAACTAATGGATTAGATGAAGGGATATGATTAATTTAGGTCAAGTTCATCTCTTGACCTTGGCCGGTCTGTCGTCCATACACACTTTTCAAAGATCTTCTTCTCTGAAACCGCTTGGCCAATCAAAGCCAAATTTTATATGAAGCATCTGTAGGAAGTGGGAATTAATGTTTATAAAAATAATCTAGGTCACATGACCAAGATAGCCACCATGCCCATATATGGTAAAAACCCTTCAAAAATCTTCTTCTCTGGAACCAGTGGAACGATTACAACGAAACTTGACATGAAGCATCTATGACTCAAGTACTACAATGTATATATAAATCATGACCTTGTGATGACCTTGACATATTTTACGGCAAGGTCAAGTTTGGAAACATTGGCTTTTACATGGGAAAAAGTGAAAACTATGGATGTTTTGAACACTTTTGCAGCCTGAGACCTGAAAAGTGGTAGATGCAAACAACTAATGGATTCAATGAAGATATATGATTAATTTAGTCCAAGGTCATGTCTTGACCTTGGCCCATCTGTCGTCCATATACGCTTTTCAAAGATTTTCTCTGTAACCGCTTGTTTTGACTCTCAGATGAGCGATCGTTGCCCTTGTGCTACTTGTTTTTAGCTCGCCTGCACGAAGTGCATAGAGCTATTGTAGTCACCTTGGTCGTGCGCGTTTACGTTTACGTTTACGTGTGCGTCCGCGTCCGCGTCACACTTTCGGTTAAAGTTTTTTAAAAGTCTATATCTCTTGACCATGTTGATGGATCAAGTTGATACTTTGCATGTTGCTAGATATTGGTCTGAAGTTTTACGCAGTACCATCATGACCCACCATGGGTGACCTTGAGGTCAAGGTCACAGACTTAGAAATTTTGTGTTTAAGTTTTTTGTTAACTTGAGTTTTTTAAAAGTCTATATCTCTTGACCATGTTGATGGATCAAGTTGATACTTTGCATGTTGCTAGATATTGGTCTGAAGTTTTACGCAGTACCATCATGACCCACCCTGGGTGACCTTGAGGTCAAGGTCACAGACTTAGAAATTTTGTGTTTAAGTTTTTGGTTAAAGTTTTTTAAAAGTCTATATCTCTTGACCATGTTGATGGATCAAGTTGATACTTTGCATGTTGCTTAGCAGCTAGATATTGGTCTGAAGTTTTACGCAGTACCATCATGACCCACCCTGGGTGACCTTGAGGTCAAGGTCACGGACTTAGAAATTTTGTGTTTAAGTTTTTGGTTAAAGTTTTTGTAAGTCTATATCTCTTGACCATATTGATGGATTGAGTTGATACTTTGCATGTTGCTAGATATTGGTCTGAAGTTTTACGCAGTACCATCATGACCCACCCTGGGTGCCTTGAGGTCAAGGTCACAGACTTAGAAATTTTGTGCTTAAGTTTTTGGTTAAAGTTTTTGTAAGTCTATATCTCTTGACCATATTGATGGATTGAGTTGATACTTTGCATAATGCTAGATATTGGTCTGAAGTTTTATGCAGTACCATCATGACCCACTCTTGGTGACCTTGAGGTCAAGGTCACAGACTTAGAAATTTTGTGTTTAAGTTTTTGATTTAAGTTTTTGTAAGTCTATATCTCTTGACCATGTTGATTGATCGAGTTGATACTCTGCATGTTGGTAGATATTGGTCTGAAGTTTTATGCAGTACCATCATGACCTACCCTGGATGACCTTGAGGTCAAGGTCACAGACTTAGAAATTTTGTGTTAAATTTTTTGGTTAAAGTCTAAATCTCTTGAACATCATGTTGATGGATAAAGTTGATACTTGCATGTTGATAGATATTGGTCTCGGGTTTTATGCTGTACATCACAACTCACCTGGATGACCTTGAGGTCAGGGTCACGGACTTGGAAGTTTTGTGTTTAAGTTTTGGTTAATGTTTTTATAAGTCTATATCTCTTGAACATGTAGATTGATCAAGTTGATACTTTGCATTGGTCTGAAGTTTTATGTTGTACCATCATGACCCACCTGAGTGACCTTGAGGTCAAGGTCATGGGTCATAGATTTTAACAGATGTAGTGACAAAGCACAAGTCAGGCGAGCTACGCTGTCCTGTGACAGCTCTTATTATATTTGTCCACATGCATTGCAGCATGTATTCGTCTAAATTGTTTAAATTCAGGTTACTGAGCATATATGTACATGTAAGAATTGACACACTTTTTCTTTAGGGAGCGCGGAGGCGTAGTGGTAGACCATCGGTCCCCGAATAGAGAGGCCATGGGTTCGATCCCCGACATGCGGCTCCGTGTTGTTTCCTTGAGCAAGCACATTAACTCCCTACAGTACTGGTTAAACCCAGGAAGAGTTGGCTCTGTCCCGACATGACTGAAAGGTTTTTTACTGGGACATGAAGTCTCAATACAAACAAATACTTTTCTTTATCTTATTCTAGTTCCACCCGAGGTTCAGCTTTACTCTAACAGAATGAGTCAATACAAAGGAAGAGAAACCATCTTAGACTGCCGAATAACGGCAAACCCACACGGGTTCGAGGTGTGGAAACGAGCAGGAAAAGAAATTATAAATTCTTGGAAATATGGCGTGAACGTATATGAAGACGCTATGTATACGAAAATATTGAGTTTACGGATTGGAAATATAGATGAAGATGATTATGGAAAATATAAATGTTTTGCTTCCAATTCCTTTGGTAGTGACGATGAGGATATGTTATTATACGGTGAGTGCAGCGCTGTATCCATTACGAAAACATGCCCATGCAATATACAGTGATTTTTTTAAAATTGTAAAAAATGAAAATTTTCAGAAAATAAGTTTTGATATTTTTCTTATTTTTGCTCAAAACATAGATTGTGGGTACTCGTTAGAACTGCCTCGGCGAGGCGGTTCTAACGAGTACCTACAATCTATGTTTTGGAGCAAAAATAAGAAAAATAGGTATACCCCTGCATACAACAGTTTTGCTATAAAAGTTGGGTTATAGGGGTATACTTGTCACGGACATGTTTTCCTGATGTTTGTATGTTATGATAAGGTGAGTGTACCACTATATTTTATGAGCAGGAAAACATGTCCGTGAAATGTACCCCCTCAAACCCCACTTTTATAGCAAAACTGGGGTATGCAGAGGTATACCTATTTTTAGCTCAACTGAAACGAAAGCTCACAAGGTGAGCTAATAGTATACAAATCAGTCCGGCGTCCGTCCGTCGTCCACAATTTCAAAGATGATCTTCTCTGAAACCGCTTAGCCAATCAAAGTGAAATTTTATGTGGAGCTCCATTGGTAAGGGGAACGAAAGTTTGATCGCGAAATCCGGGTCACATGACCAAGATGGCCGCCACGCCAATATATGGTAAAAAACACTCAAAAATCTACTTCTCCAGAACCGGCAGGCAAATTTTCATGACCTTGGTATGTAGCATTTGGGACTCCAGCCCGTCATAGTTTTTTGATCAAATGATGACCCTAGGATGACCTTGACCTATTTTACGGTAAGGTCGATTTTGGAAATATAGGCTTTTACATGGGAAAAAGTGAAAACTATGGATTTCTTTTAAAACTATTGCATCCTGAGACCTGAAAAGTGGTAGACACAAACAACTAATAAAGTAGATGAAGGTATGTGATTAATTTAGGTCAAGGTCATCTCTTGACCTTGGCCGGTCTGTCGTCCATACACACTTTTCAAAGATCTTCTTCTCTGAAACCGCTTGGCCAATCAAAGTAAAATTTTATGTGGAGCATTCATGGGTAGGGGGAACAAAAGTTTGATCGCGAAATCCGGGCCACATGACCAAGATGGCCACCACGCCCATATATGATAAAAAACACTCAAAAATCTTCTTCTCCAGAACCGGCAGGCCGATTTTCACGAAACTTGGTTTGTAGCATTTGGGACTCCAGTTCATCATAGTTTGTTCAAACGATGACCCTAGGATGACTTTGATCTATTTTAGGCAAGGTCAATTTTGGAAACATAGGTTTTTACATGGGAAAAAGTGACAACCAGGTCTTAGGTAAGCGTTTACAGGACCAATGGTTCTATGGAAACTATTGCAGCCATAGACTTGAAACATGACCAAAGTGGCCGTCAAGCCCATATATGGTTAAAAAAACAACTACAACCCGACCACTTTGTCAAGTGACTGCACTTGTTGACTCTCAGGTGAGCGATCGTTACCCTTGGGCTACTTGTTTATAACTTTTCTGCAAACTACATTTATGTATATAGAACTAGCTAAAACTATATTCGTTGTATTGGCGCATCGAAATATTTGCACAGGATAATCTGGCTTACATTTGTTCCTTATGACCAAGACTGGTCATCTCTAATTAATGCGAAATATTCATGAAATGTCTGCAGTAAAAGCAGAAAATGATAATAAAGACTTTTATGTTTCGAAGGACTAAATTGTTATATAAGCCGCTGCATCAGAAAACCAATCATCTGCATATGTGAAAACAAAGCTGCTGATCAGCTGTGCAGTAACTGCACAGCTGATCAGCGCCTTTGTTTTCGCTACACGGATAGTACACTTCCTCTTCTTTTAAAATCCGAAATTTCAAGCTTCTAGAATAATTCTGTGGCTGTACAGCCTGGTTTTAGTCGGACCTAGTAGGAAACCCAAATTGCTGGTTTTCTCATGCAGTGGCTCATAATTGTAACGAATGCAGTATGTCTAGGAAAATAAATCCGCCATTATCAAGATGTCATAAATACTTGGCCATGGCGATGGAATATAGTTTGATTTCTCCTCAAAGATCTTCCAATAACATCAGGAAAACATGTCCGTGACATGATGAAACAAGTTTAAGTTTAACATAATTAAGAAAGAAATCAAGATGTGTGGATTCGCCTTTTTCAAAAATAAATAAAAACACATAAATAAATAAATACCTATTACATAAATAAATAGAACCGTTACTGTGTTGGTCGATTGGTCAGTCGACCAATTGATCAATCAATCAATCAGTCAAATCGCAGTATGTTACATGTTTTGTGGCTTCAAACATGTAATTATAATACACTTTCTTCCAGAATATGCTCCTAAAGTTATTCCTCCTACCACTAGGAAAACCACTACGACGTCGAAAGATTGGCACATAGAATCAGGAGGTTTCGCGTCCGACGAGAGTGGGCACAATGTAAACAGATATATCACTCCAGCAATATATACACCGAGATATCAACCAGGTATGTGTAAACAGATATATCACCCCAGCAATATATACACCGAGATATCAACCAGGTATGTGTAAACAGATATGTCACTCCAGCAATATATACACCGAGATATCAACCAGGTATGTGTAAACAGATATGTCACTCCAGCAATATATACACCGAGATATCAACCAGGTATGTGTAAACAGATATGTCACTCCAGCAATATATACACCGAGATATCAACCAGGTATGTGTAAACAGATATGTCACTCTAGCAATATATACACCGAGATATCAACCAGGTATGTGTAAACAGATATTCAGCAATACAGTATATACATCGATATATCAACCAGGTATGTGTAAACAGATGTATTACTGCAGCAATATATACACCGAGATATTAACCATGTGCAAACAGATATATCACTCCAGCAATATATATACCGACATATCAAACAGGTATGTGTTTAGACCTAAATACAGGCTTCTCAGTTGTATTTTTATTCAAATATACATATTTCCTTTCAATATGACAACAAACTGATGACAACTTTTAAATACGACGATCGTAGTAGTCTTACGTCACAGAGTAACCGTTGCTAATATGAAAGAAACACATGGTCCTATTGGTCAAATACATGTACATTCATTTCATTCAAATGTATAACGACTAAGTCTACTATAGCTCGGCAAATGGGTCACTGTATGGGCGGCAACTTTAATATTCATATCTGGGCGTGATCGGCTAGTCCATCTGTTCAAGTAGGGAGATGATAGAAAAGTCGAATTCAGTCAGCCTAGAGCGCTGTCACATATTTTACCGTTAAAGATCAGCTACCTATTTTGTCCAATCCAGTGAACTAGACAAACTCGTATTTTCATTCTATCGGACAACATGTGAGTTGAGTCTTTCAACTGTAAACCTTAAGCTTTTACAAAAGTAGACCATACCCAATAACGTATTCATAAGGTAACGCCCATACAGTGACCTATTTGCCGAGCTATACGATAGTCCCAGATCTATACAGATATTGTTTCAGCCGCTGCATCAGAAAACAAACAATCTGCAAATGGGAAACCAAAGGCACAGAGCAGTTGTGCAGTAGCCCACTTCTTCTTAAATCCGTAATTCAAGCTTCTAGCCTGCTAATGTAGTTGAACAGCCTGGTTTGTGTCAGACCTTGTTGAAAACAGATTATTGATTTTCTCATGCAAAGGCTCATTTGGTTTAAGATTGCAAAATCTGAGCCGTGTCATGGGAAAACGGGAGTTTTGCATATGTGAAAACAAATGCGCAGATCAGCTGTGCAGTAAATGCACATTTACTGCACAGCTGATCAGCGCCGTTGTTTTAGCTACACAGAAAGCACAATTCCTCCTCTACGTTTACCCAAGACTTCAAGATTCTAGCATTTTTCTGTTACTGTGTCAGACCTGGTCGGAAATGTGGAATACCGGTTTTCTCGCGTCTCGTCTCATCTATTGTATTCATTTTCTCCGTTTCAGTCGGGAAAACCCGAGATGTGCGAGGCAGCTCAACAACGATTCACTCATTCCAGACCTACATTCTAGTTGTTACATACATTGCACTGTCTGTTTTAAATCTGTGTATTTCGTCATGAAATTGTGTTATAGTTGGAAATCAGTCGTTTAAATTCATAAATTATTCCAAAATAGGCCTAAACGACAAATTGTGACTATGGCCACGTTTGAAAAAGACCATTATTCAAAGAATGTTACACATTAATGGAAAAGGTTCCTCTAAACATGCACATGAGTTTCATAGTGCATTTGTGTGACAAAGTCCACTATTTGAATATCTACTACTCAAAAGAAGTTTTGCACGACTTCGATCTGTTTCATATTGTAAAGTGACGTAATGAAATTTTGAATAACAAATTACGTATAAACCTTTTTATGCCCCCAACTTTGAAAGGTTGGGAGGGCATATTGCTTTCGGCTTGTCAGTCTGTGCGTTTCTGTGTGTGCCTGCGTTTGTAAGTCACTTTTTGAATGCTTCATGCTAAGTATACATACATGTATTTCTGATGAAAAAATAGTTGACCCGTATTTTTCCATGTACGAGTTATGCCCCTTTTCTGAGTTATGTCTCTTTGAAAATCTTGTGTGTAAGATATCTACAAAATTCTTTAAGCAAGAACCTTCATATTTGGTAAACTGATTGGGACCGAAGAGTAAGTAGATCGCCTGATTAACTTTTGAGAACTTTACCTCAAATATTTACAAAATTACAAAATTTTGAAAATTTCATTCATAATCCCACTTTAAGGTGAAATTTTAAACTTTTGAATGCTGAATGCTAGGGTTTTGAAATTTCATATAGAGGTTCCTCGTGAAATAATTTGTGTCAGACCCGTTCGGAAACCACATTGTTGGTTTTCCCACTAGGCGGCTCAAATCATTGTCTCTAGCCTCAGAGTTTCTGATAGTTCAGTATTCTTTATCCTGTGTACTTTCTACGTGCGCGTATAACTCTTGATTACGGAATGGGTGACGCACAATGAAATTATGCCGAAGTTGAGATGAGAAATTCGAGTTTTCTCCTGTAGCGTTTACTCTATTCACTGATAGATACGTGCAGTCAATGCAGAAATTGAACATTTATTGAATGAAAGTAGCATAATTATTCCAGGTAATTTCGTATTCGCAAACACTTCCGCCCCATGAACATATAGTACTTCCAACACAATAACATAGAAGTGTTTGCGAAAACTAAATAACCGGGATTTCTTATGTTTCTTTCTTTCAATAAGTGTTCGATTTCTGCATTGACTGCACTTATCTATCAGTCAGTAGAAGAAACGCTTTAGGAGAAAAACTCGAAAATCTAACCTCAACTTCGTTCTCAATTGCAGTGTGTGTCACCGATCATTTATCGGTTTGTATGTGTACACGTGATTCTCAGTAAGGGAAATTATGCTCAGACATTAGTTAGCATTTTTACCGTGCATAGTAGACATAAGCCAAACATATTAAAATGTCATTATGAAAACATGTCCATGCAATATTGTAGAGATTTTTTTAACTGTAAAAATTGAAAATTTCAGTGAAAATTTTTGATATTTTTCTTATTTTTGCTCAAAACATAGATTGTGGGTACTCGTTAGAACCGCCTCAGCGTTCTAACGAGTACCCACAATCTGTTTTGAGCAAAAATAAGAAAAATAGGTATACCCCTGCATACCCCAGTTTTACTATACATGTATAAAAGTGGGGTATGAGGGGGTATACAATTTAAGGACATGTTTTCCTGGGGTTAAAGATTTTAAAACACTTTCTGTCACTTTTTAACTTTGGATATCGCACCATACAAGGACCATTGAGAAAGCCATACCGGGTGCATGGTGCAAATTTCTGTCAGTGTGTTTATGTCGTGACGAGTAAGGAAGCTGATAGTGCAGTGCCTAGTTTTGTCATTTCCTTCCCACCCGGACTGTGGTTTTGGATTCTAAAAATATTTGAATATTTTTTTTTTCTATCCTTACTGAACTACACGTATCTCCACTCTGGCCAAATATTGACCTCATCAGCATAGTCTTCTTACAGTTTTGGTCTACGGATTGGAGCAAAATCATGTGCATCTGTAAACAGGTATCTGAACAAAACCTATCCAAACGAATGAATCGAATTACCGTATTCGTTCTAATTAGCACATATTCCAATAATTGCACACTCTGGTCATTTTCGTAAAGTATGTGCATAAGCAAACACTGCTCGACTACCAAATTGGTTTTCATATTAATAGCGTATTGTATTTTTTATATATATGACATAACCATATTTTGCGACGATTGGAACAAATTAAATGGTATTATCATTTATGTTTTTGACCTTCAGCAGTTTATATGAAGTTTTTATTCGTAAAATAATAATCCGTTACCTTTTGATGTTAAGCACACTGAGCGCTAATTAGAACGAATAAGGTATATGAATAAAAACTGTTTTCCAGGAATGCTTCTTAATGGTTTGTCTGAAAACTGAAACTGGAGCATTAATATTTACGGTGAGTTCATTGATTGATAGCTGTTTTTTCGTTTTGGTTTTCTTTTTACTCGTACACACTTAGTTGTTAGTATTTTATTACGTGCATATCAGGAACGATTGTACTCTGTGAAAGACTCAAAATTAAATGTTATAAACGTTCAGTAGTCTATTTATTAAAACCCTTGAATATCTGGGGCCAGAATTACAGTCTTTTAAAGAGATGACTTTCAACATTTAAAATTACTAATTTAAATGAAAATAAGATATCGGTTTCATTATGTAAATGGCACTGTATTTAACAGACCCGTAGTCCGTTTTACGAAAGCTGTCATAGCACTTATTTGATGTTCAAGCCTGTGCTAAGACTGTTCAAGCCTGTGCTAAGACTACCTTATGTTTTATTTCATATGTCATAGGATTATTTTATGTGCAAACTATATTATATCGGCGCTAAAAGTCATTTGATAAGGATACGAATGAGAAACATAATTTATCATATAGATTTGCAGATATTGCCTAATGGTATGATTTGTTTGCATAACCAGAAGACCAATGGTCCTGTAAACGCTCACCTGAGATCTGGATATGCGACTCCAGTTGACCTTGCCATAAAATAGGTCAAGATTTTCTAGGGGTCATGATTTATATGAATCTTATAGAGCTACATTCCCTGATGCGTCATGCCAAGTTTCAAAATCATAGGCCTTCCGGTTCTGAAGAAGAATAGTTCTAAAGGTTTTGCTATTTATAGTCATGGTGGCCATCTTGGTCATGTGACCTTGGCCATTTATATAAATTTTCATTCACCTTTCCTAACGATACTCCACATAAAGTTTGGCTCTAATTGGCCAAGCGGTTTGAGAGAGGATGATGTTTTAATATTATGGTCATATACATGTATATAGCCCCAGGGCGGGGGCAGACAACCACCTGGGAACAATTATTGTTCCTAAGGATAAATCTTCTGTCCACTTGCATACTCACAGTAAGTTTATTACATTACATTTATTACATTACATTTTACTAATTTTCCACATTCAAATGCATGAGTGACCTACATGTATATTGACATTGCCATAAAATAGGTCAAGATCATCACAGGGTCATGATTTATATAATATTTGTAGAACTCTCCCTGATGATTCATGCGAAGTTTCAAAATCATAGGCCTTCTGGTTCTGGAGAAGGTTTTTTTAAAATGTTTTTGCTAATTATAGCCATAGCAGCCACTTTGGTCATATGACCTTGACCATATTTATAAACTTTCGTTCCCCCTCCCTAAGGATGCACCACATGAAGTTTGGCTTTGATTTGCCCAGGGGTGTCAGAGGAGAATATGTTTAAAAAGTGTGAACGACGACGACGACGATGGACGGTAGAGCATGGGTATACTATAAACTCACCGTGTGAGCCTAATGGCTCAGGTGAGCTAAAAGGTGAACTATGGACGTCGGACAATAACGACCGACACCAGACGTGGCCTATACTCTCACGTGAACAAAAAGAAAAAACATTTATATTTACCCATTTTTTTATTATTTTGTCTGTGTACAAGTAACACTATGAAAGAACAAGGGAATCATTTAGAATTTAGAGTATGCTGGCGGTGGTGACGCGGGAAGTGGTGGTGCCGAGGGAAATGGCGCAGACGGCGAAGGTGGTGCACTTGGGTGGCGTGGCGATACGTGGTGCTGGTGCGGATACTCAGGAGACGGTATCTGGTGTTGATTTTGTGCTGACGGCATCTGGTGTGGATGTGGTGACGGCATCTGGTGTGGATGTGGTGACGGTGTTCTGTGTTGCTGTGGTGACTGCAGCTGGTGTGGCTGGGTCACTGGCTGGGCTGCCGTTGGATACTGGTGCCGTGGGTACGGGTCTTCGACTGGAGCTAACGGCTGAGTTGCTGAAGATAATACTACATAATATGAGCCGCCTCGTGGGAAAACCAACAATGTGGTTTTCGAACAGGTCTGACACAAACCGGCCTGTACAGCTACAGAAGCAGGCTGGAAGCTTGAAATTTTGGAGTTAAGTAGAAGAGAGATTGTACTATCCGAGTAGCGAAAACAAAGGCGCTGACCAGCTTCGCAGTTACCGCGAAGCTGATCTGCGCCTTTGTTTTCGCCTATGCAGACTGTTGGTTTTCCCATGGGGCTGCTCAAATGTTTATGTATCAGACGATATATGCACACTTTCATGAATTTGCACACTTTGCCAATAGCTAAAAAAGGTTTAAGCAAAACATTTTCTTTTTTGCTCGAAGGCCTTCGTGAAAATTTGTAAATATGGAAGTTAAGTCTGATGACGTCATCTGCATCTGACATCACGTGGAAAATGACGTCTTCTTACCAAATCAATAAGTCTACTGAAGTGATTTAATAGAACCGAAAAAGGAAATAAAATACCAGAAATATTGATTTTTTTTTTACGTTACGAAAACATGCCAATGTTCTAGGGATGTAAAAATTAAGATTTTCCAGTCGCAAAAATGGCATTTTAATATATTTGCTCAGAACACTGATTGTGTTTCACATTAGGCGGTTTTAACAGTACTTACAATCTATGTTTAGGGTCAAAATAAGAAAAATAGATAACCCCTGTATACCCCAGTTGTACATTACAAAAGTGGGGTTTAAGAGGATATACATGTACATTTCACGGACATGTTTTCCTGATGAAATTTACTTCAGAATAATAGATTAATAATAGTTGAAAATTATATCGCCTGATATTGCACTAATATAATATCAGACTTCAAATGAAACTCAGTTTTACGCATTTAAAATTTTACACATGCTTCGCTCACAGTAAAAAAAATCGCATAGCAATGTGGATAGCCGAGTCGTAGATAAAATATTTTTGGTAGAGTATTGCTCAGCTCTCTTGTAAAATCAGATGACTTCAATTGTTTGCTAATGAATACGTCCGTGGGCACAGTGCAAGCAATATGTTGTGCAAGTACATGTAATTACATTTTGATTTAAACCTGGTATTCATTGAAGCTTTACATTTGACAACTTTTGACAATTTGTCACACCCTTTCGGTTCACGGGGGTAGTGCTAAAATATCTATTCCCAAAATGTCTACTCGCATAATGTCGACTCCCAAAATGTCTACTGTTATAAAATGGTTTATTCAAATTAAAGGTTAAATGAAATAAAGAATGAACTACGTATATTTTGAGTGAAAATATAAAAAATAAAGTTGAAACTGTTATAACACACGGTTTAACTTGTTATTCAAACTTTTACTCAGTAGACATTTTGGAAATAGACGTTTTGGAACAGTATGCATTATGGGAATAGACATTTTTGGAATAGACATTATGAGAGTAGACATTTTGGGAATAAACATTTTGGAAGAAATACAGGAATAAAACGTTTTGTAAATCACAAACTTTCAACCCCAAAACATTGAATTAATGGGGGTGCCTAATTCAATTTTAGAAAGGCTCTCACCCTCCCCAGCTTTTGCAGTGGGTTCACAACACTTAGATAGTTGTTTGGTCCTCGGGCCACTGATGAGGGTTCAGTACCCGAAATTGCGCGATTTGGTCCATGCTACCTCCCTTTGAACGTTTTCACTGTTTCCAAAGGATCGGGCTTTTATATTGAATATTTTATTTGTTTGGTCCTCGTTGAGAATATCTTAAACAGTTATTTCATGAGTGTTTGTTAAATAGTCAAAACTATTACCCCGAGGTGATGAGGATGACCATGGTAGACAATAGTCCACCATGGTCATCCGAGGCACCGAGGGGCAATTTTTTTGACTATTTATCAAACACCCATGAAATAACTGTTTTATTATCCAACCATAACTGATATACATGTACTAAAGACCATGGAGACTGAATTCGTCTGACTCGTCATAATTATCAGTTCAAAATTAAATTGTACTTCTAACATCTTTAAAAGATGCATTGTCATTAATGAAGAGGTCAACAATTTGCTATTAAAAAGCTGTTCAGTTTGTCCACATTCGGCAAGTGCATCTGTGTTTTAGTTATCACCTATCTATTCTCTGATTTGGTTATTTTATAACATCCAGCAACTTATTCCTTAAAATTTTGTGAGCCGGGTACCAGGCCATCCAAAACTATGGACCGGTCCGGGCATGTGTAGTTGTAGTTAAGACAGAAAATGAGAAAAGACGCTTCGTTATGAAGGTACAGGCATTTTGTGAGGAAAAGGGTTTGAGATCATTTTTAGGGGTATTTGGGTATGCTGAATCCAAAAACCAATGTTGGCAAGCTGAGAAATGGCTCTTTCGCCATCTAATTTGCATATTTCCAAGATGGCCGCCAAAATTAAGAAAAACAAAAATTGCTGCAAATTTGTATATGTTAAGGATTCCAAACTGCTACAAAATAATAAAAATAGCATTTTATAATTGTTGGAAGGTCTTTAATGAATAAAAAAATCTCAAAAGTTAAAGGGCTGAGTTGGGGGTGCGGAGGGGGCAGGGGTGTGGGCTTTTCTACTTGTACCTACAAAAGCGATCATATTTTCACTGTAAAGAGTCCTAGATCACTGCAACTGGTCTTATTGTAAAGCACAGACAGAGCATTTTGATCCTTTGGTCAGTTATGCAAATTAGCGAATTTGCATATTCATGAATTTTAATGAAAACATTAAAAATGGCTGAAAAAATGGTTTTAAAATCCGTAAATAAACAAATAATCTATCATTATGACCACTTGTTATTGCACCAGTAATACCATATATGACAAATATATTGATGTCGTGGAACAATATGAAACTCATCTCATTAGCATATCCATGAATATTAATCGAAATGTCAAAAATATGGGCAAAAAAAACAGAGAAAACTATTGCCATTGAAAGGCATATGGTGTGCTATGTGATCGTCCTTGACAAATTTTCATGGCTGCCAGTTTGGTCAGATGGGCCAGTTAAATGCCATAAAAAGATGTCTTCAACAATAAACACATTTGCATGATGTAAACATCACATTATTTCCACAACCACTCCTAGTGCGATTCTAAAGATAGAATGGGATGATCTTACAAAAAATACCGACGTCCCACCAAAAGCATACTTCTGAATACTATGATTGGTCTGATAGTATTGCATTGACATAGCAATTAAATTTTCATAACTAATATTGAAATAATTGAATTTACATATATTCACAGGGATTTTTTTCGGGTGTCTCAGGGGCCGAAATAAGGCCCCATTCCCAATGAGATTTAGGTGATTTTTCCCAATTTGGAGAAAACAATTCCCAATCACAGCTGAAAATAATTTACTATAGGTCAATTCATTGTGAAACTCAAGTTCTGCTGTTTGAAATGCTGTTTAAATTTGATGTTATGCTATTATTAATGATTCTAAATGCATAAGCTTGATTAACTATGTCAACTTGGAAAATATTATCAACTTTGAATATTCTGAAAATTTCCCAAATTCGGGGTTTATGTCGCTAATTTTCCCAATCAGAAAGGCCCAAGGGGCCCTTCCCAAAATTGCCAAAAAATCCCTGATTCCTGAAAATTAATAAAAATCACAGTGGGAGAAAAATCATGGAAAAAAGGGGGGGTTACGTACAAAAAAAAACCTGTACTCAGACTGTTAATGAACCTAGGATGCCAAAAGGGATGTCAAATCAATGCTGTGGCAATGAACTATCACTCTGAAATATAATATAAAAATGATTGAATTTGTAATTTCATGAATATTAATAACATCTTTAAAAACAGGACGAAAAAATGGAAAAAATAAAGGGGTAAACGTAAGTAATGGCTTGTATCTTGGCAACCCAAAGCCCTGAAGTGCCGAACAATGTATCAAATGGTTGTTAAGGCAATATTATGTCATCCAATATTGCAATTAATAGGTCCTTTGATTTTTATTTTCACGAATATTAATAACATCTTTAGGAATTGGGGTAAAAATGCTTTATAAGGCGGTATACATGTAACAACGCACATGTCATGGTTACCAATAGACCTAGAGATCTAAAATTGGTATCAAATGATTGCTTAGACATTGTTCTATGAGCATATTATCTGCTTATTGCTTTATTTGACATATTTGCTGTATGAATTTTAAACAAATCTTTATAAATAAGAGAAAAAAGACCGGAAAATGAAGGGAGTTTACCAATAAAATTGCTTATATCTGGACTGCAAATAGACTTAGAGAGTTCAAAGTGGCACCAAATTATTGCTAAAACACGCACAATCTATCATTGCCATATGTCCAGATTTATAAAGCATATTTGATAGCAACCAAGATACAAGCGATTTTGATTGAGTACAACCTTCAACTTTATTTATTTTTTACAATTTATGTAACATTCATGTTAGGTACGGTTTATCTATCAGACTACATGGTTTTTAATCAGATACTATTTATCTATCAGCCTATATTGTCCTAGCATTCTATGGGTACCATTGTCATCCCTGTTAAGGGTATAAGCAGTGGAGATATAAGCAACTTTGTTGGTATACCACCTTTACTTTTTTGGTGATATTTCTTTCTAATTAATATCCATACAACAAAAGTATCTAGATGCCTTATATATCAGATCATATGGTTATAGAACATTGTCATAGCAATTATTTGGTTTCAGTTTTTGCTCTTTAGATCCTTCAGTATCCAAGATACATGGGTTTAAATGTACACCTCAATTTTTTTTCTGCTAAAGAATTTATTAATATTCATGCAAATGAAACTCAAATAACTTATCTAATACAGTATGGGTGGTATAATATTGCCCTAGCAACCATTTGAATTCATTTTCAACACTTTAGGGCTTTTGGTAGTCAAGATATAAATGTATTTGAAGGTGTATTTGTTTAAACTTTTCCATTGTTTTCTCCCAATTTCATAAGTTTTCATTAATATACATAAAATTGAAAACAATTTTTTCTAATATCACACCTCAGAAGGATACTACGATACCTTAGCATTTATTTGATACCATTTTCAACGTCCTAGGCTTATTTACGGCCCAGGTACAAATGATTTTGTATGTGCACTCCATATTTTTCCATGATTTCCTCCCATTTCTTACGATTTTCATTAATATTTATGAATATGCAAATTCATTGATTTGAATATTAGGATTACCATTAAATCGATATGTCCAAGCACTACTATCGGATCAATCATAGTATTCTAGAGCATGCTAATGGTAGGATATGGGTATTATTGTAAGTACATCCCATTCTTTAGAATCACACAATGGATGAGCGCGGAAACAATATGATTTTACATCATGCAAATATGTTCATTGTTGAGGACAGTATTTCACGGCATTTAAGTGGTCCCTCTAACCAAATTGGCAGCCATGAAAATTTGTCCTAAAATGCAAGAAAGACATAATTATCCACCAAAAACTTTCCAATGGCAATACTTTTCCCCTTGTTTTCGCCCAGTTTACAATATTATAATTAATATTCATGAATATTCAAATGAGATAAAATTTTCATATAGATGTCATCAAAATATTTGTCACATGATATATTACTAGTGTAATAACAGTGACATTGTGATGGTTTGGGCCTGAAAATTGTTTATTTGTGGAATTTAAACCATGTTTTCATTAAAATTCATGAATATGTAAATTACATAATTTGCATTACTTACCACAGGATAAAAGGGATATCTCTGAGCTTAACAAAGAGACCAGGCTCAGAGGTCAAGGATAAGCAACAGTGGCTATATGGTCAATTTTGTAGGATCACCCTTCTTCAAGAGTCACGTCAACATGTTGCCATGGAAACCATGCATTTTTTCAAAGTGCAAGTGCGGGCAAAATGTTTTGTTTTTAAATTTATGTAATTTAGTCAAGCAATCATCTAACAATACAGGGTGTTAAGAAAGTTCGAAGACATCAGTTAAAAGGACACTAAGTGTTTAATAAAGGATATAGATATCATAATATACTGTACTCTTTTAATTTTGAAAATATGGCATATAAGATATAACAGACAAAAACTTTGTTTTATAACAAACTGATAAGGAAATTACATGTGGAAATAAGCTACCCCTCTTCTGAACTGACATTCACAAAATGCAAAATGTGGGTTTAACCAGTGCTTGTCTGAGAAACTGTTAAAATTTCCAATACCAGTGGATTCATATTGAATACATTGATCACAAATATCGCCAGGAATGTTTTTATGCTAATTTGAGTTATCATTTCCTATTGCCTTGTAAAATTTCTGGAACTGTTGAGCAAAATCTTAGGGTACCCCCATTCTTAAAAAAAGGCCACAAATAGTAGGGGGTATAGGTAAATATTTTATAAGCATTTGAAACTGCCTGGTTATTGTCATTTCTTTTTCTAATATAATGCTATTTAATATGTTGTGGCATAACAAAAACTCATTTTTGATGATGTCACTTCCTTATCTTTGAAGAAAACTTCACGAACAATACATTATACCTTACCCTGTCCCTCCAATTCATCAACATGCGATTTTGTGTTAAAAATTTCAAAATCGTGAATATAACATACACATACAGTAGTTTATTCTGATTGGCGTGGTAATATTTGATACAGGGGTGCGTATTATTGTGATTTACGGTGCCCATACCAGTTAAAATGTTATATTGTTTATGAAAATCTCGATTTTCCGTCATTTTACCTAATTTTGGTACTTTTTGGGGGTCAAAGCTAATGTATGATAAATTTTAACCACACAGTCTACCAAATTGACATTTTAACAATTCTGTTCACTTTACAGACATTTAATACATATTATGAAATATTTTATGTAAGTTATTTGCTCCACATTGTGTCTATGTTAAGTCTTGATTACCCCTACCTCCTATCAAAACACCGACAGCTTTTCTATTCGTAAATTATGTGTTCTCATCTGATGAAAATTCGTATGTTCTGAACTATCTTATAATAACTATTATGTTCATGGTAAAGTTAAGGACAATGACTATCACTAAAAGTTATTTTATGTTCCCCAATTTATATTGTGGATGTTTTAAATTATGTTTCATATACCACCCCCTTTTACATAATATCTCATAAAGAATACCGCAAGGTGGCACCCTGACTTAGAAATTGTTATATAAACCAGTCAAAACAGAAGTTGTAAAAGTTCTATGATAGACTGATATTAAAATGGG
Source organism: Rugalucina vietnamica (assembly GCA_964017185.1). Lineage (NCBI taxonomy): Eukaryota > Metazoa > Mollusca > Bivalvia > Lucinida > Lucinidae > Rugalucina > Rugalucina vietnamica. Next base: position 33,201,010 of record OZ024876.1, read on the forward strand.
TTTTAAGTGTGTAGATTTTTTGGATTGTGTGGTTATTAATTGTGAAGTTATAAGGATTATTGCAATGTCTTCGAACTTTCTTAACACCCTGTATATTCTAAGTGATTTTAGGCTAGATCATGACAAACAAATGAAACGTTTCATCAATATAACTGATTCTAGATATTTTGGCGGCCATTTTGAAAATATGCAAATTAGGACATGAAAACGTCATTTCTCAACTTGCCAACATTGTTTTTTGGATTCAGCACACCAAATTACCCCTAATTCAAGTCTCAAACCCTTTTCCTCACAAAATACCAGTACTTGTTAACTTTTCTCAATACCTGTCTTAACTATCAGTAGAAGAAACTCCCCCGTTCGGGAATCATTGACCTTTTGTGACCTTTGTCAGAATGACAGGTAAATGTTACTATAATTAGTAAATTGATACTCGATCGGGAGCTTTTCTGTCATTTTTATGGTACCCTTACAAAACTCAAAAGATGTGTCACAGTTTTTGTTTAATCAAGATGAAATTTTGCAGGCTTAAAGATGAATAATGTATCTAACTTTCTACCGTGTAGAATTTTTTTTATCTTGTTTTGTTAAAAAGTTATTGAATTATGAAAATATGATATTTTTTCCAATAACACTGATTCCAGATCGGCAACAGAAATTGTTTACTGACGCCCAATCTGGAGCCATTGAAAACCAGATGTATTCCTAATTTTGAATCAGTAGTTCCTGATCAGAAACATTTCAGAGTCTGTGTTTTCTGTAAAATTAAAACAAATGACATGTCATTTGTTATATTACCCAACATACTATTTAAAGGGCAATAATTAAACATTTTGGACTGTTTTTCAACAGTTTCAATGAACTGTTTCATGTCATGTGATAAACTGTTTCATAGGGGTAACAGTTCATCTATTCATTTGGAGCGAGCTGGCCTTGCGGTAGAGTGTCGGACACCGAATCAAGAGGACCCAAGTTTGATCTCCCATTGGGGACGTCGTGTTGTGTCTTTAAATAAGACACAATAGCTCTCCAGAGTACTGCTTCACCGTGTCCATTCGAAACGCATGAAAAGAGGTCGTAACGCATGATCGGCGGCATTTTCACGTATGATTGCGGTAGTTTCCTTCGGGTTCGCCGCCATTTTTGGAGGAAACTTTAGCGTTAAGTTTTTACAAACTTTTATTTGAATTATTTAAATAGACCTTTCCAACGAACGATCTAGCCTATCCGGATCTACATACATGCCTCTAATTGCCGAGTGTTCTACTGATGCATAGGCTTCGATAGGACTCGCAAACATTCGAGGAGATTATTGTTTTGCAAGTTCGGCCATACACGAAAATAACATTCGCCCAAAAACGTTTCGTACTTTTCTCATTTTCTTCAAAGTTTTGACTAACTGTTGGATGATTTTGCTTTTTGACATCACACTTTAACTTAAGAAGCCAATTTCTCATGATTTTTTCCCCGAACAACCACGGGTTAAAACAAAATACGTCAAAATTAAAGTAACGCACGATAATACGGCAACCTGGTCTTTCGAACTTTGCAAGTATTTACAATGAATAACATATTTTAAGGGGTAAAAGCAAGCCAAACGCTCATTTGTCTCCAGTTTACACGTTTGGTGCTCGTCAATTGTACAAAGCTGAATCCTTGCTGTAAAACAGTAATTTGCTGACCATGTTGCTCGGTAGCTCTGTTGGCATAGCTATCAAAGAAGCAGAAGAAGAATGTGGCCCGACCAGGGCACGAACCAAGGGTCTCTCTCTTACCGTTTGAGCATATAGTTAGTCCATTACTTTGAGACTGTCAGTAATAAATTACAGAGAGATTAAATCAAATATATGGACAAACCTTCTACCTTTCTACAATTTATCTATATTCTGATGTTGACCGAGTCATATAAATTACTGGAATGACCCCGAGTGGGTACTCTGACATTTTCGCCATCTCTATACATAGGCATGGCCTATTTTTTTTTTTTTTTTTTTTTTTTTGAGTCAACATTTCGAATTTCGGTATTTTTGGGGTTTTCAGAAAAAATGGCTATCTTGGGGGTAGGGAGATTTAAATGGATACTTTGTTGCCCATTGTTTATTTCTTTTTTTTTTTTTTTTTTTTTTTTTTTTTTTTCGGGGGGGGGGGGGGGGGCGGCGGGGGTTCGTTAATGACAAATTTAAGTTGTTTTTCATTGTTTTTTCTGCAATTTCAAATATCTTTTTGAAAAGGTTAAGATTTCATTAATGGGGGGGGGGGGGGATAGCCCGTCATACCCGCTATTTTAAGGTTGTACAGAGCAAGGTAACAAACAGGAAAAGACAATAAACAATTATAAGACTTCTTTTTCTAGAGTCAGCAATGCCATTTCCAAGCCAAGTAGTAAAATAGTAGGTAGTAAAATAGTTAAAAAAAATCGAAAGGGGTCAAAGTACGAAACTATCCCCTGCTACCTAAACAGCATGACTCTAATATATACCAAGTATAAGCTTTTCAAAAAACTTGCGATCTCTCAGCACTTTTTTCAGTGTATGACCACGTATACCGTGACCAAAAGGACTCTTGCAGCTCGGCTCGGCTCTGCTATAAATAGCTCTAAAAATAGTTATGTTCTACGGTGCCGTAGATACGGAAATACCATGATGAATACCAATAATGATCTAAAATTGAGTTCCCTTGAGCTATGCAAAAATTCAAAAGAAGAGGTTGGGCCAGACAGATCTGTTTCGAGTAATAAATTCTCCTCAGTGACCCTGATTAAACTGGCAATGAACAGATAAAATATGTACAGTAATTTCAAGCTTCAGCAATGCAGTCAATCAAAAGACTGATATAAATCAAATGGTATCCGAATAGTAAAACCTGTAAAAACTCAACTCAAATTAAACCATCAGTCAATCAATTGTACTTGGGAGGGATTTAATCATTGCTCAATATATCAGTATTTACACAGAAGTGTGCTACTTTCGTTTTCATGAAAATCGTCTTTTTTCTCTTTTCTTTCTTTCTTACTATATATACTGACTTACTGACTATCGATTGTGAATTCTTTTAATCGATTGCCGCTGTTGACTCGCCGCATAACACTTCTAGATAAGGCTGTAGCATGTATGTATAGGTGGTAACCCCCCACCCCCCGCCACCCCCCTTATAATACACCATCCTGGCTGCGTGAAAGAAACATTGAAACAAATCTGAAACTGTTTTATTATTTGGGCATAAATAGAATACAGTATTCACAACTTGTGGTTAAACGACCACCGACTTCTGGTCATCTTGATTGGACCATGCAATTGCAGTAGGCCATACGCGCATGCCGAGAGATCTGCCCGAGCCTTTCCTGATCTTCGACTATTCTGCTATTGATGATGGTTGACACATGATCATACACTTAAGATAGCGATGTGAGATTGCGAGCATCTCTTGGAAAAGCTTAACTTTTGTTGAATACACATTGTGCAAAGATGATTGAGCGTATATGCGGCGTGACTATTTATGCAATGCGCTCTAGACAAGGGGTCTATAACCAACTCGCACATGCACCTGGCACATGAACACACTATGTTAACATGACCTATGTTTATCTCATCAAGATTGACACAGAGATTGACGAAAAAGAGGACAAACAAAATTTACGCGCATGCCTCTTACAAAGATTGGCTTTTGTTCTATTGGCTACCGACCTCAGACCTTGCTGCCCTCATAGTCCAGAAGCACATGATACGGTATTTTATTTAAGATTAAACTATGGAATGTTAATTAATGTTAAAATAAATAAGACGTCGCACAGAGTCAACATTCATAAATTGTTGAAGCCCTTTTATATGCTGTTTATGGACAAGGGATGGAATGCAACTTCAGTAAGATATTACACCTGGAAATGAAGTAACCTGGACCTTACTTCAAACTACAACGGGACTTGACAACAAATGAGCATTTGGCTTGCTTTTACCCCTTAAAATATGTTATTCATTGTAAATACTTGCAAAGTTCGAAAGACCAGGTTGCCGTATTATCGTGCGTTACTTTAATTTTGACGTATTTTGTTTTAACCTGTGGTTGTTCGGGAAAAAATCATGAGAAATTGGCTTCTTAAGTTTAAGTGTGATGTCAAAAAGCAAAATCATCCAACAGTTAGTCAAAACTTTGAAGAAAATGAGAAAAGTACGAAACGTTTTTGGGCGAATGTTATTTTCGTGTATGGCCGAACTTGCAAAACAATAATCTCCTCGAATGTTTGCGAGTCCTATCGAAGCCTATGCATCAGTAGAACACTCGGCAATTAGAGGCATGTATGTAGATCCGGATAGGCTAGATCGTTCGTTGGAAAGGTCTATTTAAATAATTCAAATAAAAGTTTGTAAAAACTTACCGCTAAAGTTTCCTCCAAAAATGGCGGCGAATCTGAAGGAAACTACCGCAATCATACGTGAAAATGCCGCCGATTGTGCGTTACGACCTCTTTTCATGCGTTTCGAATGGACACGGTGTGCTTGCTACACAGGAAAATGTCAGTTTTGTTCTAAAATGTCTGAAATTTATTTGAATGGGACTACTTTAAACCTTTAAAAAAATGGACTTGCGACTAAGTGTTGGAGGTCGCTGTTTTTAATACTTCTTTTAATCATTCGATCATCTCACCACTGTTATCAGTGTGGATTCGATCTCCTCACAAGGCACATGTGAGAGAAGTCAAGTTCTGCTCGCCCATCTTTGCCATCAGGATAACATGGTGCAAGTAGGCAAAGATCAGGAAAAGGCACCATCAGAAAAAGATTCCCACTCCAAAAACCGAGGTGGGAAAAAACCAAACTAACAATCAGGTACTTATACCATGAAACATATCGTAAGCCGAATGAGCAGCTATTTTCCCAATAGGTGGCCACTCAGTTACCTTAACTTAACTAAAAATATGAAAACATAAATAAGGCGCCAACAGCACAAAAAATTTTAAACACCAAGACATAAAACAAAAAGAACCACTACAGAAGTATCGACTTGGAACGATCAGTAACACAAAGTTACATGTCCGTGTTATATACGCCCACTTATACCTAACTTTTATAAAGTGAAACTGGGGTTTACAGGGGTATACATGTACCTATTTTTTTCTTTGGCTACAAAACATGCATTGTGGGTACTCGTGATCTGTCATGATTTACCCGCCACCAACCACAAACGCTAGCTGGCAGTCAAACAAAGGGAATGGTATTGGCTGAGTGCTTTGCGAGGCCAACCAATTTGACACTGTTGGGTAACTTCCAGAGGGCCCTACTAATCCATTCATATCAATGCAAACACGTAGAGATGCCTGCTATTGTAATACATTTTAATGAAAGACATTGGTGCTACCAAAACAGGATTGTTCAAACTGTATATTTGTTCCATGGCCACACACTTTGCAATTAAATTTTCTGACCCTGTATTGTCTTTTATTCTATCTAAGAAGGACATAAGAACTTTGTCGCTTCTTAAGAAAGATGTCCACTTTCAAAGATTTAAGCAAGTCAATGTTTTTGTAGACAGACCCTACTATGGTCCATACTATCTCTCTTTGAATGTTTTTAAAGCTTCCAAAGGATCAACCCTTTATATTTTATTCTATGGTATCTTTCATAATAATTCCCCTTTCTCCTCTACCGAGGGTATAGGCAAGCCTTTTTTTCCACATGTGGGCAAGCTACAAATAGAGAAATTACGATAAAATGATCTAAAGTGTATTTTTTAGTGTCTGACAATAGTTTTTCGCAGATATTTTACAACTGTTTCAATACAGATTACCGGGTAAATATTTTCTTTTACACCTCAGACGCAATCTTCATGGTCAAGTAGAAATTTTCAAAAAGTAAGCATTTTCATGATCATCGATTATCTCTCTTGACAATGCAAAATCCCTATTCAAATTTCATTTTGGCTATTAACACTACATCATTCTGTTCACAGATTTTCAAATTTTTTGCAGGTTTCTGATTACAAAATTAATTAAGATCAAGATTTCCACAAGAAAATAATTTACCTATTGCTCTCTACACAAAAATTATCTGCGGAAAATCATTATCAGAGGCAAGGTTTTAGACTTGAGCGTTGATATGACTGAATAATTAGGATCATTATGTAACCAAACGAATGACCCATGGTGGTGAAAGAAAACTACTGGGACTTCAGTTAATGAAATTGCTGTTGCTTCTGCAAAGTGAAAAAAAATACTTTGATCTACTGTTTTCTTATTATACATGTTATAGAAAATAGTTGTATGCACCAAGAAACAGGTCTTCTGTTAAACCACATGCTCAGATTTGAAGAAAAAAATCCTTTAAGCGCACATGTAGTGAACATATTAATATGAGAGGGTAAGGGCCATACCACAGTTTCAGTGACTAAAGCCTAATCAGTGACGCTATAAGTCTGGCAAAATGACACCAGAGAGAATTACTGTTATTAACTATTACTAAGTATACCTTCTATATATGTATTCTTTTATGTAATTATTTTTTTGTCCATGATAATTCATTGACTAGCTAGAGATTCACCGTGAGAACCGAACAACTATCTAAATGTCATGAACCACTGCAAAAGCTGAGGGTGAGGTTAGGTACCTGTAAAATCGATTTAGCCTGCCAGTAATTTTATATTACTGATTGTTCCAAGGCGACACATCTGTGGTGGTTCTTTTTGTTTTATTTCTTGGTGTTTATTTTTTTGTGCTGTTTGTGCCTTATGTATTTTATCATATTTTTAGTTAAGTTTAGGTAACTGCTGCTCATTCGGCTTATGATATGTTTTCATGGTATAAGTACCTGATTTTTAATTTAGTATTTTTCCCACCTCAGTTTTTGGAGTGGGAATCTTTTTCTGATTGCGCCTTTTCCTGATCGTTGCCTACTTGTACCTTTCTATGGAACCATCAGTCTGTGATTCTGTAGTTTCGGTAGTCACACATATTTGCCCTCATCTATACCACAAATGTTTGTTTTACCGTTGTCGTTACATAATCAATTATCTGGTGGTTCAAGAATAGCTTTTCCGAGGAAACATCGATCAAAATCTTGTTTGTCAATATTCCATTCTTGATGCAAACAAGCAGTTCCACATCTTTTTCCAAATCGACCAGCCATTTTGACTATGGGTAGTGTTTAAAATCATGCACAGGTAAAAAAACTATAGTCTCAGTAAGACACAACCACTGATTCCAAAACAAGATTCAGCAATTAAATATTGTATTCCAATATTCCAAATTTCTGTTATCATTGTTTAGGATTTTGTTTTAATATTTGAAAAAGCGTGTACACTAATTTATGCATGTGCATTTACATTTATAGCACTAAATCAGCACAGCTTTTCCCAATCCATTTATATCATGTTTTGAGATGATACACATGCTTAACAAATGAAGCCAATTCAAGGTAATCCACATTATATTCTGTTGTGTGATCCCGAACAGGAATACAAGTGTTTTATCATTAAAGTTTGATTCCAGATTGGGCGTCAATGAACAATTTCCGTTGCCGATCTGGAATCAGTGTTACTAGAAAAAAAAATCATATTTTCATAATTTAATAACTTTTAAACAAAACAAAATAAAAAAATTCTACACGGTAGAAAGTTAGATATATCATTCATCTTTAAGCCTGCAAAGTTTCATCTCGATTAAACAAAAACTGTGACACATTTTTTGCGTTTTGTAAGGGTACTATAAAAATGACAGAAAAGCTCCCGTTCGAGCATCAATTTACTAATTATAGTAACATTTATCTGTCATGTTGACAAAGGTCACAAAAGGTCACTGATTCCCGAACGGGGGAGTTTCTTCTACTGACTATTGAGGCCAAGTGGTGAACATGTGAAACATTGCTATAGCTCTGACATCTATTGAGATGGGTACCAGGCCATTGTATATTATCTTTTGAGCTGGGTACCAGGTCATGGTATAGTCCCATGTTAGATCGGTCAGAGGCCAACTCGTGATATAGCGAAAAATATGCTATTACCCTGTATATAGTAGGTTGGGTAATAAAACAAGTTAATGAACAAGTAAATTAATATGATATAAATACGATGACTGGAGATCACTAGCTACCAAACATCACTGAAAATCCGGAGCAAAAGAAGAAAAAAAAAACACATGTCGCCAAGCAACCGGCAGGAAGCTCCGATCCCAACCAAAATTTGGTCATCATAGAGTCTGACACCCGTCCAAAGGGTTGCAATTAAAGAAACTGGCTGTCTCTGTCATCACATTAGGGATTTTTGAATTTTCTTTTGCAGAAATGTTTATACGCTACATTTGACATTTCAACCAAATCATTTTTGATAGCCATTTGGCCATAAATTTTACAGTTACAAACTCAGGTGAGTTTCATAGCCTATGGTTTGTACTTTGTACACAAATAGCACAATCATTTTCTGGCGGTCTACTACTGAGAAAATAATTAAAAAATGATAAGCCGTCGCATAAGAAAACCAACAACTTGCATAGGCGAAAACAAAGGCGCAGATCAGCTGAGCAGTAACTGCACAGCTGAACAGCGCCTTTGTTTTCGCTACACATATAGTACAATTCTTCTTCTTAAATCCAAAATTTCAAGCTTCTAGGCCTACTTCCGTGAGCTAATACAACTCGGTTTGTGTCGGACCTGTTCAGAAACAACACTGCTGATTTTCTCATGAGGCGGCTAACTCATACCAATGGTGGTAGTTGTAGTCAGAGTTGTAACTGTCCCCGGAGTCGTGGCTTCCACACGACTCTTGCGTCTTGCCAGTATTTGTCCTAGGTGACCTGGTTGCCTCTTACACGCACAGGCAACAACCGCAACGACAGAGATTGCGAAAAGTGCAAAGATGAACATTCCCACTATGGCACCCGGATCTTCTCTACAAAATAAATCAAAACAAGCAAATTTAGAGATTTTTTTTTTTTTTTTTTTTTTTTTTTAAATTCAGTTTTACGTCCCTTTCAAGATTATTTCAGCTCATATGAGATGGACAAATCAGTAGGTGGGGCGAAAACGGAACCCCGAGACAAACCACCTGACACACCCGCAAGCAGAACTTGGCTTGTCTCACATGCGGCCAGAGCGGGTCTCGAACCCACACCAGACACAGCGGTGAGATTATATCGAGTGATTAAGAAACAGCGCTCTTAACCGCTCGGCCACGGGGGCCGCCCAGAGAATTTATGTCCCTCGCCTTGATTGTTTAGTTACACAAATATAAATGATTAATCTGAGAATAACCTATATCCAAACCACATTCACTTTCTTGGTGTAAATGCTCGAAAAACGACTAAGTTCGAATTGCAAAAAAGTAATACAAATTAAGAATTTATCAATATTGACATGAGTGGGTGGGGTATGTAAAACAGAAATCTACTATTTTCTTGAATCTGTCAATCAAATGATGATGTGTATTTATTGCTAATAGACGTCACAGATACTAGGAATGACTCAATATAGTTATTCTTTCAAAATTTTAAATAGCTTGGTGTAAAATTGGAAATGTAACTGGTTTTCGTGGGACCCATTTCCTGGAAAATGGAATGCATTTGAATAAAACTTACGCAAAGCCTAAATGTCTAGGATACATAATCTGACAAATTAAGGATTATTTTGGGGTCATGGAAATGTATTTCTCTGGGAAAAGTTAGTGTAAACATGTTTTTTCTGGAAAATTCTGAAAGTGGGTAACTTTGGGCGGCTCGTGTGTGCTTATTGTTTGCTGAAAGATGACATATCTTTTGTTTCAGGTTCTTATATGATTGAAGTCAATGACTACATCAAAAAATCAGGCTTATTTTTTTTTTCAAAAAGCTAAGAAAAATGGGTCCGACGATTTCAACCCGGAAGTAACTGAAAAATGACTCACTGCTCTGAGCTGACCACTCATTTCAATCATGTATACACTAATCCATGTATTTGCAACATATTCAACAGTCCCATGATAAAGCATGCTAAAGAATGTAACATTGTTGATAAAATAAACTTATAATACTGTTTTCATACAGGTAAATCTTCTATTATGTTTATACAGTGACCACCCATAAGTCCTTAATCTTAGGATGATATCAAAACCACATGCATATCTTCAAATCATAGTCAAGACATATGTAAAGTTTCAAAAGAATCAGAATAAAACTGTGAGGAAGAGTTGCGCACACAAGGTACCCACTGTCCATTCACTTCTGTTTGTCAAAATATCTGAAAAACGACCAAGTTCAAATTGCGAAAGCGCGTCAAAAAGCATATCTTCAAATCATGTATATTTTCAAACGAATCGGAATAAATATCAGACAAGGTACGAATTAGCCAAGGTCCGAATTGTCGACGTACTCTTCAAAATATTAAGGACTTTGTGTGGTCACTGTATATACATGTTTGAAGATTTACCTGTATAAAAAGCATTGTTTATTTTTGTCGACAATGTTACATTCTTTATGGGGCTGATGAATATGTTGCAAATACATGGATTTGTGTATACATGATTGTGAAATGAGTGGTCAGCTCAGAGCAAGTGAGTCATTTTTCAGTTACTTCCGGGTTGAAATCGTCGGACCCATTTTTCTTAGCTTTTTGAAAAAAACATAAGCCAGAATTTTCGATGTAGTCATTGAATTCAATCATATAAGAACCTTAAACAAAAGGCGTGTCATCTTTCAGCACACGAGCCGCCCCAAGTTACCCACTTTCAGAATTTTCCAGAAAAAAATGTTAACACTAACTTTTCCCAGAGAAATACATTTCCATGACCCAAAAATAATCCTCAATTTTGCAGATAATGTATCCTAGACATGTAGGCTTTGTGTGATTTTTATTCAAAAGCATTCCATTTTCCAGGAAATAGGTCCCACGAAAACCAGTTACATTTCCAATTCTAAACCAAGCTATTTAAAATTTTGAAAGAATAACTATATTAAGTCATTCCTAGTGTGTGTGACGTCTATTAGCAATAATTGCACATCATCATTTGATTGACCGATTAAAAAACAGCAGATGTCTGTTAACATACCCCACCCACTCATGTCAATATTGACAAATTCTTAAATTATCATTCATTGTAGTAATCATGCCATTCTTTTATGCAGTATTCGCGAGTGAAATACTTTGTTTTGTTGACTGATAGATTTTGATTGATTAATTGATTTGTTTCTTAGCATCCCAGTCAACAGCTATGGTCATGTATGGACGTCGTCCACATTTTGTATGACTTTCACCCAACATTACGATGCCATGACACCCAAAATGCGCTTGAAATAACCACGCAAGCAAACACTAGGATGATTAGACTTTAACCACTTTTCCTGGGCACGCTCAGACCTTCTGAGCGGGTAACCAGTAGTCAGGCGGTCAGTCAATAGTATATAAATTTTGCCTGTAGTCTCAAGCAGCACATCTGTTTTTTACGGGTACTTTGTGTTTTGTTTTTCACGATCCTCTGGCGTATGACATTAGCCAGCAAACCGCATTTTTACCTTATGAAAATCGAGACCGGCAAGAAATCAGTATATAGCCTGCTTACAACAACCGTGAAAGCAATAAGAAGTCTATTATAACGACACACCAGATTGCACGGCCTGTATATGGATTCAAGTCTCTGCTCGTTTTTAATGTAAATGCAGTTCCCTTGAAAGCATCAATGTATGATAAAACCAAATAGACACTCACACAACAGAAACTTTGCAGAACTATGTTAAATAAATTGATTAATTATTTTCATATTACATGAGACATCTACGGAGACAATGGTGGGTCAAATAATCGTGTTTTTTTAAATGACCGAATGAGGAGCATGGTTGTTATGACAAATTAAATTCACTTATGCGTCACATACATGTACATGTAGGCTTAATGTGGAGGAAAGTCGTTTTTGCTGGCTCGTTATTAGAAATTCTTGATATACTTCTACAAGTACATGTACACTACTGACAATCACGTGGTATTTTTTACATACAAACTAATAAATGATCGGTAACACATACTGAATTTGAGAACGAAGATGAGATGAAAAAATCGAGTTTTCTCCTACAGCATTTCTTCTCCTGACTAATAGATGGGTATGCAGAAATTGAACATCTAGGCCTAAAATAAAAATTTGTTTGTTTGCCCCTCCCTACCTACTCACCAAACATAGGGCCTACTAAAAAATTGTATTGCCCTTTTAACAGATTTTTTTAAATGTTTCTCTCAGAAGATAAATTGTTCTCCCTAGAAAGTATTGTGTTTTCATTTAAACCATCATACACCTCATCAATTGGATATTTGTTCTTATGTTCAAGCACTACAAAACATAAAATGCAACTGTAATTGTGAGAAGCTTTGACAAAATTGTAGATAATTCCTTTGACCAAAAATAACACACAATACAGTAGTTCATAAAAAGAAGCCTACCTACCTACCCAACTTTTATAGACAGACAAGGGAAATGGCAAACAGAAATAATTTAAAATGTGGCCTTATTGAAAGAAAAGTAACATAAGAAATCCCGGTTATTTCGTTTTTGCAAACACTTCAATGTTATTGTGTTGGAAGCACCATAATGCTCATGGGGCGGAAGTGTTTGCGAAAACGAAATAATCTGGATTTCTTATAATACTTTCATTCAATAAATGTTCAATTTCTGCATGGACTGCGCCTATCTATCAGTCAATAGAGTAAATAGTATAGGAGAAAACTCGACTTTTTCTGTGCATCGATTTGTAAATGTATGTACATGTATACAATACCATGTGTTTATCAGTAAGAATCTATATAAAATACGTTTCTTATTTCAGTAGTCGCTTTGATGTCCATAGACTTTCAATTGAGCCGCCGCATTAAAACACAGCAATATGCGTATGTGAAAACAAAGACGCAGATCAACTGGGCACGTAACTGCACAGCTGATCAGTGCCTTCGTTTTCGCTACTTGAATAGTACAATCTCTCTTCTTCTTTCTTAGATCAGAAATTTCAAGCCTATAGCCTGATTCTCAGTTTGTTTGAGCAGGGTGGACCTGATCAGAAACAAAAGCTTAATTATAATGGCAAAGATGGAAATCGAGTTATTATCATGGACCAGGTGAGATTGTGTTCACATATGTCATTCCTGATTATTTTATTTTATTTATTTATTTTTTTTTTTTTAATTCAGTTTTACGTCCCTTTCAAGATTATTTCAGCTCATATGAGACGGGCAAATCAGTAGGTGGGCGAAAACGGGAGAACCCCGAGAAAAACCACCCGCAAGCAGAACTTGGCTTGTCTCACATGTGGCCAGAGCGGGGCTCGAACCCACTCCAGACACAGCGGTGAAATGATCGAGTGATTAAGAAACAGCTTCTCAGATATAATAAGAGATTTAAGGATAATTTTGGAATGGGTATTTCGAAAAAAAATGGCATATTACTTTCAAAGTAAACACGTCATTTGAAATGCATGGACTTTTTATAATGGTAGGATATAGAAGATTTTATTACCCAACATACTATATAAAGAGAAATAGAACATTTCATGCTGTTTTAAACAGTTTCAGTTAAAGCCAGTTTAAACCAGTTTCAATGAACTGTTTCATGTCATGTGACGAACTGTTTCATGTGCAACAGTTTTTACTGTTTCCCAGTCATGTGACATGCTTTGCATGCTTTTATACTGCCTCACCGTACTTGCAAATAGTGTTAAACAAAAAGTAATCAAAAGCAAACAGCCAAAGAAATGAATCAAACAAACAAACAAACAAAACATGATCAAACAAACAAAAACAAGCAAACAAACATAAAACAAACAAATCCAACGAAGCATTAATAACAAATAAGCACATGAAATAATCTAAGAAAACAGAAACGCCAGTTTAAACCAGTTTCAATGAACTGTTTCATGTCATGTGACGAACTGTTTCATGTGCAACAGTTTTTACTGTTTCCCAGTCATGTGACATGCTTTGCATGCTTTTATACTGCCTCACCGTACTTGCAAATAGTGTTAAACAAAAAGTAATCAAAAGCAAACAGCCAAAGAAATGAATCAAACAAACAAACAAACAAAACATGATCAAACAAACAAAAACAAGCAAACAAACATAAAACAAACAAATCCAACGAAGCATTAATAACAAATAAGCACATGAAATAATCTAAGAAAACAGAAACACAAAACTAACAGTAACTTAAAACAAAACAAACAACAAACAAACAAACAGGCAAAACAAAACAAACAGAATAAAACATAACAAACAAACAATCATACAAACAAAAAATGAACCAAACAAACAAGCAAAATAAACAAAGCAAAATTAGTAAGATAAGCAAGCAAGTCAATCAACTTAAGTGCAAAATAAACAAGCAGAACTTACAAAAAATAGATAAATAAATAAAATAAAATAGTAAACAAACAAGCAAATCAGAATCAAACATGCAAACATGTTCTATACAACAAAACCAGGATATAAACATGTTTCAACCATATTTCAGTTTTAACATTTAATGTTACAACCAGACTTGTCATACTATAGTATGTGTCTGTTATGAAGTTAATAATGAATGTTTGAGTTGGGTAATAAAACAACTATTTCAAACCTTCCTGTGTGACAGTCATAACTATCACCCCTCGGAGCTGTGGATGACCCGATGAACTGTTGCCCTCGGCCTTCGGCCTCGGGCAACAGTTCATTGGGTCATCCACAGCCCCTCGGGGTGATAGTTTTGACTGTTACAAAGGAAGGTATGAAATAGTTGTATAATGTATGTACATGATACATGTATATTTGCTCGAATTGGCTTCTTACTTTTTAAGCCTGTTAAGTGTGTCTCCGGGCAAAGCTTTTTACATGATTACTGGTAAACCACTCAGACAGTCTGAGCTTGTCTAGGAAAAGTGGTTCAAGTCAAACCATCCATACATATACACATTTTTGGTTTACTCGGGTGATTATATCTTCAAGCACATTTTGGGCGTCATAACAGCCTAATGTTCTAGTTGGGTAAAAGTCCCATATAGAGGAGACAACGTCCCGACATTACCATAACTGTTGACGTTGACTGGGACTTCTAACAGAAAATCACTATCCCTGATACATACTCATAGGGCCCACTGCAGCAGTGTTCATTGGGATAGGTACCACAACAGCCATGTTCGCACTGATACGTCCCATGAGCTCGGTCGTAACACCATTCCCACCAGCCCGGGGCCGTCGTTCCTACATGGACAAATAAGCAACATTAGTGAGAAAAATAGAAATAAGAAATAAAATGAACATGATTTAAACAAGGGGCAAGGCGCCCTTTATCTCGTGATATTATGCGTCTTCTATTTCCAATCTTTATATACATGTAAAAAAAAAAAAAAAAAAAAAAAAAAAAAGTCAGTAGATTGTATTGAGATATGCCCCCGGGGATAGGCCGCACATTTTTACTTTAGTTTTACAAAAGAAAGATGGAATGATGCGTCTCTGTCTAAATTCCAGCTCGGGTTCCAGCTTTATACATTGAAAAAAGGTTTTGGCGTCTTACCCACCTGGGCATCGTGTCCCACCTAAGAGGCCCTCCCAGGGGTTTTGGGGATTCAGGGAGAAGGGCTATTTATTTTCAGGGATTTGGGGAGAAGGGCCATTTATTTTCAGGGATTTGGGGAGCTTTTGGAGTTTTAGGGAGCAGGGAGCTGGAGGCTGAGGAAAAACATTTCAGGGAGCTGGGGAGAAAGGTCATTTTTCTTTCAGGGAGCAAAGACCCCCCCCCCCTGGGAGGGCCTCACCTAACAGCCACCTTCGGCTAGGCATACCATGATACGACGACCCGGCTGCGGCTTGAATCACTCAGGTCCTAGGCTATACCACTTCGCCAGTCCGCTCCATACGGTTGTCCGGAATCAACCATGACAACCATTATTATGAGTAAACTCATTTTTGGAAATAAGTATTTTTTCATCTTACATACATGTAATCTAGATCTTACCTTCATGGTACAACAACTTTCTCATTGAATCGTCTGGATGGAATTTTGGGAAGACAACCATGTCCTAGACAGTATAAATGCAACTGCATTTGTAAGCTATATTAGGTCTAATACAAGTTTAAGCTTTTATAAAGAGTAAGTCCAGCTCATAATTATATAATTTTGCTTCAAATAAACACCGCCGATAGGCGACGAAGTGCATTTATTTTACAAGAAATTATCAAAAATATATCCATATATTCAAATTATTCCAATGCCTACATGAACGGCAAGGATATTGTCAATCAGGGAAACTGGACGTTTTTCTCTACATTCTTCTACATTCCGGTTTTCTTTTCTCTTCTACGTACAGAGCTCTTGCATTGTCAGCGGTGTACAGTACGCATCAAAATGTAAATACAGTGCAATACTAATAAATCAAGTGTTTGTAAAATATTTTCTCAGCATCGTGATTTACAATGGTTACCTCGGTCTCTATGACGACATGTACAGTGAACTCGACAATGGAGAATCATAGACAATGGCGAATCACTGTTTAAGATATTGCAGAATTTCTTTAAACTTGGACAAAATATTATTTATTTTATACCTCGGTCATTTACTTGCATCTATGTCTTGGAGTTTGGTAAAAGAATGGAGTCAAAATTCCATCGGACAATAAAATCAGGGTTGCTGAAACGCTTGACCCCTTAACAAAGATGCCTAGTTTATTGTTCCACGAAAAGTAACGTTCAGATAAATGTGTTTCATACCTTGTTTCTAAGCATTTGATTATGACCACCTTTGCTTTACTTTAATGCCTCATATCCCTAGTAACGAAATATGCCTGTTTTGGATAAAAGGTTTGACATTGAAGGTAGATATAAGCGGGGAAAGACGTACATGTAAATTCGACAATAGCGAATCATACTTTGTGTGGTGAAAAAAATGTGCACAAGGTACTGATAATCTACCATGGGGAAGGCTTGCCCTTGAACCATTTGGGTTGGTCAATGGCGTTACTCATATTGGTGCAAGTCGTGGTTTAACCATCTTGCTTTTAGGCTCTCATTGATTGGTTAAAACAATAAGACATGCTTAAGTCGGTAAAACTGACCTTTCCGATATGACATTTGCTGTTGACAGTTAACGTAAAGCACAAAAGCAAATTTACACAATATCATCAAACACCATTTAGTTTCGCATGGTGATTGCACCATTTGTGTGCAAAAATACCCTTCTTAAATGGTTTCTTTTTGGCTATAGGCTATTTGATTCGCCATTGTCGAGTTTGGTTCGCCATTGTCTACTGCAGGAGGTACATGTATCATATCAACAGAGTTATCTCCAATTAAGAAATTGAATGAATTAAAATTATTATTTTCCTGTAAAGCTGAGATATGTTAGATGTGCTTAGTACCAAATAGAATAACATTCCCATGGTCGTGTTTAAAATAATAGCGTTTGACCTCTTAGTGATTCGCCATTGTCAAGTAAACTGTATTTATATTTTATATATACATTTATTCAAGCATAAAGAACGGATTCTTGTTTATCATCCTGTAAGAGCATGTCGTTCTTACATTTAGCATTGTTTGGGCTATCAACAAGTCAACCTCCATGGCTTACATGTAAAACATGTATAAAAAAGTTTTGAGAATAATGTGAAGAAACTGGTCTGCTGTGGAATGTACGATATATTGTCTTATAAGAGGAACGTAGTGACCAAAATCTAACACAAATATTTCTACTACTGAAAAACTGGCTTAGAAGTCCAATTGATATACACGATTTTTTAAAAAAAAAATATCACGAAAGACCAATTTGGTAACGATTTGTCTGGTGAGACCAGACTGGAGATCCATACACTTACAGAAGACAATTATTATTATAATTATAATATTAGAATATGGAACCGATGGAACTATCAAAGGTTACATTTTATTTTATACTTTACAGTGAAAACCAATGTATATCAAATTTTGATAAAATTGGTATTTATATCAAATTTTGATAAAATTGGTATTTTCATTGATATGAAATTTCACTGATATCAAAAGTCACTAGTGACTGATATCAGCCTATATCTTCACTGTAGAAGAGGAACTACTTTTTTCAGTTTAGAGTATAAAATAAAAAGAAAATTTGCATTTTTTCGGTGAATACCAAATATATTTCATCTCGTGAGTTGAAAACATAAAAATTTTCACTCGTGCTGCGCACTCGTAAAAATTCTGATGTTTTCAACTCGAAAAAAGCAAATATCCTCTATGTATTTCAGTCCCTTCTAAAATTGCCTGTATACTGCAACCAGACAAAAACAACTTGAAAACCACATTCAACAAATGTGACTACATTGGAATCATTGTAATAATTTGCATGTGGGTACACACTAACTTAAAGGTGAAAACTCTGTGTGTACCACTGAATTTTACCACGTACACAGTACGCATAGATCAGAAATTTGTGTGTGTACCAGCGAAAAATTATGTGTACATACGCAGTACGCACATTTATCTCTTTCGCTGAAAGCATACTCAATTAGCGACATACCATACGACAAACACATGCGCAACTGCACATTTAGGCGAGTATGGCGTCAGAGGGTAATATGATCATGCAACATGACAGAATAGCACCCTCCACGTGCACTGTAAGCAAACGCATGTGACTACAAATGCAGCTGCACGTATTTAGGCAGATATGACGTCGTAGTGTAATATGATCATGCGACATGTCAGAATAGCACCCTCTGCGTGACCTGCTCTGGAACAATCAAAATCCACACTCAGTCAATGAGTATTAATGAGTTATAATAAAATGTTTTAGATGCTGTTAAATAGAAATAAAAGAAATTTTGAGAAAACAACAACTTTATTCAGGATTTAAAAACAGTTACATAAGCCAACAGCACATGACGAAATAACATGAAAAATAGCGTTGTGAAATTCGTAAAATAAATCGATGTACGGACTGCTACGATGCAAACTCTTCTAACATAAAAAGGCACATAGCAATGATTAAGCATAGAATAATTCATTTGTTTCAATTCGTTATCACATGAAAATTGTCTTTATGCTATTTTCTGCTATTGACTTATAAGTGCATGTACGTGTCTGTTAAAGCTATGTACATATCTTTCTCTCCACTCTAATGAAATTTTAATCACTGATTAGAGACATAGCCATCTGTTCAGACCCTTGGTATTTGCTGCGGTCTCTTTACATCTTTATCAAACGTCACAATATTGAAAACTTCAATGCGCAAAGTCTCCGACTTTTCCCTGTATCTATCAGACAGTTTTGAAAGCATACGGTAGAAATTCATTCTACACTCTTTAAACCTCCACACATACAAATACAAAATGATGTAGGTGTTGATTTCACCAAATATGAAAATGAGTGTATGAAGCATTGTGCGTACGTGCTGCAGTTGCAAATCTGGTCTTAGTTCAAAAATAAGAAAATTCATCAAAACCGGAGACTGTAATATGATAAAAGATAATATAATGGTTAAGATAATATTAGTTGATGGAAGTGATTGTGAGCATGAATCGTCATGGGAAGTAGTTTTCTGATCCTTTACAGTAAGTTGTGCGATTTCTCTGGTGTGATGACGGATAACCAAACTTATTTTTGAATAAATAACAATTGTAACGAATGTTATAATGCCTGAAAGCGACACCATAGAAATACGCACTGGTCGAAAGATGGAAAACCTATCACATGATTGTATATAATCGTACCGTCCACACATTGCGAACCAGCTGAAGAATAGTATTGAAGGATGGATTAAAAGGTTAGATGACCATACAACGGCAATAGTGATAGCAAGTGAAAGTTTTGTAACATAGCGTGAATAATGCAGTGGGAAAACTAATGCAATGAATCGTTCTAGCGCTAAGGCACACAAAGAACACCATGTCAGTGCGACGAATAAACTATAGAGAATAGATCTCGCATCAAACAATACTTCAATGTCACCATCTATACCTTTGATATACCTTGCTGCGCCAAAAGCTACATTATTTATTTCTGATACCAGAACGGCAAGGAGAAAGTTACAGGAAAGATATTTTATGGACGCCGAAAGCTGGCGACACTGCATCATTATCCACAGAGCTACACCGTTGAAGCAGATTGAAACAATCATTTCTGTTAAAAACACACCGTATGCCCAGTAGAAAAATATCTTGAATGACTCGCTGGCGATTGTGTCATTACTTGAGTTGCCTGGTGTCTGTCTGGTCACTTGTTAGTGTTGAGCTCTGGTTCTCTATCATCGTTGTGAGTGTCGTGTTTTGATTGTTAATCACCATCAATGATTGGTTCCTTACTAGCATATTTGCAGGAGTTTCTTGAAGCATTCTTCCTGAAAAGACATAACGATAATGATTATATGCATTTAAGACACCCAAAGAGAAAACTGACAACGGGGTCGTCTCAAACCACTTTCGACAGAAACAAGTTTGTAAAACCACACAAGATGACTAACGGTTTTAAATTTCGTATTTAGGGAGTTGTTACAAAGCGCTATAGACAGTGAAGGATAGGCTCTGATCAATTGGAAGGTTATTGCTCTGTGTTTGCAATACATGATTCATTTTACAGGGCCGTCGTCGGCTTTTGAAAAGTGGTCCGGCCATGAAAGGTCAAAGACGTTCACGAGTGCCGAAGGCACGAGTAGAGGGAGAGCACGAGAGGGGGCGTTTCCCCCTGTCGTAAGGGGGGTTCGGGAGAAAATTCTATATTTTCGGACGTCCGTAGAAACGATTTTAATGCACTTTGAGACAATTTTTGAGACATGATGAAGCGATGTACTGGTCGAAAACTGTGAGGCCTGAAATCTCATACTCACAGGATTCTCCCTGCCTAAGGAACGCTCAGGGAATTAGAAAGACGTCAGTTGATTAGGAACCGGCGGTATATGTTTCGTGATATAATAATAACATGCACGTTTTAACAAATTTTGGAATATGAAGAAAAATGATATTGCCAAAATTTTACATGTAAAAGATTTTTCGGCATTGTTGATTTAATGCAATAATAAACAGTGATTGCGTTATTGATAAGTAGACATTTCAACTGTTGAATATAGCTTAACACTTTAAAAAATGTTCTAAAATCACAGAGAATCGGTTTTATTCACAATGAGTTAGAGAACACTTTAATGCACCTTCTCTTCAAACGATAATCCGTCAAAATCCAATAATATGACAATACCAGTCTTTAATACAGAAGTCATTTTCGTGATTGTTTTTTTAACGACCGTCATTCACACCCTCGGACAGATTCACTGAGCACGCTTAATACCAATTAATTGGGCCACCGCACTTCAAAAAAAAAAGTTGAAAAGGCAAACACGTTTTCGGCCGAATAATCGAAAATTGTGGTCCGGCCGAAACCATATTCGGCCAAAAAAGTGGTCTGGCCATGGCCGGACCGGCCGGACCGCCGACGACGGCCTTGTTTTATCAACAAAATAACTAAATTTGCTTATGTACTCGGCATTTACTTAGAGTTGAGATATGACGTTAAAGACCTACTTCTGAAGAAGCTAAAAGTGGTACCACTGTTTATTCGGTTAATGATCCCTAATGGTGCAATATGGTCCTTAGATCAAAAGACTGTCATAATGAGGTGATAATGATCACATCTCTGCAGGGGGTCATAAAGAGGCCCCTAGAGGATAATAGTAGTAGGTGGGCCACTTTGGGGTCAGTTATTCAAGATTGCGCAACATTACGTAATAATAACGCCGTAGAGGCGTTAATTGGCTATAATTAATTCCAGGAACGAATCAATATTGACTCGGCGCGAAGCGCCGAGAAGGAGCCGCGCCACGGGAAGACGCGCGCGCGAAAAACATAGGATAATGCGAAGTCTGATCAGGCGCAGCCTGATCAGTGCCCCGCTACCCCGCTAAATTGTTGTCAGCACGTAGCATGTATCGCGAAAAAAAAAAGGTTCATTACGGAGAAAACTCTCATTTACATAAAAGCATAATCACGAATAAGGGGCTCGATCCCCCATTTGAGTCACCGTTCCCCGTCCTCGGACAAGAAGCATTAACTGTCTCATGAGTACCGACTAAAACCCAGGAAGCGGTGCCCCCCTTGTCCCTGACATGACTGAAAATATGATCACTGGGTCGTTAAACCGCATTACAAACGAACGAACAAACATACGAATAAGAGAATGGACAGACGAGACATCATTTTAGGGTATGTCATTTTAAGCCGATTTGTACAGAAAAAGACCCCTATAAATAATAAGACCGATACTTAGGCTCTTGCAGCTTCATTATATCAGCAGGCGATAATTGTTCATATTTAGCTACGGTCAACTATTATTTTGGCGCTTTCACTGCGAAACCAGACAACAGCCGCGTCAATCCTAAAAGGAAAAAACTATCAAACAGAAAAATGTAAGTACGCACCAACAAGAATGACAGGAACAGTTTTTAGCGATATATATATTAATGTACAGTACACGCACGTTTTATACCGGTTACCTAGAGCACCATAGTCGGCGTTTAAGGAAGGCACATTTTGACTTTGGTCGCTATCTAAGGCACCCTTTTTAACCGTCTGTCATCGTTTGCCCCGCTCGCACAGAATTAGATGCAGAATTTATTTTGCCGAACTTATTAATTATTTAGTAAAAACCGATACTTTATGCAACCAAAACGCGTTCTTCCATCATCGTTTCATAAGGAGGCGATAATTGATCATATATAGCTATACGAGAACTAGAAATGCGTTAAGCAGTATGGGCCGCCGTTTATGCACTAATGTGTTATATTTTCGAAATGAATATTTTATGGTCTACGTGTAATTTGTCAATCCAAATGAACACATACATACAAGTAGTAATATACAAGCATTTGGCCATCTCCAAAGTGCAGCCATGCAGCCGTCACGCATGACAAATATTGCGCAACGCTTTGTCATAAGGAATTCCCATGACGTCACAGGCTATATTTAGCTGCCACGTCATCCTATTGCGCCATATATTACCCCTTTGAAAAAAACCGTCATATCAGTACTTTCACACATTCACCCCCTTTAGCTCAGTTGGTAGAGCGTCTGACTGTAGTTCAGAAGGTCAGTGGTTCGAGTCCACTTCGGGGGACATTTGTTTCATATATGTCTCTATATGTAGAGGTTGCCAAACGCATGCGCACCAATGTTTATATATTTTTTTCATTCGATACCATTTCTTAATAGAACAGCATGCCATTGACATCATGATACCTAACAAACGCCGTATACAGCGCAAATATATGTTGCGCCATAGACCTGCAATCCTTGTGTCAACACGCTAAAGGCTCAAGATGGTGGTTAAAATGTGGTGGTGATGGTGGTGTAAATTTAGTGGTGGTGTTAATGTCGTGGTAGTGGTTTAAAGGTGGTGTTGTTGTTGGTGGTGGTGGTGTAAATGTGGTGGTGATGTAAATGTGGTGGTGGTGGTGTAAATGTGTTGGTGTAAATGTGGTCATGGTGGTGGTGGTGGTGGTGGTGGTGTAAATGTGGTGGTGTAAATGTGGTGGTGGTGGTGATGGTGGTGGTGGTGGTGGTGGTGGTGATGGTGGTGGTAAGGTGGTGGTGGTGGTGGTGGTGGTAAGGTGGTGGTGGTGGTGTTGGTGGTGGTGGTGGTAAGGTGGTGATGGTAAGGTGGTGGTAAGGTGGTGGTGGTGGTGGTGGTGGTGGTGGTAAGGTGTAGGTAGTGGTGGTGGTGGTGATAGGGTGGTGGTAGTGGTGACTGCTGCAATTATCGAAATAGCGTAAGAAGGCTGAGAAGCGTAAGAAGGTGATTAAACAGTATTCACCGACAAAAAATGAAGTTCGAGTGTTCCATCTGTAACCAATCTTTTAGTAGACGCGACGCAATGCAACGACATTCGCGCAATGTTCACGGTCATGGGACAGATTCCGAGCCACCGCCGAACATTCACACAAATATGACCTTTCAACATCCCTTTTCTATGATGGTTACTGGTCCAAGTGCATCGGGTAAAACCGAATGGACGAGAAAACTGCTACTCTCAACGCTTATACAGCCTCCTTCCGAGCGTATTATATGGTTTTATGGCCAATGGCAACCCCTGTACGAGGACCTTCAGAAGAAACTTCCGTCTATAGAATTTGTGCACGGTATCCCGGAGTATTTAAATAGCTCTCAGTTCATCAACCCTAGTCAGAGAAACCTTATAGTCTTTGACGATTTGATGACCGAAGCGAAATGCGATCAAAGAATAGCCGACATCTTTACGAAAGGAAGCCACCACCGAAATCTGTCTTGTGTCTATCTGACACAAAATATATTTCCTCAAGGAAAAGCGTGCAGAGATATCGCATTGAATACGCAATATTTGGTCTTGTTCAACAATCCGATAGACAGACAACAAGTGGCGACCTTGGCAAGAAGAATTTATCCTTCAACCAGTGCCATGTTTATGAAGCGATTCGAAGACGCCACATCCCGTCCTTACGGTTATCTGGTCGTAGATCTTAAACCGAATACGACCGAACAGGACCGATTAAAAACCGACATATTCGAATCCAGTGATCCAAATGATTTTGAAATGTCCGATGACGTGTCTGATGTGGACGATACTAACAGCATTGAGTCCTTGGACGATGATATTGGACCTCCTGGTAAACGAAGAAAGATCAAAGACAATTCGCGATCTGACATATGGAATAAAAGATTTCAAGATCCTCTGAGACAGGCGAATAAAGAGCGATTTAAAGCTAATGTGAATGATTATGAAGAAAAGGGGTTCCCATTGGACAAAGCTATTCGTCTCGCTGCCAACGATGACTTACCTCACCTTCGCAAAAAACTCAGACAAGAGTACGCGCAGTTCTTAATCGACTTTTACGAGTTACAAGACGATCCCGTTCAGCAGCAAATTCTGGATTCCGCTAGAACTTTAAGGAACCAACACGATATGAGTCAGACTGACTCTATCAGGCAAGCAGTCAAACTCAGAAAGGATTTATTCGTCAGCCTATGGCCAAATCACGATGTTGAAGAAAACGCGACAAAAGAAGCAGATTCGAATGAAAAACGTAAGAATGAAGAATCATAAGCGCAATGAACAACGTAAGAAGGGTAAAGTGACATATCTAAATAATAACGATGGGTTCCGTGGAGGTATACGACGTTAAACAGCAAAAGTGGGTCCCCTACATTCCAGATTACGATAAATGGTACCAACACTTTAAAGACTTGAGAGATGGGCACGTTCAACCGGATCACATGGGACGTTATATCGTAGGCAGTGGCAGGAAAAACAAGAAACTTAAAGAATTGGAGGCTCAAGAACGCCAAAAAGAAATAGAAATGCGCGAACAGCAAACACCCATCGTAAAATTGGTCAGTCCAGTAGCTCAAGCCGTAGAGATGGCCAAATCCGAGGTAGAGCGAAAACGAAAAGAGGGAATTGTTGTAGAAGGAGGGCAATATCAGCGTAAGAAATACAAATCGTCGGTCGACTGGAATTCGTTTAAATATTGAAAAGATGAACGGTAAACAACTACAAGATATGCTTCTCGGGTATCCTGTCACTATATGCACGGCGGATCAACTTAAAATACAAAGAGGAAGATTCGTCATTTCCAATACAGACACTAGTCAAGGTCCAGGTCAACACTGGGTGACATTCTATTTTCCGAAACGAGGTCCTTTCGAATTTTTCGATGCTTTGGGGCACAGGCCTGAATACTATGGTGTGGGATTTGAGAAGATCCTACGTAAGCAATATCTCAAAAATGTCGGCCAGCTGCAACAGTCCAACTCCAATGTATGCGGGTTATACTGCGCGTACTACGTAATAAAACGACACCGAGGAACGACTTTGAGAGACATTATAAAGGACTTTAATATTCACCAGAAGAAGCGCAATGATCGCTTGATTGTGACCAAAATGATGACAATGTCAAAAAAATATGATGGTCTCGCATGATCTGAATTAATGCTTTTCGTACAATAAAAATATAAAATCGTATGCGTGCGTTGCGTTATTATCCTATGTTATTCCATCCCAGCCTAGCTATGCATTCTGCCCATTTATGGTACAAATACACACAAAAACATATGCACTGAACATACGCGTGATTTAATTTTAAAATGCGACTTTAGAGATGATAACTTTCCTTTTTTACTTAGTATATATGTGTTCATTTGCATTGACAAATTGCACGTAGACCATAAAATATTCAGATCTTACCACCACCACCACCACCTTATCATCACCACCCTACCACTACTACCACCACCACCACCACCACCACCACCCATCAGGAAAACATGTCCGTGCAATGAATACCCCATTAAACCCCACTTTTATATAGAAAAACTGGGGTATACAGGGGTATACCTATTTTTCTTATGAAATTTTCAACTTTTCAGGTGAAAAAAAAATCTCTGTATATTGCATGGGCAAGTTTTCGTAATGCAATACCACCCCTCTTACCACCTCACCACCTTACCACCACATTTACACCACCACCATCATCACCACCACCAACATTGAAGGTGTGCTGATCATGGTCCCATAAAATCGTACCCGTTTTCATAGAAAATACAAATTCCAAAATTTTTTGGCAGTTAAAATGAAGGTGTGCTGATCTTTTTGTTCATGAAATTGGCATCCTACGATCACAGAAAAATGAGAGATGCACTGAAATATTCGCATCGAAATATTTGATGGGATGAACAAACTATGATAGTCCAATTAGGAATCGTAAGCAGATTAAAGGCGATTATCGCCACTTCAGACATATTCTGCATAATTTTTAAGTGGCTTAATTTATAGATAAACCAACTAATGGCCAACTGGATTATTTCAGACGAGACATGTAAGTTATAATGCAAATTATATTACTGAGGGTCTTTGGATATCAAGAAGACAATGGTAACATTAGGTCTAGTCTCATTTATAGATGATGTGCAATCGTATTCGTAGGTATTTCTTTTCGTATAAAACGTATCTATAAATGATGTGTGCGAAATAGTTAGGTACATGCACTACCGACTTGCGTTTTATTTATCACTACTTAGACAATACGAAAAAGTCTCGCATTAAATGCAGTTTCTTTCAGTATAAGATGGTCTTCTTAACTGAAACGGTTTCTTGGTACGACGCGGCTATTAACTGGCATCGCAAACCGCCAAATTATAGTTCGATCCTGGATATAATTTTGGCTAAATATGATCAATTATCGCCTCCTTATGAAACGAAGCCGGAGGATCGCGTTTTTGGTTGCATAAAGTATCGGTTTTGACTAAATAATTAATAAGTTCGGGAAAATAATTTCTGCATCTAATTCTGTGCGAGCGGGGGGGGGGGGGGGGGGGCAAACGATGACAGACGGTTAAAAAGGGTGCCTTAGATAGCGACCAAAGACAAAATGTGCCTTCCTTAAACGCCGACTATGGTTCTCTATGTAACCGGTATAAAACGTACGTGTACTGTACATTAATATATATATCGCTAAAAACTGTTCCTGTCATTCTTGTTGGTGCGTACTTACATTTTTCTGTTTGATAGTTTTTTCCTTTTAGGATTGACGCGGCTGTTGTCTGGTTTCGCAGTGAAAGCGCCAAAATAATAGTTGACCGTAGCTAAATATGAACAATTATCGCCTGCTAATATAATGAAGCTGCAAGAGCCTAAGTATCGGTCTTATTATTAATAGGGGTCTTTTTCTGTACAAATCGGCTTAAAATGACATACCCTAAAATGATGTCTCGTCTGTCCATTCTCTTATTCGTATGTTTGTTCGTTCGTTTGTAATGCGGTTTAACGTCCCAGCGATCATATTTTCAGTCATGTCGGGACAAGGGGGGCACCGCTTCCTGTGTTTTAGTCAGTACTCATGAGGCAGTTAATGCTTCTTGCCCGAGGACGCAGAACGGTGACTCAAATGGGGGATCGAACCCCTTATTCGTGAGGCACTGATCAGGCTGCGCCTGATCAGACTTCGCATATCCTACGTTTTTCGCGCGCGCGTCTTCCCGTGGCGCGGCTCCTTCTCGGCGCTTCGCGCCGAGTCAATATTGATTCGTTCCTGGAATTAATTATAGCCAATTAACGCCTCTACGGCGTTATTATTGCGTAATGTTGCGTAATCTTGAATAACTGCCGTCAAAGTGGCGGGGGTACTACTGATAATACTTGTAGTTCCATTGTTTATTGATTTTATGGTCCCTGATAACCTGTGCAATAAAACAGCATCCCTCTGCAATCAATATTGAATTTTCCTGTTTTGGCCCCTACCTGTATTCTGAGTCATTGTCAGGGCACTAGGTTTTCAAATGCCCTGTCCCTTATCTAATGACCCTCAATAGACATGGAAATAGGTCTTTAAATATTCAAAATGGCGGCCTAAAGTGACTTCGTTCCAAACAATTCAAATGCCAATATCTACCTTATTGCTTGACCGATTTGAACAAAAATTTACACTAAAATGTTTGCTTTGATTAGATCTTTACTTTTAAAAGTATTGTTGTTGACTATTGCGTTCTCATTTAACCAACGTTAATGTGTTAAACGTTGCGGTCGAAAACTGCGTGAAAATGTAAGAAAATCGGAGTGCTTACACTTTATTTTTTGTTCAAAATTACAGGTATTTGTCTTCAGATGAAATTTTGTGCAGTTACTGTGCGACGCATTTTGTAAGTTTTCTAGTTTCGCGGTTTGTTCAGTTGAAGAGGAAAAGGAAAATGGCTGCCAGATATTTTTTTTTCAATGGCGACCAACTAGCGAACGTGCTTTCTTGGACCCGTGCAATATTACATCTACAACGTTATAAACCACGAATATGACATACGTTTCCATTAAAAACATTCTAAACCACTGAATATGGAAAAATATTCAAAGTTTTCGGCAATGCAAATTGAACCTGACAATTTCTTGGGTACATTATACGGAAAATATGACCATTTTTACGCAAGGCAAAACAACGGGATTGGCTGCTAATTTGAATATATGTGGCGACTTGTCATTCGAGCGAGAATCTTGACTGATCTCAGTCTGCCTGGACACGAAATGAACGCAAAATATCCATATGTACTTTTTGTCTTTCCGGAAATCTATCTCGATGTATCTTTTAGATTGGCACAGCCGGACTTTAAAGCCGTTAATATGGATAGACGGGATTGCTGAACTTTTGACAATATACCATATATGGATTGTTAATTATTTATTAATTACTTGTTTTTCGTTTGTCCGTCGCATCTATGCGAAGCGTAAAATTAGAAAGGAAATAAAACTGAAGAAAGCTATATCCATATCATGTGTATGATACATGAAAATCATGTTTGATGTATTAATAAGCTTGTATTAAGAAAGGTCATGTTTCATTTAAAGACGTCACATCTGAAGATCTCATTAACTCTGATTTAGCCACACAACTTAGCTATATAATGAGATATGTTATTCATTACGAAAATTTGCCCATGATACAGATAATTTTTTCAGCGTTAAAAATTGAAAATTTCTTAAGATTTTTTTTTTAAATATATTTGCGTAAAACATAGATTGTGGGTTCACGTTAGAACCGCATCGCCGAGGCGGTTCTAACGAATACCCACAATCTATGTTTTAGACCAAAAATAAGAAAAATAGGACAGGTATACCCCTGCAAACCCCAGTTTTTTTTATAGCTTCAACCCTTCAATGTATTATTCTATAGCTATAACTGTAATGGAAAAGTTCCATGTAGATATCCATCCGAGAAAAAAGAAGTCCGGTTTTAAAAGATTGTTTATTCGTCAATATGATTATTTTAGGATGTAAAGCTGTAGACATACAAAAAGTAAATAGATTGTTTTTTCAACTGGGACACTTAAAAGTTTGAAAGTTACTAACGTTTCAAATTAAAAAGACTGCTTAGAGGCCATGGGTAGTGATTCGGTCGGCGGTCATCAGTCTGCGGTCTTTGCAAGCCTTAGGCATATTCGTCCCCAATTATTTCGATACAAATTGTTATTTCGGTTTCTAATCTATAAACGACATGCTTAAGACATGATTTCTATCATTGATTATGCCTGTAGTGCCTGTCTGTTCTTCATAATAATAATAGTTCATCGCGGTTTGTATTTAGCGCTACACTGCCGCGGTCACTTCAATAGTTTTTTTATGATAACCTCGAAGGTACGAATGAAGCCGAGATAGCCTGATTCTCTTTTCTCTTCTAATCAAGGGCGGGAAAATGATTCGGTATCAATTATGCATGGCACTGGTTCCTATTCCGAATATATTTACATATAACATAAACCTGATAACGGGAAACCAGCCGATAATGGCAACTATTTTTAGATTATTATTTATAGACCATAAATATTAATGATAACATGAGTAATGCCGTTAAAAGTCCGTCGGCCCCATTAGCTCAGTGTGTTAAGCATCGATCTTCTAATCAGACTCTTACAGGTTCGAATCTCGCCGAGTATCCGCTATTCATTTTTTTTTTTTTTTTTTTTTTTTTTTTTTGTTATCATAATAAGCCTCTTTTCTTTCTTCATTCGTTTTTATTCTTCCTTTTTTATGGAGTCTATTTAGCAGTACGCTGAAAAAAGTTGTTCAGTACTGGCGATAACTGGTAGACCCAGACAGATGAATGTTGCATTATCAAATGAGCCGCGTCACAAGAAAACAGGATTTTTGCCTATGCGAAAACAAAGGCGCAGATCAGCTTCGCAGTAACTGCGAAGTTGATCAGCGCCTTTGTTTTCGCTACACGGATAGTACACTTTCTCTTCTTATTAAATCCGAAATTTCAAGCTTCTATGCTGCTTCGGGGACTGGTCATGTTGGGATGTTGCCTCCATTTTACAGGACTTTTACCCAAAATGAGGATGTCATCACATCCAACAAGTGCTTGAAATATAACTATCCAACTAAGACACAAAAGGCTTATACGTATGGATGGTTTGACTTGAAATGTTTCCTCGGCAGGCTCAGACAAGCGCGGTTAACCAGTAATCAGTCAGCAGTGTATTTAGCTTTACCTGAAGGCACAAGTAGCCTATATCTATTTCTTTAGGCCCCAATGGGAGGGGGGCCCATAGTCTCTATGGTGAAAATAACAATCACAAATGATTAGCGTGTGTCTAAGGTGTGTATAGGTCGTATAATAATCTCAGCATGCTGAAAATTTTGGATTTTGCATGTACTTTTGTACAGTTATGTTAAGCACACAATACAGTATAGGCGCGTATCAAACGTTTAATGTAACGCGTGTTGAACTTATTCGTATAAGACACATACCCGAGACACGTCGAGCTTTAAGCATGCTGCATGCTTAAAATACTTTAACGTACACCAAGCGTACAGAACGCACATGTACGAGGTTTGTGGACACCTTGGCTAGCAGGAAAAGTAAAGTGCTGTTGTTTAAGTTTTTTTGTTTTTGTATAAGTATAAGCAGCAATATCTTATGAGCATATTTGAGGAATTTGTTTCAATTTGAAGTATCAACACGTTAAATATGACATATTTTCTACTTAAGCGTACGTAGGACCACACGGGACAGGTGCCAAAACGTCAACAAAATGTGACGATTTTCATATTGTGTTTTTTCCCTGTCAAACGGCACTTAAATATGTTATAACATTAAAACATTTCGTCCTAAAACCAAATAACACTGACTTCAGTTTCAGAAAGATTCCGACTTGGCGGCAGTATTGTTTGATTTATGTGGAAAAAAATCAGAAGCAGACCGAAAAATCTGTTTGAAATAATGGCGTAATTTGACGTCGGAGAACAGCCGACGCGTTAAGGAAATCACCCACAGATACGATGAAAATGTTACAAACAACAGAAACGTAATCGGTCTGTCAGTTACTATTTAGTTCTCAGTAGTTGTGGCACAGACGATTTTCAGCTGCTCAGAAGTCCACCTATGATGATAAACGGAAGATCACCTGTCTGGCATGCTCGCCGCAAGAAATTGTTACACATGTTCAACAGGTGGACGAACAATTTTGCGAGAATTGGTACGGCGTATCTGCATTTGACAGCTGGATACACAGACATAAAAATGTTGATTGCCAAGGATCTTTTGTTAAAAAAAAAAAAAAAAAAAAAAAAAAAAAACACCCTGAAACAAATGTATAACGTGCTGGCGGCTTAAAATGTCAAGTAACGTCATATAGAGACGTTGACCTTTGCCCCGCACTCGGTTCGAAAGTGCAGGGAAAAGGCTGTAGATGACGTGTTTTTGTCAGATTTCAATAAAATTTCTTGTATATTTGCTTATAAAATACTTTTGCAAAAGCAGATATATTCATTTTTCTGTTGAAAATATAAATGGTGTACACGAACTTTTCTGACAAACCACGTATGTATGTCTATGGAAATACATTGGTTGAATTTGCGGCATATTTTTCCACACGCTCGGTGCGCGCTTTGTCTTATACGTTATTGACTGCGATAGAAAATTGAAGCTATTGATATGACACTTGTGTCATATCTTTTCTTGTTATATAAAAGTTTCAGGTCCCTAATGCACGTCAGCTAAGTACAATTCATATTCGCCAGTTTTACGTGTAACTTCCACTATATAAGATTGAGGAGAGGAACTCCATAAGCTTAGAGCTTCCGTTCAAATCCTGTTGTATTGTATAGAAACTTTGTAATGTATATGAAATGTTGTTGAAATAAATATGTTTAAACTAATCTAATACATGTTCGAAAAGCTAGAATCGCAATAGAACATGTCTTCAGTTACATGTATGAAACGAATCTAAATATTTTTTAAGGAAACTATGAAGAAAATATTAGTCGTTTCTGATGTGTCTTCAAGAAGAATGGAGCCTTTGACTCGAAGGACGATGGCACGGACTGAAACTGTGCAGTTTTAACCTTATAAATAACCCAAAAGCTAACGTACTTGAAACGTCGGTTCGAATCTATGACAACTCATCGACAGACAACTGGCTGACATGACAACTCACCGCCGGACAACAAACGTTCACCGACAACCAACTCGTGACTACTGACAGACAGGAGAAGTCACCGACACATCAGGAAAACATGTCCGTGTGATGTATACCCCCTTGAACCCCACTTTTATATAGTAAAATTGGGGTATGCAGGGGTATACCTATTTTTCTTATTTTTGCTCCAAAACATAGATTGTGGGTACTCGTTAGAACCGCCTCGCCGAGGCGGTTCTAACGAGTACCCACAATCTATGTTTTGAGCAAAAATATTAAAAATATCAAAATTTTTTCTGGTGAAATTTTCAATTTTTACAGCTGAAAAAATCTCTGTATATTGCATGGGCAAGTTTTCGTAATGAAAGAACGAGAAAATTCACCGACACTCGCCGACAGACGGACACTGATCGACACTGAGAGAATATCATAAAGAATTGGAAACATTTTACTGTTAATTTCCAATGAGCGTGGACAAACGAATTTACCTGTTTTTTCAAACTGTAGTCAGTCAGTCAGTCAGTGTAGAAGAAAAATCAATACTGTCACTTGGATACTTACAGTATCAGTGCACAGAAAAATCTATTGTTTGTCTTCATAATTATAACTCTATACATGGAAATATGATAACCAGAGAACACTAGAAATCCAAATCAAAACAAACTTCCTCAAATAAACTTTATACATACCTAAAGAAAGTGAAAATATGCAAATAAAATTGATATATAATAATTTCATGTTGTTTACTTCTTTTTTTTCTTTGCCTTGACCATGCTGAATCACAAAGAGTAAATGTTCTAATTTAAGACACTTTGTGTAAATTGATTGGTCAGTATCTTACAAGTGAAGTCTTATCAATGAAACTTTTTACAATGATAGTCCATGCTCATTGGAAATTTACAGTAAGCTTTTTATTAGTCCACATTTAGGTAGTATGGAGAGAAAAACACTGATTCAGTTACGTGTATCCAAACACATTCACGGTATACTCCAGGATCCTTAAAATAGGGTCATGTAACCTACCAATTACAGCTTCAATAAGAGGCCTTGGTGAATGAAAATTGAGTCAAACAATGTCTGACTGACACACCGGCAGATAACGTTCTAACAGCTCAGCCTATTTGGTCCATTTTAAAGGGCGGCAACGAAAATTCAAAGGAAATTCTATGGCGAAATACCCGACTAGCATTGGACTTAAAAAGTACAGATTTTGACATGTGGCCATCGAACAATAACATTTAACGGGCAAATAATGCTTAAACCACTAATTGCCAAGTTACAGATTTTATCAAATGAGCCGCCTCGTGGGAAAACCAACAATCTGGTTTCCGAACAGGTCCGACACAAACCGACCTGTACAAGCACAGAAAAGAGCTAGAAGCTTGAAATTTTGGAGTTAAGTAGAGGAGGAATTGTACTATCCGAATAGCGAAAACAAAGGCGCTGATCAGCTTCGCGGTTACCGCGAAGCTGATCTGCGTCTTTGTTTTCGCCTATGCAGATTGTTGGTTTTCCCACGAGGTGGCTCAAATATTTGAAATATGTGCCCCATAGATAGAAAGGCTGAAATAACAAACAATCATTCGCCCCTAACAAGGGATCATATTTTTACGACATCAAAAAGTGTCGGTTTCTTTTGTCGGTCAGTATAATTTCATTTTGCAAGTTATCTTGTTTTCTATTGAGATGATTTTATGCCTCAGAAATGGTAAATTAACAACGGGGATGACGTTAATGAAAAGAAATGCGCCAAAGACATCCCCTTTGATGTCGATATTGTAATTATCTTGTATTAATAGGACTTATGTTTCCATTAAAAACATCATATGTGAAAATTCTTGACCAATAAATGAACCCAATGGCTACCGTTTAATCCGCCAAAAACAAACAAGTCTTTGCCCACACTGTCTGACTACAATCTTGTTTGTATGGACCTACATCACGATAATATGTCCGTATAATGAATACTAGTATATTTACAATCACTACAGTCCCTATACTTTGAATTTGAATATTAATACCTAGGAGGGAATGCTCTTAGTTAAATTGTCAATTTTAACGTGAATGTGTTTGGATACACATCAGCCGTAGTATTTACGCACACTGCAGACGCTGCAGATAGTGCTTCCGTATGTCCGTCGTCCGTAACGATTCGTATCTTATCCCCATCAGGAAAACATGTCCGTGAAATGTATACCCCCTTATACCCCACTTTTATATAGTAAAATTGGGGAATGCAGGGGTATACCTATTTTTCTTATTTTTGCTCCAAAACATAGATTGTGGGTACTCATTATAACCGCCTCGGCGAGGCGGTTCTAACGAGTACCCACAATCTATGTTTTGGGGAGTCGGTTCTAACGAGTACCCATAATCTATGTTTTGGAGCAAAAATAAGAAAAATATCAAACTTTTTCTTTGAAAATTTTTCATTTTTTACAACTTTAAAAATCTCTGTATATTACACGGACATGTTTTCGTCATGCCTAATGTCTGTACTTGTATGTGTATTATCCGCAGCCAAGTTTTCGATTATTGTGAAAAATCAGGCATGAATGAAAAATCCGTAATGGTACATGTAGGTAATGCCATGTAACTGAATGCAGTGTTCGAATCTGTCTGTATCCAATCGGTATCATCCGTATCCATTTTGTAACTAAACGTATCTTTCTGCAAGCATTCGTTGCGGATCGATACTGTTTCATATTGTGTTGTTTCGTTCGGTTGCGGTCTTTGTCAACGTACGTATGCACTGATAACTTTCGAAACGTAATTAGGATACCTTTCGTCCAATGCTCACAAATATGCACGTGCTTCAAATGCGCCCCTTTCGTGAGTATGAAAAATATCCGGATTCCTCAGAAGAGGATTTTGCTTGTTTTTTACTAGCTGAGGTGCAGGCGGCAATACTTAATATATTTAAATACACAACTATCACTCGATTGGTCGTGATCGATCATTCGACAGACCGATCATCACTCGATCAGTCATTAGATCAATCATTAGATCAATAAATCGATCGATCAATCACTATCGATCGACGAGAGATCGATCGTGATCGAGCAATCAATCAATCAAAACATGTTAATATATTCTATTTTTTTCACGTGCAGTTGCAGAGCTGATGCTTGATTGTGGACCCATTACGAAAACTTGCCCATGCAATATACAGGGATTTTTTTCACCTGTAAAAATTTAAAATTTCATGAGAACAAAAATTATACTTTTCTTACATAGATTTGTGGGTACACGTTAGAACCGCCTCGGCAACGAGTACCCACAATGTATGTTTTGGAGCAAAAATAAGAAAAATAGGTATACCCCTGCAAACCCCAGTTTTACTGTATAAAAGTGGGGTTTAAAGGGGTATATATTGCACGCACTTGTTTTCCTGATGCCATATGCGTTCGGTTACGGACGACAAAATTTTTAAACGACTGCGTGACACATTTAGGCTTATAGTATTCGAGCCGCCTCGTGGGAAAACCAACAATGTCGTTTCCGAGCAGGTCTGACACAAACCGAGCTGTACAGACACAGAAATGAGCTAGAAGTTGGAAATTTCGGGTTTAAGTAGAAGAGGAATTGTACTATCCGAGTAGCGAAAACAAAGGCGCTGATCAGCTTCGCTGTTACTGCGAAGCTGATCTGCGCCTTTGTTTTCGCCTATGCAGATTGTTGGTTTTCCCATGCGCCTGCTCATTCATAAAATTCATACTTTCTAGGCGTAAATAATATCCGTACGGGATGGACATCCTACGTACATGTACTAGGTTAATTCAAATAAAATAAGCCTGAACTGGTTGAAGACCACTGTGTTGTCGTGATCTTGTCAAAATGGACAACAAGAGGAAAGTCAAATAAAAGGAGGAGCTTAAGCAAATTAAATTTCAATTGAAACGAGAAACGCAGAGCGGGAGCAAGTAAACATGATACAGAAAATATCCCAGTCAAACGTATACATATAGCAGAAAAACGGGTTTGCTGCATTGAAATCTAAGTACAACTACATATAGTAATCGGTGAGGTCTGGTTTTGACTAAAAATACTCAAAACAATGTTAAAAAGGTACAAGCAGGCAAAGATCAGGAAAAGGCGCAATCAGAAAAAGATTCCCACTCCAAAAACCGAGGTAGGAAAAAACCAAACTAACAATCAGGTACTTATACCATGAAACATATCGTAAGCCGAATGAGTAGCTATTTTCCCAATAGGTGGCCACTCAGTTACCTAAACTTAACTAAAAATATGAAAACATACATAATGCGCCAACAGCACAAAAAATTTAAACACCAAGACATAAAACAAAAAGAATCACCACAGAAGTATCGACTTGGAACGATCAGTAACACAAAGTTACTGGCGGGCTTAAACCGGTTTTACAGGTACCTAACCTCACCCTCAGCTTCTGCAGTGGTTCATAACATTTAGTTAGTTATTCGGTCCTCGTGGTGAATCTCTAACTAGTCAATGAATCATCAAGAACAAACAAAGAAATCATGATAAACATCCTGATGAATCAAAAACCAGGACTCACAGATTGAGTAAGCTGCCCGATGATGGAGATCCCTGGGCGCCGAATAACCTACTAACTCCGGAGCAAAAGAAAAACACCAGTTGGACCCCGGTGGGCCAAGCAACAGACAGGAAGCTCCGGCCCCAACCAACTAAAATGAATAGCTTTATGTCGGGGCCATCATAGAGTCTGACGCCCGACCCACCGGCGTGCAATTAAAAAAGGTAGCATAGTTATCAACCATGATTGGGTTAAAAACTAAGCATGCAGACTGTCGCATAACATTCAAGTTATAACCTATACGTCTGTAACGTGTTATGATTTTTCTGAACTGAAAAGAAAAAAAAAACATTAACTCACCCAACTACTACAAGATTTCCGTATTTAAACAGTCTTCTGTCCCTCAACACTTTGACGTACTTGCGTAAATTCAATCATTTGCACACAATGCGTCCTCACCTAATGTCCGCTCGATATGTTGTATTTCTGTTATTCTGTAAATTGCAGATTAGTAGGACACGCCTTAAGGTTTCGTCCTTTTATGAAATATATGAAGAAAGTTTAAATGACAAAGCAACAGTTCCTGGGGATCCTTCAGCGCATTGGTTCCTTTTGTCACGTGTTCTATAAAGTCGGCGATATAGACCTGTCAATCAGGCAAATTGTCAGGTGTGATATGTCACCAATATGCAGCTTTATGTCCCTCCGCATACTTACATGACTCTGCAATTCTACAGAAGCAAACAAGTCATTATAAGGCATCAAAGGAAGTTGTAAACATCATGCGGCGACTTTCTCATTACTTTGTTAATTATCTGCTAAAGGATAGCTCGTGGTCAGTTACACATGCTGCTATTTTCTGAATGTGTACCCATCTTCTGTAAATTACTAAATATGTTTTGCGAATTTCATTTATTGATTCATTATACGCTTTCGTAAAAGGCTGGAGGTCCCCGCACATTGTGCCAGTCTAAAAAGACGGTCTGCATGTGCATGTAGTCAAAAGCTGATAACCGATTAACCAACCCCGTGATTACTCGTTAAACCACATAGAAAGTCTGAACCTGCCAACAAATAAAATGGAAGAGAAATTTCTAGCAGCCGTTGATGAAAACCGGAACCGGGTACATTCCTGTATAGAGGTTTTGAAAGTAGACTATTTTGTTATTTGCCATGTTTATTGTTTTCCAAAGATTAAATAAGCCGTTGCATTTGAAAACCGATGTTTCACAGCTCTGGAAAAAGGTGAAAATAATAATGAGCCTTCCCATAAGAAAACCAACAATTTAAATTTTCGACAAGATACGACTCAAACCGGCCTGTACAGTCACAGAAGCAGGCTAGAATTCGAAGCTTGATATTTTATTATAAGGGAGCAAAGTAGCTTAGTGGTGGAGCGTCGGACTCCGAATCGAGAGGTCCTGGGTTCAATCCCCACAGGCGTCACCGTGTAGTGTCCTTGAGCAAGACACATCAACTCCCTTCAGTACAGGTTAAGCCCAGGAAGAGTTAGCTCCGTCCCGACATGACTGAAAAATTGAAAAATTGTTGACTGGGACATTAAGCCTCAATACAAACAAACATTTAATCGCAACCCACAAAGATTACATGTACAAACAAACAAACAAGTTTTTTTTTTTTTTTTTTTTTTTTTTTTTTTTTTTTTTTTCCACAAGTGTCTTGAAGTTACTGCCTAAAATAAATATGACTTGAAGATAACATATCCGTGTAATATATCTATATGTGCCCCCCCTCCCCCCGCTATACCCCACTTTTATGTAGCAAAACTGGGGTATGCAGGGGTATGCCTATTTTTCTGATTTTGCTCTAAAACATAAATTTTGGGTACTCGTTAGAACCGCCTCGCTGGAGATAACTCGGTGTCTTGCTAAAGTATATAGAACGTCTTTTGCATTCCTCGAAAATCCTGAGAAAATGATATTTTTCTTGAAAGCTTCGAAGTTTATCTCAAACTTTACTTCATGAACAGTATATTCAGCCTGAACTGATGATGCATTTTTACAAAGTCGCACCAATTTCGACAGTGCATGATTAAAATTTACTTGAGATAGCTTTGTTTGAGGCCAACTTGATAAAGGACTTCGGAAACAATCCTAGGTTTCCCGCCCAAAGTTTGAGCGTTTCT
Organism: Rugalucina vietnamica; assembly: GCA_964017185.1. Lineage (NCBI taxonomy): Eukaryota > Metazoa > Mollusca > Bivalvia > Lucinida > Lucinidae > Rugalucina > Rugalucina vietnamica. The sequence continues at coordinate 33,240,518 of OZ024876.1, forward strand.
GGCAGTTTTGTGTTATTTGTATAAAATACATAGAGGATCTTACACGAGTGGTCATTTCATATGAAATTTATTAAACGAGCCTTCGGCGAGTTTAATAAATTTCATATGAAATGACCACGAGTGTAAGATTCGTTTTATCATATGACTTTTAAATATGATTTTTGCCTATGAAGTGGACATATTTTCAATCAAAATTTACATTGTTGTTACGGACGTCGTCAATGACGTTACGTATTCCCGCAAAACTGTTAATACATAGAATATAATTAGAATAGAATAGAATAGAATTTATTAAAATGCACAGTTGTACCCATAGTCTGGGTTAAGGGTATATATAGCATACATGAAACAAATACATGTACAATAATATACACAAAATCTAATTAACACACACACACACACACACACACACACACAAAATTTAATAGTGAATTACATGAGTGTTGATGTAAAACATATACGATGTATATAAATGGTTTGGACATCGTATATTTAATACACGTGTGGTCATACAATTTTTATGACACGACGTTATCCACTGGAAAACAGCGACGTCATATGTATTTATCGTGGTCATGTGTATTTATCATGTGTAAGATCCTCTATCTGTTACATGCTCCGTAAAATCCAACATATTGATAACGCAATAGCACGGTGATACCTCTTGTTGTTACTCTCAGGCGGCATAAATCCGTGTCAAAGTTGGAGGGAGTCACTTTCTTTAAAAAATTATTTTGTCAGAAAACATAACTTTTGCCATACATTATCAAGAAAATACTACAATAAGCTTTTTGCAACATAAAATTGTGGGTAGAAACTTTTTTTGCACGAATTACATGTCCATCATACTTATGGGTTTCAAAATAATAACAACACTGTGTATCACTTATGTAAATATCTTCACCGACTGTTTTACAGGGGTATACCTATTTTTCATATTTATGACCCAAAACATAGATTGTGGGTACCCGAGTCAGTTCTAACGTGTACCCACAAGCAACATTTTGAGCAAATATATTAAGAAAAGGCACAAGTAGGTAATGACAGGGTCATTCAGAAGGCGCAATAAGAAAGAAATTTCCTCTCCAAAAACCGCGGTAGAAAACATATCGTAAGTCGAATGGGCAGCTATTTCCCAATTGGTGGCCACTCAGTTACTCGAACTTAAATAAAAATATGATAACGTACATGTACATAAAGTTCAAACAGCACAAAATTTCGACTCCAAAACATAAAACAAATGGAAACACAACAGAAGTATCGCATTGGAACGATCAGTAATGTGTAATATCTCAGGGGATTAAATCGATTTTACAGGCACCTAACCTCACCCTCATCTTCTGCAGTGGTTCACAACATTAGTAAGTTGTTCGGTTCTCATGGCGTTTTTTTTTTTTTTTTTTTTTTTTTTTTTTTTTTTTTTTTTTTTTTTTTCAATGAATTTTGACAGCTGAAAAATAATCTCTGTATATTGCATGGGAACATTTCGTAGTGTTGTCGCTCATAGAATTACGTCTTTGAATACAGAAATATTTTTGCTTTGATAGAAACGTGCGCACGTGACCACTCACTACAAGGTTATCATCATGCTAGTAAAAAATACATGTTGACCCTTTAGTTTAGTGCAACTGCGTTCCAAACACGAGTCAGATGCTTATTTTGTAAAGGGTTAATCATTTTACGTGGTTTCGCTGTTTGGCGTGACGACAGACATGACTCGTTAGATGTCGGAATTGTATGAATTGGGCAGAAAAAAAAAAAGAAAATATTTACTCGCATGTGCATTGAGCAATGGATCAAAAGCTTTTAAGGTGATGATGAAGGATTTGAGCAATTAGCAAACATAATCAATTTTCGTGTATCCGGTGGCATATTTCTTCAATAAAATTTATAATTTCTGACACAAGGTAAGGTTTTTTAACAAACTACTTCTGGCAAAAACTGAAGGTATCCTTACTTGGTTTTCCCACAAAGGCACGGCCCAGACATCCTAACATTAATGCCTGTAAAATTGAATTAATGGTCAACTTACCGTTCTCCATTTCCCCCTACCTTCGTGAAATGTTGCATCAATCTGTGCCGTAACAAGTATGGTTGCATCAACGGTATACAGGGTGGTAATGCATCATCATGTGCAAACAACGGAGTGACAATGTGGAGGGTCGATTGCTGTACACAAGCAAGCATGTATCATATATAAATGATACCCTTCAGATAAAACTTAAACATGTAGTTTTGGTAACTTTTTAGACTTATTCGCAGACAAAAGTACCTCTTCTACAACAAATGCAAGAACTGTTCGTAAATGGGTCGCCGATCCGTTTTCTTTTTCTATAGTGGTAGCTTCGTCCCGAGTCCAACTTTCAAAATTGTTAAAATATAGAATACTGCCAAAAATGACTGTACTATATTTTGATTTTCTGGACGTCTCTACCTTCACCACAACTTATCATAAAAGCCGCGACGCGAGAAAACCGGCCTTCGGGGTTTCCGAACCAGTCTGACACAAACCGACCTGTACAGTCACAGAAGCAGACTAGAAGCTTGAAATTTCGGATTTAGGAAGAAGAGAAATTGTACTGTCCGTGTAGCGAAAACAAAGGCGCTGATCAGCTTCGCAATTACTGACCTCTGTATCCAAAACAACTTCAACCTGGAAAGAATAATTTGGCCAGTTGAAAATTCAGAGGGCCAGTAGATTTTGAGACCAGTTGGCCCTCCGGGCCAGTGGCATATTGATAGTTAGCAAAACCCCTGTGTTTTCGTAGTTTAAGTACTATCTGGACCCAGTTGTTCAAAGCATCGTTAGCTTAACGATATCGTTAAGACATAAATTTGATAAGCAAATATCAGCTAAAGTAACAAATACACTGTTATTTTTTGTTGAAAAAATGTGAGAATCCTGCAAAGGATTCTCACATTTTTTCAACAAAAAATAACAGTGTATTTGTAATATTAATGTTTGAAATTTTAACGAAACGTTAACTAACGACGTCGTTAGTTTTGAACAACTGGGCCCTGGATGTAGAATATCGGTTTTATTGATAATCTACATCCGTGTACATGTCTAAGGAACAGTCATTCCTATGCTAAATTTGGACCGATGCCCTAAAGAAGAACAATTGCATACAGGCATTTGTATCAAAATGAACATAAATTTCACGGAGAACACTTTTATTGATTAAACAAATAACAAAAACAAAATTTTAAACAAGTACTATACATCGAAAGGTCAACAGTGGAAATGACACATGCAAGCACAGAGCCGTGACAAAAAATACCGTACTCGTTCTTCTTTGCACAGTACGCCAATATTTTCAAAATCGTCTCCCGCTAATTATTCTAATTGGCGCACACAAAAATGATCAAAAAAGATCAAAAACAGCACATTGTAAGCATATTGAAATTATTAAAACATTTGGTGGAAATCGATAATTATTGTGATTTGCGATGAGAAAACGACACGATGTTATCGTGCATGTAAAAGATTCAGGGCGTGCCCCAGAGCCATATATTCATATCTGAGGAAAGTCATGCTTGCAGCCTAACTCTTTGCTGGGTATGGCTGTTGAAATCCTCCAGGATAAGCCGGCGGCGGCACGGACGGAATACTAGACTGCGGGGAATTGGGATCTGTTGCCATGGGAAACTGCTGATGGTGTCCAGGGTGTGTCGCCATGGGTAACTGTTGCTGTGGATACGGCTGTCCACCTTGCACAGGGCTAGGTAATTGCTGCGTTGGATACCCCTGTCCCCCGGGTACATAGCTGGGTGGCTGAGGGCCTATTAAATGATGATTAACAAGTGGTCAATCAAATGATGTAAAGTATGGCATTGTTATTATTTACGAATAAAGCGTCCATGAAAAGTTATTCTGGTTCATTGTTCTTGCACTTTAACAACAATAATCCACTAACAATAATATGAGAACCAGAAACCAATTCCAACTCAAGAAGACTCTCAGCTCAGTGTACCGCAATTGATATTCATGTGCACTGGTCATGTTGATGACGTAGCTTTTTGCAAGGAAGTAAAAGCAGTTACGTTGGTGAAGTCTGCATCAGAATGGATACCCACGCTTTAGTGCATTTTTATTCATCAGCTGTCAGAAGGTAGGAAAGTCACTTTCACCACCGATTTGGAAGTAGGAAAGTACTTTCCTTACCTCCAGGCAGGTGTGAAAGTATTTTCTCTACCTCCATAACTGCCCTAGACACCGCGCATGCGGTAAGGTATGGAAAATATTTCCCCATGATTAACATTGCAGTCATAAGGTAAGTAGTAATTACCCGCTGAGCGACAGGTGGGTATGATATTTTCCTGACCTGTCCAGCCAAAAGCATGTACCGAGAGCCCGAAGGAAAATATCATGCCCACCTGTCGCGAAGCGGGTAATTAACTTACCTTATGACCCCACATAGTGAAATTTTAGTTTTTAAGATCTACACAACGATAACGAACACCGGTAAAGTGACTTTTCTCGCGGTGTAACTATTGACCGAACACTGCACGTGCAAAACGAGGAGGCTTGTTAACTGTACCGCGTCGCTATTGTCAAAAATAGATCACAACAATGGAGTATCTTCCCTTGTGCATTTAAAACATTTTGAAACCTATTTTTTTATTTTGTATTGACCGTTTCTTTTTCAAATTGTCTAATCAACAATAGAAATTATCTTTTATTGAAACAGTTAACAAACTGGGAGAGCAAATATAAATTACCTTTTCTTTTATATGCTAAAACGTAATACCATTTCGTAATGATTTTCAGATAAGTATATATAGCGTGTGTAGGTTTGTAATTGTAAGGTTTGAAACCGATGGACCTAACTTTCTAAAATCCCCATATAAAGTTAGGGGACCAGTGTACAAATGCCCAACTGTATTTAAGGGATACAGCTGGTCGTTTATCATAAACATAATCGCAATGCAAAAATGTGTGAAATTGGTTTACCTTATGACTGCAATGTTAATCATGGGGAAATATTTTTCATACGTTACTGCACGCGCGGTGTCTAGGGCAGTTATGCAGGTAGAGAAAATACTTTCACACCTGTCTGAGGGTAAGGAAACTACTTTCCTCACCCCCAGACCGGTGGTGAATGTGACTCTCCTCACAGCTGATGAATAAAAATGCACTAAAGCGTGGCCATGCCATTCCGATGCAGACTTCTATTCCAACATAACTGCCTTGCAAAAAGTTACTTAATCAATAAAGCCCCAGTCCCATTAAATCGTACGATTTGGAAATCGTACGATTCATCATAAGATTGTAATTTTAAGATGATCTTTTGGTCTTCCACGATTCTCCTTTTTGGTAATTTGCATACCTGCGATTGAAAATCACTCGCGCTAGTAAGTCCGTGAATAAAAAAAAAAAGTCACGTGCAATATCACTAAGTCCGTTAGACGGTTTATGTGTCATGGTACAGTTCGTCAATCAGAAAGTTATTATAGAACAGCGCAGTAAAAAGGTTTAAAAGTACATTTCGTCCAGTACAAGGAAATACTAAATAATATAATGCTCTTGTGAAGCTGGCAAGTACTTTTTTAATCGAAAAGTATACGAATTTCTCATGCACTAGTGAATACGTAGCTCGTGCTATACGAGAACCTGTGTAATGCAAATACAAATGATAATCAAACATAAAATACTTGCTACTATGCAGGCTGGTCAGCGATTGCATTTAAACGATTCTACTCGCGTTTTGCCTACGACTTATGCACCAGTCATTTGTTACCACGCCCTTCCCCCACCCCAGGGAATAGCGGGGACTTTGCATTTTGGTCCAACAAATCTCTGCTAAAAGCCCCACCCTGCGGGGACTGCTGATTGGTAAAACCACTGCTGTTTCATGAAGCTAACATTTAGTTCAGTCATAATTATTTGCTGCTGTTTCTCCCAACATATCAAAATGAAGCTTAATTTTCAATCTAGAAAATGAATATCGTTGCGCTGCACTATCCATAGTAGGTTCAGGGACGGCGATGCAAAATGTAGCATCACGCTATATAGAAATCACATGAGGAGATGAAATAAAAAGAATTATCACTGACTTTTGACGGAATATGACAACAGAACGCCTCAACATTCAAATCACCATTGAAGGAGCTTCAAACACACATGATGTCTGTCGCATTAATGTTAAGTTTTGAGAGATGCGACGAGTTTTAAAATATTTGTTTAGACGGATTCAACGGGCGATGTGAAAATTTCAAAAAAAAAAAAAAAAAAAAAAAAAAAAAAAAAAAAAAAATGTTAAAAACGCAATTAAACTTTTGTAGATTTAAAAAAAAAATATGTTTTTAAATTGTTCCTTTTCGTCGTTGTATTTGAAAATAATTTTAGCGGCCCAATGTTTAGAGGCTTAAGTAGCTTACTGCAGCTGGTGTTGTGCCGTGTGGCGGCCCTAAAAAGTCTCCCCGTACATCATCCATAGTGCAGATTACATTTTCCTTTTGGTCCTTTAAGATCAGCGATGATATTCTGAGAAATCAGAAATTCAATATCATTTAAGATGCATTTTCTAACCAACGTTTTATATATTTGACCTGTTTGGATAATACTAGTCCTTTTCTCGACTATCCTGTTGAAAGTTGCAAAATTACAGTATTTCTCTTTGGCTCCATTTTGCCAATTTTAGGGTCACTGAAGAGGCTTAATGCAGCTTTCACACTTATCACGATTCGACCACGATTGGTATCGTGGTGCTCATCGTGGACCAATCGGGAATATCGTATCCAATCTTATCAGATCGTATCGAATCTTGATGTCAATCGTGACAATCGGGCTAATCGTGGAAAATTTTTTGGCTGCCAAAAATTTTGCCACGATTACCACGATTGGAGGGACCATCGTGGCCATCGCATAAGATCGTATGATATCGTAACAAATCGCAACGAATCTTATCTCATCTTGTTCCTGAATCGCGGTTATCGGGATCGACCAAACCACTACGATCTGTTGAGATGAGTTGCGATCTCCTACGAATTGTTACGGTCTGTTACGATTCGAGAAAATTGCCTGGCCCGATTTACTACGAGACGATGCGAATTACTCGCGATATGATGCGATCTAATACGAGTAAATGCGATGAGACACGACACGCCACGCTTTTGCTACGGATGCTTACGATCTGTTACGAATTATCAATACATTGAATACATCGGGCACGATAACTGACTTTTATTCTTTGAACAACAATAGAAAACTTTATATTGATACGGTCATTTTCATTTTAATTAGAAATCTGAAGGTTGCCAGGAAATGGCAGCAGAGGCAGGGGTAGAAAGGGGAAGGTTAATGCTTTATCATAAACATTCATAAATAATGTAAATATCGCATTCTCTTCATTCTCAGCTCCTTCCATCATCAGTGTTATTTCGTCTTCAAAGATTAAAAACATAATGAGGTACATGTTTGTTTTCGAAGTTTATATACCAATCGCGGTCTCATCGTGACACAATCGTGACCACAATCACCAAAAATCAAGCCAACAATCGTAATCTATCGCAACACATCGTATCAGTTCTTGAGACTCGTACCAGAACACATCTACGCGTATCAGTCCGTATCAAATCGCGGTCAAGTATCGTGATAATCGTATCAGATCTCATTGGAATCGGGGGCTTAATCGTAATAATCTTATCGGAACGCAACAAATCGTATCTATCCGGGACCAAAATCGTGTCCCCAAATTTTGACCGATCGTATCAGATCGGAACAGATCGTATCAAAACGCAACAACTCGCAGCAGAACGTATCAGAGCGTGAAATTTTGGCAAAATGTGCCGATTAGCTACGATTTGTCAATCGTGGCGATCGTAACAGATCGTGCTTTAGTGTGAAAGCCGCATTAGTAGCTGAAACCGTGGTTTGGTCCATACCTTTTCTCATTAATACGCTCATAGCTTTTAAAGGATCTCAGTTTTATTTTTATTAATTCCATCAGAAATATCTGGAGTCCAATGAACTTACGTTTTATCATGGTGCTCATGGTTTGTAATATCAAAATGATAATTTAATGGATATACTTTTTATTTGCAATTTAAACGGTTATATACTATATATACTACATGTTCATCTTCATAAATCGCATCGTTATCAAAGATAATCTTGAGAAGTTATAGGATTGGAAAAAAATCGTAAGACCTGATTAAGACCGTTATACGATTATCTGTAATTGTGTACGCTTCACATGTGATCTCGAATCTTTGCACCAGAATTTTGAACATGTTCAAAAACCGCTTGCGACGGATTTTAATCCTACGATTGCTCAAAGACGTTAAGATCAATCGTAGGATGATCTCAGATACTTAGGATTATCTTTTACAAGATTATACTATTAAGCATCAATTTCGCTTAAAAAGTATTTCAGCAACATCAGTACTTCTAAAATTACTGCATTAGACATTTTGGAGTGGCTATGGGTCCTTCAAACGATCGCTAGAACTGATTATTTCAGAGGACCGCCCAAAATCACTTAAGATCGGTCTTGCGATCCACCAAATTAACCTGTGATTATCGCAAAAATGTGATCTTAAACTGGTCGTAAGGCGATCTTAAGCGATCGTAAGGGCAGTGGGACTGGGGCTTAAGTATTGAAATAAGGAACTGACCATGACCAGTGCACATGAGTATCAATTGCTATGCACTGATCGGACTGGGCAGTTACACTGACCTGTGAGAGTCTTAAAGTTTTTGATTTGGAATTGCTTTATGGTTCTCATATTATTGTTAGTAGATTATTGGTGTTAAAGTGCAAGAACAATGAACCAGAAACCAATTTCAAACACTTTTGCATTGCGAGAATGTTCATGATAAACGACCAACTGAATCCCTTAAATACAGTTGGGCATTTGTACACTGGTCCCCTAACTTACTATGGGGATTTTAGAAAGTTAGGTCCGTAGGTTTCAAACCCTGCATTACAAACCTATACACGCTATATATACTTATCTGAAAATCATTACGAAATGGTATTACGTTTTTGCATACAAAAGAAATGGTAATTGATATTTACTCTCCCAGTTTGTTAACTGTTTCAATACAAGATAATTTCTATTGTTGCGATCTCCCGTTGGGAGATCGCATATATAGTTGATCAAGATCAGAACGTGGGGCTTAATCGACCACCGACTTCCGACTTCCGTCGTACTTGATTGGACGAGGCAGCTTCGATTGGGTCACACCAAATAGCGCATGTCGGCTCGGGTATGAAAGCTCACGTTGAACCGAGCTGTCATCTAGTCTTTTCGGTCTGTGGTTATCGCCGTGGGTTTATAATTATGTGGTCATACAGTGAAATTAGTGCTGAGAGATCGCAAGCGTTTTGGAAACGCTTAAACTTGTGATTATTAGACAATTTGATAAAGAAACTCCATTACGAAATAAGAAAAAAATAGGTTTCAAAATGTTTTAAATGCACAAGGGAAGAAACTCCATTGTGATCTATTTTTGACAATAGCGACGCAGTACAGTTGACAAGCCTCCTCGCTTTGCACGTGCAGTGTTCGGTCAATAGTTATATCGCAAGAAAAGTCACTTTACCGGAGTGCATTATCGTTGTATAGATCTGAGAACTAAAATTTCACTCAGTGGGGTCATAAGGTAAGTTAATTACCCGCTTCGCGACAGGTGGGTATGATATTTTCCTGACCTCATCCGCCAAAAGCATGCACCTCGAGCCCTTCGGGCTCTCGGTGCATGCTTTTGGCTGGACAGGTCAGGAAAATATCATACCCACCTGTCGCTCAGCGGGTAATTACTACATAACAACTATTCAGCATATGCTGAGTCATGAAATATAGAAATATATGAATCATGTGTATAATTCAATCGTGGCTTCGCCAATGAACATGAATGTAAATATACACATGGAAATAAGTTAGGGAACACCTGTAATAATGTTACTACCAACTTTGGACTGTATATATCCTTCTCTGTAAAAATTATAAAGAATGTTTTGACAACTTGTCAGAATCTGTAGTCTCCAAAGTTGCTTCTGTGTGAAAATGGTTAGCATCAAACATAAACTGCGGCGGAGAGCGGCCATCTTTGATTCAGAAAATGTTTTCTAAATTGAAGAAACGCACTGCTGGTCTTTTCGATAACTTCATTATTTGAACTCATATTGTCGCAAATTTTCGTAAGCATAAAGCTGAGACATTGCTTGTGGAACTTTGATCATAAATTCTTTATTTTCTGACCGACTGTCGGCGGTAGGTCCATACTTTTGCGGGGGTAGGTTTCATGACCACGTTTTGTTCTTTGGGTATACATTTTGCAGGTTGTAAATGTTGTGCCAGATATTCGATATGACCCTTTAGGAGTCTAAACATGTACGTTCTGGTTATAGTGTCCTAGCGGAATTGTTCTTTTACGGCTTTATTTGCAAAATATCCAAGAATGTCCATAGATATCAATGCAAACTGTAGATTTTATATGATTAGCTGGTTTAGAGATGAAGCATGAAGTTTTAGCTCCGAAGTCGTTTATTCATTTAGATCGATCAGATTCAACATTCTATTCCTGTTTTGCTTTCAAAAATTGCAGAAGCAAAAGGACAAACTTGTATTCAGAAAAAGTGGAGTTTTTCACATATGGCATATTGTATCCTCCATAGCACAAAGACAAAATGTTGTGAATTTCAATAAATTGGTCTGTGGCAAGACCAAGGTAAGAAATGGGCCACAACGCGAGAAAATGTACCTTCGGACAATATTTTGTCTATTAGAAAATCAATTTTACTTTGAAAGTATATTGTTTCTTGCGTTCAATAGTCTTTATTTGACCGGATTAATTTGATTACTTTTTGAGTTATGACATGTTTACTGCATGAACCCTAGAAACGTCATTGTTCTGAAAAATGACGTCAAAGTTGCGTAATGCAATTCTACATGTTAGGGGTGCCTACAAAACTAAAGTATTCGCTGAAAATTGTTTATATATTGGCTAGGAACTATTGTTTAGATGGAAAAATATTATCATTACAAGGAATCTGTCGAAATTATTTTGTCTATTATTGTGACCATGTGGTTGCTATGGTTACCGTTTGACGACTCATATAGGAAAACGACGTAAATTTTGGACTAAAACAAGGGCAGATAACTCCAAATATTGAGAATGAATATGTTTTAAAACTCATTTATTTTGAAGTCCAGTGTTCAAAGATTACAAATACATTGTTATTTCTAAAACATAAATACATGATTTTCCCGCATTTTTGCAATTTTCTAATAGTAACGTCAGAATGTCCGAAGGTACATTTTGTCACGTTGAGGTTCAAATATATGTGACAAAAATTTCAGTACCGCCAGAAAAAAGGAAAATAGATTTTTTTTCAAAATTTCCACAAGGGCTAAAAGTGTTCCCTAACTTATTTCCATGTGTATATTTTCTCTTCACTCGTGAAATAAATGAGCCATACTTAAAGTAAAAGAAACATTTGAATATTCTCTATATCTTGGTTTTGGCCGTAGACTGGTTAAAGGTTTGACGAGTCTACTGTTCTGCCTGTAACAATTTGAGCCGCCACATGGGAAAAACAACAATCTGCATAGGCGAAAACAAAGACGCAGATCAGCTTCGCGGTAACCGCGAAGCTAATCAGCGCCTTTGTTTTCGCTACACGGATAGTACAATTCCTCTTCTTCCTAAATCCAAAACTTCAAGCTTCTAGCCTGCTTCTAAGACTGCCCAGGCCGGTTTGTGTCAGACCTGTTTGGAAACCACATTGTTAGTTTTCCCACGAGGTGGCTAATTTATTGATAGATCAGAATCAAGAACGCATGACAATGAGTGGTACATTCTCAGTAGAATTCTAGTTATAAAATTCATTCTATGAAATTGCTTCTAATGCAACTCTGCTGTTAGAATACGGTGTTCACCACAGACGAACGCATTATCCCGATTCTTTGAGGAATCGCTATATTTTTCAATGTCATGCTTAGGCAAAAAATACCAAAGCTCAGTTTTGGCGACCGAAAACTGATCTTCAATACAATGTATGTTTGTCTAATGCGGGAAATACGAACAAATCGACTGGCCTCCGTGGTATTTGGTCAAGCTACTGGGTTCGATCCCGGGATTCTTTGGTTTCTGGTTGATATGCAAATTAGCCTGATGGCGTGATGCAATTTTACAGTTAGCTGCGAATCCTTACGCACGACTACGCACGATTACGAATGCTATACAAAATACTTGCGATTTATGAACGCAATGAAACGCACATAAGCGAAAATTTGTTTTCGCTACACCCGTTTGAAATTTTCTGGCAGGTAAGACTAATCTTGACGAATGCAAACTCATATTCATGCGAACACATCCAACGATCTACAATGTATTCAAACGCACACAAACGAATCGAAAAGAATGTTGATGAACTCAAGTTCGCAGCTTAGCGAGCAATTCTGGGTTGAGTGACTCTCGTATAGGTGTGACGCCCCTTTTAGTCACAAGCTTACCGAACGTTGTAGTAGCAGTCATAGTTCCCAGCCTGTTTTGCATAACTTGTCCCCTACGGCCAGGTTGTTGCTTACAGGCCAACACACAACAGAACACCACTGAAGCTATTATGAACACAAGAAAGCAAATACCAAAGAACGCCATTATTAGAAAGCCAATTCTGAAATTAAAGAGAAATCATTGGTAAGAAAATATTATAAGAACTAATCAAAGATTTTATACTTAAGAAAATTGAAAAATGCTACTCATGCGTATAACTCTAACACAGATCTTTGCACTGATGCATTTACTTCCTTTCTTTGTTTAAGTATAACGTTACGGCTGAGTCAAGATCAGGGTTGCTTTTAGACATTTTTCACTTTTGAACGTAAATTTTGCTGGCGCTTGCGGTTACGACTTTGTGTGTGATGGGCGACGACTCGTGAGGGCATATCTGAGACGAAGGCGAGGGGAGATATGAAGAATTACTTATTCAAAACTACCAACAGCCCACCGGAGGTGTATTAAATGAGATAATCAGAAAACGAAATTGTCCAGGACGCCTAGCTGAATAGTTCAGTAGGTAGAGTGTAAGACATAGAATCGAAAGGTCCTGGGTTCGAGTCCGGGTAGGACAAAAAATATTTTTCCTTTTCTTTGTTTCTTCCTTCTTTCGCACCTGTGGCAATAAAGCTTAGAAAATTAAAAAGAAATGAAAAAAAAATGAAAAAAAAAATAATATTTTATCTATTGGCAAATGCAAGAATCACAGAATTCACTGCTGCATTTTATCGTAAGTTTCTGGATTAAACTGTCTAGTGAGAAGGCAGACCGCATGTATAGGTTTTTATAGGTCTTGATTTTTCACCCATTGAAGCCAATAACTCGATCGTCATTTTCGGCTGAAGAACGGATCGGCGACCGATCCTAACGTCAACATTTATTTCCTGACTGGCTGGAACAGATAATGTGGATAAGCTGACCGCCTGTAATGACTAAAAAAATACGCAAGCGTCCCCCGTGGCCGAGCAGTTAAGAGCGCTATTTCATAGTCACTTAATCATCTCACCGATGTGTCTGGTGTAAGTTCGAGACCCACAATGGCCACATGTGAGACAGGCCAAGTTCTGCTTGCGGGTGTGCCAGGCGGTTTTTCTCGGGGTACTCCCGTTTTCGCCCCACCTACTGTTTGGTGCTTTTCATATGAGCTGAAATAATCTTGAAAGGGACGTAAAACTGAATTTTAACAAATACACAAGACACCAAATCAAAAAGTATAGTGTACATGTTCAGATATATGTGTATTATTAGATGTAAAACTACAGTTTCACGTGCTATCTCGTGAGCGAACGATGTTTATTTTGTCGATGTCTAGTTTTGAGTCCATTCGACAGTAGGAAGAGCGATGGGGGCAATACCCTACATGTAGCTACAATATGCCTAGCCACACAACTGTTTTTGTTTATTGTAGACTTTCAACAGTATTTCTGCCATATCGAGTGCGATGGTTACGATGTAGAAAATTAATTTGGCAAGACATAAGCTTTCGTTCTGATCCTCATTTATTCTGTGTGATAGTATGCGTGCTGTTTCACCTGGTTGAATTCAAATAAATAAATTAAAATCAAACTAACACAATTATATTATTTTCATGAGTTTTTAAAGTGTTTCCGTAGAGGACGCATAGTGTTTCAGTCGCCCCGTACAGCGATCGCGCGTCACTTCGCCGCAGTTTACTTTTGATGTTCGCCATTTCACATACACGTAGAAGCAATTTTGGACACTACAAAGAGCACATATTCATGATTCTAATATATATACATGTAACAGGGGAAATTTAATTGTGTTGTGTTTGGCTATTGAAATTTTGTCCTAGGGCCCATCGACAAAACAAAGATCATATCAAGCCGGATCAGTTATCAAACCACATTGCTGCTTGGCAAGCCGAATGCAGTTGTACTCGTTTCCATATGACCTTTGCTGTTGGATTAACGCTCAAATCAACAAACCGATTCAATTTATTATTTATTTAAATTCAGATTGAGTAAGAAGCTTATGTGCTTATATGCTTGCCCGGTTCCGGACGCAAAGATGGGCCCGTATGAGTAAGGTTAAGAATGATAAAATGTTGTAGATTTGTCGTCAGCATGTGTAATACATGTGCACTAAAACGGTACCCTGTATCATGACGATATCATTACAAAACCTTAAGGTCAGGGTGAAGTAAAAAACGCCACGACCGATTTTTTTAAATTTTTTTGCATATCGATGTTTTAAATGCTCCCCCATCGGAATATGTAAAAATATTCCTTGACTACCAGATTAGTTTTTGAGCTACAGGCAATCCAAAACCACCATTTTTACCATTAAACTCAATGGGAAACGGGAAATAGATGTCTGATTTAGCACATAAACATATTTTTCTCCTAAATTCCACGATGAAATTTTTTTAAAAACTGATATTATCTGCGTGAATTATTTTAAAACAGGTTGCTTGAAAAAAAGTCCTTGACAACCAGGCTCGTTTTCGAGCTATTTAACATCTTTCACGTGTAGGGTCGGGTTTTTCTGGTATTTTCCACGACGTAACGTAATGTCGTGGCGCAAATATGCGTCACAATTTTATGTGACGTCGGCTGATAAGGTAGCAATCCACAGTTTTATGAGCATTTTTCAGTTAATTTTGCTAGATCCGCCAAAATTGATAATAGCTCTGTCAAATCTGGTGAACAATCCGATTTCTCCCATAAAATCATTAAATCAAATGTCTAACAACAAAATAACATCATTTAAATTGCCTAGAACTGACTATCACCCTACCTGTATTGGGGATATTTTCCCCTACCCCCTCTTTCAGACCAGTGAATTTTCGTAAAATATGCCTGAAGTCTGGGCCCCCATGCATATTCTGTGCAAAAGGAAGCCCCATAGATCTCATGCAAATACTTAGAGAATCGACCCAGGATCATAATGAGCAGTGCACAAATATGTGCCATCCATCTACTTTTTTCGCTATTTGTGAACAAAGATAACCCCTGCAAAAACGACAGTGAAGAGCGTCACCGGCTATGACTGGCGAACGATCCGGGATCCTTATATAATCCCGGTTTTTACCAGTCTAAAAATAGAAAATAAGTATTTTTCACATGTTTGAGGCATAATTGATCCGATTTGGGGAAAGATGTCGGCATATTATTGAAAGAGGATAATTTACAGCCCAATTTCATGCCCTACCCCTTAATATTGAAAATTTTGGCCACCTCAAAAGTACGAAACTGTGAATGGAACCTAAAACGTTCAAAATCTAAAGTCTGTTTCGTAGTGTGTGATAATGGTTTTTCGCAGATATTTTTTAACTGTTCAAATGTAGAAGAAATATTTTCTTGGCACAATTAAGCATTTAGTTTGTCGCAAAATGTGCAGCAAAAATTTTGAAAATCGGTTGACAAATAAAAAAAGTTCTGGTCAAAAACATTTTGAGTGTGTGTGTGTTGAGGCTTAACGTCCCAGTCAACAATTTTTCAGTCATGTCGGGACGGAGCCAACGCTTCCTGGGTTTAACCAGTACTGTAGGGAGTAGATGTGCCTTGCTCAAGGACACAACACGATGACGCTTGTGGGGTTCGAACCCAGGACCTTAAGATTCGGAGTCCGACGCTCTACCACTACGCCACCGCGCTCCCTAAAAAAAAAAAAAAAAAAACATTTTGAATAGGGATTTCCTGTACAAAAATCTCATGGATAGGGATTTCCTGTACAAAAATCTCATGGAAGGGAGGTAAATATTTTCCCGCAAAAATTTTAAATTCTAACTATTTAATTATGATTGCTCAAAATTATTATAAAATGGCACAAATGGCATACCTAAGACAAAATCTTCATGATCAGGTAAAAATTCTCGAAAAATATGCATTTTCACGATCATCGATTATCTCCCTTGCCAGTGCAAAATCCCTATGCAAATTTCATTTTGACCATAAAAACTTTATTTGTTAACCGATTTTCAAAATTTTTGCAGGTCCTATTAGGACAAACTAAGATCAAGATTATCACATAAAAATATTTTTTTTTGTCATCCCCCATACAAAAATTTTCTGCGAAAAACCATTATCAGAGGCAAGGTTTTAGACAGTAGCATCCAGAGCAAACGGCTTACTAATCGGGGTTTAGATCTACGAAGAATTTGAAACAAAATTGGAACTCACTACACATATACTGTAAGTATTTTTGTCGTTTACCTCTCCAAACTTCCCTTAAAAGAAAGCACCAAGAATAACGATCTCGTTCATCAGTAGTAATGGGCGGCACTCTGGCGGGATTTTCTGAAAACTTCTGGCGGGATTTTTATGGCCACGCTTCAAATAAGCGTAGCGCTAGAAGCGTGGCCATAAAAATCCCGCCAGAAGTTTTCAGAAAATCCCGCCAGAGGTGCGCACCCTGGGTCTCAGTTTATGAACTAGCTAAGTTGCATGTAGGTAAGTATCCTTGAGTTAAGACAGGGACTTTAAGTAATGTGCAAATAAAGGTTATCTTTCGGAAATAGTTGGTAGCCCTGAAAAGGGCTGTTTGAGTATTTTGTGAAGTCTGAATTTATTTTGTAGTCTTCTTTCGCTTGGTTGCTTGTATTTCTTTCTTAGCTATGCCTAATCCTACAGCTGGAGATGATGTAGCCGGTTGGTCGGTATTGATGATGTCTAATCTGATAGGCATTCTGATCGCAGGGAACTGTATGCTTGGCATCTGAGCTTGTCGCTGTACTTCTTCTTCCAGTTGTTTGACTTTGGATTTCAACTCATTGAGTTCTTTAACCAAGACATCTATTATCTGTGTTCTTTGCAGTTGTTGCTGCAACTGTGATGTCTGTTGCTGGTAAGGAGAAACCGCTTGTACTGGTTGTTGATAGTACTGCTGTTGTGTAGTTGCAGTGTCATTAGTAAAGACTTCATTACATGCTTGCAGTAATATGTCTGGGTTGTTAATCATATCGTCGAAGCTGATTTGATTCGAAGCCATGACTGAACATGTATGTAAAACTTGGACTGTTGAGCTAAGCTTTTATACTCACTGAGAGGATTGACCTACCTTCTGTCTTATGTTTGTAAAGTCGGCTGTGATTTGTTACTTATACAGGACCTTCTGATTGGTTTGAAGTTTAAAGTAGGTCAATCCCCCCAGAGAGTATAAAAGCAAACGCATTTTGCAGTTCTGTACACTATTCTCGTGTACAACAAAATGGCAAAACAGTTTGACTGTGAGTGCTACTTAAGAGCTTTGGAGGAGCAGGCAGACAGTATTGGTGGGGCGGCTACCAGCATGTTGGAAGCTATCAATACTTTCAAGAACAGCGCTGAGTCCTTGCAGCGGACGGTAGAAAATCTGAAGTCCATGATCAGTATGACAAGAAGTGCTATGAATTTAGCTCATGGAGGACGGGTTGTAGAGAAGACGGAGATAAAGAGGGAGGCGTTGTCACCAATTGTATCTGAGGAAGACTGGGATGATGACAGGCCCGGTCATAACTACAGTGAACAGACTGAAGATTGGGACGCCGAGGCAAACGAGCCGTCCTATAGTTTTGAAGGCAGGAATCTTTCGATTCCTGCCTACAGAACGGTCAAGTTTGATCGTTGGGGACAGCGCTGCCCTGCCTGTGGGAGTAGATACTGTGCCTGCTCCTAATCATCTGTGGCTTAAGTTCCACCCAACGGCCCTTTTCAGGGCCACACATTTCTTTCCGATTGAAATAACTTTTATTAATGTGTGTATGTTGTATATATGTTGTGTTACGGTTATGGTGTGATCTTTGTGGCGTGATCGTATGTGAACTTCTCATTGGCTCTGATCAAAACGCATTTGATTGGTTCTGATTAAAATGTAGGTCAATCCTATTCATCGACTATATAACATCGTGTTCTGTGCCTCTCTGTACATTCTGGAACTATGGGGTTCTTTGAAAAATTTAGTCTTAGGAAATTGTGTGCTGCTTTTCACAAAAAAGATTATCGGGAAATTGAGAGGCAACAAAACAAGATGGGGATACAGATATTTTTGGCCAGAAGAGGTATTGGTTACTGCAAACCTGTGGCCATTGTTAGACCAATGCCTCGAAGACCTTAGGATTCTCTTGTCTCTCATGACCAAACAGTCCTTTTCAGGACTACTAAATCTTCAGAAAGAATACCTTTGTAATATTGTTACTGACCAAATCTTCAGATAGAATATCTTTGTAAGAAATTTGCTGACCATGTCTTCAGAAAGAATATGTTTGAAAGAAATTTACTGACCAAATCTTCAGAAAGAATATCTTTGTAAAAAAAAATTGCTGACCATATCTTCAGATAGAATATCTTTGTAATAATGTTACTGACCAAATCTTCAGAAAGAATATCTTTGTAATACTGTTACTGACCAAATCTTCAGAAAGAAAACCATTGTAAGAAACAACAAACACAAAAAACAGTTTTTTCAATTTTAATTTGTACTAACAATTTTTAAGTGAACACATTTGAATAATATAGTCTCTAGAATTATTTGAATAATACAGTCTCTTAGAACATTATGACAACAGTCACAGTTCATAACTTAAAAATCAGTTCAATGTCAATTTACTCAGTGATTTCTTCAACTCTTCCTCTGGATCAAGAACAATTTCGTCACAGTTCTTGGCATCATGAGTCTCTGATTTACAGATGAAGCAATATTTCCTCTTAGGAATCCTTCGTTTCGTCTTCTTTGGCTCAGCTGTCTTCTCTACTTTTCGCTGCTTGCTTGGAGTTGGCTCTGCCACATCTTCGTCACACATTCGCTTTCGTTTGTTCGTCTTTTCCACCACTGCAGTTGATTCAGTTGATGTGGAAATTTTCTCTGGTTTTGTCTCATCTTTCTGTGGACATTTTGAAGCCCAGTGATCAAACGAGCCGCACTTGAAACATTGTCCATGTGCTGGTTTTCCATCTGGTTGTTCTCTAGCAAGCTTTAACTTCAAACAGTCGCTGGCCCAGTGTGTTGTTTCTTTACAGTAGTAACATTGTCCAAAAGGTGGAACAAGTTTTCCTTGTGCCTTCAGCGTATCTTCTAATGGTTTTAGTTGTTGAAGCTCATCTGTAGTGAGAAGTTTCTTCAAAGATATGAAGTGGTAGTAGATACTCTTAGTCTCACTGCTCATAGTTGAATCCATGTTTACTCTTTGACGATTTGAAGCAGAATGATTCTGTGAGTCTGTGTCGTCGACTTTATACCCTGGCGCAGCATGCGTAAAGGTACCTTTCATCAATGATCGATGCTGATAGTAGATACTCTTTGGGTCATTGAATTTTTCTTTTCTTGGATCTTGTGACATGTTGCTTGTTCAGATTGAAATGATAATGTGAGTCTGTTCTTCCAGTTTTTATACGTTCAGTTCAGTGTCAGTTTGTCGATTGCAGAAATGAGATCTTCATATTCCATATCTTCCTCCTCACAATCTCTTCGAATATCTGTCAGTATAGATTCTAGATGAGAAATCACGCCGTCGTTATTGGCAACGTGAGTTAACCAGTGGAGATAAGTTATCGGACTGTCATCAATGAGTCTCCACATTTCATTTGCAATTTTTCTGCACCAATATTTGAAAGTCCCAAATGTTTCCAATCTGTTCAACCACATATTGATACCTTCTCTTGTTTTCAAGAATTCGGCTTCAGTTGGTTCTAATGACAAAGTCTGTTGCAAAGCACACTTGTACACGTCAAACTGTAAGATCTGATCTAAACATACGGGTAGACTCTTTGTAATGGTATTCATGATGTATATCCGAGCAGGTATCTGGAATAACTTGTTGGATACTGCAAAGTAACTTGATTATCTGCTTGTGTCTCGAACAACTTCCAGTTTCCAAATGATACCATGTCTCCGTCTTCGTGCTTTATATTGTCTAACAGTCTCCAATTCAAGCAAAGTTCACTCTCAGGTCTAATATGAAATGTTGATTTGGTTATTCCCAACATTCTTAAGAACAATAACTGTATGCCACCTAATAGTTTATGGACATGATATCTATTCATTTCACGATTGAGTAACACATATCCATGGTACGTACTCCCTTCTGCAGAAATGTATCCTGTCATGAAATGGTCCTTTAATTCCTGATGAAGTAATGGTTCTACCTCTCTGACATCACGATAAAATGGCCATGTTACTCTCCACAATCTGGATGCTGTCAGCGTAAATATCTTACGTTTATGTAAGTCATAAATCGCCGTGTGGAACTTCGTTCTCATGTCATCGGTCAGGTTTGGCAATTCATCTATGTCCAATAACATTCGCACCAATTCTCTGTGATAAGTTTCCCGAGATCTTGTAGTCAAAGCTCTCTGTAGTCTTGGGAAGTTGACTTTAAACCACGCCTCCTGTATGTTCCATTTGAATGCAAGTCCTTTTGCAGACGAATACATCAAGTAGCTGAAAACGTTTTCTTGGATTTCTGGTGGTATGTAGACTTGATCCATGATTCTACAAAAATGAATAGTGGGAAATTGTCTTATATAGCAGTAATAATACTTATGCATACGTTTGCGCATGCGCAATACGTAATAAAATATTTTCAAAATATGAACGTTACTAAATACTGAAACATGTGCAAAAAAGAATTTCGAGAATCGATCAAGTCATAATAAAGTTACTGTAGATTTTAATTTCTAGATTTTACTTTTCTATTTCGCGCATGCGCAGTGGCGCGAAATTTAAATTTTAAAATTAACGTATTTGAGATGTCCTACCATATGCAAAAATAATTATGTAAATCGGATCAGTAGTTTAGAAGTTAGGCTTTTTTTAAAAAGCTCATACTTGTTATTTTTCAGTTAATACACAGTAGTTCCCCTTGTAAACGTTATATGTAAATATTAACTTTAGTATCTTAATAACTTGACCATTTGACTTTGTATCAACATGAAATGTTTTGTAACTTGTTTTTAACTAATTGTTATATTTATTTTTTATGTAAACCATCATAGTAGTTGACTTACTTTCGTAGAAAAAATATGTTTAACTAGTCCATGCAAATACTCAAACCCAATTTTACTACATAGGACAAAGTGATCCCTATATATAGTTTTTCACAACTTCTCAAAATAAGCTCAGCTCAGAGTTACCAGTTATTTGGAAGGTTATACCGCTTCAGCCCGTAGATATGAAGATATTGAACAAGCATTTAGAGGCAGGGGTGTGGAATGATATATCAGGCCACATCTAAGGGCGCTAGCTTGGCTAGAGAATTGTAATAGGCCCCGCCTCAGAAACGGTCCGGTGCATGGTTCACATTCGGGTGTTTCACTTGCAGTGGATATCTTCATCTCGCCAGGGATTCTGAAGTGCAGGGTAATCCCAATATGATAGCTGGGGATTTGTGGTAGACCAACAAGGTCGATCAGTTGTGAGACTGGCCATATTTCTTGCTGTCAGGCGAGACAACATTTGACTAAAAATTTGTCATGTTGCGTCCCTAGGTATATAAGCTGAGACAATCTGGTATTCTGGATTCATTCATTGAATAAACTTCGAAGAGTCAACATGGCAAATAAACGAAGACTGGTAGATTATTCTGATAGTGAGGAGAGTGAAGATGAGATGATGAGGCCACCACCCGGCAAAAGGCAGAAAGTGTCTGATGACAAATATTTTGATATCAAGCTGAAGAGAGAGACTGAATCGAGATTGTTCAGATCGAAAGCCAAAATTTATGAAGTGGATGTGAAGAAATTTCCTGAAGATGTGTCACCACTAGAGTTTGTTCCAAAGCTGTTTGATGACTTGGTGGATGCTATCAAGATACAGTGTAAAGTGGCGGGCGATGACAAAATCCGTATGACTGTCAACCATCCAGGCCTGAAGTTGGGAGTCTTTGTGACATGGCGTGATGTGTCCTCGTTGACTGGAGAAATCATCCTACAAGAAATTGAGAAAGTGATGCAATCCAATGACAATTTCAAGATCAACGATGGACAGATGAGAATCGATGTGACAACATGTAGTCTCCCTACTGGTGCTGGAAGAAAACCACTTCACCATGGACTGTATTTCGAGTCAGAGGCCATGAGAAAGAATAAACAGAGTATTGTCCAGATCAACAATACAGATGATGTCATGTGTATGGCCAGAGCTGTGGTGGTGGGGAAATGTAATGCTGACAAAGACGATTCAGGTTAGAATCTTGTAAAAAAAAAACAATTTAAGCCTACTAGTAATTTTTGATTTCTAATTATTTTTGAAATTTTTTGGAGTTGAATTTTAAATGCACTGTTTGTATATACATTTTCATATATCAAAGTTTTACAAAAAGATTTTACTGACCACTTCCTATTTTTTTATCTTTCAGATACTTGGAAGAAAAACTGGAAATCTGTCTCTGATTCAAGAGGGTGTATGCAGACACGGGAAGCAAAGAAGTTACTGGACCAAGCTAAGATTCCTCACGACAAAGTCTGTGGTATTGAAGAATACAAGAAAATCCAAGATGTATTGGCTCCAGACTACCTGATCAAAGTCCATTCGCAACATCCTAAGGATGGACTGATCTTTCCACTTCAATTCAAGAAACAACGAGAGACGAAAGTCATTCATCTGTACTGGAATGGGGACAAACACTACGATACCGTAACCAAGGTGACGGGACTGATGGGCTGTGCTTACTACTGCGAGTATTGTGATGTCGGCTACAATCACAGAGGAGATCACCGATGCAATGATGGTTGTGATGGTTGCTATAATGACATTCCATGTATACCTGGACAGAAAGTCAAATGTGTAGACTGTAAGAGAACTTTTAAGAGTCAAAGTTGTTTTGATAATCATAAGGCAATAAAGGGTAATCAGAAGAAATCTATTTGTCAACTTGTATACAATTGTGAAAAGTGTTCACGTCGTATCATTGGTAACAAAAAGAATCATGTATGTCCTGGTAATAGAAAGTGTAAGATCTGTAAGGAAATTGTAGGTCCAAATCATCAATGCTACATTCAGAAGTATGTATCTAAGAAAGGCAGCAGATTCAGATGCCGAGGAAAGCGAAGATGAAGAGAAATCAACTACTGGTCCGAAATTCGTCTTTTTCGATTTCGAGTCATCTCAAGAAACTGGGGAACATCAAGTCAACTTTTGCGTGGCACAAAGAGCTTGCGATTACTGCATAGATCTACCCAGCGATGAATACTGTCCAGGTTGCAGCACGTTACCAGGGGGACGAGAAGTTATCTTTGAAGGCTCAGATACGCTATCTAGATTCTGTGCGTGGATACTGGGAGACGATAACAAAGGAGTGACATGCATAGCACATAACTTTGGTGGATACGATGGACAGTTCATCTTGAGACACATCTTGGAGAATGGGACAATGAAACCTGATGTGATCATGAATGGAAATACGATCATGAGAATGAGAATAGGCAAAGTGACATTCCTGGACTCGTACTTGTTCCTGCACATGAGACTTGCCAATTTCCCAAAGACATTTGGATTGAAAGAAATGAAGAAAGGCTACTTTCCTCATCTTGCCAATACACAAGTCAATCAGGACTATGTAAGACCTTACTTCCCTGCAGAGATGTACATGCCCGGACAGATGTCAGAAAAGGATAGGACCGAATTTTACAAATGGTACAACGACAAGGTAGAGTCTGGAACGATCTTTGACTTTAGACGAGAGATGGAGGAATATTGTCGGAGTGATGTGGATATCTTGAGGCGTGGATGCGCTAGTTTCAGAAAGATCCTGAAAGATATCAGTGGTTTAGATCCTTTGATGGAATCCTGTACGATTGCCCAAGCCTGTTCCAAAGTCTGGAGAAAGAACTACATGCCTGAAAACTGTGTGGCCATCATTCCTCCAGAAGGATATCCAAACCAGAAAAACTACTCGATCAAAGCGGTGAGATGGATTCAAAGTATAGCAAAGGAACAAGGTATAGAGATACAGCATGCACTGAATGGAGGAGAAGCTAGGATTTGTGGACACTGCGTGGATGGTTATCACAGAGAATCTAGAACTATCTACGAGTTCCATGGATGTTATTGGCATGGTTGTCCAACACATTTTCCAGATAGAGAGACGATTCACAAACAAAGCTGTCAGACGATGGGACAACTGTACACTAACACCAACTACCTGATGCAAAAATTCAAAGACAATGGATACCTCGTGATCGAGATGTGGGAATGTGAATATGACAGAAAGTACAAAGAGGATGAAGAATTCAGAAAGACTGTGGACTCTCACTTTACCAAC
This sequence comes from Rugalucina vietnamica, assembly GCA_964017185.1. Lineage (NCBI taxonomy): Eukaryota > Metazoa > Mollusca > Bivalvia > Lucinida > Lucinidae > Rugalucina > Rugalucina vietnamica. The sequence goes on from OZ024876.1 coordinate 33,265,222, forward strand.
TTAGATCCACTGAGACCAAGAGATGCTTTGTTTGGTGGGCGGACCAATTCAACAAAACTCTACCATGAAATCGACGAGACTTCACAGGATGAAATCAAGTACATTGATGTTTGTTCCCTGTATCCAACCGTATGCAAGTATGGACTGTTTCCCTTGGGTCATCCAACCATCCTATCTCAAGAAAACGTAGACAAAGACAATATTGAGCAATATGAAGGACTGATCAAATGTAAGGTATTGCCTCCTAGAGACTTGTTTCATCCCGTACTTCCTTACAAATGTAACAATAAACTCATGTTTCCCTTGTGTAGAACTTGTGCAGAAAGATGTGATCCCTCCCAAAAGTGTACACATTCAGAAGACGATGAAAGAGCACTAGTAGGAACTTGGGTTAGCATTGAGTTAAAGGCTGCATTAGAAAAAGGATATGAATTACTGGACGTGTATGAAGTATGGCATTTCCCGGAGACGACACAATATAACAAGGACACTGGTGAAGGTGGTATCTTCACGAAGTACATCGATGTCTTCTTGAAAGTCAAACAAGAATCCAGTGGCTATCCCGAATGGTGCAAGACCGAAGCTGACAAGGAAAAATTCATACGTGATTACTTCGAATAGTCAAGGCCGCTGTGTAATCCCGTGGCAAATTTTTGCTAAAAGTGGGAAACATGCATTTTCTTGTAGAAACATATATTCTGTTTAAGAAAAAAGATGTTTCCAATTTTTTCATGACGTTTTAACGTCATAGTGACGTCACATAAGATGGTACCCATTTTTGCGTAGTCAAATGTCTTTAAATAGAGTTAAATGAACCCATTAAAAGTAAATATTGGACATAACTTGTATATTTTGATCAGTTGAGCTAATATTATAAAGATGGCATCATGTTCGTTTATAGCAAATGCAATTTTGAACTATTTGAGAGTAATTATGACGTAAATATGACGTTAGTAAGTGAAATACATGTCTTGTTTGTATTTTTGGTAAAAGGTTGCAAACAAGATATTTCTTGTAGAAAATATATATTTCCTATCAGAAAAAAAGATGTTTCTCATTTTTAAAATTGTTTTGACGTTAACACGACGTTCCGTCATAAAGTGACGTGTGCCGTTATTTTGTCGTATACCAAAATTATTAACTAAGGGCTTTTTACTTGATTGTAATAACCTTGAATAGTTCGATTAGCTGTTATATTAATAAAACAACACATTTAAACATAAAATTGATATGCTGGTTTTGAATATAAATTATTTGTAATAATAACGTCATAATGACCACAGTGTTTGAAAAATGACGTCATATAAGTATAAACGGTGGATTATTTTGGAAGTTCAAATGCCAAAGGTATCCCGTTTTGAAGGGGGCGATATTTCAGTCATAGGTTGTGTCTAAGATTAATAATTCATGTGAAAAATAAGGTTTGTGCAACTAGTGCCTATGTTCATATATAATATGCACTAAACGACCATAGAAGTTTGAAAAATATAACGTATTAAAGCCTTAGCGAAGCGTCCGTACTTCTTTTTAAATGAAACAAAAACTGCTGCTGGTCGTTAACCATTTCACGTAAAATATATAGATCTATACTCATGACAATTTGCAAACTAGTTAGTAGTAAATGGTACTTAAGCTTCTTGAACTTCAACTAACTGATATAGTGAACCTAATTAAATACAAAAGATGGATGTCCTGTTAATAAATCAATAACCTCTATGGATGACTTTTCGAATTTGCCGATATGTTTCACATTAATAATAAATAATCTTTTTAGACCAGAGGACGGTATCATCGCATTCTAGAACACTATCTTGTTCTTCTTTTTATGGTCTTCTGTCACCGATATGTGTGTTTTTGTACTTCATTTGCAAATCATGTTCGATACTTATCATTTCTGTGTAGTGACATTGAGCGAGGCACTTTCAGCTCCACACAGTACTTGCTAAATACACAGGAGAGACATTGACCAGACCAAACATGACTCAAACACTTGGCCATTATGTATGACCAAACCAACCTGATTGTTTATATTTAAAGAAAGCGCGTCTTTTATTAAGAAATAGATCAGTCTAGAAGTGAATTGTTGAGTAATATATCACTGTTTGTAGGTCAGTAGTAAAGCAGAGCAAATCACGAGCGCGCAAGGCGAGTGATTTATCTGCGTACAACCGAACGACAAACAGTGATATATTACTCAACAATTCACTCATTAACAGTGAGTGATACTTAATTTAATCGAAGGTTTTCAGATGATTGGTTGATTACTCTTTTTTGTCTCTTTTATACTTATATTAAGGTCATAACAGTCACATGACTGCTGAACTTGATGCATAGTCCCTTGTATTTTAGTATCGCAGTTGATATCTTTTACGTAATCTAGCACAATTGTTTGATACTTGCTTGCGCCTGCAGTTTTCGTAGGTTGAATAATTTGTCGCCAATTCAATTCTTCTGCTGGAAGCCAGTATCAAAGCCCAGATAAACATATATAGCATGGCAAACACCACATGTATCATAATAAGCCCTGTTATAACCCGAGTGCCACTGGAAAAGGATCAGAGAATGTGTCAGTCTGAACAAGTGCATGCCTGTCACTATGTATGCATCACATCACTGAATTTTTCTTGTACCTACAGCAAAAGCAAATGATGCAGCAGGTGCTGGAGAAAGCAAGATTAGCATTGGAATTGCATGAAGTCGTAAAGGCGATGCGTGGCTGGATACTATATATATGAAGCATCGCTTAAGACGCTAGTTTTATCGTTTTCATCGTGATAATTTAAAGATGGTCAATAAGGCAAATGAATACCAATTATACGATAAAGCGAATTATATCGCATTCATCGCACGGGCCTTTCATATAACTGATAAAGTTGGAAGTATACACCCAGACTTTTCTATAGTCATTGCACAGCTAACACACATAGATCTGAAGATCAATAACAGAGAATCATTTATGATACGAAAGGCCAAGAGGATGTATGCGATACCGGAAGCCTCTTTGGCACAGTGGTTAAGCCACTTGCCTTGTAAACCAGGGGTCACAAGTTCGATCCCGGGCTTCTCCAGTCCTTCGGATTAAGACTACAACCTGAGATCCCGTGACAATTTTCAAAACAATGACATACCGTGATGAGGCTGGAGACTATGTTGTGCCTAATTTGTTAAATCTAATGGATTTTGCCCTTAGACCTGACTTTTTTTTTCAAAACTGTACTCACACATAGGATACCAACCCCTTGAAGTACGCACGAGTTAACACATCGATGACAGAAATTTCCATGAGCAAGAGAACGATGTATTGTGTAGTATATCGCATTCCAGTAGTCTTGTCGATTACTTTACTGTCAATTTTGTAACCAAATACCTTGCATTTCAAATATCATCCCAAACCTTATTAACTTTATATAATGATAATCTGATAAAATGGTGGTGAAAATTTTATTAAGTCATTTGGAAGAAGCCCACCATGATGGTAAATTTTCGTAAAGTAAATGAAGCTAAAGGGACCAGAATACTATTATAATGAATATCATTTCACGTATAATTCCGAAATCAAACAATGAACGCAAAGCAATACTTTAATGTCGAAAAATTTCGTGGAATTCCTTTACCAAAATTGGCGAAAAACTGGAATAATTAACATTATTTAAATAGTATAAAGCTTTTTTGGTTCATGCAACGTCAATACACTGCTGTAGTTAAATGTTTTCCACCAATTGTACCATTTATGAGGCGATCATTTAGTCAGAAACATGCCTGCTGTATTTTTGTCGACTTGGTGATGTACATTTGTTTTCATGTGTTCAAGTATTTTCTTGTGTAGTATATTTCTTATTTTAACACAAAGACGTCAAACCAACGTGACTTTCACGTAGCAGTTGAGCCTACATAGAATCAAAATTGCATTTTAGTTTTGTCATAGGCATGTTTAACCACTCTGCCTTAAAAGTAAGCATTAAATGCCACTATTAGCACTTCGAAAAAAAAAACATCAATAAAATCCACCTAATTTGATTAGAAAAGAGCTTACGTCATCTTGTGACGTCATTTTGACGTTAATATTTGGAATAAAAATTGGAACAACATCTTTTATTTTGAATGGCATATATAGCTCTGTATAAAAATCCAAAAGAAACACTTTAACCAAACATTTGCCACGGGAGCAAAAATTTAGACACAGCGGCCTAAACTAATGTTTTGTTCAGCGGTGCCGATTCCGATCAGAATGTGCGCTGGATTTCTTAGCAAGATGGGTAGCTATACGCCGTTAGTATTGGTTTTTCCTTTGAACATATTGTGTTTTTACTAAATGTACATGGCACGGTCAACTTATTAGTAATTTGCAATTGTTTTCGCACATAATTTAAATTTTATCGAATTAACGTCAAAATGACGTCATTTTGACGTTACATGAAGGCTAGAATTGCATTAACAATATATATATATCTCATCAAAATGTTTCAAACCTCTTCACGACCAAATAAAACATACAAATTTGCTTATGTTATGTGTAAGAAAAGATACAATGTTCATTTCAAAGAAAAAGTTGGTACGTCACTTTGTGACGTCATTGTGACGTTAATACGCCAAGAAAAAATTGGAAACATCGTTTTTCTGGAAGGGCATATATATCTCTACATGAAAATGGACAGGAATCACTTTTAGCAAAAATTTGCCACGGGAGCTCAAATCTCGACACAGCGGCCCTGACTAGAAGCAGAAGGAATCTCATTAGAAGAAATAGAGAAAAATCCCGGACTGCGAGCTATAGCCAAGATTATGTTGAACAGTTTGTGGGGTAAGCTGGCACAGCGTGAAAAAATGACAAAGACTGAATACATATCTGACCCAGCCAAATATTTTGAACTGATAACAAATCCATCTAAGATCGTGAAGAATGTAGACATATACGGAGAAAGATTTGTACACGTGAACTGGGAAGAAACAGACAATCTTGTTGAACCTCACACTTGTAGCAATGTGGTTGTAGGTGCATTTGTGACGGCGCAAGCTAGGTTGAGATTGTACGATAAGTTAGATAAACTGGGATCAAGAGTATTGTACTTTGACACGGACTCAATCATCTACGTTCACGAACCAGACGAATGGAATCCAGAAATTGGAGATCGTCTTGGTGAATGGACTGATGAAGTACCAGATGCAAGAATTGTGAAATTTGTTGGTATGGGACCTAAGAACTATGGTTACGAGTATGTGGAGAAAGATGGACAGAGAAAATCTACATGTAAAGTGAAAGGATTGACACTGGACTATAACACGTCTCAGCTGATACATTTCCATCAGATGTTGGAATGGTCAAAGTCTGAAAGTAGGAACTTTTCAGTAACTGCCAAATACAATAGAATAAAAAAGCACAGCGATAGGAAAGTGACCACTGAAGAACAAACAAAGACTTATAAATTCACATACAATAAACGCGTGGTTCTAGTTAAAGGATACACGGTACCCTATGGATATGACTTGTAAGAGACTGAACAAATATGAACTGAACAAAAGTTGAACAGAATGATATGACTTGAACACAGAAAGTATACAAGTTGACAAAAAGGTTTTTTTTTGTCGAAGCTTTTTTGCAAATGTTAAATAATGTTTCACAAAGTTGTTTCTACAAAAGTTTTTGCAATTGTTTGATGTTAATTTAAAAAAATATTGTTAGGTGACAAGATGTAAATTTTTTAGCAAAACTTTTTCTAGGTGACAAGATGTCAATTTTTTTTGCACACATTTGTTTTGTCTTGCAATTAAAAACATATAAAAACACATGTCTTTCTTGTTCTTTCATCAGTTTGTTACACAGTTAAACAGTTAAGGTCATGTCGGCTATACAAATTTTACAACAAGATATTGGTAGTTTGTTCTTCAAACATACTGCCAATATCTTTATATCTGGTCCTAGTGGTTCTGGAAAAACGGAATTTGTTAAGAAAATGATTGAATACAAAGAAGATTTGTTTGACATTCAACCACAACAAATTGTGTGGTGTTACAAAGAATGGCAATCTGCCTACAATATCCTGCAAGAACGTGAAGGATCAAACATAAAATTCATTCTCGGCATCCCAGATGACGAGGATGACATCGTCACTGATGTCAGTGTACCACACTTAGTCATCTTTGACGATATGTTGGGAGACAAAGATGAAGAAAAAATTAAGTTATGGTTTACGAGAAAAGGACAGCATAGAAATGGCAGTTTGGTCTACATCACACAAAACTTATTTCAACAAAGCAAAGCATCCCGCACGATAAGTTTGAATGCTCATTATCTGGTTTTGTTCCAAAGTCCAAGGGACAAAATGCAGATCAAAGTTCTTTCCAATCAACTGCAAACACCACACATGATTCCTGCCTTTAACGATGCAACATCAAAACCTCATGGTTACTTACTGGTCGATTTGAAACCAACCACACCAAATTACTTGAGATTGAGAACAAATATTTTTCAACATTGGTTTACAAAATCAGATCAATCGGGACCAGTGGTTTATTTTCCAAGCGTATAAAAGGGTGTGTTTGGTTTGACATTGATCAGTTTAGTCATCATGGCTGTAGGAAAAACATCTGCTAACTTGATTCGTGCACTTTACAATTTGAGCAAGGAACACGATGCTCAGAAACGAAAAACTTTGCTTAATGCAGGTTTAGCTGAAATGATCAAATGGTTTTCATTAGCAGCTCGTAAAATCATTGAGGGAAAAATGAAATTGCCTAAACAAACTAAAAACTTCATGGATAGACATAAAGATGATGTTAGAAAATTAGCAAGTGCAATGACAGATCCAGAAGTCAAACGTAGTATCATTCTAAAACCAGGCGGTGGTGGTTTCTTTGGTGGTGTAATTATCAGAAGTTTGATTCGATGGGATGGTACTAAACTCTTGAGACGTAAAAGATCAACTCCAAAGAAATCTAAATCTAAAACTAAAAAAAGACCTGCCAAAAAATCCAAAAAACGCATCAATGATAAATTTGTTACCAAAAGAAGAAATAAAAAAAGTAAATCTGTAAGTCCTAATTCACCAGCAGTAGGTACAAGTTGGCAAAATCTAGGAATGTCTTCACCTGATGCCAATGCAAGACGAATGTCTTTGTCAATTGCAAGATTTTCACCACTTAGAACTTCACCAAAACCAATTGTTTCACCTCTGAATTCAAAACAACGTTACATCATGCAAAACAGTCCTACATTTCAGAAACGACACGGAACTATTCCATACATGCACTTGTTAGATCCAAAAGAGTTTGTCATGAATGATCAAACTGCATTTCCTTCTGATGTTGAAAGAATAAAAAGAGCAAAACAAGAACTTGTAAGAAGAGCTGCTAAGAAACGACTTTTGTTTTGAAAAAAAAAAACTATAAAAGCTCAATGTTAGCTAAATTTTGACACAGTTTGCAAAATTGCATCAGCATGGCAGCTACTAAAACAAAGCGTCGTACTAGAAAAATATTAAAGAAAAAAAGTTTAATCAAATCGTATGGTTCTTTTCTTGAAGGACTGACTCATTTACCACCTAGATGTCGTCAAAAAATGATCAATGATTCACCTAAAGAAGTCATCGACTCAGTCGGTGAATGTTGCCTGAACATTATAAAAGGCAATGTCCGTTTGACAAAAGCTCAAAAACAAAAATTGCAAGCTCGACAACGTCACATACGTTTACTGAGTTCAAAGCAAGTGTCTGTGCCAGATAAAAAGAAAATTATCAATCAGAAAGGAGGTGCATTGCTCGGTTTATTACTAAAACCTTTGCTGGCTCCCATTGTTGGTTCAGTACTTGGAAGTCTCCTCAATCCTCATCATGGAAGGGCGTAAAATGGCCATTGTTCCATTTAAACTTTGGGAAGACATGAAACGCTGGAAAGAAGAACAAATTCAAAAACCTAGATTACCACCTAATCCAAATGTGTCTGCCACAGCAAGTCTTCAGAGAGACTTATCTTCGGTCATGGCTGACGAAGACATGTCCGAAGCTGAAAAAGCTCAATTATTTGGTGAAACTTTACACAAATTTCAATCGGCTCACAAAAAAGCTTTGCAAGATCAATCTTTAAAATTACCAAGTGTAACATCCAGTTCCTCTAGAATGAACCAACTTGTATTAGATAGTGTACCTAGCACGATGAAACGAAAAGCACAACTTTTACTTAACATTTTAAAAGATAATCCAAACATGACTTGGGATGATGATGGTACCGTAAAACTTTATGGTAAAGCTATTGAAGGATCTAATATCATTGACTTGGTCAATGATGTTTTAAGACATAGAAAAGGCAGTGAACCCACGGGATGGCAACCGTTTGCTGAAGGGTTAAGAGAAATGAATATTCCTCAAGATGTAATTGGAAATAGGGAAAGGTGGGAGTGGATGCATCGGGGCGTATCTTCTTCTCCTAGAACTCCAGATGACAATTATGTCACACCAGCCCAAAAACGTGTTTCGACAGCACATAAACGTGCAAGTCGTATTCCCGTTTCTAAAACACAGAAAACAACTAAAAGAAAAGTCAAATCAGAATTTACACCATCCGAGCTAGCAAAAGCAGTTGTATTCTCCTTTGTCTGCCACAAAAAGTTATATAAAAGAAGAAATGTCTACGCCAAAGTTCCAACCCAAACAGTGGCTCACTTACGATGATCAATAATGAATTTTGACAAATTGTATTATGATCCAAAAAGTCCTGCAGGTTATGCTGGTGAACAAGCTTTGTACAAGCTTGCTAGAAAATCTTCTAAAAATGTCAAATTGAAAGATGTCAGAAATTGGTTGAAAAAACAACAGACCTACACTTTACATAAACCTATCAGAAGAAAATTTTTACGTCGTAAGACTGTGGTTGCAGGAATTGATCATCAATGGCAAGCCGATCTAGCAGACATGTCAAAAATGTCAAAGTCCAATGATAAATTTAGATATCTGCTTTGCATTATCGATGTGTTTTCAAAATTTGCATGGGTTGTACCCATTGCAGACAAGACGGGAAAAACTTTAGTAAATGCATTTAAACTTGTGTTGAAAAATGGGCGTCAACCAAAAAGTTTGCAAACTGACAAAGGTACAGAATTCAAAAACAGAGACTTTCAAGGGTTTTTAAAATCTAAGAAAATTCATTTCTTCACAACTGAAAACCCAGAAACAAAAGCAAGTATTGTTGAAAGATTCCAAAGAACTTTGAAAAGTCGCATGTGGAAGTATTTCACGCACAATCGCACTTTGCGATATGTTGATGTTCTTCCAAAATTAGTCGAAGGTTACAATCATGCATATCACAGAAGTATCAAACGTGCACCTGTTTCTGTGACAAAAGAGAATGAACCTCAAGTGTCTGAAATTCTTTTTGGCAAACCTAGAAAACTGCAAAAACAAACTAAAATCAAAGTAGGTGATTATGTTAGGATCAATAAAACTAAACGCACATTTGACAAAGGATATTTGCCAAATTGGACACAGGAATTGTTTCAGATTTCTGATGTGGTGAAAACGCAGTTTCCCACTACCTATAAAATAAGAGATCTCGATGGTGAATCTGTCAGTGGTACATTCTACTCTCAAGAGTTACAACGTGTCGAAAAAGATCAGATTTTTGAAATCGATTCGGTCTTAGCTCACAGAAAACGCAAAGTTGGAAAGAAGTGGGTTAAAGAAATCAAAGTACACTGGAAAGGATATCCATCGAAATTTGACAGTTGGATTCTAGAGTCTGATCTTGTATAAAAGCATGAAAATGGATTTTAGAAGTTCATTCAATCGCAGTGGTGATAACACTTCTGTGCAATCTTCTGCAGACAGTAAAACCAAAATAGCTAAAAATCCTTTAACATTTTTCACTCAGATCATTGTAGTATACATGATAATCATCACATCCCTAGTTCACATCAGTTTGAGAAGTCCAGATAAAGAATTGTGGTTGATTTTACTCAGCAGTTCGATAGGGTACATTTTGCCATCACCTGGCCTCAAATTCAGAAAACAACAATCTCTGTCTTCTTCTAGTGACGAACTTTCAAAAGAAGTAAAACCATGAAAGATTTTTACTTGACATTACTCAGTGATAGTTGTTTGAACACTTTTCCAAGTAACAAACAATCCAATTTTACGGTACGTTTAGATCATCCAATACAAGTTGACAAAGAAAACTGGGAAGTTGCTCTTGCAGAAATTATCACTCCTGCAGAAATTTTAAATATTTCGGATGCCAACAATTTTTTCTTTCTAAGATTAACCGAACAAGCTGCAAAGAGACTCAAATTGTCCAGTGATGAAACAGAAGTATGCACGGAAAAAGATTTATGTGTAGAATATAGACTACAAATTCCAAATTCTAATTACACCTCTGCACATCACTTAATCCATGAGATGCAAAAAGTGATCGATGCTCGTTTCAAAACTGCATTGGACCAAGCTAACCACTCAGTCACTCTGTCATATGGAAATAATAGCAAACGTACAAAAGTGCGTTTCGTGGGAGAATATAAAAATGAAATGCATTTGATGTTTCCACAACCTTTAGCAGAAATTCTAGGCGTTGATAAAACATTCTTTGGTAAACCCATAGGAAACGATAAGTATCAGTTCAAATATGGTGTAGATTTAAATACACATAGCAATCGTTTCTATGTATACTCAGATGTGGCAAATTACACTTATATCGGAGACGTTACTGCACCAATACTTAGAGTTATTCCTTTCAAATACATCCAAGGAGAAATTCATTTTCATCAAGAGTTTTTGAATTTGCATTATGTGCCTGTTGCAAAATCTTACATTGATCAAGTTCACATTAGTATAAAAGGCGATACAGGTGAAGATATTCCATTCATTACTGGAAAGACGTTGATCAAGTTACATTTCAGACCCAAAGAATAATTTAATAATGCGTACGCGTGGAACAATTTGTCAATATGGGTCGGGATTCAACGATTATCCCGTCTATCGTGGAGTATCAAGACAATATGGAAATGGTTTAGGATCAATCTTTAAAGCTGCTTTGAGAACAGTTACTCCAATTTTAAAACCTTTAGCAAAAGTTGGCATACAGAGTGCAAAAAAAGTAGCAAAAGATCATGGAATTAAAGCTTTGAGAGAAATTGTTAAAGGTCAGAATGTCAAACAAGTTCTGAAACAGAGGGGTAAATCCGCTTTGAAAACTTTTGGTCAGTCTGCAATCGATCAGGTCTCTGCGGGTATAAAATCAAATCAGAAATCCAAAAAGCCTCAGTCCAAATCTAGACACCGACCTGTTCACAAAGGCAGGAGAACACTTACAAGAAAAAATCTTAGATTTCCACCAGATTTTTTGAGTAAATAAAAATGATTCAAATTGGTTCTTGCGACTGCAGTAAAACAGAAATAGAAATGGAATCTGTTCCACCCACCATGACAACCATGGAGGATACTCAGTGGACAGATTATCATCCTATTGCTTCATTGGATAGTCATCATGCACCCATTGAATTCGTAATTCCACCACAGACAGAAAATTATACAGATTTGTCTCAAACCTATCTCTATCTGAGATGTCGAATTTTGCAAGCTGGTGTTGGAAATGATCTTGAGGCAGGCAAAAAAGTAGCCCCTGTGAATAATTTCTTTCACAGCATGTTTAGCAGTATAGATTTGTATTTGAACAACAAACTTGTGACAAGTAATATGGACACATATCCTTACAGAGCTTATCTCGAAAACTTGTTTTCATTTGGTTCTGATGTAAAACAAAATCAACTGAAAGCTGGGGAATTTTGGTATCAAGATGAAACTGGAAAATTTGTTGCTTTTGATTCTGAGCCGATCAAAGCTCGAATAGCAGCTGTGGAAGAAAGTAAACCTTTGGAATTGATGGGACGATTGCATTTGGATCTAGCCATGCAGGAAAAATATTTGCCAAATGGAATTGAGATCAGACTCAGATTGAATCGAGCTTCACCTCAGTTTTGTTTGATGGTCGGTGAAGTCGATGGTTATCCCTCGGTAGTCAAAATTGATGTTGCTAAAGTCTCTGTGAGAACAGTACAACTTCTACCAGCAATCACAAATGATTTGAATCAGACCATAGCTCAGAAACAAGCAAAGTTTCCTATCAGAAGTGTAGAAGTCAAAACTTTCACGATAAACGCTGGGTTGAGATCAAAGATTGAGGATCATTTGTTCCAAGGTCAACTTCCAAAACGTGTGTTCATTGGCATGGTCACAAATGAAGAGTTCAATGGAAGCTATGCAAGCAATCCTTTCAGATTCCAACATTTCAGACTAAGTAAACTTGAAGTCAGTTGTGATGGACACAATATTTACGGCAGACCTTTTGAACCAAACTTCAATGACAATCAGTACCTGAGATCATACATGTCACTGTATCAAGCTTTGAGCAGTCAGAACCAGGTTCAAAACTGTAATATTAGTTTCCAGGACTATAAAGACGGATACTGCTTCTGGGGATTCGATTTGACACCAGACCAAGGAGCTGACCAGAACCATCTGCACCCTTTAAAAACAGGAAACCTGAGACTAGAGCTTCAGTTTGCCAGAGCACTTGCCTACACCATCAACGTTATTGTCTACGCAGAGTTTGACAATCTGATAGAAATAAACGGACTCAGAGAAGTGGTCACAGACTACTAAGAAGATGCATCAGGGTTATTACATTGAGAAAGATCTGGAATACCAAGCAGACGTATACAGACAGACATTCTCGTCACATGAATCCGACGAACCAAGTGCCTTACAGAAAGAAGTGGAAGGACACCATACTGAATTCCAGAAGGAAAACTTTCTCATCAAAGCTGTATTGATGAATCTGAGAGAAGGTGTCAGAGACTATGTTCGACATGAATGTCAGGGATGTAGAATTGACCATCCAAGTCAGAAATACCACGATATGTGTCTATGGACCACTGCAGAAGAATGGATCACTGACTACAAGTACCATGAACCAGCTTTAGAATGCCTCAACATCTTCGATGTCCTTGAGGATTTTGATGATCTCATGTGGGAACACATGATGGGATCACAGAGAAAGTCCATAGAAGCTATCCATTTACTGACTCCAGAACTCACCAATGAAGTATATAAAGACTGGCAGTATTTCAAAAACAATCAGAGAGACATGACAGATCTGTGGAAGACATTCTGGGGCAAGAAATTGTTAGAATCATACCAAGAAGCAACAGCAGCTGAAGAAGAAAGAACAGCTGAAGAAAACAACAAAGAACAAGATTGCCCAGAATCATCTCCACCAACAGAAAATTGAAAATGGATACTATACAACTCAGCAGAATATTGAACAATATGCCAGTGAAAGGAGAAGTGTGTGCTAAAGACTTATTACCAGATAGAAAAACACTGCACACAAAAGCATACATAGTAAACACAGACTTGTCAGATGATCCAGGAGAACATTGGACAGCAGTGTACTTCAGAGACGATAGAGTGATCTACTTTGATTCCTATGGTTTACCACCAGATGAAGATTACATCCTACCATTTATCAATCGAAATTCAACTGGATGGATACAGAACACACAAGTGTTACAAGATCCATGGAGTAACACTTGTGGAATGTGGTGTATCTATATCATCTATCAGCTCAACAGAGGACATGATCTGAAAACAGCTATTCACAAAGAACTCAAAGGCACAGGAAAAGACTTATCTCAGAATGACAGAGACATTGACATGT